>CM062806.1:206505983-207705983 GCA_031772625.1 Pinus tabuliformis | reverse complement strand
TCATCCTCCTAGACAGCCAAAATTAATTGTAACTCAACCGAGTGTTTTTTCCTGTAACAAGCGTGTAGGACACGTGTCTGTTATTTGAACAGACACGCGATGCGTGTGTCTGCGATCCCAAAAACCACAACCACCCCATATCTGGGGTCACGCATCTACTCTCTAAGCAGACGTGTTGTCACGTGCTTGTCCTTGACACAGGCGTGAGGACGTCACGACATTGGGAGATCGAGCTGTGGAGTCGTCAAAGCAATGACGTTGCGGCTTTTGGCCTTCTAGTTGCTCTACCAGTGTGATTGTCATCACATTACTTGCAGAGTAGCCACATGTATCTATGAAATACATGTGGCGACCACCTGACTGAAGCTCAGTCGCCCACGCTATCAATTTTTCCACCTTAAAAAAGGTCGTACAGGGAACCCCTGTACAACCTACCTAGCCTACTCTACCAAAATGATAAAGGTTGGGTTTTGAGTTCTAACCTGTCTCTCCCCACATGCTTCCTAGGTGCACAGGATGACCGAAATAGAAAGAAACAACTCTAGGAATAGCTCTAGCCTCCCAAGATAGAAAGTAAACATGAGGTGGCATGGGGCCTAATTTTCCCTATATATCATCGTTTTTGACATTTTCCAGAGCCATTACAAGATCTAATGACCTTCGTTTCTAGAACCGTGAGAGACACAAGGATCAGGACCACACCATCTTCATCATGGTACCCTTCATTACATTTCAACCCCAAAATTATTTTTTGGGCCCATTACATGCTCATAACTTAACTTCAGGTGCGCCTTCTCCTACTTTTTAATTCATATTCCTTTGCCCATTTTCAGCTTACATATGTTTTTATCAATATTTTTTCACTTGGGGTATTCGTCGTTGAAGTCATAGGTATGTCAACAAATTCTCTCAAGAATTTGCACCCCGATGGTTGCGACAGGGCAAGTATCATTCATCACTCAACATGATATGCTTCCTACCAAGATTTGCATATCCTAACATAATTTCTCTGAAATGCACCATATGGTCCATCATCTCAACCACATTTACCACCACCTCCCCATGCACATGGTAAACATCCATATAGGTTGATAGAGCCTCCCCACTCATGGACTACCTCATGTTATAGACCCCCACATCTTATTTGGAATGCATGACCATATACTTCGGCCCGAGAGCCACCTTACTTGCATATCTTGAAGATTAGCCTCATTCTCCTTTTCTTCACTTACTACTAACCCACCCTACTCCTGGGCCACCATACTCATTTGTGACGGATAAAGGCAAACGTTCTTTCTCATTCTACATTGGTCCCATCATTCCTCCATAGAGAATAAGCTCTTTTGTTTCACTTCATCTGCCTCATCAACCCAACATCGATACCATCCAATGGGACCCCCGCCCTTTGCAAATACATTTTACCTGCATCATCATGTAGGTCATTGTTTTCATGGAGCACCCATCTCCGTGTATGTACATCCTAAACCACCTTTACATTATTTTGGAAATTATACAAAAAAAATAGGAAAGTGGTTCCCACCCATATTCTCATGCCTTGTACCTAGCGGCAGTCCCTAGTCACCCTCGGTTGGAGCTCGCATATGATCCACATTCACTCACCCTCTTCACGCCAATCAGAACATACTCACAACTACCATGGATTTCCTACCGACTCTAGGGCCACTAGCCTCAGAATAATTGTTTTGATTATCACCACTCGCAGTATAGCTCCAACCTCGAGCAAGTTTTCCATATCCATACATATCATCATATTTCATTATCATGCCTTATTGACCCACCCTATTACAATTTGTTTTGCTACACATCTTAATTTCCTGAATCAACATTTTGAGTGGTTGATGGATATTTCCATCAACTTCAACACCCATCTTCCAAGATCGAATCAGCACCTTGAATGCTCCCCCCCTGCTTTTCAGGGACATCCTCAGGTGGCACAATGGGAATCATATTTTCCCATTGATGTCATCAATCCCCCTGACATTCAACACCAACATAAGCTCTCATGTCAGGGTGGTATCATACTTCATAACTGTTGTAGTTCTCTCACTTAGTCGAAGACCCATGCATCACTTAGCACCTTATTTAGCAATGCTTACATTTTGATGCATGGGAGGTACCCACAGTGAAATATCCATGTATTCATAAGTACCTCACTCTAGTAGTGCTTCACCTTTTCTTGATGCTTGGGGGCACCTGACTCTGTCTATGTGTCAGAAGTGCCCTTTAGGGCATCATCAATTATCAGCATCAGTTATAAGAATGTCAGCTATTTCAACATTACATTGACATGAATATTTCTTGTTTGATTGTAATAAACTGTCACTAGTCATCATAACGAGCATGGGACATGCCCGCCTTGTATAAAAACTTTCAGGGCATGGTTATCTTTTATCCTTAGTTAAGGTCGTTTCTTTGCTCATCTCTAAAACAAGCTATTTTCTCTATCCAAATGTTGATCAGACTCTCAGTAACGAAAGAAAACATGATGTATTTTGTCTATATGCTTGCTCCTAACCTCACATATCAGGGGGAAACTATTAACACCATAAAATCGTACACATATTTTTACAATCCAAAAGACGCCCAAAGTCATCCAGCAGAATACACAAGTGAAGATTTTCCAACTGAAGACATTATGAAGATCAAAGAAAAATTAAGTTCTCCTAAGGTCCAAACTATATGGAATTAAAAAACTGATGTTTGTGTAGCATTTTCGTCGATAGTCATGTTATGCACAATATTTTCTTTGAAAGTTGTGTGGTCGAAGGAATAGCCGACTCAGCGATTTGAGACCACTTCCCACACTTGGAAGACAATTCCCTGACAAGATTTCAGTCAAGGACAGGTGAATTTGAGTCACCCTGAAGTTATGTAGCCCTCAATGGAATCATCTTGTCTTGCTCATAAGTCATTATCATTCATGAACCAAGAGAGGGAAGATGGATTCAAAAAATTCTATATAAACAGTCCATGGGAGAACCAAAATATGAGACAATGTTATGTTGGCCAAATTGCTATCAGAGAAAAAATATATTTCATTGTTGAAGAAAAAGAAGTAGAACACTATTGTGTTGGCAGAATTGCTTCTTATCAATCCAGCACTTTAGTGTAGACAAGATTTCACCATTCAAAAAGTCTTGATACTTCTTAGATAGAGAGAAGAATCTTGTAAAGAGGGTGAAGAAAAGAACCTCCTTGCTAAGGTTTTTTTGGCACCATTTCTCAAAGAATTCCCTTCAAGTGTTTAGTATTCTACTATTTGTATTCATTTCCTACCACCGGCAATGAATCAAGGGAGCCATTTTCCATAATTATGTTGACTTGTTTTCTTCATTAAGCATTATTTGTTTGTTCATCTCTTTGTCTTAGTTTATGTTTGTGTATGTATTGTCTCCACCAAACTGCTTGTTTTTCTTTGTAGAGACAAGCTACTTCTAAGGTGTCTTTTGGTACACCATTGCTACAAAGCCACTATAACAATCATATCAAATCTATATGTTTTACTTTATAAATTTGATTTGATTAGACATAAGCTATTGAATTGTACATATTTCGCAGCTCCTATAAGATTCTACAATTGATTCAAAGGTTCTATAGGATTCCATGTGCTATAAATCAGTAGGAGCGTATCCACATTTGCCAAATGTCGTCGAGATGGTGATCCACCTATTAGCCATAGGTGGAAGTTCACTGGATCAACACATCGTTCATTTCAAATTCTCAGTGAAATCAGTTATGGTGCACTTGTAGGAAGCGGAATATCAAGCGAGTGTGGTCTATATCAAGCTAGTGAGATTCAAGGACTTTGATTTGATCATATGATGAAGAATAAATGGATAAATGCTAATGATATGTCCTTTCATGATTCGCTTCTTCGATGGTGAATCATGAAAAGGAAATGTTTTATTAGATTTAAAATATTGAGATGTCACTTTAGCTCTAATTTCCATCCATAAGACTCTCAATTTAGTTATGATGTAAACTCTATAAAATGCTTCACTTGGAAGTGAATAGATAGTTTTTGAAGTTTATTTATCTTTACAAAAGACTATTGTATTGAAATTCTATTTTACGGACTTCAGTAATGGAAAACTTTGTTATGGTTCTTTCATAATCCTTTGTGGTCGATTGAAGTTTGTGTTCATAGGTCTATAGACATTCATGCATCTTAGGAAGGCCCCTTAACAAAGTACGAGATAACGTAATTTAGTTTCTATTCAGAATTTATTTAATTTGTTATGCTTTGTTTTCATCCATAGATTTAAAGCAATCCTTTGTTTCATTTAAGAAGTATAGCTTTCATTCATAGATTTAGTTCTACCTTTTACTCACTTGTTTGTTTTCTCTGCACAGATCAAGCGCTTGAGTAAAGTTGAAAAATAGCCAAAAACATTTTAGTTACTTCTTGATTCACTTAGTCTCATATTTATAGATAATCATTAGTCATGAATGGTTCTAAATTGAAACGCACACATCAATCATCTCAACTTGCTTTGATAAACACAATTTCATTTCAGTATTTTATTTATTGCTTTGGAATAGAATGCCTTTGTTTTCCTAGTATAAAAGTTTATTGCTTTCCTACAGTTAATTGCTTTCATAAAACTAGAATTTACTATGTTCCTAGAATTAAGATTTATTGTTTTCTAGAGTTAGAGTTCATTTCTTTCTAGATTAGATTTATCAATGCTTATAGAATAGACTCCATTTTTTCCATAGCATAATTCATTAGATTAAAAACTTAGAATAGAATTATGTTATTTTTCCTTATAATAGAATTGTCATTTCAATTTAATAGATTAAACAGTTCATTTCTTTCTTGTTCAAGAATTTATTACTTTCTTTAGATATCACTCTTTGAGAAATAAAATATGTGTGCTCATTTGGATCTCCTCATGAATAGGATTTCATTTTAAGTCTTGCAATTTCATTTCAGTAGAATAGATTGCTTTTTATCAACAACTAATTGCCTAGCATGTACAGTGAAAGTGTGCTCCACAAGAATATGAACCTTGGACTGATAATTTAATGTAGAGTAATTTAACTCACAATTAAATTACCCAAAAAAACTCATGAACAAGTTTCCCTAGTCGACGCAATATGAATCTGCCCATAAAATATGGCTCTAGATTTTCCTTTACAAGTTTACTCAATGTATCCATTATAAGAAAAATATGCAATGAGTTTGGATGGTTTTCTTTAATCATCCTTGAACCTAATGTATACATTTTCGCATGATAAAAAAATTTGCAATCAATTTATGTTTCTTATAGCAATTGCATCATCAGACTAAGAATAGATCCTCAATTAAATTGTGTTTGCATTGTCATTGCAATACCATGCCCAAGAAATTTAAGGAATATAGAATAATAAATTTATATCTTATTTCTCACAAACTCATTTTGAGTAGTGGATACTAAATTCTAGATCCTCTTCTGCACTAGATCTTGTGTTAATTATGTGACCCACTTTCTTAGACCATAAGTCCCTACATAATCACAAAGTCTGAGGACGCAATTGTCATGAGTTGTAAACCTTATCTTTGACGACATGATGTCATGATCCACATATGATTTATTAGTTAGATATATATCTGGAATGGTCCAATTAGTATATTATAAATTCATATCATGGGACCATTACAATGTGTAAGGGAATGGCTTAAAGCCTTTTTCGCCACTTTGCTTGTCTTTTATTACTTGCCTAATCCTTAGCATGGTATCACAACCATTTTAGGTCTAAGAGAGTCATGATATATCTAAGAGTGTGTATCATCATACAATGAGGAGTAGAAAGGACCTATATCTACAAAGGATAAGACCAAAAATGAGATTCAATATTTGAAATTAAAACCAATGGTCTGAATCAAGACTAGGCCTTGAGCATGAATATATTCAAATCTCATCGCTCCACTACTTTATTAGCATTGGGGATAAAATAAATAAACAAATAATAAATAAAATAAAATAAAATAAATAATAAAAAATAAATAAACTAAATAAATAAAAATTGGATATAGCATTTGTGTTGTAGGATATTATAGTCATTTTGTACAAAGCGAGCTCTCGAGCATTATAGAGGCTAAAAATATAAAGGAGGTCGCAGATTTGGGTGATATCTAAAAGTTATGGTCCATCTCATTTCTATCAAATATGTGATTTATTTAATACATTGTATGTGATTATTTACTTCTTTGGCTCAAACTTAAAATACTATTTATAGACTCCATGAAATCTAATCTTTATTAGAGAAAGGCTTAATTTTCTTAGGTCTTATTTTCCTTGATTATATCTAGCCACTTGTTTTCTACTTGGCATGTTAAAAAAGAGGAAAGAGAGTGTTTTATGACATCCATTTATGTGCAAACGTCCAATTCAATTATTGTAGAACACTAAAAAAGATAGATCTCTTAATCAAACCATGCTTTCAACACTCAAATCTTGGTCTAGAAATTCATAGCATGGCCTTTAACATTTAACTCATTACTTCATTTTCTTTGGTCATTTCTTCCTGCAAAGCGGCTGGCACAATCGTGGTGCCTCTAGTACCAATATTTCAATTCAAAACAAGAGGTGTAGCGTCTAAAGTGTCTGACAAGCCCAATCACTCATACAAATAGTTTTTGGCCTTGAAAGTTATAATCCAACCAAACCTTTGATTCTAACCTGGATAAAGCCTTTTTTGCCACTTTGCTTGTCTTCTCTCACTCATGTCAATTCTGAAAATGGTATCAGAACAAGCCAAAAAGTGGTTACAAAACCAGTTGAAATCTTGTTAAGGCATTGTAAAAGAGAGCATTCGCAACTCTATATTTTAATTTCATTATGATTAAATGAGAAAATCCCTATGATAAATATTATTTTATTTGCTTCTTGTCCTAGAATACCCCAAAATTGAATAAGGGGGTCTAAGGAAATTTGTCTTTGTGTGTGATTTTTGGACATAGGATTCTCTATATCGTGTCTAGTTTTGGCACTTGATTACGATTTGCCACATTATTGAATAACAAGGCGTTAAAATCAAATTGCTCATTGCACTACAAAATTCAAAGGATAAATAATTCAATTGTACAAAGGGTAAAGTACCAAACCCTTTCAAATTTAAGTGTGAAATTTATCATCAATACCTGCCCAAAATTGCAAAATGGGGTCAAATGTGTCATCAAAATTCAAGTTATTGTAATCACACTTAAAGGGTGCATGATCGGTAGTATTGACACCCTAACATGACATAAAATAAAGTGAGTGTGAAAAATAAGAATATAATCGAGTGAGTACAATTGAGAATGAGAAAAATGGATGAAGAAGTAAAATGCCTGCAAAACACATCTCAAGAAATCAAGGATTTACAAGATTACAACCTTGAATTGCAAGATCAAATTAAACTACTTGACAGGAACCTACATAGCAAACAAACCATAATCAAATGATTGTTACGTATCCAAATCAAAATAATGTAGAAACAAAAGAAAATATATGTCAATGACTTAATAATAAACCACTTTGAGGGGATAACCTCCTTTTATATCGCATAAATGAAAAATTGTTGCATGATTCAAATGACAAGATGATGTAGGAGCATCAAGGAATTTTCATTTTTTCAATATGTAATAAGGGGGGTTTGACATTTTAATTGTTTTATTAATTAAATTGTTATGTTCAAATAAAATAGGAGATAAATTATAAAAAGTGAGGATTTTGTAAATATTCTTTTACTAATTAAAAGGATATGAGAGAAAATAGAATTAGGTAGAAATTTTAGGAAGTAGAAATGCTATGTACGGAACTTAGTTGAGTCCACACCTAAAATCTATTTAAATTAGATTTAGTTGCAAAACTTTAGGGATAAATCTAGATTTTACGGGTGTTGAGTTATTTAAGGAGATTTGAGTCTAAATTGGTTTAATTAATTGTATAAATTATCAAGCCTCAAAGGCGTTGAAGGGGGTGAGTGAGTGTGAGTAGAGAGTGAGAGGTTTTATGCTTGGACGCCTTCGGGCAGTTTGTAGAGGACCATCAATTCCGAATATCCAGCCAAGACGAAAGTTGTAAGTAATTTTATGTGTTTCAGATTTTATACATTGGTTGATTGATTGTGATATGTATTCCTGTTAAATGTATATATGTGATTGAGGTATTGATCGTTGGAAAGATCGATCAAAGGAAGTGTGTAATTGTTGAAATTGTAAGATCACTTTATGCGCCAAGCTGAAAAAGTGGATATTAAATGTTGAATAAACCCACGCATAAGCTTATTTGTGTCAAATGAATAGAAGTTATGCAGACAATAACTAAGGTGCAGTGATTTCCAGATGGTGTGGATCAATCTAATTGCAGAGAAACGTGGACAGCATGATGATCCAACTTTGAAATAGTGTCAATGGTTTTAAAACCCAATCAAAATATTCAGTTGCAGAGCGCTGTTGAATGGAAGGTATGTGGTGTGAGTATTCTGCTTTGAAATGAAATTCAGTTTATATGAATTGGTTGCAATAGCAGAAACTATTTGCAGAAGTGTGGGAATGAAGTTGAATGTAATAGGATGGAGAAGATCGCTTGCGCAGAGATATTGTTGTCAAGCGATGGAGTGTTGGATAAGAATGAAATTCTGACATTCGATAGTAAAAACTGGTAAGCATAATGGAAAGGGCGCACTTATATATATTTGATGTTTGGTTCAATATTGTTAAGTTGTTGAAAACACCAAGGTGCATTTGTTGTTGAAATTTGATTGTATTAAAAACCAATGTGAATGTTGGTGATGGAAATGAAGAGATCATATTTTTTTAATCTGATATAGGTGATCATTTGAATGTTAATGAAAAGGTGCATGTGTTTCCAAGCTTTGGTTGGAATTTTTTTAAAACCATAAATGGGTGAGATAGCTTCCGCAAATGGAAAGGACTTGAAATTGCCCAGTGTGAAGTTTTATTAGGCGGTTATGATGAATCCATAGGCTGATATGCACATGAGTTTAAAGATTCTGGGTATTGCAGGCTCTGCCTGCGTCATTTTGGTATCAGAGCCTGGCTTTGTATGAAAGTTTCTTGAGAAGTGTTGAAGACTGAATTTGAATTTATATTAAATCCTGTATGGGGAAATAATTCTCAGTTGTGCATTCGAACAGAATAGAATTCTGTTTTGATTGGTAAAATTCGATATGGTTTGTATGAGTGATTGACAAATTGCAGGCGATAAGTGCAGAGATAAATTATGACAGCAGATGTGCATGCAGACAAGGGATATCAGATTTTAATCTGACAGTCAAGCAAATTAGAGTACAGCTGGGAGAATGGAGAATCGTGCAGGTATTGTGTTTGTTTAAATTTTGAATTGGGTTTTACTGACAAGAAATGGAATGAGGATTGATGGTTGCAGCAATGAAGAAACTCAGCAAAGAAGGAATTATTGCTGACAGCTGAAGTTTGCCAGATAAAGCCAGAAGATTGGAAGAAAGGATCAGATTCTAAAATCTGATTGACAGTGAATTTGCGCAGAGAAAGCATAAAGATTGCTGGAATAGATTTGCAGAAATGGTGAGATTCTGAAGGTAGTTGAAGAATTTGAAGACACAGTTGACAACTTGTGGGAAGGATTGCTGAGAAGTGGGTTAAATGAAGTCCATACGTGAACAGATGCAGTTCACAAAGGAGGGGAAGATGATTGTTGATAGTCATTTTCAGAAATCTGATGAAGAGTACGAGTGGGAGAAGACCAAAATAGCAATTCAGATTGAATTGTTAATGGAGTTGTTGCAGGAAAATGTGAGAAACTAGACACATGGTTGGACCATGAGAAAGAAGGTAAAGTGGCAGAAGTTGCACGCAAAAAGAGAAAAGCAGGTAAACATACAGTTGATGGAAGAGCTGAGAAAGCTCGAGCAGATGTTGAGTTGTAAAGAGCTCAGAGAGGTTGAGTTGAAAATGGATGTTTCCATTTGTGGCCCGAAACATGGCGAAATTCTGGGTGAAGAGATCAATGAGGAAGATCTCATGAACTATTGGGATAGTTCAGAAGCATCTGAAGAGGTAATGATGAGAGAAATAGGTAAGGCTATGAAGCCTTGTAAATTTTCTCACAATTCATGTATGTTTGTAGGATGTGTGATAGATGGTGAGCAGTCTGATGGAACTGTCACAAAGGACAATGAAGTTCTTGAGCTAAAGTCTGGTATAGGATTCCTTTCAGAGAAGGAATGTGATGATTGGTCAACAGCGAATGAAGGTATGGAAAGTTGTGTAAAATTTTCGAGTTCTACTCGAGTTGAGATTGTTTAGTTGTATCGAAAGTTAGATCTTCAGAGGAGAGAGTTGGAAAAGTAGAGGATCTATGTTCAGGGAAAGTTGCTGAAAGACAAGGAACAGGGAAATATTTTTCAAACAGACGATGTGGAAGAGGGACTAAATGATAGTCTCATGGAGGAATTGAATCAGCATACTGATGTGCTAATGGATGAGGGAATTTCAGAGCAGCATACTGAAATGTTTCCAGCAACAGCAGAAGAGGCACTAAAGCCTTATGTTGTTTATTCTAACAATTATTTTGTGAATGCAGGTATTGGTACTTAAGAACATTTGACTCAGTTGAGTAGTCAAATGAAGGGAGAAGAAGTTCTTTGTTCCAGAAGACAAGAGGGTGAGGATGATCGGGTGGTAGTCAGAACATAAACAAGCATAGAAGCAAGAAGTTAGCAAGTGACAGTACAGATAGAGAGAGTAAAAACTGAGCAAGCCGTCTTAGCTCAGCAGACGACAAGAAATCAACAGCCGGGAGATTTATTGGACCAAGAAATTGAAAGCATCATAAGACTAATGATGAAGGTGTCTCAGAGGCAGCAAACAGCAACAAGAAAGCAAAATAATTTAAGCAAGAGAAAGAAAGCAAAAGATTGTGAAAGCATAGCTAGTGGGGCAATGCAGCATAAAATGTGGAAACTTGGAGAAGAACAACAGACAAAAGCAGCGACAAGTGGAAAGTTACAACACAAGATATGGGATCCAGGCAAAGACAGATCTGAACACATGATCAGGTGATCATGATTAATTTCCACCTTGGGAGTCTGATGCAGGAGCATCAAGGCCAATTTTCATTTTTTCAATATGTAATAAGGGGGGTGTGACATTTTAATTGTTTTATTAATTAAATTGTTATGTTCAAATAAAATAGGATATAAATTATAAAAGTGAGGATTTTGTAAATATTCTTTTACTAATTAAAAGGATATGAGAGAAAATAGAATTAGGTAGAAATTTTAGGAAGTAGAAATGCTATGTACGGGACTTAGTTGAGTCCATACCTAAAATCTATTTAAATTAGATTTAGTTGCAAAACTTTAAGGATAAATCTAGATTTTAGGGGTGTTGAGTTATTTAAGGAGATTTGAGTCTAAATTGGTTTAATTAATTGTATAAATTATCAAGCCTCAAAGGTGTTGAAGGGGGTGAGTGAGTGTGAGTAGAGAGTGAGAGGTTTTCTGCTTGGACGCCTTCGGGCAGTTTGTAAAGGGCCATCAATTCCGAATATCCGGCCAAGACGAAAGTTGTAAGTAATTTTATGTGTTTCAGATTATATACATTGGTTGATTGATTGTGATATGTATTCTTGTTAAATGTATATATGTGATTGAGGTATTGATCGTTGGAAAGATCGATCAAAGGAAGTGTGTAATTGTTGAAATTATAAGATCACTTTATGCGCCAAGCTAAAAAAATGGATATTAAATGTTGAATAAACCCACGCATAAGCTTATTTGTGTCAAATGAATAGAAGTTATGCAGACAATAACTAAGGCGCAGTGATTTCCAGACGGTGTGGATCAATCTAATTGCAGAGAAACGTGGACAGCATGATGATCCAACTTTGAAATAGTGTCAATGGTTTTAAAACCCAATCAAAATATTCAGTTGCAGAGCGCTGTTGAATGGAAGGTATGTGGTGTGAGTATTCTGCTTTGAAATGAAATTCAGTTTATATGAATTGGTTGCAATAGCAGAAACTGTTTACAGAAGTGTGGGAATGAAGTTGAATGTAATAGGATGGAGAAGATCGCTTGCGCAGAGATATTGTTGACAAGCGATGGAGCGTTGGATAAGAATGAAATCCTGACATTCGATAGTAAAAACTGGTAAGCAGAATGGAAAGGGCACACTTATATATATTTGATGTTTGGTTCAATAATGTTAAGTTGTTGAAAAAACCAAGGTGCATTTCTTGTTGAAATTTGATTGTATTAAAAACCATTGTGAATGTTAGTGATGGAAATGAGGAGATTAGATTTTTTTAATCTGATATAGGTGATCATTTGAATGTTAATGAAAAGGTGCATGTGTTTCCAAGCTTTGGTTGGAATTTTTTTTAAACCATAAATGGGTGAGATAGCTTCCGCAAATGGAAAGGACTTGAAATTGCTTAGTGTGAAGTTTTATTAGGCGGTTATGATGAATCCATATTCTAATATGCACATGAGTTTAAAGATTCTGGGTATTGCAGGCTCTGCCTGCGTCACAAGATCTGCTTAGTGTTACATAGTATTTTGTCACACCTCCAGTTCGCTTCCTGTTCCACATCCCAAAGTGCCAAAATTTTGGCAACTATGAAGTGTATTCATCATGAAACACATACTAAAACATCCCTAAAGAATGGAAGAAAAACTGCCCTGAGTCAATTTAGAGAAGGTTGATAGAAACCCTAAATTTCAGGACCGGCACTCTTTGCTCTATTGCCTGCAATTGTTGATGGCAGGTTATAGTTCTTTGACCTAGTTTTGCCAGCATGGGTTTTGATATGAAAAGTCACGTTGAGCCTCTTCTGGTAGGTTTTCTCAAAATGGAGGAGAAGCTTTGTATGCTAGAAACTTCGAGAAACAACGAGCTGGATATTGTTGGGTAGATATATGGTCGAGATCTCCCATTTGGAGCTCTTGATGCTACCTTTAAGGGCATTCCCATTGAGATCTAGACCTTCCTCCCTCTTTATTGGATCCCTAACTCCCTCTCCCTTCCTATAAATTAAATCCCTTCCATCCCCAAATGGTTGGGTATTGATTGTCTGCATTCCTATGCTAAGATTAGGCCTAAATGCTACCCATCTAACTTGGAGAAGGAGTGCTTGAATATTCTTGGCTTGGACTTAGAAATCCACCAAAATGAACTCTCCAACATCAAGGAAATGGTTGTATGCTTCCCTTTTTTATTCATTAATATATACATCTGATGTTCACTTTCCATAAATGTCTAAATAATTATGCATTTAGCTTGATACTCATTGATCTATCAAAGAGTTTATGTTTGATATGTACTATGAATGTTCTTGTATCTTGTGTTTTCTTTTGATCTTTCTTGCAGGTACTCGGACATAAAAAACAAGCAAGAAGTGAACCTAGAAGCTAGGATATCGAAGCCATCACCAAAGGATTGAGAAATTAGCATCAGAGCAAGGTAGGTTTCTCCTTCTCTTTGTATTTTTAAACATAAGCTAGGAAAGTATGCATGAGTTCGTTGAGTTTGTTGCTAGACAAACTTGTTGATTCAATTTAATCACTGTTAATATGAATTAATCGCAACCATTAATTGCCAACCCAGGGTAGGTCTGTTTATTTCAAAGGAGTATGCACTGTCTATGTCGATACACTTCAGCCAAGAGTAAAAATAAAGGACAGAACAAATGTCATTGAATTAAATTGTAGAAAGTAACACTCATGCAGAAATCAAAAACATTCTACAGAAATGAAACCACACTTCATGTTACCAAGGAAAAAGTGTGCCACACACCACACCACTAACTAAGCTGGTTGGCTAGATATTATGTTCAAATTAATCATGTGTTACGGCATATCAGAGATTTGGAAATAGAAATAAACCCATTCTACAAATTACATGGCGACATAAATAACTTCACACTTACTGAAAGGAACAATAATTAATCTACCACTATGCTATTATTGTTGTTGCAATTCCTGCTAAAGAGGAGGGCCCTTCCTCCCTAGCAGGGCGGAGGGATGAGATGTGAACTAGTAAGGTCTCAACACCATGTCTGTAAAAACATCAGCAATGTTATTCTTTGTATTAAAATGGTTATGAATTACAGAAGAAAAATAATGATATTGTCTATCCCATTTACATGGAACTAAGTCCCATTTATAATATTTACATGTCCAAAATAAGAAACAAATTAGTCATGAGAATCTCATGATTCTCATGTTGATCAAATATCAAGACAGAATACGTTACAACGGGTTCTAAATACAAGGCCTATTGTTGTTACATCATTTCTCAAAATCAAAACTGCCTTGACTCCTTAGCTACCCATAGATAATACAATATTTACGACATTTGTCCTGTGGAATAGTACCCATGGTCCTAGACAATTGTGGTGTAGTCAACTTCCCATGGTGTAACATGAATTCAAGGTGTAAAAACAATGCTTGAAATGTAACAGCAATGTTTGAAGTGTAATAGCAATTGGAGGTGTAACAGCAATGGTCTGAAACAGAAAGTACTCAAAACCCCTTTGTGAATTATCACACCGTTGTTCATCCTTTGGTTGTGGACTTTGGAGCATCACCTGAAAGAAATAGATTCAGAGAACTTTTTTCCATAATTGCCTTGGTTAGCCATCAAAAAGATATCACCTCATTCATATTTAGCAAAAATGGCAAAATAATATGTCAAAACAAAAATGGATTCTTATAACTGGGAAAAGGGTAATTATGATATAAAGTCCACAGTTTTAGAGGTGAAATGGTCAAGGATGGGGAGAAAAAGGTGTCCAAAATATGCACAAAACCTGCACCCAACATCTCCCCCAAGCTAAAGCAATTACATGGTTGTATCTGTAAAAATATCCATTCACCCATATAAAAACTTATTTCATTACGATGTTGATATTCCTGTTGTTTCATTTGATTTTGTTCTAGAGTGAGATTATCCTTTAAGACTTGGAGAACTTTTGTCGATGCTCGATCTGAACTTCCACTACTTGAACCTTAGAATTTCCTCTTATATTCGATGTGATGGATGATGGATGATATCCATATAGTGCCATAAGTGGATTCATTTTTGATATGGTATGGAAGGATGTGTTATACCACCATTCTGCCAAAGGTAACCACTCAAACCATTATGCTTTTTTATCATATACAAAGATTCAAAGATATTATTCCAAACATTTGTTCACTACCTCAGTTTTCCCATTGAATTGAGGATGATAATATGAGCTATGAGCTAATTGAGGACCAAGACGAGAAAATAATTATATCCAAAATTTCCCAATGAAAATGGGATCTCTGTCACTTACAATAATATTTGGGTTTCCATGTAGCTTTTGAATTGTTTCCACAAATGTAGTAGCGAGTATACTGGCTTTGAAAGGATGAGATAGTGCGTAAAAGTGTGCATACTTGGTAAGTCTGTCAACTACCACCATGATGGCACTATTTCCTTCAAACTTGGGTAAAACAATGATAAAATCCATTGAGACCTCCTCCCAATGTTGACTTGGAATGGATAATTGTTGTAAAAGACCTACAATCTCAATTATCTCCACTTTATTTTGTTGGCAAACCAAACATTATGCCACAAACTTCTAAATATCAAATTTAAGGCCATCCCGAAAAAAATAATTAAATAATTAAATAATTAAAAAAAAAAAAATTAAATAAAATAATAATAATAATATAAATAAATAAAATAAATAAAATAAAATAATAAATAATAAATAAATAAAATTAAAAAAATTAAAAAAAATTAAAAAAAATAAATAAATAAAATAAAATAAATAAATAAATAAATAAAAATAAAAATAAAAATAAAATAATATATATATATATAATAATTAATTAATTAATTAATAAAAATCTTGACCCTGTGGTAATTTTTAAAAAATCATAAGTGTCATCTTATAGGATAGGTGTGTAATTCCAAAAGAACCTTTTGTTTGATTTGGGAGTTCTTACATAGATATAAGCAATCTTTTTATCACAGTGAATCATTTTTCCAGATAAATGTGTCATATGCATGGGATCTTGTTGTAACTTTTGAATGAATGTCCATGCCTCTTCATCATTCTTTCATTCATCCCTTGATTCAGTTACCTAATCATGTTGGATAATAGAAATGGTATAGAGCAATGCCTCCACATCCTCATCCCTTCTTGAGAGTACATCTGCAACAACATTTTGCTTCCCTTTTTGCAGATGATTTGAAAGTCATAACCCAACATCTTGTGACCATTTGGTGCTCCTCTTATGAAGATAATTTTTGTTCTAAGAATTATTTAATATTATCATGATCTATTTTCACCTTGAAGTGTCTTCGCATTAGGTAAGGGTGCCATTGCTTAAGGGAATGTAGTATTGCCAACATTTCCTTCTTATAAATAGCTTTGTGTAAATACTTTCCCTTGATTGGATGACTTTTAAAAGCAATGGGTCTTCCTTCTTTCATTAAAGCAACATCAAATCCATTTCTTGAGGCATATCATTCTAAGACTAGAGATTAGCACATTGCCTCTTTAAGATATTCAAAGGTCTTAGTTGCTTCCGGAGTCCAAATACATGCATCTTTCTTCAATAATTTTGTTAGAGATGTTGTTATTTTCCCATAATTTTTAACAAACTTGCGATAATACCCTATCAACCCAAGAATTCCTTGAAGATGTAAGGTTGTGGAGATTTTCCATTCCTTGATGGCTTTAATTTTGTTAGGGTCTACCTTAACACCCTCATGAGATATGTCATGACTAAAAGATCCCACTTCATATACCTAAAAGAAATAATGTTTGGAGGATTTTGCATACAATTGTTTCTCCTCCAATAGTTTGAGCACCCTGTCAACATGTTGAACATGGTCTTTTCAAGACTTTTTGTAGATTAGTATATCATCAAAAAATACTAATACAAATTTTCTAAGCGTTTGAAAGTGGAATTCATTAAACCTTGAAATGTGGAAGGTGCATTAGAAAGGCCAAAAGGCATGAACAAAATTCATAATGACCTTCATGAGTTCTAAATGTTGTTTTTGGAATGTATATTGTCTTCATTCTAATTTGATGGTATCCTGAATAAAGATCTATCTTGGTGAAGTGAATTTCTCCATGTAGTTCATCCAACAATTCATCAATGATCAGAATGGGAATTTTATCTTTAATATTGAGCATGTTGAGCTCTCTATTATATGAATACATATGCCATGATCCATCCTTCTTGTGCACCAATGCTACTAGAGAAGAGAAACAAATTTGGCTAGGTTGAATTATACCTGCCTCTAGCATTTCTGCAACCATACATTCAATTTCACTCTTTAGGCATAGGGATATCTGTAAGGTTTGATGTTTGGAGGAATACTTCCTGGAATTAGGTGAATAGCATGATCACGATCGTGAATAAGTGGAATACCTTGGAATGATTTTCAAGGACTCTTTGGAGATATGCAAAAATGGATGGCTTAGATGTTTGACATCTAGTGAGCATAATTGTGCAATTAACCCTTGTTGTTCCTTATTCAAAATATTTTTCATGCCATTAGATATGATTATCTTCTCAGGTTTCCCTGAGATACCCCTTAATTCAATTTCCTTTCCTTCCCATAAAATTTTCAAGAAAATTTCTTGAAAATTAAAAGCTATCATCCCTAAATATTATAACCATTGAACTCCTAACACAACATCAACACCATTCATTGGAATGGAAAGCATTGGACTAATCAATATGTATTCCCCCATGTTTATATTTATATTATGGCACTTCCTCAAGCAACTTATAGTTCCTCAATCTGCAACCATCACTTGAAACTTTGGTGTTGGATATATAAATAAATTCAAATCCTTGGTTATCTTACAATGAATAAAATTATGGGTACTACATGAGTCAATCAAAACTATTACCTTTTTCTTCTTGATATATCATTCTATCTTCTAGCCCCAAGGGATAGCTCAATTGGTCGAGCTCTCGTTGCTAAGTACCTTTCTTATTAGGAGGTCACAAGATCAAATCTCCTCGATGCACCTGGGGTTAGGCCCAACATATTAGGTCATATTTGGATGGATATGCATGGATTATTTCCTACGGACATAGCAACCACTCAGTAGCCGCGAACCATGATTGCCTTAAAAAAAAAAAAAACCTTATATCTTGAAGTTTGAGGAGTGGTAATTCTTTCCAATGCATTACAAGATATGGTCATTGCAGGTTTTAACCCTGTACATAAATTACTTGCAAATGAATCCTTAAAACAAAAAAATAAATAATGGCGAGAACGTAAAAAAATGTACACAAATATTTTCCCCTAGATCCCAAAATTGGGACTACCCGATTGATTTTTCATTATATTCCTTTCAATGTTACAATACATATATATACATGTCGAAGAATTCATAAACCCAAATCCATTAACCCTGGATTAGAACATAATCGTAGTTCCCATCATGGGAAGAAAACCATCATTCCCAAAACCATGTGCAAAACCCATGCACAGTTCTGCCCACCATATTTGGGTCTGCCCCCCATCCTTAGGTCTACATATATATAGAAAACAAACAAAAAAAATCCCGGGGTGTTGCCTTGGACCCTGTACATGGGGGCTTCCACCCCCCTATAAATCCCCTGATAAGGGGGATGTTCCCCCGCCCCGCGTGTGCAACTAGTCATGGAAAGAATATAACACACACCCAACATTCTCCCACTTATTGTTTTCCTTTCCACATAGGGTGTCACATGAGAGCTTAGTCATTGGTTCAACCTTGCAACACCCCTTGTTTCTCTACACTAAGAAAAATTCTCAGTGCTCACAGACCTCATCAATGCCTATGCAACATTATTCTTCAAAATGTCCACCTTTATGAGAAACACCTTTTTATCCTCAACCATATCCCTCACGAAGTGATACTGAACATCAATGTGTTTTTTCTTTGAATGATAAGCAGGGATCTTTTCCAAGAGAATTGCACTTTGTCTATCACAGCCTATCATTATAGCTCATTGTCCTAATTCCATACTTGAACACAATCTCTCCAACCAAATTGTTTCCTTACTTGCATGAGGGTTTTCCATATATTCTTCCTCTGTAGTTGAAAGTGTCACTTTAGATTGTCCCTTGCTCATCCAAATGACTACTCCTCCAAATAGGTTAAACACATACCCAATTGTATATCTTCTATGATCCATATCTCTAGCCCATTTTGCATCAACAAAGCCACGGATGTCCAAAACTCTGTCCAATATTGGTCTTCCTTGGTACTACAAACCATAATTATTAGTGCCATGCAAATACCTGAAAACTCGCTTCATTGTTGTCCAATGCTCCTTCCCTGGTATTCACATAAACCTACTTAATACTCCCATTGCATGTGCAATGTCTAGTCTAATATGGACCATTCCATACATCAAGCTACTGAATTCACTTGCATATGTAACATGGGACATGTCCTCTTAGTCTTCATGTGCCTTGGGACATTATTCAACAAATAACATTACACCTACAAGAATAGGAACATTCACCTGTTTACTATCCTGCACATTAAACCTCTACAGTATTGTCTCGACATACTTCCTATGGTTTAACCATAGCTTCCTCTTTGTCTGATCTCGTTTAATTTCCTTTCCCAAAATATAGTTTTCAGCACCAAGATCCTTCGTGTCGAATTTGGAGGACAATTGGGTCTTCAAATCATGGATAATTTCTTTGTCATTTCTGATCAACAACATATCGTCCACATACAAGACCAAATAAATAATACGGTCATATTTTAATTTAAAATACACATAATCATCTGATTTGCTTTTGGTGAAGCCAAGTCCCCGTATATATGTATCAAATTTATGATACTGCATCCTTGGTGAATGTTTTAACCCATACAAAGACTTTTTTAACCTGCATACCAGTTCTTTATTACCCTTCACTACAAAGCCTTTAGGTTGCTTCATGTAGATCTCTTCTTCCACATCCCCGTGAATAAATGTTGTCTTCACATCCTTCTGTTTTACCTCAAAATCAAAAGTAGCAGCAACAGATAAAAGTAATCTAATTGAAGCTAACTTGGAAACATCAAAAAAAATATTACCGAAATCAATTCTCGACACCTAGGAATAACCTTTTTCTACCATCTGAGATTTATATTTCTCCACCTTTCCTTCTACTTTCATCTTCTTCTTTAACACCCATTTGCTTCCAATGGGTTTCCTTCCAGCTGACAACTCCACCAGATCCCAAGCCTTGTTTTTTTCCAAAGAAACCATTTCATCAACCATGGCCTCTTTCCAGAGTTTTCCATCCTCTGACTCCACTACCTCCCCACAGTTCTTGGATCATTGTCAGTAATAGATAAAGAAAAATTTGAACAGAAAGAAGATGGACTATACCTTTTTTGTTGCCTTCTCTCTCGAACTGATCTTCTCAAAGATGGAGTTTGTGGATCTTCATCTTCTTATTCTTGTTCTATTGTAGAGTCTAATTCTTCCTCCTTTAGCTCAAACTTTATCTCATCAGGTTCATTTGGTAAGACTTCATGTTTAATAAATCTTTCACCTCTCTAAACACCACATCTCAGTTGTACACAACCTTTCATGTTTCTGGGTTCCAAATCTTATAACCTTTTAAACCATCCTTATACCCAATAAAGATGCACCTTTCATATTTACATTCCAACTTGGTTCTTTTCTCCTTTGGAACATGTACATATGCATCACAGCCAAATACCCTTAGAGTGAAAGAGAGGGTTTCTTACCAATCCCTACATCATGTGGAGTCTTCTACTCCAACGTTGATGAAGGTGATCTGTTAACCAGGAAACATTTAGTCTCCATTGCCTCTACCCATAATTCATTTCCTAACTTGTTGAGGGCCCTGAAATCGGGTCAACAACAAGGGGGATACCCACCCGGTCGGGAACCTGGTTGGCGGCTCCATGCCCGTTTGGTGTAGCGGGTCCGACTGGGGATAACGGGACCAGCTTCCCGTTCTAAGGGGGTGTGTGTGTGTAGAGTTTAGTGATGTGTGTGTGTGTAGAATATGATAATGAAAATATAGAATTATTTCTAAGCTAATCTAGTTCTGAACTCTATGAGTGAATTTTATACTACTTTAATCTATAAAGAATAACACATCTAATCTACGCTAACCCGGGATAGAACTTTTTCCATTATGCGATCTAGAAAGGTTTCACACAATAACTGGTAATGAAGATTATTCAGCTATTATGAGAATATAAATCAATTAAGATGAACCATCCTGCATAAAAAGTTAAGCACAACGATTGTGAACAGCATATCGCATAATCAGTTATTCATGTATTTAAGCACAAATCAATGACTCCACCGTACAAAAGTGCCAAATGGTAGTCCACTCATTCATATGTTAACATATAAACAACATCAGCTGCATATTACTCTAAGAATGCAAGCAGAAACTTGTCAAGAGATAAAAGTACCATTTATGACTGACTTTATACTCACAGACCTGAAGCAATAATGATCTATTTCTACTTACTTCTAATGCCTACTAAGAGTACAGAAGTGCAACATCAGTAGCAGGTATTAAAATGCAAACATAAATAAATCTTGATCCGTCCATTCATCAAAAACCCCCTCCGAGGGTGCAAAAGTGCATGTTCTGAGGACAAGCTTTTTGACAAATTTCCGGACCCTTCTCCAATGCAACTAGAAGGGTTAAATACTACTAACCGGCTAATTTTAATTACACAAATTGAGGGAACGGCTTCAAATGACCGCCCTTTTACTAAAAGCAAATTTATTTCTAAAAATCAAATCTAATTTCTAACCGTTTCTGTATCTGTTCTTTAGTGCTGTAAGCAATGCGCTGTTCGCCCTGAAAGAGTCGGCTGGTTGTCCTTTCCTTTTGTTCGAGCTTGATAATTAGAAATAACAAGAGCTGGCACCTCTTTCTGACAGGCTAGAAGATATTTTCGAAAACCTTTCTCTGGCTGGGTGTATTCGATGTGTGCACACTTAGTACAACCCAGTTTCTTCTCGAACTGATTTTGCTGTTGCTATTTCGGTTTCCGGCCGTGCGAATGACTCAATGAGTTAGAAGTCGTGCTATATGGACAATCCCCTGTTTCGAGAATTGTTTTCGTTCTTTGTTCCAGGCTTTTCTGGAGCGTCTTCCTTCTCTTGTGCTTCTTTCTCTTCTTTACCAAGTCTGAGCTTCAGGATCTTTTGTAAACACGCTGCTTTTGTGCGCCTTTGACTCTGAGTCTTGGACAGTCTATTTTCATCAGTGCCTGTTGGGCGATATTTTGGAATCCACGGTTCTGCTGCATGCGGCATCCAATTGCGGAGGCATCTTCTCTCTGTTGTCTTATTGGTGCTCTTCCCTTAGATGTTTCCTGCATATAGATTTATATCAGTAGCATGTCTTGCAGTTTACGCAAATAAGAAGGGAAATGACGAAAAGATTGACATGAAAGCATTAAATTCTAATGAATGCGTAATTCTGACATTAATCATGACTTGACTCTTCGATAAATGCGATGCAATCATTTCTGGATACTCAAGCATGCGGCCATTAATTTCCCGTAAGGTGCGCGCCTAATTTTGGGCTCACAGATCATGCTGAGGAATGCCTGGGATGAATGATTTCTGCGATTTGCATCGCCGTCTTGAAAATTGCGATGTAAATAGGTGGCGTTGCAGCAATTGACAGTCTCATTCGTCGCAAACCATAGGTCGCAGATCGCAGCTTTGCATGGTTGCAGATCGCATATCGCAATATCGCAAGATCGCAAGGTTTTCGCTTTGTCACTTCGTGTTGTTCATGCGACATTGCGACGTGCGACGTCGCATATCGGCCGTCGGCCTTTCTTTAGGTTCTCCTCTTTTCAAGCGCTTTTAATGCTCGTGATGCGATGGGTTCTCGCGTCGCTCGTTTTCAGTGCGTTTATGCGCTTTGGGCAAGTGCTCTTTTTTCCATTGCAACGCGATATAGCTCTTAGGGGGTTGATACAAAAGATTTTTTTCAAACAAAAATATTTTTTGGATTTTTTGGTTAAGGGTCCCCTTTTGCTTGATGTTATTACTAATATCAAACAAAGAGGGGGGTTGTTGGTGACCACAACAATGGCGATTCACTGTGAAGAACCAGTTATCTCTGCATTTCTATTTACCGTTCACTTCCGAAACAGCAAAAATTTTTATATGTCTAAATTTTGTTATGGACAGATAGAACAGATTGCCCCTCACCTTGTCGACAATATTTTGTTTCAACCTGTTTTATATCTCAATTTCTTGCTTCCTCAGGTTTCTTCTTACACTTGCATCAGACATTACTTGGTCTTGATAAAAGATAAAATAAGGTCTTCTCTGCGTACTGGCTTAAAAGTATGCTCATTTGTCGTAGGTAGAGCCTCTGCTGCCCGCAAGCGTCCATAGCCTCGACAGGGTTACCATATTATCCAGCAATGATCCTTTTTCCTGCTTTGAGGTTACTCGCAACATTCCAGAGAAAAGTCCTTTTTAACACACTTTTCCTTTTTTTAATTCTCTAAAGAACAATGTCTTGGTTTGGTGGCCAAATTATGACACAGTCATTCACCTGATTTACACTTGTGCTGAACAAGCTGGCTCGTGATGAGACCTCTTGTCTTTGGATTGCAACAATCTTAAGTCGTTGCCCTGTTTTGATAGACAGTATTGGCAAAGTCAGCAAGTTATAATATCTGTGATCATGATAAGTCGGCTCGTGATGAGACCTCTTATTCTTTGAGATATAGTGTTTTGCTTGGATTATTTCTCTGGATGTTGTAGTTTCCTTTTTGCAGGGAGGAAGTCATTGTTTTTCCTTAAGAAAGCTCTGGACGACAATAATAGAGTTTTTGAAAACAACAGCTTTGCAGAGAATGCTTATTTTATTATTGATGATACCCTTCATGGTGCTGATACAAAACAATTCTTTTACCAGAGGTTGCTTTTGTCAAAGTTTTTTTTAGAGGTTGAAACGAGTATCGTAATCAAAGTGAAGTTAACTCTATTTGTCAATAATAAAATTCAGATTTTTCAAAAATTTTGCTATTTGTACAAGCGAAATCAAAATCTGATAGAGAATTGGCGTGCTCTTTCATGAATCCTTTTTAAATGATCATCTACAACGGGTTTTATTCAAAAGAGAAAAGCAAAACAAAAATAAAAACTAAAAACTAAATCTATCCTACAAAAATTAGAAGATTTCTCTTCTATGGAAAATATAATTTAAGAATCAGTCCATTGACAGGTAAAGAATCTCTCCTTCCTGCCAGATCCTGCAATACGAATGTAGATGGGCCTACGACTTCCACAATCTGAAAAGGGCCAAGCCACAGCTTCTGAAATTTCGTATGTTTGCCCTTTTCTTCATGAGCCTTATCCCATTTCAAAACTAAATCACCCATCTGAAAGTTTTTTCTGGTTATGATGCTTGAGTCAAAAGAAGATTTTATTAGCGCTTGGTGATGAGCATGGGTTTTCCTAGCTTGTTCTCTTTGTTCTTCTAGTTTGATTATTTCCATTTGTCCTAATTGTAATGAGGAAGTAGGTACTTCATCGATGTATTGCACTAAAGACAAAGAGGGAATGACTAAGTGAGTCGGAAGAACCACTTCCCTCCCATAAACTAAATTAAAGGGAGAAGTGTCGATTGAAGCTTTCTTTGTGATTCTATCAGCCCATAAAGCATTTACCAGCGCTTTGTGCCAATTCCTTTGGTTTTGGTCAACTGTTCTTTTGATAATTCTGATTAGGTTCTTGTTTGTTGATTCAGCCAATCCATTACCTTGCGGATAGTAGTTGGCAGAATATTTCAGTTTGAACCCTCTTTTAAGCGCAAACTCAGTCATATCATTTCCAGAAAAATATGAAGCGTTATCAAACATTAAGGCCGTTGGCAATCCAAACCTAGTTATGATAAATTGGTCTATGAATTCAATAATGTTTTCAGAATGAACTGTCTTGAGAGGAACTGCTTCTACCCATTTGGTAAAATAATCAGTTGCCGTAAGGATATACTTATGCTGCTTAGAAGAGTGAGGAACGATCTCACCTATTATGTCCAAGCCCCATTGGCTGAATGGTTGGTCGATGTTGACCGGTTGTAGCGGCATGGATGGTTTCCTTTGTTTTCCTGCAGTAGTCTGGCAGACTTGGCATTTCCTTACGTGATTGTATGAGTCTTTGAACAGCGTGGGCCAATAATATCCTGCACGCAAGATTTTGTGTGCAGTCGCATCTCCGGCATAGTGTCCACCTGCTGGTCCATCGTGAAGTTCCTGCAAAACCTTTTCGGCTTCAGTTTTCTCAAGACACCTAAGGAGTACAGAATCGTAATTCTTTTAAACAGGACATCATTTATGAGCTGGTATTGTTTAGCTTTTAATCTCAGAGCTCTTTTCTTGGTATGATCCAGATGTGATGGAGCATACCCGTTCTTAAGAAAATAAATGGTGTCAGCATATAATGATTCTGCATTGTTTAGGCTTACCTCATATGCTTGTACCTCTTCAGATGAGTTCTCTGGGATTTGCGATGCTCGGCTAACATCTTGCAGAAGCCTTGACCTCTTAGGATGTTTGCTGGTTTGATCTCAAGATCATATTCTTGTAAGGCGGTAATCCAATTAGCTCTCTTCTCGCCCATGTCTTTCTGCACCAAAAGGTTTCTTACCGCTGGAAACGACACTACGACTTTGGTGTGGGATTTAAGCAAGAAAGGTCTGAAATATTTGATTGCTTTGAAAACAGCATATGCTTGTTTCTCTACGTCTGAGTAATTAATTTCAGCACCTTGTAAGTTCGAGCTAAAGAATGCAATTGGAGCTTCCGCTTTCTCTTGATTTGCTTGGGTCAAAATCGCGGCATAGGATTTCTCTGAGGCAAAAGTGTATAAGATGAAAGATTCTGAAAAATTTGGGGTGGCCAAGGATGGAGCATTGATGATAGCTTGTTTGATTAAGTTAAATGCTTCGTGCTCATCTAGACCCCATTTGAAATTTGAATTCTTTTTTATCATATTTTGTAAGGGAGAAATAATACGTGAAAAATCCGGGACAAATCTTTTGACAAAATTGATCTGTCCAAGGAAGGATTGCATGGCTTTCTTGTTATGAGGTATAGATATTTCGGAAATTTCCTTGATTCTGTCGGGTTCTATGTGAATACCGGATTTCGACATTATGAATCCGAGCAATTTCCCTTCGCTTAACGCAAAGAAAGATTTCTTTGGGTTGAGCGAAATCCCATACCTCAAGCATCTTTGAAAGATTTGCTTCAAATCTTTGAGGTGGTTGTTTCGATTTTTGGAGTACACTGTTATATCATCCAGGTAAATCACTACTGATTTATTGACTAACCCTTTAAACGCGATGTCCATGGCTCTCTGAAAGGTAGCTCCGGCATTGATCAGACCAAATGGCATCTTCCGATATGCATAAGTGCCCCATTTGGTTCGGAACGTAGTCTTTAACTGATCATCGGGATGCACCATTACTTGATTGTATCCTGAGAATCCATCCAGGAATGACATTAATTTTGAGCCTGCTACTGCCTGTAGAATTTGCTCCATAGGTGGGAGGGGAAAGTTATCTTTCTGACAGGCTTTGTTGAGGTTTCGGAAATCAATACAGATTCTAATGTCTCTGTTTTTCTTCCTAATGGGCACCATATTGGATACCCATTTAGAATGCCTGACGGGGAAGATTATTCTGGCTCTCAACAACTTATTAAGCTCAGTTTTTATCTGATTTTCTAGGTTAGGGTGTATTTTTCTGAGCTTTTGCTGGACAGGTTTTTCATTGTCAATCATAGGGATAACATGTTGAATGATAGAAGTGTTGTAAGTCTTCAGCTCATCGTAATTCCAGGAAAAAACGTTTTTGTATTGTCTCAGAAGACGGATATATGCTGATTTTTCTTTAGGGGCTAGGCCCTGGCCTAGGTTAACGTTCTGTGGCTTCTGATCGGTCCCTAGGTTTACTAATTCATAGCTCAGGGTAGAACTACAAAGTTTAGCATTAGCGGACCTTTTAAACCGACTTTTCAAATCATATAGATCTTCTAGCTTGACCACCGATTTCGGTATAGCATTGTCAGAGATATTTTTCTGTATTTGATGATCATGATGGTCTTCGTCGATTATCTGATTTGAGTAGGATCCTTCAGAAGTAAGGAAATTTACGATGTCAGGATCGTCGTTGAACACTTTCCAATTGGTGATATTGTCAGGGATGGATGGTTTAAAGATCAATTCTATTGAAAACCTATCAGGACTAAAATCTTCAGAAGGGATAAGTCTAGAGGCTACGTTAGCTAACAGGTCTGCGCTCGCGTTTTGAATTCTTGGAATTGACGAGATGTTGAATGCTACGAAATGTGCAGTGAGATCTTGAACTAATGATTGATAATGCTTTAAATGACTTGACAGGCAATGTATGGTGTTACGTACCTGTTTTACAACGATCTCCAAATCTCCAAAGACTTGAAGATACTTAACGTTCAATCTGATTGCTTTGTATAGGCCTTGAACCAAGGCTTCGTACTCCGCTGTGTTGTTCATGCAATTGAACTCAAGTCTGCATGTGAGCATAATCTTGTTCCCGTCTGGGTTAATCAGAACGCATCCTGCTCCTTCTCCCTCATTTGATTTAGATTCGTCAAAATATAATTTCCAAAATAAATATGTATTTACAGAATTATCTAAAAAACTAAAACATTTTGAGTCATCAGTTTGTGAGAAATTTTCAACTTGGGATAAAACTGAATTCTCTAAGTATGGTGAAATATGAGCATTGAAATTACCTAGGAAAGAATCTATTGCGTAATTGCCTACAATGCTGCTATTGTACGTTATGGCCTCATTTTCTCCTTCCAGTTCTGTCACTATGTATTTTCGGTGCAACTCTCGTTCAACCTTTATCTGATTTGGTTTACCATTGTATGGTCCACATGTGCGACCAATCGGTTGAAAAATATCCGTGGAGTTTTTCCGACCAATCCCTGCTAAGAATCAAACCATAGAACTCAGGGATATCAGCTACTAGAATGTCGATAACCTGACACACTTTCGGGTTAGACGACAATCTTATGGTCACCTGATTGAGTTCACCAATCACTTCGACTTGGGATCGATCAAGTTGAACTATGCGTACTGCGGATCTTTGAGGTTTCACATTAAATTTAGCACATATTGACCTGGGTAAAATATTCGTTGAAGCACCAAAATCGACCAAGCAATTGTGCACGTTTTTGTTGAAGATTTCATATGTGAGAAGAAAAGGAGGAGTATGAGATCTTGATCTTCCTCCAATCAAGGCGATGTCATTTGGATCAATTTTATTGATCGTGTTGGTTGGAGGCCTTCCCAGATTGTGGGAAGCTACCGCTGTAGGTAAAGATGTAGTAGGCACAGCATGTAATTCTTTCATCATTATTTTCTGCTGGTGTTTCAATTTACTCAATTCATACAGAGTGATATTAGCCCTAGTCTTCTTCATATCATCAATGATGTTATACTCCATTTCATCCGACACTATTAGTGTTCTTGATGGAGGCGTTTGATCAGATTGGACTGGGCTAATCTGGGTCGCTTTAGCAGTTGCCTTTTTTGTTGCGAGCTTTTCTTTTGTTGCAGGGCTTGCGCCCTTTTGTTTTGGGGTAGTTATGGGAGGATCAAGTTGATTTTTGCTTCTCGTGCTAACAGGAAATGCTTCTTGATCCTCTTCTTGTGGGAGGATGAAGTCCCACATTCCTTGTAGTTCTACGACCTCTTCCTCGTTGGTCTGCCCTTCAGTGGTATTCTCTTCTTCTTCGTCTTCTTCAGATTCAACGTTTGAGACAACACTAGGTGGTCTTACCTCCATGGGAGGATTTCTTTAAAAGTCCTAAAGGGCTTTTTCGAAGAAGTCTCTGCTACTTGTTTCTTAATATCAATCATCTCATTTGACATGGTTTTCAACACTTTTTGTAATCCTTCCAAATCGAAAGGATCTTTCGTTTGCTTCTTCTTGGTGTCTTCTTTGAAAGAGATCTTCTTAGATTTGCGTTCTTCTATAGCAGATCTCTTTTCTAGGGCTACCACGCGTTTTTCCACTGCTAACGCTTCTGTCAAGTTGTCGATTAAGGTGGTCTTGTTTGCCCTATCTACGAAGATAGCCAAGTTTGGAGGTAAAGCCGTGATGTACCATTCACATCTTACTTCCTCGCTGGGTTGTGAGGTAGCGGGGATTTTGTTGAGGATCTTATTGAACCGTAAGTTAAAATCTTTAATGGGTTCTCTAGCCTCAGCCTTAAGATTAGATAGGTCACTGATCAATGTCGTCGTGGATCTGTCATCACCAAACTTGGTGAGGAACTGACTTTGAAAAATGTCCCAGCTAGTGATGGATCCGGAAGGCAACGAAAAGTACCATGACCCGGCTGTTCCTTGCATTGTATAAGGGAATAGCCGGACAACAGCGTCTTCGTTAGTGACTTCGTTGAGATTAACAGAAAGCATGAAATTATTGATATGTTCCTCGGCTAGCATGCCTGCTTCCGGATTGAATTTAGGCAGCCATTTCTCAGGAT
The DNA here is from genome assembly GCA_031772625.1 of Pinus tabuliformis. Classification (NCBI taxonomy): domain Eukaryota; kingdom Viridiplantae; phylum Streptophyta; class Pinopsida; order Pinales; family Pinaceae; genus Pinus; species Pinus tabuliformis. Next base: position 207,676,425 of record CM062806.1, on the reverse strand, counting down.
GGGCCGGTATAGGGCTCAGGGGTGGAGGCATTAAAACCGCCCCAGGATTGTTCCATGGAGACTGGGCCATCGTTGAGCTGCTAGTTAATGGAAGTGTAGAAGATGAATTCTGATGCTGAGAAGATGAAGATATTAAGATCTTTGATGTTTGAAGAGGAAGGTTTGTGGAAGATGGGTGAGTGAGTTGGAATGAAAGAGTGGGTGGTTGACTTCGCGGTGAGGGAATTGATATGGACGAAGTGGATGAAGGAGTCCGAATGTCAGACTCTGGTGGTGTTTTCCTTGCTCTTTTCCTGGTAGGGAGAGGGAGCTCACTTGGTTGTATGCCAAATTTTTCACTCTTTGATCTGGTAAGGGGATGAGCAGGGTTATACTGCGAAGTCACGCTGCTTTTAGATTTATCAGACTTCTGGTTAAAAATAGAAAATCCCTGGAGTTTACGAATCAAAGTCCGAATTTCAGGGGGTTCAATGATAGATTGGTCTGATATATTTGAATATGTAGCAGTGGTAGATACTCGAGCGACTTCAAATTCCGGGTTTAACCGTGTTGGAGAAGTCGAGGGAGTTGATGAGGGTGTATTACTCTCAGAATGGTATTTAGATATTTCTTTAGGTGCCATTCATAGTTCCTGCCCTCCTTCTAGCGCCAAATATGTTGAGGGCCCTGAAATCGGGTCAACAACAAGGGGGATACCCACCCGGTCGGGAACCTGGTTGGCGGCTCCATGCCCGTTTGGTGTAGCGGGTCCGACTGGGGATAACGGGACCAGCTTCCCGTTCTAAGGGGGTGTGTGTGTGTAGAGTTTAGTGATGTGTGTGTGTAGAATATGATAATGAAAATATAGAATTATTTCTAAGCTAATCTAGTTCTGAACTCTATGAGTGAATTTTATACTACTTTAATCTATAAAGAATAACACATCTAATCTACGCTAACCCGGGATAGAACTTTTTCCATTATGCGATCTAGAAAGGTTTCACACAATAACTGGTAATGAAGATTATTCAGCTATTATGAGAATATAAATCAATTAAGATGAACCATCCTGCATAAAAATTTAAGCACAACGATTGTGAACAGCATATCGCATAATCAGTTATTCATGTATTTAAGCACAAATCAATGACTCCACCGTACAAAAGTGCCAAATGGTAGTCCACTCATTCATACGTTAACATATAAACAACATCAGCTGTATATTACTCTAAGAATGCAAGCAGAAACTCGTCAAGAGATAAAAGTACCATTTATGACTGACTTTATACTCACAGACCTGAAGCAATAATGATCTATTTCTACTTACTTCTAATGCCTACTAAGAGTACAGAAGTGCAACATCAGTAGCAGGTATTAAAATGCAAACATAAATAAATCTTGATCCGTCCATTCATCAAAAACCCCCTCCGAGGGTGCAAAAGTGCATGTTCTGAGGACAAGTTTTTTGACAAATTTCCGGACCCTTCTCCAATGCAACAAGAAGGGTTAAATACTACTAACCGGCTAATTTTAATTACACAAATTGAGGGAACGGCTTCAAATGACCGCCCTTTTACTAAAAGCAAATTTATTTCTAAAAATCAAATCTAATTTCTAACCGTTTCTGTATCTGTTCTTTAGTGCTGTAAGCAATGCGCTGTTCGCCCTGAAAGAGTCGGCTGGTTGTCCTTTCCTTTTGTTCGAGCTTGATAATTAGAAATAACAAGAGCTGGCACCTCTTTCTGACAGGCTAGAAGATATTTTCGAAAACCTTTCTCTGGTTGGGTGTATTCGATGTGCGCACACTTATTACAACCCAGTTTCTTCTCGAACTGATTTTGTTGTTGCTATTTCGGTTTCCGGCCGTGCGAATGACTCAATGAGTTAGAAGTCGTGCTGTATGGACAATCCCCTGTTTCGAGAATTGTTTCCGTTCTTTGTTCCAAGCTTTTCTGGAGCGTCTTCCTTCTCTTGCGCTTCTTTCTCTTCTTTACCAAGTCTGAGCTTCAGGATCTTGTGTAAACACGCTGCTTTTGTGCGCCTTTGACTCTGAGTCTTGGACAGTCTATTTTCATCAGTTCCTGTTGGGCGATATTTTGGAATCCGCGGTTCTGCTGCATGCGGCATCCAATTGTGGAGGCATCTTCTCTCTGTTGTCTTATTGGCGCTCTTCCCTTAGATGTTTCCTGCATATAGATTTATATCAGTAGCATGTCTTGCAGTTTACGCAAAGAAGAAGGGAAATGACGAAAAGATTGACATGAAAGCATTAAATTCTAATGAATGCGTAATTCTGACATTCATCATGACTTGACTCTTCGATAAATGCGATGCAATCATTTCTGGATACTCAAGCATGCGGCCATTAATTTCCCGTAAGGTGCGCGCCTAATTTTGGGCTCACAGATCATGCTGAGGAATGCCTGCGATGAATGATTTCTGCGATTTGCATCACATTCTTGAAAATTGCAATGTAAATAGGTGGCGTTGCAGCAATTGACAGTCTCATTCATCGCAAACCATAGGTCGCAGATCGCAGCTTTGCATGGTCGCAGATCGCATATCGCAATATCGCAAGATCGCAAGGTTTTCGCTTTGTCACTTCGTGTTGCTCATGCGACATTGCGACGTGCGACGTCGCATATCGGCCGTCGGCCTTTCTTTAGGTTCTCCTCTTTTCAAGCGCTTTTAATGCTCGCGATGCGATGGGTTCTCGCGTCGCTCGTTTTCAGTGCGTTTATGCGCTTTGGGCAAGCGCTCTTTTTTCCATTGCGACGCGATATAGCTCTTAGGGGGTTGATACAAAATATTTTTTTCAAACAAAAATATTTTTTGGATTTTTTGGTTAAGGGTCCCCTTTTGCTTGATGTTATTACTAATATCAAACAAAGAGGGGGGTTGTTGGTGACCACAACATAACTCGACACCACTGAGCATGCTTCTTGCATTTTCCATCAACGTCCTATTCATTCTTTCTCCAACTCTATTTTTTTGAGGTGTATATGGAGTAGTCTTTTGTCATGCTATACCACACTTCTTACATAACTCTTCAAATTCCTTCTTGCAGAACTCTTCACCATTATTTGTCCTCAACACCTTGATCTTCTTCTCTATCTAATTTTCCACTAGAGCCTTAATTTCTTTAAACCTGTCAAACACTTCAGCTTTATTCTTAAGTAAATATATCCATGTATTCCTTTAGAAGTCAACTATAAAGGATACATAGTACACATACTTACCTAGCGATGGAACCGACATAGGTCTAAACACATCACTGCGCACAAGCTCTAATATCCCTTTCGCCCTCTTAGCATCAGAGAGGAAACGCACTCGATTCTACTTACCATATACACAATGTTCATATAAATATAAATCCAAAGAGAAATTAGACATACCTTCTACCATACCATTACCATGCAGTGTCAAAGGCCCTTCTCTCCAATATATCCAAGCCTTTGATGCCATGACATGTCTTTTCTCCATAGACCACTGGGTTTTCTGCTCCACTTTCAGGAACCACAGAATTGTTGCACCCATCAATAATAGTGCTACCAGGGCTTCCTGAACCATCTTTTAGATATCTTTATTGAACATTGTTTTTACACCTGCATCATCCATCTTTCTTATAGAAATAAGATTTTTGGCCAATGTAGGAATACACAGAACACCTGGAAGTGTTCTAATCTTCCCACCTTGCGAATTTAGCTTGACTTTTCCATGTCTGATGATTCTGAGCTTCCTATCATCCCATAAGAAGACATCAGCACCATCATATTTCTCATACTCACAGAACCACTCCCTATGGGGAGTGAAGTGAAAGGATGCACCTGAGTCAATCAACCATGCCTCATGATCTACATGTTTACTTGAAGAAGAAGCCAAGTACACATCCCCAGCTTCATCTGAGGTGGTTTTCACCTCTGTAAAAGGAGAATCATCAGATCACTTTCCTTTCTCAGGAGATTTAGATCTACAGTCCTTTTTGTAGTGGCCTTCCTTTCTGCATTTCCAACATACCTTTACAAGTTTTCCTGGAGATCTAGATCTCCCTCTATATTTATATCTCCCACTCAGGGACTTATTTTTATTTTTGTTCTAGGACCATCCTCGTATAGGAAATGCATCTCCATTCTAGCTCTCCATATGTTTCCGTCTCATCTCCTCTGACAGCAAGGATGATACTATTTCATCAAACTTAAAGGTAGTTGTATTGCTACCTATTGCAACAACTAAACTATCCCGTGAATCTGGTAGAGAACACAGCAAACTAATGCACTTATCTTCGTCAATTTTTTTTATATCAACATATAACAATTGGCTTACTACAGTATTAAAAATGTGTTTAGATGCTCTATCCCTGCGTCTCCATCCTTCATCCTCGGGTTATACAACTTTTTCTGCAAGAAAATTTCATTCACCAAAGACTTAGATTGATACAAAGTCCCTAACATGACCTACAAATCCTTCATTGTAGCTTCCCCTGATAAATTCAAAAATATTGAATCTGACACAACCGTATTGTGTTCTTTTCCTTCGGATCCAAATTCACCCAGTCTTCTGCTGACATTGTCACTAGTTTAGTACCCAGATCTACCGTGATCCACTAGTCCTTATCCACGTGCAGATCCTCAATCTTGAGCTTCCACAAATCAAAACTTTGACCATTAAATTTATCAATCTCTATCTTTCCACTGCTCGCCATCTTCTTTCACTGCAAGAATTGATCACGCAGATCTCCCACTGAACAAGGCCTACCACAAGCTCGAGAAAAACCGCTCAGTAGTAATGGCGTCCCCTTGAATCTGAAACAACTCTAATATCAAATGAAGGTTTTAACCTTGTATAGAAATTACCTGCAAACGAATTCTTAAAATAGAAAAATAAACAATGGCAAGAATATAAAACAAATATACATAGAGATTTTCCCCTAGTCCCAAAACCATGACTACCAGATTGATTTTTCATTACATTCCATTCAATGTTACAATACATATTTATACATGTCGGAGCTTCATAAACCCCAATCCATTAACCTTGGATTAGAACATAATTGTTTGAATGGATCTACAAAATACCATGGACAAAATACCATGGGAAAAAAACCATCATGCCCAAAACCATGTAAAAAACCCATGCACAAAACCATGGGTAGGTTCACCCACCATCTTTGGGTCTTCCCCCCATTCTTAGGCCCGCATATATATAGGAAAAAAAAGTCTTGGGGCGCTGCCCCAAACCCCATGTAGAGGGGTTACCCTTGTAACCCATGTCGGGTGACCCCTTTACGCATGCGATTAGTCATGGAAAGAATATAACACACACCCAAATTTCATATCCATTTCTTCTTTTTCAACCCTTGGGGTTGGTTCCTCATGTATATCTTCTTATTTTGATGTTTCATGTTCATTTTCTTCCTCCTCTTCACGATCTATGCAAAATAATTTCTTCTTGGCACACTTATGACCTTTAGTGTATTTTATATCACAACTTTCTCTTTTTTCCTCTATTATCTATGGTGTCAACCTTGTAGGTTGTGGGGTGCTAGGAGCGAAACACTTCCATATTTATAGTTGTGAGTGGTAGACCTTCTTGTTGCCATAATTTTGCTTTCAACTTTTCTTGCCACCATGAATGCATTCTACAATGAATTAGGTTCCCAAAGGTTAACCTCATGTTGGATATATCCTTTAAGGTCCCTATGAAGACATTAATCAGGTGCTCCTTTGGAATAACAATTACCTTGTTATTCAATATTTGGAATTTCTCGATGTGCTCCCTCATTCAACCCTTTTGTTTAAGATGTATCAATTTGATAAAGAATGTATTACTCTTTGCATCCTCATAATTTTTTATCAATTCCTATGTAAAAATTGTCCAAGTGACAAGTGATTTACGAGAATAAAGGCATGAATAACACACAAACTGATTAGGTTCTAAATATAAATATGCAATGTGTACCTTTTGTGTGTGTTACACATCGTGTAGATCAAAGAACTACTCCATCTGCAGTATCCATGTTACCATATCCTTTCCATAAAACTTCCTCATATCGACCTTTGGATTATGGTTTTCCTTCATCCCAAAGTTGGACTCTCTAAAATCATGATTCATATTCCTTTGTTTTCATCATGAGTTTCATTGAATACCTTGTCATCATTAGGAAGCCTTTCTTGTACAAACTTTATCAAACCTTCCATGTCTAGTTTTAAACCTTCCATGTCTAATTTTAAACCTTCCATGTCCCATTTTAAACCATCCATGTCTTTTAGACCCTTCATCATCACTTCTAATTCATATTTGGTTTCCCTTTGTGAGAGAAAAATTTGTTGCACTTGGTCTCATAATTTTGATATATCATGTTGCATTTCTTCCTCTTTATATGTCATAGTAGAGATTTCTAATATTAAAGGGTGTAGCATTTTTTTGTTTTGGGGACATTTTGGAACAACTTAATGATATATATTCTTCATTATTCCCTTTGAACTTCAACTAATTTTTCAAACACAATTTATGCAAATTAAAAATACACACATTTTAAGAGCTTGATTATTGAGCTTGTTTATTTGGCTGACCTTGAAACTATTGTATCTTTGTCAATTCATCCTCCCAATATCTGAAATTTCGTCTTCAAGTAGCTCTTTATGTCTTCTTTCCAACCCCAAAAGTTATACTAATATTGTATTATTCAAGATACAGTTATGCCAAATCTCCCACAATGACCTGATTATGTACTAGTTCAGAAGAGCGAACTTGTACAGGATTCCAAGATCTTCAGCCCTGAAACTTGTACCGAAAAAACTTCATTCTATGCACTTCTATTTACTTTTTACAGAATTCAAATCCAATTCTTGAATCAAAAGTTATGACCACTTTCCCCGAGACACCTATTTGAGACTCAATTCTAAATCATACAAAAATCCTAACTTTCTTGAACCATATATCCAATAATATAGTGAAACATCCTATGAAATTTTTACATGGTGTTCAACAATGCTTCAACTCCATGTGGTCAAAATTTCCAATTCTGAAGCCTCAAATAAAAAAAGTTATAGTTAAACTTCCAAGATGGCTTATTTGAAGCAGAAAAACCCTAGGAGGGTTAGAGCTTTGATACCAAATGTTATGTATCTAGATAAAAAGAATGCATAAACATAAGAAAATATTTATCAACATAAATGAACAATTCAAGGGGGAAACCCCCTTTACATCACATAAATTAAAAATTCTTAGATGGTTCAAATGACAAGACCTCCTTGATATATATAAGAGTCTAAAGGGTCAAAATATAATAGGACCTACAGAACAATAATAATGTAAGGGCACAAAAATAACAATAGTGGGCTTCTATGGGGTACAACAATAACAATATGGGGGATACACTAGTATTATAGGGACCTAAAAATGACTAACACACTATTGTCAACAAATAATCTTCAAAGTTATTCAATTGATTGATGCACTTCAGATAAAAATTAAGTGAAAAGAAAGTTCAACTTGATGACATGCATGATGCAACATCTACAACAAAGGTTGATGCCATTTTTAACATAGAGGACCTAATACAAAAATCTAATCTAATTTGTGGTATATATGAACTCATACATAATGTTGATGAAAGTGGGGACACAGAGAAGCTACTAAAGAATATCGATGCAACCAATGATACAGAGGAATTTATCCAAAAAAATTATGTAACGTGTGATACATGTGAAATCATGCCAAAAGTTGATGTACCTTGTGACACCCAAGACAATACAAATGGTCAATGCTCGGTGCTATACAGAACACATGATGGAATAATGTAGTGAACTGATAAAGGAAACAATGGAGTAAGATGAGTCACAAGAAGAATCATAAAATGACGGTCGCAGTTGTAGAAAAAGTAATTATGAAGAATAAATAGAACAACAAAATGGTATTTCCAAGATGTTTATCAGTCCCTAGGAAGAGTTATCATTCAACAAATATTGACATGGCTTAGGATATGACAAAGGAAACAACTTGCATATTTCAAATTACTCCAAACCAATTCAATTTGTGAGCATAGGATTTCTTGAAGATGTCCAAAATCTTGAAAACAAATGCCACCATGTCAAATAATTGGTTACATGGAGAGGCAATGTTTTGATCTTCGTCTTTTTCTTCATTGTGGGAAGACAAATCCCTTCTCAAAAAAATGTGGAAAGCAAAAGCATGCTAAGAAGATAAATAATTATGCATGGATAAATTCATGGAGATGGAATCAAGAAGTAAAGCAACTACATAAATCTTATAGCCTAGTCAAGATAGAGGTAAGGACACAAAAGGAGAAGCGGCAAAAGAAAAAAGCTATAAACTTAAAAAAAAAAAAAAAACTCTCCCACACCTTTAGGGGGGGGTCAATTGATGAAGTGGATATGATTAGTGAAAAACCAAAAACCACCACATTATTCAAAGAAGATTCGTTAATGTTCATTCAAAAACCACCACATTATTCAAAGAAAATTGGTTAGTGGTAAATCATAAATCACCAATTTCCATGGAAGATGGTTAGTGATCAACCAACAAAACCACCACCTAAAGAATCCAAAGCCCTAGCTTGGATCCTTTCCAGAATGAACTATTGAAAAACTTATCACCTTGCTCTTGATAGGAGGGGGATATCAGATATCAAGCTTTAAGATTCGAAGTCAATCAAAATTCAATCAACATTTGGGAATTCCAACAAGGCAATTGATCTCTTAAACAACAAACATTTCAGTTATTCATTGGGAATGTTTAGACATAACAGTTGTTCACTTCCAAACATCCAAATATTGGCAGCTTTTTCAAGCATATCTTCATAAAAGCTCAGTTCAATAGCTTTATATTGGAGATGACAAGTCATTGGTAATTTATTCACACCTATGATTGAGGGGGGGTAATGTTAGATTGTGAGTCTCTAGACAATCATAGAGTCCAAGAATACAATTATCATGAGTTGTAAACATTATATTTGACGAGGTGTCGTCATGATCCATTGATGAGTTGTCGATGAGATCTAGATATGGAATGGTCCAAATGATGTATTACAAATTGAGATATTGGTATCAATACAATGTGTAAGACAATGGCTTAAGTCCTTTTCTACCACTTTGATTGTCTTGTCTTTCTTGCCTAATTCTTGACACACTTTACCATGGAGTAAAACTAAGTTCAATGCAATCTGGTTTAATGTTCGCTTGGTATAATTTTTTAACAAATTGCAGTGTGAGAAATCAAATTTTAACATTTTTTTTCTATTTAATTTATCCTAATTAATCTAATGGTCTGAAGTTGGTTTTTGCATATTTGTGAGCAAGTGTAAAAATAGTTATCTTTCTTCAAGATAAAAATATCATCATTTTCCACTGAAAATATTAGGATTAATGGAAGCCATACGAGATATTGGTTGCCCAATCATTTAGGTTAATTGAAGCAAGATAGAATATAAGGCATGTTGGTTTGTTGGGGCCTGACCCAGGTTCGGAGATGATTTAGCCAAACAAATCTTGGTAATATTGGCCCTTTCGGCAACAGTCCGCGGTGTGCGAACTGAGGTCTCACCCGAAGTAGTATGGGAGGGTGTTAGAACTAGGTTTTTGCACCCTAGAGATGTCTGATGGTTTTTGGCGGTCCACGGTTTCACCCTACGCGCATGTTGCTACGCGCAGTTATTAGTCCCTCGCGGCCTGCGATGCTACCTTTGCACAGCCCTGTTCGGGGTGTGATCGTGCTATCACCCAAATCCCTTATCTTTACTTTGTTATTATTCTATTACTTAGCTTATCTGTGTTAGCCCGATTATCCTTAACGGTGTTCAGCATTCATATAAATGTGTGCGATAAACAAAACAGTATAAATGCATAGAAAGTAAGATAAGAACAGATACACAAGATTGGAATCAAACTGCTCTTTATTATCTCTTTCTCTGATTACAGACTCAACTCCGCCCTGCGTAATCAGTTGCAGGGGTTCGTGCACTCAGCTGTGGACTACTAGGCCTCTACGCACTCAGCTGCAGAGCCTCTTACTACTACTACAACCCAAGACTTAGCCTTACAGACTCAAAACTATCTTGCCTACATTATTGATTCTCCATCTCCTTTTTTCCTCTACTTTAAAATTTAGAGCCTTCGCTCTATTTATACAATCCCATGGTCTGCGGACCATGGGTAAGCAAACATTTACATTATATTATATTACATAGCTTAGGGCAGACAACCCTATGACTCACTATGCATCTTGCGCTCCCCGCCCACAATTCGCGGAGTCTTACAATAACATTTGACCAAAACTGGGCTTTGAACCCCAAAACATGTTGTGGGGGGGGATTCCATGCCAAACAAGCCCCCAACACAAACATCGTGACTCCCCCTCGAGTCACTCTGTTGGCACGGCGATCTTGGATTGGAGTCCCTCCAACTGGTCCTGTGCTGCTCGGAGGTCTGCAACACACTGTTCTGTGGTTTGTTATATCTTCTTCATGCGTTCATCTGAAGATTCCTTGTCAGGGGAAAAACCCTGCCTCAGCACATACAGCACCTTCATCTGTGCAAGCTTTCCTTTGATATCTACCATAACGATGAAGGCCTCATCAATCCATGGCTGGACGTGCACTTTGAGAACTACCTCTTTCTGTCTCGCGGCATCCACCTGCTCCTTTAGTGCCTTTGCTTGCTACAGCTTTATGTTGAGTGAGGACCATTGTCTGTGCAGTTCCTCGGATACTGTCGTACTACTCCTGAAGCTTGCACGCCTCTATTTCCAGGCGTTCTATGTTGGGGTCCTCCTACAAAGATGTGAGGACCACAAAATATTGTTCCAACATATTGATACATTCTTGCACTATCCGCCCAATTTCTTCTAACCCTATTTGGACAACGCTAGTGCACAGTTCTCTAACTTCTGGGGGGGTGGAAGGTTGTGCCTTCAACCACAGCTTGGTGATCTAAAGGTTCAGATCCAGCTGAACCTTCATTGCCTCTTCTTTCATGTCGCAGAACCCAGTTGCCAAACTGTGGATCCGCACTTCTGCCGATAGATTTGCTATGATAGCCAACTTTGGGACGCGTTAGTAAGCGTCATCTACTGTCTGTACCATCTGCCGATTTTGCAACACCAACTCATCGTGATGTAAGCTAATCTGCTCGATATTTATCTTTTGCTCACTCAGGAATTGTATCGCGCGGCCCTCCCTGGCACGGAGTTCTGATGTTATTCCATCTTGCATCTGATATAATGTTTCTCGCAGAAGGGAAGCCAAATTAAGGCCCAACCCCTTGATCCTGCCAATCGCGGCTCTGTCGATCTCATTCGCTGTTGCTAACACTCCTTCCGATAACCCTATGGTACTAGTCGTCCTCACACGTAGAATCTGTTATGCGGTTGATGTTCTTGCTGCAACGTAGGTGGCCAAGGTTCCTTCTTGTGGGGCCTGCACCTGTAGTTCCTGCAGCTACACCCTTAGGGCCCCCAACACAGTCTGCTGCTTCGTCATAACTTCTTGGAGTGCTTCCTTGGTGAAATCACAAACCATCTTGCCGACATCATAGAGGTCACATTCAGTCAATGTGATCGGGTCTATGGCCAGCTGTGAAGCCTTAACCTTTTTCCGTGGACCCGATCTTTCAGTGACGCATCGCCGTTTAAGTTGGGTCGAAGTGGTTCCAGGGTCTGCACTATCTTCTGCAAGGTATGTGTCCTCTACCTCCTGTCCTACAGATGCTCCTTGGCCCTCCTTTGCCTGTGTTGTTGCGCCCTCTGTTGTCTGCGTTACTTCTACTACTTCGGCGACCTTCTTTTGCTCCATGGCTGCCTGTGCCGCTTCGTGAGTTGCCCTATCCTCGACTACCGCTTTCTCATTGCGCCTTTTCTTGGCCAGCTGTGTTACGCACAGCTTGGCCTAATCCTTCCTTTCCTTATGCCCTCTTTTCCAACTCTGCCAAATCTGGGGTGCGCCACTCGGGAGGCCATGTCTCCAATAATGTGAAGATCGTGTCGCCAGTGGCTATGAATGGGAGTTTTGTCCACTACTGCGCTGGATCCTTTCACGCCATGATGTAAAGATTATGCATGTCCTCCTTGAAGTCTGCAAAGCTCTGCAGACTATTGTGCACTATGGGGGGCAGGCGCAGCCTCCTATTAATCCACATCCATATGCTTGCCTCTATGAGAAACTAGAAAATCTTGGTATCATGAATCCTTTTCGCATCCTTGGTAGCCCAGAGTGAAGTGTACTTCGTGGCCTCGGGCGAGTCACGTTCAATATTTGGGAACAAGTGTTGTCTTGTGGCTAGCCCTTGGATTTTTATAGCACATTTTTGATTCAAATTCGATCGTTCCCCCCAATTCTAGGCCATAAATGCTTCCTTAGTGACAGATTTGCCAAAATCTGGTCCATAACTGTTGTCTTAAATGTCTGTTTCCTGCCCCATTTGGCCTCAAATTGGACATCTCGTCATGAACAATGACACCAACAATCACTTCCCAACCTACCCACGTGGTAGCGCACTTCCCTGTGCACGAGCATGAACCTTGTGACATACTGATTTTGTGCGCTCCTCCGTTATCGCGATGTTCCCAGGCAGAATTTTTTATAGTCCCGCACTCTCTTTCAACTTCCTGGAGCGCTGAGACTATTCTTCCGATGGCTAGTCAGGTGGTCACGCTACTCGTGCAGAGCTCCATTTCGCCCCTCAGAATAATTCACAAAAAATCCTCAGTTGTTCTCGTCGCGCACCCTACTGGTTGTAGTGCGCTTTCCTGATTACTGTATTGCGTGATATATGGTTCAAGCCACGGCAACAGACTAATTAATTCTCGGCGGTAGTTCTCTGACTTATCACTATGGGTGTGCGCACCGTGCCGTACCATCCTTGGTTTTTCGATGAGAAGGGCTTCCTTTATTTCGTCTTCCAACTTCTTGACCTCTGCATTCACCAACATGCTTTTCTTCCTTAGTCGTACTCGGTCCTTTTCAAGTTCATGAAGTCTACGATTCCCTTGCCGAATGGCTTCCTGAAGTCTTACATGTTCTACTTCGCGTGGCTATGTGATTTCTTCATTCTGGGCTTCGTGCACTGTCCCACCTGCAGGTGCTATTCCGTGTGGGTTCATCTTTGCAGGTTCTTCAGAGATTAGGGTCCGTTCTTCATTCCACAACCTTGGGATTGATTTCGTGGTCAAAGTTTTGCACATTGTCTTATAAGCCCATTGAATCATTGGAACGTACAGGTCCTAGTCGATACGTCGCACCTAGTGAACCCTGTTCAGTATTTCGCACACCATGTTGAACGATTCTCCATGGTTAATCCATAGCGCGCTTCACCTTTTTTGCCACTACATCCTGGCCCGATTCTCCATTCTGAGATGGATGTGTGCTAGGGCAAGTTGCATGCCATAGGTCTGCACCCATCGGGAAAGGTGGGTGTGCAAGTTATTTCGTCCTTCGCAACCGGCTTTCATTACTAACTGGATTTTTCCAAATCATAGGCACATCATCTTTTTTCATTCGCGCCAGCTCCCAAAGCTTCCTTGATGCGTACCCCACCATCTTGCAGGCGTAGTGCGCAGTGCCCATTTCAGCGCATAAAATTATTGTTGTTTGGGTATTGCACTCTCAAATTTGTTTAGAAATTCCTCCACCACTGTCCACCCATCATGCATTGGCAAATTATGTACCTTTGTTGTCACGCAGCGCAGTGATCTCATCATTGTATCGCAGTTGACTGTTGTTACTTCATGTAGCCGATTCTACCATTGTTCTATTTCTTCATCCGAATTCGAAGTGCAGGAGCTTTCGTGCTCCCACGAAATCCTACCATCTGCAATTAGATTCACTTAATCCTATTCTCGTGCAGTTATCTTATAGATGCAATCGAGATCATCATCATTATCATCGTCGTGCACCAGTTCAGTGTATCGCACTCCTTCGACAGGGTCTAGTGGTACGACGATGTGTAGTGCCTTTTTCTCAAAAATCATTTTGCGCTTCTTCAAGTTTATGATTCCATTCATATCAGTGGCCTAGTCTATGCCCAATAGCGCGGGATAGGGACTGCTATCGTCGACAATCTCTATCACTTCAAAATCTACCAACGCGCTCACACCTTCAATATCTTCAAGTTGTTCGAGATAAAATAGTGGGATAGTTGTGTTGAGTCTCTCGACCCTTTGGTAAGTTATTATTCATAAGTCAGTTCTCCTTCCAGATGAGAGTAGGGAAGGGATATAACTCAGCGGTAGAGTGTCACCTTGACATGGTGGAAGTCATCAGTTCGAGCCTGATTATCCCTAAACCTAATGTAAGCCCCAGAGGTATGGGAGCTAGCAGAATGAAATTAGACATGTGTAAGTCCAGTAAGCCATCAAATTACCAGAGGTCCACAGAAAGATTATTGCCAACTGACCAAAGCGGGAAGCAAAAATTTTATGATAAAGGCGTTACCCCTTGCAATCTTCCCATCGGTAGGATCTTCTGCTTATTAGCCATCCATAATTGAATAGGAGACCACTGCAACACGGGCCTACCCATGCGTTCCCATGTCTGTTTTGGTAATGCATTCGCGTCCAATCCAGAATCAGCTTATCCATTTCATATTCTCCACTTTGCGCAGTCAATCTCAATTCCCTTCCTATGCTCAATGCATGCTTTCCAACTTTCCGAACCACGCGCGGTTCTCCTGACCCCGCGCACCTACTGATGAGCTCTTGTAGCCCTTTTACCACCCTACTGTTGCGCAGCAATTTCATGGATGTCTCCAGAAAAGTAGTGAGAACTGAAGGATCCATCTCTGATTCTGGTTGATCCTTACTACCTGAAGTGGAGGCCTCCATGAAGCTCTTCTTAGCTTCCATGAATGTCTCCTTCACGTGCTTTAAATCAAATTCAGGTTCCCTTGTAGGAGCCTTGCGAACCCATGCACTTTCTTCAAGCTACTTACCCTTTTCATCTCCTGTCGTGATACCACTTCTAAGAACTATGTTTACATTCGGGTCCTCGTCGTGTGGTTCAGACCTCATCATTTGTAAACTCTGAGTTGGGGGAGGCTGGAGTACCACTTTTTCACGTAGCTTTTCTATCAATGTAGGGCAGTCTTCTGCCTCATGATCAAACTGGGCACAGTACAAACATGATGGCCTAGTTGGATTTGTACAATCACGGGCGTAGTGTCCTGACCCTCTACAATTGTAACAAATTAGCTGTCTGTGACCCCTTCCTGGTCCCATTCCTCCTCGTCCTCGTCCACGCCTGTGAAATCCAACGCATGCCATCCCTGTATTCGGATTGAGGGCTCGTGTTTCGGTCTGCATTCTATAGGCAGGAGTCTAATCCATCATTAGTTCGTAACTTCTACAGGTGCGTTCATCATGGCCTACCGACCTGCAAAAATAACTGAACAATAGTTGGGATGTCTGTGTATACTTCTGCAATAGGTGACAATTATTTGTATTGTGTTTCCCTCCTATCTGACAGATCGCGCACCATAATGCAGGCACCGTGTTGGGCCCTACTTGCACCTCTGGTCTTAATGGCATTGGCCCTCCTGCCGCTAAGTAGTTCGCAAAAACTGGACAATGGTCCTTATCATGCCCCTGACCTTTACATTTTATGCACCATACTTCCTCACACACTTCTAGCCGAGGTGTCCTATCCTGTTTCAAGCTCTGCATTTCCAAACACAAATTTTGTAGTTTCGCATGGATTTGTTGGACTCCCAAACCATGGTCTCGTATAGGGGTATCATGCAATCTCATTGCCATCTCCAGAGCTTCAGCCTGGGTGGAAAGATTTTGTTGTGACAGCACCGTCCTTAAATGTGGTGATAGTGACGATACAAAGCATGCGCAGTGTTGTGCATATGTCAACATCATGTTGGCTTCGTGAATCATACTCTTCAGTCTTTGATCCAGATCCCAAGGGATCTCACTCGGGAGCATCGCGATCTCCTTAAATCCGATAATTGATTGTGTCTTCGACTTTGGCCTGCTAAATTCCATGCTCAACGCTACTTGAATTTCTGTGATTCCTGCGTTTAGATGATCATTAGAGTGTTTAATGTACCATGTTAAGGTGTGGTCCTGTAATGCGCTTACCAATGTGGCCTTCTTGATATTATCATTCGTGACTCTTTGCGCTACCCATACAGCTTTTACCACAAACCAAAACTGGTCTGGATCTTCATTTCCCACTCCTCTGAATACCGGTAACTTTATTGCGCTCACCATACTGAACTGCAAGGATTGCGGAGGTGGGGTGGGTGGAGATGGAGGTGAAGACGGTGAGCCAATGGCGATGTAGGTGGAGGTGCTAAACACAGGATCCGCTGTCTTATCAGGCTGGTCGCCCTTCTTGGTGAAACTCTCACGAGCTCTTCCTTGCTTTCTTGTCGAGGTGAAATCAAGGAGCTATTTTCTATCTCTGCACTACCTTCATTTCCATAGACCTTCCCACTTCGCGTAGCCCTAAACATCAATTTATCTGCATAACCCGCTTTTCACACAATAACATCTTAATCCAAGTGTTCAGTGATTTGATATACTTACCTCATAGTCCTTTGAGGAAGCGTCCTTCCGCCTCACTATAGCTGACAGTCGTATCTACTGTGAACTCAGTGATAAATCCCCCTATAATTTGATCAAGCCAATGGTCCATAATGCGCGTGATCTTATCTTTCGAAGCTTCTAATCCACACACTATTTCTGGAGTCTACGTGATCGGTTTATCGAGCCTGCACCTTCCTTGAATGTCTGTTAGTTTTTTGATCCACTCATATAGATTAGCAGGAAAGGAAGAAAAGAAAATTTTGTGGATATTCGTATATAGTAGCGCTCCAACCACTGCTCCTTAGACACTCGCGGATTCTTGTTTTCCTGCGTCACGAATTCGTCAATCTGCTTGTCCAACCACTCTTCAATTTATTTCTTCGTTGGATTCCAGTGCCACGACATCAGACATCCCTTATGTAGATCTCAGTCCCAGCAATGGAACCATTTGTTGGCTTGGTGGGGCTTGACCCAGGTTCGAAGGTGATTGAGCCAAACAAATCCTGGTACTACTGGCCCTTTCAGCAACAATTCGCGGTGCGCAGACTGAGGTCTCACCCGAAGTAGTATGGGAGGGTGTTGGAACTAGGTTTCTGCACCCTAGAGATTTCTGATGGTTTTTGGCAGTCCGCGGTTTCAACCTGCGCACACGTTGCTACGCGCAGTTATCAGTCCCTCGCTACCTGCGATGCACTCTTTGTGCAGCCCTATTTGGGGTGTGATCGCCCTATCACCCAAATCCCTTATCTTTACTTTGTTATTATTCTATTACTTAGCTTATCTGTGTTAGCCCAATTATCCTTAACATTGTTCAGCATTCATATAAATGCGCGCGATAAACAAAACAATATACATGCATAGAAAGTAAGATAAGAACAGATACACAAGATTGGAATCAAACTTATCTTTATTATCTCTTTCTCCAATTACAAACTCGACTCCGTCCTGTGCACTCAGCTGCAGGGGTCCGCGCACTCAGTTGCAAACTACTAGGCCTCTGCGCACTCAGCTGCAGAGCCTCTTACTACTACTACGACCCAAGACTTAGCCTTACAGACTCAGAACTATCTCGCCTACATTACTAATTCTCCATCTCCTTTTTTCCTCTACTTTACAATTTAGAGCCTTCGCTCTATTTATACAATCCCATGGTCCGTGGACCATGGGTAGGCTGACATTTACATTATATTATATTACATAGATTAGGGCGGACAACCCTATGATTCAATATACATCTCGCGCTCTGCGCTCGTAGTTCGCGGAGTCTTAAAATAACATTTGACGAAAACTGGGCTTTGAACCCCAAAACATGTTGTGGGGGGAGATCCATGCCCAACAAGGCATCTAATCAGCATTAGAGTTGGTGCAGTCTTATAGCAAACTTGATACTTACAGTTGTTTGTTAGTCCCTGAGAATGCTAAATAACAACATATTTTATGTTCAACCCTCATTGGCATTATGCTTGGATTATACAATTAGAAAGTTCAAAGTTGTATCTGTTATCACTCAGAAATTTCTCTAGAAGCTATTAGAAGAAATAAAATGGCCGAGGTAGCCACAAACCAACTTTGGAGCATAGGCTCTAGCCAACCTAGGCTTAGAGAGGGCTCTCTATATGATTTAGCTTTATTTGCTGGGATTTCAGGCTAGTTATGAATGTTCTTGGGGTTTTTGATTTGTATTCAAGATTGGATGGTGGGATCCTTAAAACAAATGGATAGAATGATGTCTTTAGACCATTGGGCTATGGAGTCAACAGAAGAGCATCAGAACTAAATCAACTCACTAAAGGGAATGTTCAAAGGGAAAGCTAGCAGAGAGAAGTGCAGGTCTTTAGAACAGGGAGATGAAATGGTTTTAATCAGGGTGAGAGAGCAATTAAGGGTTCTCAGACAAATATATAAATGAGGAATAGAGGCTAATCGAAAGAAAAGGAGAATTAAGAATCCTTTGATTTGGATTAATAAGAAACAACCTAAACTGAGGAGCAATTAAGAATTCCTTAACTTAGATATCAGTTGAAAACATTTATATGCATAATTGTTAAAATAGAGTGCAATTAAACAAATTCTGAGATATTGTTCCAGTTATAGCATTCATATTCAAAAATACATTAAATATTGTGGAAAAACTTTAAGAAAGATAACGATAACATAAGAAAATACTTGTCTACACTTCACTCAACACATGAATCCTGTGAAATATCTTGTCGTTATTCATCAATCCAGCTTGTTGTCTCAGTCAATGATACAATAGATTTACAGTCTTTTGATCGAAATTCTATATAAATGTCTAAGAATCCACACCTACATACATCGAACTGTGAAGTATTTATAAAAAAAATTATTACAAAATATCTCAAACTAACTTGAGATTTAATCTAGTAAATAAAAATATATTCTTGCAAGAAGATAGAGACAGCTATTAAACTGCTTTCATGTTGTCCCATTTATTTTGGTACTGCTGGCCTTTATGGTTTGATTTTATCCCTTTTTCTGCTTTGCTATCTGATCTTTCACGCTAGAATATTGATTTAATTTTGGCTTTTATCTGATACACTTTGACACTGATACTCTTTGACTTTGCTGACCTATCTTTATCTTTTCACCTGGTTGTTTTAATTTCACCTTTTTACTGCATTTTTCTTACAGTAAACCAGTCGTTTTTTTCCCACATTTCAGCGTCTGGTAATTGGATCTTTAGCATCCTTCTATATATTTCATCTTCCTCAATGTACTTGGAAAAAGTAGGCTTATTGACAAACAAGTGTTTACCTCATGCTGGAGGTAAAACAAGTTTTCAAACGTCTGGTATAGCACTTTTCCTGTTGTCATTTATGACTAAGGGACTGGGTAACCCTTTCTCTTTCAAAATTTGAAACTTAGCCATAAATCTATCAATGGCTACTTGCATATTCTGACATTTGTCCTCCAAGTTTAACATCAAGTTTCTCTTGGAAAGGACCTTCCTTACCTCCAAAATTGTTTATGTTTTATCCTCTATATCCAATTCCTAGAGCTCATATATATTTTTACTGTTAAGGAATTGGATGATTCTAATGGCATCTTCGAGCATCTCTCCCAATTCCTCTTTTACCTTTTGGATGGCTTCTGTAGCCATATTTATTAGATCTATCTGCTCAAAAATTACTTGAATAGATGGACAAATATCATTGACAGAGTCAATGATATTGGCCCATCGTAGTTCCTTAGCTTGTCCAAGAGGTTCTTTCAGTGTTAGGTCCTTTTCCATGACTTTTCTTCTCTCATTTATTCTGGCAGCCTTTTGCACTTCTTCCTTGTGCATGATTTTGGAAAGCTTGTAATCAGTTTCCAAGATTGTCACCTTTTCCTTTAGCTTATTCATTTATGTATCCTGTATGGACATTTCTTCCACAGCTCTAACTAATTTTGTTGCCTCCTCCCCTGATGTACCTGCTGTTGATGTAGACTGTGCTGAAACCTGTTCTGTTGTGGCCATAGGAGCTGTGGGAGCCAATGAGGCTGCCAGTGTAGAAGGGACAGTTGTTGAGACTGTCGGGTTGCCACTCACTGAGGTTGTGGCAATATTAGTCTACTTCAATTGTATTAAAGTGTCCAATACTTTCTCTATTTCCCTTAACTAATCATTTGATTTCAGGACTAGGTCCATCAATTCTTCATGTCTAGTCTCGTTCTCCAATACTTTCTGTGTTTGGGGATGCTGCAACTGAGGTATCTTCAATTGATTTTTAAGTTCTGCAATGTCATCATTCTTTTTCTTAATTAGTTGCTCAGTGGCTTTGATGTCTTTGGGATCATGTCCCAATTCAATCACTAAGTCTTCCAAAGAGTTAATCCTGGTATCCTTGGCTTATGAGGAGGCCTTCTCTAACTGATATTGAGCTGAGATATTGGTCAATGAATTTTGCAATTGATGGGCAACTATGGCTTTACCTGTAAGGATGGAGTAAATCATTTCTCCAATCTGTTTATGAAATTCAATTTGTTCTATGGGATGAATATCCCTTTCCAATACCTCAAAATCAATTTTCTTGTAATTTGTTGATGTCCTTGGTGGTTGCACAGTTGGATTTATGAAATACATTTGCATCTTTCCCTCCTTGATTTCAAAAGCTGACATCAACTTGGTTTGATTGGTAGGTGTGATCTTAAGACACTGTGCATAAGAGTGCCTTCAGTTTTTCATTTCTCATCTTGATTTCTTTAAACATGTCCTTTATGTCTTTGTCTCTATCAGCAGACCTACTGAATGAGGAGACTTCTACACTGAGCTGGCTTTCCAACGTCTGAGTCTGAGATGTGGATGGCCCCTGTGTTTCCTTAGATGGATCTGTACCTTTGCTTCTACCAAGCTCAGTATTAGTTACTTGTGTTGAGTTCTCTGTGTCTTCCTGTTCTGAAACAAGCTTAAGCCTTGGTCTCTTGCTCTGACTAGCTTCATACTTCACATTGAGGGTGTCCATACGTGAGCTAGAGGCTTCCTCTTTGCTCCTTTTAGGATTCTTTTCCTCATTCTGAGGAGTCTACATAATAGGAGGGGTGCTCATGGTTCTTTCTTGTTTTTCAGGTACCTTCAGAAACGAGCTTTCATCAAGCTGTCTTTCTAAATCAATCAAGGCATTCTCAACATCTACCTTTGTGTTATCCCTGCCTACAAGAGTGTTATCCAACCACTCAAATTGATTTGCATATCTTTCAATCTCTAGTATGGAATGTTGAATGTAAGGCCCTAATTTGACCTTTTTTCTAACTCTGGTCATAAACCCTTGAGGTTCATATCTCCACATGAAATTGTTTGTAAATTTCATTTGTTGCAGAATCAGATCTGCCTCCTGCCCTGCTTCTCTAGAGTTGCAAATGAAAGGCCCTAACTGGTTTTTGACTCTGAACTGTGTTCTTTTCTTGGCTGATACAAAATTTACTTCATCAAAATTCATTATTTGCCTATAGTATTCTAGAGAAAATAACCTCATGGGGAGGTATTTAGGGAGTTTGTATGGGGCAAGCTGGCACCCATAGATTCTTATCTCAGTGTGGTTTTGGTAAAGGTACCAATATCCCACTTTACTCTGCTTGGACAACTAGAGGACTCTTTTGATGTCTTGGCTTATTGTAGGTGGAGGGCTTGCTACTAGCATGGTCATGACTGGATGGACAAAAGAGTTAATGAAGTCTGTATAAGTGTAGGGTGATGAGTACTTGTGGAATAATGGAGTCCAAAATATGACAGACCTGGGTTGGCCTCTAGTATCAAGCTTCTGGAGGATAAAGGGAAATTTTTCTGACTGGTAAGATAGAAACATGTGGTACAATACAGATGAATATTTGAATACTCTTTCATTATGCATTCTACTAAATTGTTCATGCATCCTTTCAGCTATGAACTAAGCATAATTGTATATAGTGGAAAGAGGCTTTCCTGGGGTGAAAATGGACATGAAGGAAAGGATAAGCTCAACGACAAATTCATCAGTGGTGCAGCCAAAAATACATGATATCATAGTGAAAATATGCTTGCCTCTTTCAGAGAAAATGGTAGAAACATATGGAGGGGCATCTTTAGGTATGTGCTTGTCTTCAACAATGAAAGTTTGAAACAATTGGGCTAGCTTTGATGGACTCAACTTAGTATACTGGTCTAGAAAATCTCCAATTGAGAGTGGGGTTAGGTTTGGACCTGGTTGGATCTTAACAACTCATTGATTGATTCAGCTATGATGGTAAATAGGATTTTCTGGTTAGGGGACATTATTACTCTCTGGCTGGGAATGTAATAGGCATGGCACATATGGACAATTTCAGGGAAAACATGTACTTGGGGAAATTTGTATTTGGGCAAATTAGATTCCCAAATAGCAATGCCATCAAAATGGTTCAGATATCTGTCCCTACTTAGACAATGAAGTTTGAGCGGGACCTCATATGCATTGGTATCTTTGATTTTGAAATCCCTATCTGCTAGGGGGAGGTGGTCTTGGTCCAAATGGGGAGTTTTGATAGGGTTGGAAGGCAATTTGGAAACTTTGAGAAGGGCTTGGGTATGTGGCTTGAATTTAAAGTAATTCCAATTAATTTCACTTAATTAAAATACTTTTAAATACATAACGTTTTCAAATTCGAAGGGTGGTTGGTAATTTGTTCACAAATACCTGGAGTTTACGTGAATTTACTTCAAACTGGTGTTCTAGACGATGGCGGAAGGTTGAAAGGGCTCTAAGAGCTTTGAAGGTGGTCTCTGCAGCTTCTTTGAGGACTGAAATGGGGTTAATTGGTGGTTTTCAGGTTTGCAGGTGTCATACTAGTTCGCAAAGGTTCACAAAGAAAACGAGCGAAAAAGGCGAAATAGGGCTTAATGGCCTTTTTATGGAGCAACGGTCATTTTTTGGCGGGTAATTTATGAAGGAACAGTGGGCGGTTTATTGGGTTGAGCACGGAGGCAGTTTCCCAATCCATCGCACCGCTTTTGTGAAGGAGGTGGTATTGAGGAGGGGTCACCTGATCTACCTCTGTGCTTTACACGTAGCAGTTGGGGGCCGGGGAAAACCACCTTATCGAGTGGGTAAAGTTTGGCCATTGGGTGGATGCAATATGGATATGTGTTGTCGGATGAGGGTTATGGTGATCGGACAGCAGTCGGGTGAAGAAGGTGCGCAGGTGATAAGAGTATGAGTTTCGGGGGGGCTAGTGCTTTAAACTTTGGCGGTTTGGGGTTAATCAAGACTTAATCATGGATTGAATCAATCAAGCGGGGTTTAATGATGAGATTTATCTGTTTTGTCAGGATATGGGGTAAATGGTATAGTTTATATTTAAACTAAGGGTTGGGATATTTATTTAGGATATTTAATTAATATACGGGAAAAGGTATATGGGGATTTATATAATAAAGTTAAAAATTAATATGAAATGAGTGGAGTGAGCATACCCTTAGATACTTGGGATAAAACACTTTTGTGGGTCCTTGAATGAAAATAGAATTTAACATGGGGTTGCTTTACTTTCCCTAGGCAAATGAATTTTAACCTTAGGAAAAGGGGTTTTAATAGGGTAATGAAGGGGGATGACTTTCATGAAGGGGATTCTAACACTTGATGTCCATAAGTCATTAAGCCGAGGGTCCAGTCCCACCAAAAGTCAGAGAAATGCTCTGAGACTCTTTGACTTGAAGGATTAAAAGTGCTAGAATATACTTGTGGATAGGAAATTAGTAAGGGGAAAAATGAACGAGGGAGAGTTAATCATATTAACTTGCAAACCTTTGTTTTTGCTTCCATAATTGACCATACATATAGAAATATGTGTCTATGCATCATTCATGTGTTTTGATCCACTCAACTTTATACTTCATCAACCTTTCTTCTATTTACCCATTTACTTACCCTAACATTTTTTCTTCATTTATTTGGGTGCATTTAGGCTAGAAAACCCTTATCCTATCTTTTCTTTTATAAAACAAACTATCTACTTCTAACCTTATATCATCTAAGGGCTCTGATTAAACTGATGAGCTCCTTTTATTTTCTCTACCTATCTAATGATCTACCAAGATTAAAATGTTTGGTCAGATTTTATTCTCTAACTATAAACATAAAATTCAAAGCATGAAATAACCAAGATTAAACAGTTTAATTACCATGGATTGTGGCATGAATAACAAGCTGCACACAATCATTATTAAGAATAAAAGTAAATAGTAGTGGCATTTAGACTTGCCCACTTTCATGGTCTCTTTTTGCTTTTGGGGGTTCATATATTTTCATTTTTTTTACCTTCTCTTATTCTTTTTGTCCTTTAATATTTCTTTTAGGACATACCCTCTTTACATTTTTAAATTTTTTAATATGGAAAACATTCGTAGAAAACAAAGGTGTGTACAATATTACAAGGCTTAACCTTAGTCATTCAAAATTATGACTCCTATTGGTATAGGAACCTAACAGTGGCTCCACTTGGGGATGGCATTTTCCAGTGAAATGTCAAGAACTCTAAATATCAGTAGCCTTTGAATTGTTGCTAATGTTACCTTGCAAAGTGTCCTTTTGTAAATCTGCATTATTGATACTTATGATAGTAAATCTTTTAAACCTTAGGGCCTTCTCTTTGGGCTTCAACTTCAAAGATCACTATCCAATCCAAACTAGACTTTGTAAAATAAAGTATGTACAAATGGGAAATGAAAATTAGTAACTTGGTTCAAAGTAATGTTTTAGAATTTGACCATTCACTAGCCCACCTTCTGCATCTGTACCATCAATTTCTCTCAAGAATAAAGCATTATTTCCTCTGTAAGCATAAATGACATAGGGACCTTTCCATAGGAAATCAAGTTTCCCTTGTTTTTCATTGTCTTCCCTCCTTGAATCACACTTTAGCACTTTGTCACCAATGTAGAAATCTTCAGCCTTGGTTCTCTTATCAAAAATCTTTTTAATCTTTTCCTGCACAACTTGAGACCTGACATAGACCTCTTCTCTAGTTTGTTGTAGATGAATAGTTTGGTTGATTCTTCTTTGGATACTATTTGGTTCAACCTGCAATTCTTGAAGTATCTTCATTACTGGTACTCCCAAAGAGGATGGAAAGACAGCTTCCATCCCATAAACTAGTTGATAGGGAGAAGTACCAATTGATTTCTTAGTAGTCAATCTGTCTACCCATAAGGCATTGACTAGCTTTTTATTCCAAGTTTTCTTATTGTCCTCTAGTAACTTCTTGATGATGTTTACCAGGATTTTGTTTGAGGATTCTGCCAGTCCATTACCTTGAGGGTAATAGGCTATGGAATGGCCAAGGGTGATATGGTATTTATTGCAGAAATCTATCATTCTTTTAGATTTAAAGGTTGCTGCATTATCAGTAATGAGCTTAGTTGGACATCCAAATCTTGATAGAATATTAGTTTCAAGGAAGGTTATGATAACAGTATCTATGGCTTGCCTTGAAGGTATGGCCTCTATCCATTTTGTGAAGTAGTCTGTGGCTATGAGGATCCATTTGTGCTGGGCAGAGGAGGGTGGGTGAACTTCATCAATGAAGTCTAAACCCCATTGTTGAAAAGGTATTTCTACATAGATTGGCTTGAGGGGTAAAGGTAAGAGATTTTTCTTCCCCTCAAAAATTTGGCATTTGTGACAGGAGGTCACATATTTTTTGACATTAGAAAACAAGGTAGGCCAGTAGAAACCAGCTCTAAGGATTTTATCTGTAGTGGTCTTCCAGTAAAGGTGTCCTCCACAGTCACCTACATGAAATTCTTCCAAAACTTTGTCAGATTCTTCTTTTAATAAGAAATTGAGAAGAACACCTTCATGATATTTCCAAAACAAAGCATTCCCTAATATACAAAATTTCAAGGATTTCATCTTCAAAAACCTTCTTTTAGTCCTAGATAATTCAGGAGCTTGTAAATTCAGTAAAACATAAATAATATCAGCGTACCAAGGTGATTCAATAAAGGCCTGGCTTATTAGTGGAGTCACCATCTCCTCTTCATTATCTATTGCTGCAATAAAGTTTATATCCAAGGCCTGACAATTTGATTCATCCATGAGTTTGGCTAAACCTTGGCCCTTGATTAACTTAGTAGGTTTGATTTCTATATCATACTCTAAAATAGTAGCAATCCACTTTCCCCTCTTTCCATCAGGACCATCCTAAGTTAGGATGTCTTTAACTACTAAATTAGGAACGTAGGCCACTATATGAGAATATAAGATATATACCCTAAAGTCATTAATGGCTTTGACTAAAGCCAAGGCTTGTTTTCCATTATATTATATTTCAAGGGGGAATCTCTCAGGGCTTTGCTAAAGAAAACAATTGGTTGTTCATAGCCCTGGTCATTTTTCTGCAATAGAACTGCAACAATTGTGTGCTCAAAAGCAAAGGAAAACAAGATGAAATCTCTGTCAAATTTAGGACTGATTAATACAGGTGTTTTAATCAAGGCTAGTTTAATGTCTTCAAAGCATTTTTTAGCCTCAATAGTCCATTTTATGGTGGAGTCCTTTTTCAGCATGTTGTTTAGAGATCTAATTAATTCTGCCAGAGTAGATATAAATTTTCTAAGAAAATTATTTTTTCCTAAGAAAGCTTATAACTCCTTAATGTCCCTAGGGTGTTTTATTTGCAGGATGGCTTCTATTCTAGCAGGGTCTATTCTTATACCATCTTTCGAAATTATGTGACCTAACAACTTTCCTTCTTCGAACCCAAACAAGGACTTTTTGGGGTTTAAGGAGATTCCAAATTTCCTGCATTTAATAAAAACTTGCCTTAGATAATCCCAATGTTGATTGTCATATTCTGAAAATACAATAATATCATCTAGATATATCACAAGGAAATCATGAATTTCTTTTGCAAAGGCTATATCCATAGCCCTCAGGAAAGTGGCTCCTGCATTCATTAGCCCAAAAGGCATTTTCACATACATAAATGTGCCCCAAGGAGTAGTAAAGGAAATTTTGGGTTGGTCATCTAGATGAACCAAGATTTGAGTGTAACCAAAAAACCCATCCAACAATGAGATTCTGGTTGATCCAACTACTCTCTGTAAAATTTGGTCCATTTTGGGGAGAGGGTAATTGTCTTTTAGTGACACTTTTTTGAGGTTTTTGAGATCCACACAAAGTTTGATCTCACCATTTTTCTTTCTAGTTGGCACTAAGCTTGAGACCCAATTAGAAAATGTGATTGGTGCAATTATTTTGGCTTCATACATCCTCTAAATTTATTTTTCAATTGCAGGTAATAAGACAGGATTGATCCTTCTAAGTTTTTGTTTGAAATACTTTTGATTTTCTTTAATAGGAATTGTGTGTTGGATGATGTTGGTGTCATAGGATTTGAGGTCCTCATAACTCCAAGCAAAGACATCCTAAAATTCTTTCAACAACTCAATGTATTTCACTTTTTCAGTTGGGGGTAATGATTTTGAAAGTTTGATCAGTTTAGGATTTTCATCGGTGCCTATATTACATTCCTCTATATCAGACCTTAAAGGTTCCATTTTAGGTTTCCTAGGAACATCATTTGAATCAAATAAATCTTCCAGAGGGGTTAATCCCTTTGGTAAGAAGTTATCTTTGAGATTAATTACTTCGGTTTCTTCACTGATTATTTCATCAATCTCAATTTGCTCTAAGTTATCTACATCTAATTTGGTAAATTTAGTTGGGTTGAGTCTATCTATTTCATCACCTTCTATCTCATTTATTTCTATCTCATCCTTAGTGTCAGGATCTATTGATGTATCAGTATCTATATTGTTATTGGAAAACATTTCTTCTGAAATTAAAAATTATTTATCTGTTTATCGTCAGAAAATATTTGCCAGTTCTTCAAATTATCTGGAATTGCAGGTCTATGCCTAACTTCAGCAGTGTACTGATGGTTGGGCTGGAAGGGTAATTTGTAGGTGCTGGCAAACATTGCTAAACTATGGGCTTGCATGTTATGTTTTCTAGGAATTACTGCAAGCTTTGTTTCTAGGAAAGTGTTAAGTATTTCTACGATAGTTCCCCTATAACAACTTAATCTAGGGTCCTTTGTCATATATACACCATCAATCTGTTTTACAATTAGTTCAGAGTCTCCCATGACAGAAACTCTTTTAGCTCCTAGATTCCTAACTAACTTAAGACCTAAAATTAATGCTTCATACTCGGCCATATTATTGGTACATTTAAAATTCAATCTATATGCATGGCCTTCTGAGTAATTATTTTCCAAATTATATAACCACATTCTTGCTCCTGCTCCTAACCTATTGACTGATCCATCAAATTCTAATTGCCATAATATCTCATGATCGATATTTACATTATTTGGTGCAACAAACTTTTCATCATTTATAGCAATTTGATCGTCTTGTTCCTTGAACAGTTCTGTAGTCTAGTTTGTTTCATTTTTTGTAGAAACTGCAATTTCTTTTGGTTCTGTATTAGTATTGTATAAAAAAAATTCTTGTGTTTGATCAACATTATACAGGATAAAAGAATCAATATCTAAGTTTATGGAGTAGATGGGAATGTTTTGAGGCCGATCCTAGCTACTTACCATATATTTCATTAAGGTTTCTCGATATAGTTTCTTAGGTTGTCCAAAAACAAATATTGTTGCATATGACATATCTAGTTGTAAGGATCCCTGAAGTTTGGCTCCCCATGATCTGGATAACAGCATGCCATACTTTGGTGGGATGTCAGCACCTACAATATCCATCAAGATGCTTTTGGTAGGATATTGGACTAAAGTGACACACAGGTCTTTAATCAATCCTAGACACTTTACCTAACTGGAGTCAAATGAGAATAAGTCTTTATAAGGCCTTGTAATGTCTAGGTTTAATTTCTCCATCACTGATTTGGGCATTAAGTTGTGGGAGGCCCCGGAATCCAACATTGCATTGTGTAGAATTTTGTCATGGATACTAAGGATAATGTAAAAGGGTGGAACTCCTCCTTATAATGGTTTTCCATTAACATCTGGACCAAATATGAGTTCTGGTTGGTCATCAAATAAGTTGACTGAATCCTCATTTTCAGTAATATTTAAGGTCTGGGTTATCTATGATTTATAAGTTTCATTCTTGATTAGTTATGTTAAAGGAACTGAAATATTTAGCTTTCCTATCTCTACTCCCAAATTTAATGGCAAAGAGATTTTTTCTATTTGAAGGTTTTGAATTTTTGCATCAGGGATTTGAGTGGGCTTGTCTTCTTTTCCTTTATTGGGGACCTCCTTATGTGGATTTTCAAATCTGATGTTTTGAGCTTTGTCCACTATTTCCTTAGGTGGAATTGAAGTGGATGGTTTCTCGGTAGAAGGTTGATCAGAGGTTATGTCTACAATTGTGGGGCTAGAAGGTTTTTTTGTTTTCCCTAAGGAGAATTTGGAGGATTTTTGAAACAGGGGCTTCTTTTATTTTCTTGGGTTGATTTTGTACTGTTTTCTTAGTTTGGTCAGGGACATCAAAATTCTTTTTGCTTCTTAGGTTATGCTGTTTATAAACTTCAAATATGGCAGAATCATATCCTTGTTTGTAATCAAATGATTCCCCAGACTGTAAATGTAATTGCTGCAGCATATACAGTTCCTGCTCATCTTGGGTTAGAAAAACAATGTCCTCGTCATTTATTCCCATTAGGTTAATTTGTGTATCTTGTTCTGGATCCTCTGGATGGGATGTCTCTGCATAATTTTCTTGAAAAGGAGGCCTGATTTTCTAATCCGATCCATTTTTCCCAATGTTTTGTTTTTTCTAAAATTTGGGTTTCTAATTGGAGGTGCTTGTTGGTTATCCCATTGAGGTTTCCTCTCCATGTTCTCTATTCTATCCATTAGTATTTCCATACTTTTGGCTAAAATATCTATTTTAATGTCAGATGGTGAAGTTTCATCCTTTGCAGTTCCTCTCCTTTCATTTCTAACTCTAGCCCTTTTAGCTAACAAATTAGCTTCTACACTAACAGCTACACTTTGCATTTCTTCTAATGTTGGGGGGTTTCTTTCCCTAAGTTGGTATGCCATATCTGTGTCAAAACCATTAGGGAACTTTATTAATGCTAAGTCAGGTGGGGGTCTAAGGTTAACTGGGATTGCGTTATATATATTATTGAATCTAGTGCAGTAATCTTGAACAGTTTCATTAGGCCCCCTTCTAATATTCTCATATTCCGAAAGGATTTGTGTCATGGATTCTTTTTCTTTTCCCACCTATCAATAAATAACCTTTGAAAATTTGTTAGGTCTGCAATGTGGCTGGCAGGAAAGGCTTTAAACCACTTCTTGACATCACCAGTCCAATTTTGGGCAAAGAGTCTCATCTAGACATATGCTTCATCTATTTCATGCAATTCAAAAAAGTCAAACATCTTGTTTACATGTTGTTGGGCAGTGTAATGACCAGTAGCATCAAACAAGAAAATATTACTCTGATAATCTGCAGGCATAGCATGAAGTTGGGCAGGTAAAAAAAGAGGAGCATATATGTTTTCCATTGTTGTAACTTGGGAGGGGCTGAGATGTGGGGTTGAGGTACTTGGAGATGATGCAGCAGTGGATGAAGAACGAGGACTAGTAGATGATGAATGAATAATGATAAGTTGGTGAGGGAGTGAAGGTATAAATGGTGGTGAAGAATGTACTTCAGAAGGTATCATTGTTGAAGTTGAGGGTAACAATGGTGAACTCAAAGTAGTGGAGAATTGTTCAGATAGCTCAGGGGTCATGGAAATATTAATGGATGATTGTGGAGATTTCATAATGTATTCATCAATAGATTTGTTAGCCTCTTGAACTTCAAGGTCTGCGATAAAGTTAGGATCTAGAACAGTTTCATCGATTTCATTTTCAGATTTTGTTCTAAATAATGAAAGATAAAATGGCACATCAAAGGGGAGTTATTCTAAAAATAACCACTCATCAGGACATGAATTAGCTTTAACTAATGGTATTTGGCTAACCAGACTTTCTTCCTTTTAAGATTTTCTTGAAATTCGGTTGGGGTTATCAGCTACTAGGGCAATGTTTTGGTCTGGATTAGCCCTAGTAAAATGAGTCTTCCTAGAAGCCAAAATTTCAAATTTTTTAGTTGTTTTTGTGAGATTTTTTCAAAATGACTTTAAGAGGCTCAGAATGTAGATTTAAAATTTTTTTAAAGCTTGATTAGGAATGAGGATTTGTTGGTCCCCAGTATGGTCGCCACTATGTTATCACTTAGAAATTTCTCTAGAAGTTATTAGAAGAAAGAAAATGACTGAGGTAACCACAAACCAACTTTGGAGCATAGGCTCTAGTCAACCTAGGGTCAGAGAGGGCTCTCTCTATATGATTTAGCTTTGTTTGTTGGTATTTCAGGCTATTTATGAATGTTCTTGGGGTTTTTTATTTGTATTCAAGATTGGATGGTGGGATCCTTAAAACAGATGGATAGAATGATTTCTTTAGACCATTGGGCTATGAAGTCAACAGAAGGGCAACAGAATTGTATCAACTCACTAAAGGGAATGTTCAAAGGGCAAGCTAGTAGAGAGAAGTGCAGGTCTTTGGAACAGGGGGATGAAATGGTTTTAATCAAGGTGAGAGCAATTAAGGGTTCTTAGATTGAGATATAAATGAGGAATAGAGAATAATCAAAAGCAAATGGAAATTAAGAATCCTTTGATTTGGATTAACAAGAAAGAACCTAAACTAAGGAGCAATTAAGAATTCCTTAACTTAGATATCAGTTGAAAACATTTATATGCATAACTATTAAAACAGAGTGTAATTAAACAAATTCTGAGATATTATTCCAGTTATAGCATTCAGATTCAAAAATACATTAACGATTGTGGAAAAACTTTAAGAAAGATAACGATAACATAAGAATATACTTGTCTGCACTTCGCTCAACACATGAATCCTGTGAAATATCTTGTATTTATTCATCAATCCAACTTTTTGGCTCAGTCAATGATACAATAGCTTTACAGTCTTTTGATCGAAATTCTATAGAAATGTCTAAGAATCCAAACCTACAATCTTCGAACTGTGAAGTATTTATACAAAAATTTATTACAAAATATATCAAACTAACTTGAGATTTAATTAGGAAATAAAAATAACTTCTTGCAAGAAGATAGAGACAGCTATTGAATTGCTTTCATGCTGTCCCATTTATTTTGGTATTGTTGGCCTTTATGGTTTGATTTTAGCCCTTTGTGTTGCTTTGTTGTCTATTCTTTCATGCTGGAATCTTCATTTACTTTTGGCTTTTATCTAATACACTTTGACATTAATACTCTTTGACTTTGTTGACCTGTCTTTATCTTTTCACCTGGTTGTTTTACTTTCACTTTTTACTGCATTTTTCTTACAGTAAATTAGTAAGCTTTTCCCACATTTCAGCATTAGGTAATTGGATCTTCAGCATCCTTCTGTATATTTCATCTACCTCATTGTACTTGGAAAAAGTAGGCTTATTAACAAACAAGTGTTTTACCTCATGCTAGAGGTAAAACAAGTTTTCAAACGTCTAATAGCACTTTGCTTGTTGGCAATGCCTTCATTGAAGATGTACTAGCATGTTCTTTTGCTAGCTCTCTGAGTTTGCTATTGTAATCTTATTGTGTCATGAGCTTTTCATTTATGACTAAGGGACTGGGTAACCCTTTCTCTTTCAAAATTTGAAACTTAGCCATAAATCTAACAATGGCTACCTGCATATTCTGACATTTGTCCTCCAAGTTTAACATCAAGTTTCTCTTGGAAAGGACCTTCATTACCTCCAAAATTGTTTTTGTTCTATCCACTATATCCAATTCCTGAAGCACATATCTATTTTCATTGTTAAGAAATTGGATGATTCTGGTGGCATCTTTGGGCATCTCTCCCAATTCCTCTTTTACCTTTTGGATGGCTTCTGTAGCCATCTTTATTAGATCAATCTGCTCAAAAATTACCTGAATAGATGGGAAAATATCATTGACAAAGTCAATGATATTGGCCCATAGTAGTTCCTTAGCTTGTCCAAGAGGTTCGTTCAGTGTTAGGTCCTTTTCCATGGCTTTTATTCTCTCATTCATTCTGGCAGCCTTTTGCACTTCTTCCTTGTGCATGATTTTGGCAAGCTTGTAATCAATTTCCAAGCTTATCACTTTTTCTTTTAGCTTATTAATTTATGTAGCCTGTATGGACATTTTCTCCATAGCTCTAATCAATTTTGCTGCCTCTTACCCTGATGTACCTATTGTTGTTGTAGACTATGCTGAAACATGTTTTGTTGTGGCCATAGGAGTTGTGGGATCCAATGAGGTTGCTAATGTAGAAGGGACAGTTGCTGAGAATGTTGGGATGGCATTCAATGAGGTTGTGGCAATATCTGTCTGCTTCAATTGGATTAAAGTGTCCAATTCCTTCTCTGTTTCCCTTAACTGATCATTTAATTTCAAGACTAGGTCCATCAATTCTTCATGTCTAGTCTCACTCTCCAAGACTTCTTGTGTCTGGGGATGCTACAATTGAGGTATCTTCAATTGTTTTTTAAGTGTTGCAATTTCATCTTTCTTTTTCTTAATTAGTTTCTCAGTGGCTTTGATGTCTTTGGGATCATGTCCCAATTCAATAACTAAGTCTTCCAAAGACTTAATCCTGGTATCCTTGGCCTGTGAGGAGGCCTTCTCTAACTGATTTTGAGCTGAGATATTGGTCAATGAATTTTTCAATTGAGGGGCATCTATGGCTTTACCTATAAGGCTGGAGTAAATCATTTCTCCAGCCTATTTATGAAATTCAATTTGGTCTATGGGATGAATATTCATTGCCAATACCTCAAAATCAATTTTCTTGTAATCTGTCGATTTCCTTGGTGGTTGCACAGTTGGCTTTATGAAAGACATTTGCATCTTTCCCTCCTTGATGTCAAAAGATGACATCAACCTGGTTTGATTGGTAGGTGTGATCTTAAGATATTGTGCATAAGATTGTGCCTTCAGTTTTTCATTTATCCTCTTGATTTCTTTAAACCTGTCCTTTATGTCTTTGTCTCTGTCAGCAGGCCTACTGAATGAGGAGACTTCTACACTGAGTTGTCTTTCCAACATCTGAGTCTAAGATGTGGATGGCTCCTGTGTTTCCTCAGATTTATCTGTGCCTTTGCTTCTGCCTAGCTCAGTATCAGTTACTTGTTTTGAGTCCTCTGTGTCTTCCTGTTCTGAAACAAGATTGAGCCTTGGTCTCTTGCTCTGACTTGCTTCATACTGCACATTGGAGGTGTCCATACGTGAGTTGGAGGCTTCCTCTCTGGTCCTTTTAGGATTCTTTTCCTCATTCTGAGGAGTCTACATAATAGGAGGGATGCTCATGGTTCTTTCTTGTTGTTCAGGTACCTGCAGAAACGAGCTTTCATCAAGCTGTCTTTCTAAATCAATCAAGGCATTCTCAACATCTACCTTTGTGTTATCCCTATCTACAAGAGTGTTCTCCAACCACTCAGATTGATTTTCATATCTTTCAATCTCTGGTATGGGATGATGAATGTAAGGCCCTAATTTGACCTTTCTTCTAAGTCTGATCATAAATCCTTGAGGGTCATATCTCCACATGGAACTCTGTGTAAATTTCATTTGTTACAGAATCAGATCTGCCTCCTGCCCTGCTTCTCTAGAGTTGAAAATGGAAGTGCCTAATTGGTTTTTGACTCTGAACTGTATTCTTTTCTTAGTTGATACAAATTTACTTCATCAGAGTTCATTATTTGCCTATAGTATTCTATAGCAAATAACCTCATGGGGAGGTATTTGGGGAGTTTGTACGGGGCAAGCTGGCACCCATAGATTCTTATCTCAGTGTGGTTTGGGTAAAGGTACCAATCTCCCACTTTACTCTGCTTGGGCAACTGGAGGACTCTTTTGATATCTTGGCTTATTCTCGGTGGAGGGCTCCCTACCAGCATGGTCATGACTAGATGGAAAAAAGAGTCAATGAAGTCTGTATAAGTGTAGGGTGATTAATACTTGTGGAATAATGGATTCCAAAATATGACAGACCTTGGATGGCCTCTAGTATCAAGCTTTTGGAGGGAAAAGGGAAATTTGTCTCACTGGTAATATAGAAACACGTGGTACAATACGGATGATATTTGAATACTCTTTCATTATGCATTATAGTAAATTGTCCATGCATCCTTTCAACTATGAACTAGGCATAATTGTATATAGTGGCAGGAAGCTTTCCTAGGGTGAAAACGGACATGAAGGCCAGGATAAGCTCATCGACAAATTCATCAATGGTGCAGCCCAAAATACATGATATCATAGTGACAATATGTTTGCCTGTTTCAGAGAAAATGGCAGAAACATATGGAGGGGCATCTTTAGGTATGTGCTTGTCTTCAACAATGAAAGTTTGAAACAATTGGGCCAGTTTTGATGGACTCAACTTAGTATACTGGTCTATCAAAGCTCCAATTGAGAGTGGGGTTAGGTTTGGACCTGGTTGGAGCTGTAACATCTCATTGATTGATTCAGTTGTGATGGTAAACAAGATTTTCTGGTCAGGGGACATTATTGCTCTCTGGCTGGGAATGTAACAAGCATGGCACATATGGACAATTTCAGGGAAAACATGTACTTGGGGAAATTGGTATTTGGGCAAATTGGATTCCCAAAGACCAGTGTCATCAGAACGGTTCAGATATATGTCCCTACTCAAACAATGAAGTTTGAGCAGAACCTCATATGCACTGGTATCGCTGATTTGGAAATCCCTATCCGCCAGGGGGAGTTGGTATAGGTCCAAATGGGGAGTTGTGATAGGTCTAACATCCATGGAGATAGGGGCAGCCATAATTCAGTTCTTGTGGATTTGAATTTGGTAGGGTAAGGTTGTATAAGAGGGTTGGAAGGCAATTTGGAAACTTTGAGAATGGCTTGGTTATGTGGTTTGAATTTAAAGTAATTCCAATTAATTTTACTTAACTAAAATACTTTTAAATACAAAACATTTTCAAATTCGAAGGGCGGCTGGTAATTTGTTCACAAATACCTAGAGTTTAGGTGAATTGACTTCAAATTGATGTTTTGGACGACGACGGAAGGTTTAAAGGGCTCTGAGAGCATTGAAGGTGGTCTCCGTAACTTCTTTGAGGACTAAAATGGGGTTAATTGGTAGTTTTCAAGTTTGTAGTTGTCGCACTGGTTCGCAGAGGTTCACAAAGAAAACAAGCGAAAAAGGCGAAAAAGGGCTTCATGGCCTTTTTATGGAGCAACTGTCATTTTTTGGCGAGTAATTTATGAATGAACAGTGGGCGGTTTATCGGCTTGAGTGGGGAGGCGGTTTCCCAGGCCATCGGACCGCTTTTGTGGAGGAGGCGGTATTGAGAGGGTCACCCGATCTACCTCCGCGCTTGACACGTAGCAGTTGGGAGGCCAGGGAAAACCACCTTATCGGGCGGGTAAAGGTCAGTTGTTGGGTGGATCCAATATGGATATGGACCGTCGGATGAGGGCTATGGTGATCGAACTGCAGTCGGGTGAAGAAGGTGTGTGGGTGATAAGAGTATGGGTTTCGGGGGGGCCAGTGCTTTAAACTTCGGCGGTTTGGGGTTAATCAAGACTTAATCACAGATTTAATCGGTTGGGCAGGGTTTAATGACGGGATTTATTTGTTATGTCGAGATATGGGGTAAATGGTAGAGTTTATATTTAAACTAAGGGTTGGGATATTTATTTAGGGGATTTAATTAATCTATGGGAAAAGGTATATGGGGATTTATATAATAAAGTTAAAAATTAATATGAAATGAGAGAAGTGAGCATACCCTTAGCATAATGTAAAATTTGCGCATTTTATTCACATACATTAGATACTTGAGATAAAACCTTTTGTGGGTTTCTTGAATGAAAATAGAATTTAACATGGGGGTTGTTTTACTTTTCCTAGGCAAATGAAGTTTAACCTTAGGAAAAGGGGTTTTATTAGGGTAATGAAGGGGGATGACTTTCATGAAGGGGATTCTAACACTTGATGTCCATAAGTCATTAATCCGAGAGTCTGGCCCCACCAAAAGTCAGATAAATGCTCTGAGTCTCTTTGACTTGAAGGATTTAAAATGCTAGAATACGCTTGTGGACAGGAAATTAGTAAGTAAGGGGAAAAATGAATAAGGGGGAGTTAATCATATTAACTTGCAAACCTTTGTTTTTGCTTCCATAATTGATCATACATATAGAAATATGTGTCTAAGCATGATGCATGTGTTTTGATCTGCACAACTTTATACTTCATCAACCTTTCTTCTACTTACCCTAACATTTTTTCTTCATTTATTTGAGTGCATTTAGGCTAGCAAACCCTTATCCTATCTTTTCTTTTATAAAAAAAACTATCTACTTCTAACCTTATATCATCCAAGGGCTTAGATTAAACTGATGAGCTCCTTTTATTTTCTCCACCTATCTAATGACCTACCAAGATTAAATTGTTTGGTCAAATTTTATTCTCTAACTATAAACATAGAATTCAAAGCATGAAATAACCAAGATTAAAGAGTTTGATTACCATGGATTGTGGCATGAATAGCAAGTTGCACACAATCATTATTATGCATAAAAGTAAATAGTAGTGGCATTTAGACTTGCCCACTTTCAATTGTCTCTTTTTGTTTTTTGGGGTTCATATATTTTCATTTTTTTGACCTTCTCTTATTATTTTTGTCCTTTGATATTTCTTTTAGGAGATACCCTCTTTACATTTTTTATTTTTTTAATATGGAAAACATTTGCAGAAAGCAAAGGCATGTACAATATTACAAGGCTTAACCTTAGTCATTCAAAATTATGACTCCTATTGGTATAGGAACCTAACAGTGCCCACCTTAAGGTAACATATATGTTAGGATCTATGTTGCTATGTAGGAGATAAATAAAAATTTTACATCAAAACCATTATTAAGAAGAAAGTTGCAATTTCATATTCTAAAGATTTTATCATCTATACTCATTAAGATATTTGCTAAAACCTTTGAATTGCATAACTTCATGTGATAGAAGCTCCAGATTTCTCCATGTGAAAATGTATGCATGATTTTGTATATTTACTTTATTATTTTGAGATCTCATTATTCCCACGAACAAAACATGAAAATAATATGACAACATCACTTGAAAGTACATTACAATTGTGTAATCAAAAAGGAAATGAAGTTGCATCACTAGAAAGTCAAAATCAAAAGGAATTTACGAGGATGAATTGGATGAAATTATTGAAATAAATGAGAATGATTTACATAAATGTGAGAAATGCACTTTGCAAACTAGCAATAGTTTTTTAGAGTTGACAATATTGGGAACTTATATGCAAAAAAACATAAATAAGAGAAATAATAAGAGCCCAATTCTTCAAATTGAAGGAACTAACATAGTTGATGGGTTAAGAGAAGATAAAAGCTTTGATAGTCATTTTGAGGTCAATTATAGGTGTTACATTGATAGGGAAACTATTTCATGCATTGAGAAGGTTGCATGCCAGAGGCATGAAAATGAATATGGGCATGGCACTTTCCATCGGGATATATGTTGTAATTTTTTCAAGTGCCAAATTTAAGACTTAGATGATAGATTTATGGATGGGAAAGAGGAACTAGGTAGGGATATGCTTCCTGAAAATACAATGCATGTCAATTCTAGTTAGATATAGCTATAAAATACACAAGTACCTTTAGGAAATATCAAATTAAACATATCAAAATATCTGCACCATAAAAGTTTGCTTATGTTGTAGTTTTATGTTTATTTTGAGGAATTTCACTTAAAAATGCAATGCTTGGTAGAAAAAACTACTAATCATGATAGATTACACTATAAGAAGGAAAATATAATGCAATTTAGAAGAATTTGTCATCACAATCGAGCAATAGTTAGTATGGAACTTGGAAAGTCTATGGAATTAACTAGAGTTTTGGGATCATATTGACTTATGCCCTAGCACCAAGACTTGCACAAATCTCATAACGCCCCTTATCTCGTGAATTGTCAAAGTCAAAAATCTGGAGTCTATTGAAGGATGGATATTCCACTTAAAAGGGAAGAAGCCTTGCCAATCCTAATAATCTATCCAATTCCAATATAATCACAAGACATATCAAATCATACATAGATTATGAATCTTCTCCTTTGGTCTTTGTGTGGTGGGCTTCAAGAGGAACATAATTGGATGTTACCAAACTTCCAAAGATGTCAAGGATTCAAGTAAGAGATATTGTTATTGCTTTAAGCTGTGCCAAAAAAAAGATTTAAAGCTCCATTGAAGTATCCAAAAACTCAAGGGAATTATGGTCTTGACATCTCCAAATGCCTAATTTCCTAGTATGCCATTATTCCCAAGACAAAGTGTTGAAAAGTGTGAAACAAGAAATGCTTGTTGAGAATGCAACAAGATGATGGAGCTTAGTGGAAAGGAGTCGCCTTCACTAAGTGGGCCCGCAGGAAAATTATGGCGCAAAGTCTATTTTTTGGATCACAGCAAAGGTGATCACAGCAGGAGTGATCAGAGTCTATTTTTAGACTGCTAGTCAAAAATAGAAAAGTCAATTATTATTGTCTCATAATAATATTTAGACTATAAACTTTATCTTATCCTCTTGGAGCACTTCAGTTTGAGCTACAGATGTGGCACATGTAGCTGTCAGAAGGAAATACGCTTTTCTTATGAGTCAGTTGAGCTATTGTATGCAGGACATCAGTTAGAACTCATGTGGTTGAGTTCTGTGGAGTTAGATGAGCAGTTTATGGAGTTGTGTTCAGTTTGACTTAGTTGAACTAGTTGTATTTAGTCTAACTGATCAATAGAATAAGTGATGAGTTGTGTGAATTAGTTATTAATTAATTCACTAATTATTAACTCATAATGCAACTGAAGAATACATCATTTAACTCAGTGCATGTACAGTTCAGTGGAGACAGGTGTTAGAGGTTGAGATTGCTATCAGTTGTGCATGGGATTTTGCACATGCATGGATTAAGTAATGCCAATGACAATTGCACAGTATGGGGCCAATACCAAGTGAATATAGCCTCTGCTCACGTGATTCCCAGTGTGGGTGACTTTCTCCAAGGTAAAAATGAGTTTGGTTCAGCCATTCTCATTCATTCTCAGCAGGTATTGTGCAGTGGAGGCAAGCAAAGCAGCGAAGGAGATTTGGAGATCAGATCTGAGCTGTATTGTGTGTAACAGGTGGAGATAGTGTTGGATACTTGTGAGGAGTATTGTACTATGTATTGTTACATGTTCTCAATCAATATAATATATAGATAGTTGGGGTTTTCAGCGAGATGCTTTCCCCGGGAAAATACTGTGTTGATATGTGCGATTGATGCTTCTATGTGCGCATGTTATTGTTTCTGCTTCTATAAATTGATGATAAACGTAGAGGAGGTTATGTATTATGCATGTTTTCCACAATAGTGTATAATCGGGATAATCTCTGTTGAATAAGTGTCATATTATTCAAAATTTCTACACAAAGTTCTACATGTGCCCTCAAATAAAAACATTTTTTGGGTCCTTACGTAGATTGTAATCAAATACACTAAAAAATAAGAGATATTTTGATTCGTATAGAATAACTAAAGAATACACAATAAATCATACAAGAAAAATAAATTTATGTGTTTTTGCACTATGTCCTATATCCAAAAAACTATAGCTCATCCTCTTTCTGTCACGTTTTATGAAATTTGAATCTGATGCTCAGAGAGAAATTTATGACAATGTTCCTGAGGTCACCTGTTTGAGATGGAATTTGAGAGCCTACAAAAACCTAACTTCCTCAGATCATATCTCCGAAAATATAGCGAGCCAAGATCTGAAATTTGGACATGAGGTTCATAAAGATTTCAGATCAAATGGGTTTTTATTTCAGATTTTGAAACTTTGTAGAAAAGAGGTTATAGCGAAAATTCCACGATGACCTATTTCAAGTAGCGAAACCATAGAATCCAAAGCTCTGATACCAAATGTTATGCAACTAGCTCATAAAATAGAAGAAGAGATAGATAAACGACTTCAAAATAAGCCTCTTCGAGGGGGGAACCTCCTTTACACTACACAAATGAAATTCTTGGATGATTCAAATGACAAAACCTCCTTTCTATATATAGGAGACTAAGGGGTCACAAAATAATCAGAGCCGACATAACAATAATAATGTAAGGGCACAACAATAACAATAAGGGGGCTACACTAATAATAATGAGGGAATACACTAGTGTTATAAGGACCTAATACTAAAGCATTCACAATAAATCATACAAGAAAAATAACTTTATGTGTTTGTGCACTATGTCCTATTCTTTGTTGTGAGAAATAAATTCCCATCCATAACAACTAGCATATATATATATATATATATATATTCATTGTCCATATTTCTTTTTTGATTGATATTGCTTCTTAATAGTGATTGCAATGATGATTATTATTCCTATAAAGGATAATCTAACAAAATAGTATTTTCAAAAAGTGACAATTAATCTAGCTTTCTATAGACGTATATGTTCGTGATGCATATAACTAAACATTTGAAAATGCCATTATTGATTTATCAATTTATTGCTTCCCTCTTTATTTAATTTCCCGTGCAAACCATTGCCATCTCTGGATTTTCTTAAATGCACTACTTTAATACAAATTTTTAGATCACTATAATCCTCAATGTGAGACTAAACTCCACAATCCACGAGATAAATTGTTACTTTCCTACAATCATATGTATGCAACAAAAATCATACAAATATAAAGCACATAAATTTCATCATTTTTAATGGAACAAAATTTTTGTTCCAAAATGCCTTGAGGAGCATATGTAAGATATTCCCTAGGTTTATATGACCATAAATGATCATTTATTAGGGAAATATGACCATTTTTCTAGTTGTTCAAGTTTTCTCAAAGAGAAAAAGGGGAAGGGGGTGGGGCCGGGAATTTGTAAAAATGCAAAGAAGCACTTTAAAGAAGTCCACCAAGACATGGGCCAAAATTACTTATAATGCACCTTTTCCAAGTAATACAAGGGCTATGTTTCTAATGTTTGAACAATGTTATGACCTTTGCAAGCATGTTTTTAAGGCATCAATTTAAGGTTCTTATTTGTTGAGTTCAATAGAGTATACATATGAAAAACAATGATGGGTCGTGTGGTGGGGTTAAAATTTTATCAAATTTATTTATATTCTACAATTTCTAAGATTATCCATATTGCTCCAATTATTGACATGTCCCAACCAGTAATAAATACATGATAAGTAGCATAACGGTCTACTAACAATGACATTCACTCGGACCTCGGTGATAGGTTCAAAAATGAAATTTCTTAGGATGACAATGAAGAAAGTCCATTGTGGTTAGATTTTAGAACTATAACACTTACATTAATGATTTAGTTCCTTGACAAAATGAGAAAGGGCTTAGAATAAGTCTCATGAGCTAGAGAGCCCTTAGCTAACTATTAAAGCACTTCGGGAAGGCCTTACATGATTATTTAACTTTTATTAGCAATTTAAATTTCCCACGTGTTCTCTAAAAGTTGAATCAAGCTTGCGGTATATCCTAAGGCTGATTTAGGTGGATATTGGTGGCTCACAACATAATTTTCCTATAATTTGGCAGTCTTCAATTTTTGGCAGTTTTAGGTCTTAAACTACTCGAGTTGTTTTGAGGCCCTAAACGATGTTTTTTGGGGAAACGGGCCAACATAAGTCTTTGACTGATATTGGAAATTGAAAGTTGTTAGCCTCAGATAACCTTTCTAATGGGATATTGTGCACACCAAATGGAGATTGTATGCCAAAGTTATGACCCAAGGAAAATGACTTCCCAACTTACCCCATTAGGGCTCATAAGCCTTTGATGCTTCATCTCCTAGGGTTAGGGATTTGGATATTTATGATTTATCATTATTTCTTCATGATAAAAAGGCCTTTAAGCCTCATTGTAACACAATCTAGAAAGGAACATATACATCACATCTCTTCTCAGAGATAAATTACCATTATCCGAGCTAGTTTGCTTCTATTTTGCATGTAAATAGTTTCAACATTTCTATTTATTAAATGAACTTCAGTTTCACTGTATATTTGGGTTTGATTTTAAATATATGTTTCATTTCATTCCCTTCTTAAATTCATATCAGTGGTATCATAGTGGTCTCC
This sequence comes from Pinus tabuliformis, assembly GCA_031772625.1. Lineage (NCBI taxonomy): Eukaryota > Viridiplantae > Streptophyta > Pinopsida > Pinales > Pinaceae > Pinus > Pinus tabuliformis. The sequence goes on along the minus strand of CM062806.1, from coordinate 207,633,205 downwards.
TCTTTCTGTTTTTTTTTGTGCATGTCCCCAATGAGGTTGGGATATAAGGAGTTGGGACTTGAACCTCTTGAACCCTTACAAGATCAACCTCTTCAACCCTGACAACCTCCCATGGTGAAAGAAAATAAAGACGAGGGAGCAGGAGATCCTATCAAAATGTTGTTATAAGAAGCCATCAACCGACAAAGGAATGAGATGATGAATATTTTTTCCTTGATCCTTCGGCGGATACCAATAGGTGACGCATCTTCATCCAACAACCACTTTAGAAGCACCGCCCCCTTTAAGGTATAATTTAATTTTGATGTTCATATATTTGAAGGCCAAATAGATGTAGATGCTCAAGATAAATGGTTAAATCTACTAGAAGGATAGTGTTCGATCTATAATTTTTTTGATAGAGAAAATTTCACTTTTTCACTCCTTAACGTCGCCCTCCATGTCAAGCATTGGTAGGAAACTTACTGTTAGTAAAGGAACATGGAGGAATCCTCACTATTTGCAGTTGCACCCTCTTGGAACTCTTTTTAGGATGTTATTAAGGAGCAATATTACCCTATTGGAAGTGTTAGCACTCCAGGAAACTCTCCTAGGTTGTAGCTCGGAGATGCCTAGTAACATATAATCTTCAATATTGTTCTGGGAACTTATTGGAATGGATGGTGGTTTGCTTCAAGCCAGATAACCACTTCAACTCTGTTTTCACTCCAGACATGCATGAACACCCTCAGCCTACAAGGCTTTAGACCACTAATGCTCAATAGTTTGCAGATTAAGTGAATGAATGGAGAATACTAACCACACCAGCAGAGGCATACATAACATATGATGGCCAGCTATAGCCAGTAAATGAAGCCTGCAAATCTAATCTATCAACGCAGAGATAAGATGACAGTTATCTAGTGTTAGATACAGAAGAAACATGGATGACCTATTCAATAGAAAACCTAATTTACCAATGCAGAGATAAGATGTCAATTATCTAGCATTATGCATAGGAGAAAACATGAATAAACCTATGCAGGTGCAAGTTTAGAACAAAAGGGAAATGGAAATTGAACATGTAACAGCAAAATAAGCTTGTATTACTAGAAATGAATATGAGACGCTGCAAGGAACAGAGTATCTATAATCTCCAAAAGTTGAACCGAACCTCTATTCCATCTTGCTTTCAGCTATTTATAGCTCTTTACAATGCTCTCCAGACCTTTAGGGCTAGAGCTGTCTTAATCTATCCCCTACTATCTTTAACTGCCTGATTGCGTACAAGGATACAATTCTCCTTCCATCACGAAAACAGTGATTAATTCTGGTACAGAGCTGCCCTGTTAGGTGGCCAGCTTGATTGTGCTAGTCGAGCCCCATGACTGTTTAATTCTTTTTGTTGGATCGTGTTGTGTACTTCTTCCTTCTGTTAGGTCCCTATACTACAAGTGATTACCCCATTACTATTGTAGTTGTATCCCTTATTAATATTGTGGTGCCCATATTGTCCCCATATTGTTATTATTGTGCCCCATAGAATCCCTCTGTTGTTATTTTTGTGCCTTTATATTATTATTGTTAGGTCGGCTGGGTTATATTGTGACTCCTTAGACTCCTATATATAGAAAGGAGGTTTTTTCATTTGAATCATCAAGGAATAATTCATTTGTGTAATGTAAAGGAGGTTTCCCCCTCGAAGAGGCTGAATTCTAAAGCGTTGATCTATCTTTTCTATCTTTTTGAGCTGGTTTCATAACATTTGGTATCAGAGCTTTTGGATTCTAGGGTTTCGTTGCTCCAAATAGGTCATCGTGGAATTTCGCTATAAAAAAAAAATTGCACGACGTTTCAAAAGCGAAAAAAAACCCATTTGAGACGAAATCACAATGAACCTCGGGTCCGAATTTCAGAGCTTTTCACGCTATATTTGCGGAGATATGATCTGAGGAAGTTGGTCTTTTTGCAGACTCCTGAATTGCATTCCAAACAGGTGACCTGGGGAAAATCATCATAATTTCTCTCTAAGCATCGGATTGAAATTTTGTAAGAAGGTACAAGAAGAGGACGGATTGTAGTTTCTTGTATATATTTTTCAGAGCTAAAGGTTGAAACAGGGACACGTGGCATGTCGTACAAGTTCGCTCTACTGAACTAGTCTATAATTAGGTCACTCTGGGAGATTTGGCATAACTCTTCCTTGGAGAATCTAATTTGGATTAGACTGGTGGCATTGGAAAGAGGACAAAGAGGGCTACTGCAGGTCGCAATTTCAAAACTAGATGATCCGAAATTATAGAGATACATCAGAGGCAATACCAAGCTCCTACAAAGTGAAAGTATTATTCATTTAAGCTCGAGCAATGATAAACGGTCTTGTCCATAAGGAATCAAATTTACCATGGTTTCCCTTCTTTTCCTTCAATGCATCCCATTTGAGAACCCAATCACCAACCAGAAAACTATCCATCTTTGGTTTTTTATCAAAGACCTCCTTGATTTTCTTTTGATGCACTACTGACTTCTCAATCAATTGATCTCTGATCTGGTGAACTTCAACCAAGTCACTCATCCTCCTTGCCATGTCATCTCCTTCATCCAACTCCTCTTGCATGAACTTGGCCACAGGGAGGGTCAATTGGATTGGAAAAATAGCCTGAGTACCATACACTAGCTTTAATGGAGAGTTCCCAATGGATTTCTTGGTGGTAACTCTGTCAGCCCACAATGCAAACTTCAGCTTGGAATCCCAGCTCCTTTTGTTGTCTTCCAGCAATTTTTTAATTATCCTGACCAGGCTCTTATTTGATGATTCAGCCAAGTCATTGCCTTGAGGATAATATGAGGTAGAATGCAATAACTGGATGCCCATTGATCCACACATGTCTACCAAGTCCCTCGCTCTGAAAGTTGTTACATTATCAGTGACTATCTTGGTTGGGCAGCCAAATCTAGTGAAAATATTCTCGGTTGGGAACTTTATGACAACCTGGTGATCAGCCTTCTTAGTGGGTATAGCCTCAATCCATTTGGTAAAATAGTCAGTGGCTACCAAAATCCACCTATGTTGGCCACTGGAATGTGGATTAATCTCCCCTATGAAATCTAAACCCCACTGCTGAAAGGGACCATTGGTGTGTATTGGCTTCAGGGGCAAAGATCTCAGCTATTGTCTTCCTGTAAACCTCTGGCATTTCTCACAAGACTTCACAAATGAAAACACATCAGAGAATAGAGTAGGTCAATAATACCTAGCCCTTAGGATCTTGTGGGTTGTGGTTTTCCAATAATGATGCCCTCCACAAATGCTGGAATGAAACTGGTGCATGACTTCCACATATTGCTCTTTGTCTAGACATCTCAAGAGGATTCCAGATGGGTCTCTCCAATAAAGCAGGTTCTTATTAATACAAAACTTGGCTACTCTGAGCTTGATGGTCCTAACCTGACTTGAGCTAAGCCCTGGGGGGGTTTCTGGCTTCAACAAGAAATGATCTATACTGGAATACCACTCACAAGTAGCCAAATTCTTAGCCAATGACTGGCTCTGCCATTGTTCTTCTGTTGCTTCCTCTGCCTGTTCAACACCTGACTCTGCACCTATGTAATTTATGTCCAGCAGACTGCAATTTTCCTTAGCCATAAGCTGAGCCAGGCCTTGGCCTTTGACAAGCTTGGTGAGCTTTACCTCTATGTTGAACTCTATGAGTTTCGCAATCCACTTTTCCCTTCTTCCATCAACATCTGGTTGTGTTAGGACATCCTTTACTGAAGCTGAAGGTACGTAGGCAACCACTTTGGAATTTAGAATGTAGATTCGGAATGCTTTTAAAGACTTTATGAGGGCATATGCCTGTTTTTCAATGAGGTCATACCTTAATTCAGCATCCCTCAAAGTTTTGTTGAAGAAGGCCACTGGGTGTTCTATACCTTCATCATTTTTCTGCAACAAGACTATTGCAAGTGTATCATAAGAAGCAAAAGAGAAAATATAAAACTCCTTGGTGTAGTCTGGGCTGACTAAGGTGGGAGCCTCCATGATAGCTCTTTTGATGGCTTCGAAAGATCTTCTTGCAGCCTCTGTCCATTTTATCTCTAACCCCTTCTTTAGCATGGAGGTGATGTGCTTCACTAGTTCTACAAAATTTGGAATAAACCTCCTCACAAAGTTAATCTTACCCAGAAAAGATTGAATGTCCTTTTTTGACCTTGGGATGGACAATGTCTGTATTGCTTGAACCCTTTCTGGATCAATCTTGACCCCTACAGCAAAAACAACATGTCCTAAAATTTTGCCTTCTTCTAGAGCAAATTGTGACTTCTTGGGATTTACTGAGATTCCAAACCTTCTGCACTTCAGAAACACCTTCTTCAAATGTTTCAAGTGTTCCATGTGACTGTTGGAAAAGACTGTTATGTCATCAAGGTAAATAAGGAAAAACTTGTCCTTCTCTCCCACAAAGGCTATGTCCATGGCCCTCTGAAAAGTAGCCCCAGCATTCATCAGTCCAAAAGGCATCTTGGAGTACATGAAAGTGCCCCAAGGAGTAGTGAAGGCAGTTTTCTCTTGATCCTCTGGGTGTACAAAAACCTGATTGTAACCTGAGAAACCGTCTAAGAAAGACATGACCCTAGCCCCTGAAACTTTTTGAAGCAAATGTTCCATCTTGGGCAGAGGGTAGTTGTCTTTCTTAGAGCACTTGTTTAGATTTTTGAAGTCAACACAAAGCCTGATTTCTCCATTTTTCTTCCTTACTACCACCAAGTTAGCTATTCATTTTGAATACCTTAGGGGGACTATGATCTTGGCAGCCAACAGTTTCTTAATTTCTTTTTCAATCAAGGGTAGTAATAGAGGGCTGATAGGTCTCAGCGTCTCCTTAAAAGGGAGGGTGTCTTTCTCCAATGGAATCTTATGCTGGATGATGTTTTTGTCATAAGTTTTAAGGTCAATGTACTCCCAGGCAAAGACATCAGCAAATTGCTTCATCAGGTTGCAATATTGAGAACTTTGGGCAGCAGACAAGTGGGTGGACAGGCTTATGTATTTTGGATGATCTTCACTCCCTATATTGTGTTTATGGACTGCAGACTCATTCTCTTTCTGGGCAGGCTCATAAGGTACATCATTATGATCAAACATCTTCTCTAGAGGTACCATCCCTTTGGGTATATGGTTATTGGGTAGTTGTACAATGTTGTCTTGACCAATTTTGTTTCTCAGCTGGGACTTATGGCATTCCTCCACGGTTTCATTATCTTGATCAGTTTGCATTTTAGAGAACTCATTAATGACTTGTAGAAACCTATTGACTTCATCATCATCTTCAAAGACTTTCCAATACTTGACATTGTCAGGCAATGACGGTCTGTATTTCACTTGAACTTCATAAGTCAATCTAGGAGGCAAAGGAGGGACAAAAATACTAGCAGACACAGCAAGGGAATCAGTAAGCTGATTCTTAGCCCTAGGGATATATGAAATACTAAAACTATTGAAAGAATCCTTGAGCTTCCATACCTCATCTCTGTATGCTCTCAACCTGGGATGCCTCACCTAGAATGTCTTATTCACCTGTTGAATGATAAGGTTTGCATCTCCAAACACCTTCAGATGTTTGATGCCCATTTCTTTAGCAGCGTTCAAGCCTAAGATCAAAGCCTCGTATTCTGCTATATTATTTGTGACTTGAAAAGTCAGCTTGAAAGATAAATGTATGCATTCCTGTGTGGGGGATACCAGAACTACACCCGCTCTTGCAGCTTCCCTAGAGCAAGCTCCATCAAAGAACATGTCCCAAAATTGTGGGCCTTCTTCCTCTGTGATCTGACAAACTATTTTCCTGAGCTGCATGGAGGCCAACTAGGATTCTTCAATTTGGAGAATACATGCTCCAAAATCAGTGTCAACAGCATATATGGGATAATTAGTGGGATTCTTCTCATCACTGATGATATAAGCTAACTGAGCTTCCCTGCATAATCTCCTACAATCACCTCCAAAAACTGGGGCAGTAGCATAGGACAAATCGTTTTCTAACATTCCATCCAATCTTTTGATCCATCCCATGGAAAGAAGCATGCCAAACTTAGGGGGGAGATCTGCTACTACTATATCCATCATCATGCTCTTCATAGGCAACTGAGCCAAGGTGATGGCTAGGTCTTTGATTAACCCCAAACATTTCACCTTTCTAGAATCAAACAAAAACAAATCATGATAAGGCCTGGTGATGTCAAGGCCTAACTCATCCATGACAGCCTTGGGCATTAGATTATAGCTGGAATTTGTATCTAGTAGACAGTTGTGAAGGATCTTGTCATGAATAGTCGAGGAGACATAGAATGATGGGGAATTTTCATCAAAAGGTTCCGTCGTTGGGCTAAGAACAACTGTAGGTTTGTCATCTTGTAAACTCACATAGTCGTTTGATGCTTGTGTGGCCTTAAGCTCAAGGGCCTCAAGGATGGGTCTCTTAAAGGCTTCATTATTCATTAGTTCAACCAAAGTTATAGGTATTTTCAACTTCTGGATTTCTGATTCAAAACTGAAGGGAAAAGGGGACTTTTCAGGGCCTCTTACCTCTTGAGCTGGAGCTTTGAGAATGATTGGATCAGTTGCTGGTCATTTTTGCTTGTTAGCTTGTTGTATTGCAGGGACAATAGCTCTCTGAACAAGGGTTTCCTTAGCATTGTTGATCTTCGACCTCAGATTATATCTTTGTTGATCTTCGGTTTTCAAAATAGCCCCACCATCCCACTCTTGACTAGTCTGGTCCTTGAGTAACGATTCTTCATAGGCAGCCAAGGTCAAAAAGGAAGCACTGCCTTTGTCTTCCATATAATGGATCTCATCATCTTCTTCAAACTGCTCCTCTTCCATGACTACATTCTGGAAAGGGGTCTTCACTCTTTGGTCTTCATTGGCATCTTTTCTCCTTTGCATGATCTACAACTGCTCATTTTCTCTTCTATATGTATTCAGATTTCTAGGAGCAAAAGTATTAGGAATTCTTCCTTTCACAAGGTGTTGTTCCACTTTTAATTTGGAGATTTCAGATGCTAGTGACTTTATCATCTTGGTCATCTTATCTATCTTGAGGTCTGAAGATGAGGAAGATTCACCCCTCTGTCTCCTTCGGTCAACATGTCCCTTGAGTTTCTCTGCAGCCATGATGTTGGACTCTACCTCCAAGGTTGCATCCTGCATTTCAGCCAAAGAAGCACATATTTTTTCCCTCAATAGTAGACAGAAATCCGAATCGAAGGCATTGGCATAGGTGAGCTTAGCAGAGGTAGGGGTGGGTTTCACTTTAGTTGGTATCTTGTTGTACATGTGGTTAAACCTTTTATTGAACTCAGAAAGTGACTCCCCATTTTCCCATTTTAGGTTCCCAAACTCAGTATGATAGTAGAGCAGATCTTTCTTATCCCCCCAATGCTTTAGGAATACATCATCTAAGGCCTCAATATTTATTATAGATCTAGGGGTGAATTCTCTGAACCATTTTCTAGCCTCTCCATCTAGGCTTTGGACAAATACTCTCATCCACACATCATCTTCACTAATGTCTAGATTATCAGCATAGCTATAAAAGGGCTCAAGATGTTCTTCAGTTGTAACTGCTTCAGTCCCAGTGGACTTAGGCATGTATTTCTGATATTCTCTAGTATGCATTGTATTCAAAGGAGTGGGCAGTACTAGAGGTCCATACCTAGCAGCTATGATTCTTTCGATTTTGGTGAGTGCTTGTGGACCTGCCATGGCTGTGGTGGATAGAAGAGTACTGGCAGTATGAATGATAGAGAGCTAAGTGACTGACAGGACTAAAGGAGTATGAGGGATAGGAGGTGAGGTTTCCTTTGGGCTTAAAATGAAAGGAGAACCTAAAGAATAAGGATCTTTATGAATCTCTGAAAATTTTTCTTCACTGCTAGTGTTAGAGGCTATACTCTCAACATGTATTTGTTCTATTACAAGCTTTTCTTGCAGAGCTATAAAAGATTGTTTAGGTTTACCTGATCCTGATGCTCCTTTTTGTGATACCATTCTTTCTTTGATGATCTTTTCAGGGTCAGGCACTGGGTCAGCTGGTGACTTCTGAGGATTTCTCTGAGTATGCCTCACAAACTGAACTAGAACTAAGATGTGGAGTCGCCAAGAGGTTCGACCTGCAATACAGTCGCCAGATAGATGATTACAACCACAAATGTGTCCAAACTTTGTCTATCATCAAAGCTGGATATTTGTCATCTCCCAGCGAACCTGAGCTTCAATCTCCTCTCCCCGACATTGGCGCTAATTAATGTTATCACTCTAGGAAACTCTCCTATGTTGTAGCTCGGAGATGCCTAGTAACATATAATCTTCAATATTGTTCTAGGAACTTATTGGAATGGATGGTGGTTTGGTTCAAGCTGGATAACCACTTCAACTCTGTTTTCACTCCAGACATGCATGAACACCCTCAGCCTGCAAGGCTTTAGACCACTAATGCTCAATAGTTTGCAGATTAAGTGAATGAATGGAGAATACTAACCACGCCAGCAAATGCATACATAACATATGATGGCCAACTGCAGCCAGTAAATGAAGCCTGCAAATCTAATCTATCAACGCAAAGATAAGATGACAGTTATCTAGCATTAGATACAGAAGAAACATGGATGACCTATTCAATAGCAAATCCAATTTACCAATGCAGAGATAAGATGACAGTTATCTAACATTAGGCATAGGAGAAAACATGAATAAACCTATCTAGGTGCAAGTTTAGAACAGAAGGGAAATGGAAATTGAACATGTAACAGCAAAAGAAGCTTGTATTACTGAAAATGAAGATGAGATGCTGCAAGGAACAAAGTATCTATAGTCTCTAAAAGTTGAACCGAACCTCTATTCCATCTTGCTTTCAACTATTTATAGCTCTTTATAATGTTCTCCAGGCCTTTAGGGTTGGAGTTGTCTTAATCTATCCCCTACTGTTTTTAATTGCTTGATTGCATACAAGGACACAATTCTCCTTCCATCACGAAAACGGTGATTAATTCTAGTACAGCGTTGCCCTGTTAGGTGGTCGGTTTGGTTGTGGCAGTGGAGCCCAATGACTATTTAATTCTATTTGCTAGATCATGTTGTGTACTTCTTCCTTCGACCATGCTTTCTGTTAATTTGGTTCAGTGGTCTGACTGTCACAATACTGTTAAATTTAATCGCCTTCCTCCTTGGGTGACTGATAGGAAGTGGAGTACGAGGTGCCTGGGTGGAGGGACATGCCAAATTGGATAGATGGAGAAACGACGGAGTGGAGGACAGGCGGGGGTGATCATGAACGAGGGCCGTTGGATCATGGGGAATGCATGATGGAGATCGAGCTTAGGAGGCCCACGGTCGTGGTGAAAGCGGAACATGTCTGGGCCATTAGATCTCGAGTGAGCAGATCAGACGACTATCGGGCAGAGGAGGTGCGCAGATGATAACACCCACGGGTGGTTTTGTTTAGGCAGTTACGGTTTCTATTGGAAGGGCATCAAGCGATAAGTGGTAAATGGGGGAGTCCGCCCGTTTCCATTCAGTGGATGACACCTAGCAGTGGAGGAGAGAGAAAAACTGCCTTTATCGGGTGGGTACTCTTTGCGCTTGTTGCTCATGCGATATGAGCGACAGCCATTAGATCTGGAGGGGGTGATCTAACAGCGGGGAATGGTCAGGCATGTTTCATTGATCGGGTGAAACATAGGCCGTCAGATCGGCGGGGAAAGATCAATGGCAGAGGGACACAGAGGTATGAGATCTCCTTGAGAAATGTGTAGAGGGCGCGTATGGTGGAAAAGTAAGGTTTTTGGGGGGGTTTTTGAGTTAATTTATTTAGGCTTAAGGCGAAAAGAGGATTTCGTCGGGATGTGGGGGTTGGGTTAGGAAATGAGCAGAATGAAAGGTAAGTGGAAGAGTGAGGAAAGTGGGGTGATGGCCTGTGTGGGGCCCTATCCAGGACATCAAAGCAGGTCATCTCCTTCCTTTAGCCTTCAAAATGGCAGCGCTACACTTCAGGGCTAACAGGAAGATATGAAGACAAGTACATAAAATGGACTACACTACGACAAGAAAGGGACCAAGAAGTGCCATAGTTCATGAATACCTTTCATACCTTATGTACGATGTTAGGTCCCTATAATACTAATGATGCCCCCATTACTATTGAAGTTGTATCCCTTATTAATATTGTTGTGCCCCATAGAATCCCTCTATTGTTATTTTTGTGCCTTTATATTATTATTGTTAGGTCGGCTTGGTTATACTGTAACTCCTTAGACTCCTATATATAGAAATGAGGTTTTGTCATTCGAATCATCCAAGAATTGTTCATTTATGTAATGTAAAGGAAGTTGCCCCCTCGAAGAGGCTAAATTATAAGGCGTTGATCTATCTTTTCTATCTTTTTGTGAGCTGTTTTCATAACATTTGGTATCAGAGCTTTGGATTCTAGGATTTCGCTGCTCCAAATAGGTCATCGTGGCATTTTCGCTATAACTCTTTTTCTATGATGTTTCAGAAGTGAACAAAAGACCCCATTTGAGACAAAATCGCATTAAACCTTGGGTCAAAATATTTAGAGATTTTCGTGCTATATTTGCGGAGATATGATCTGAGGAAGTTGGTATTTTTGCAGACTCCTGAATTACATTCTAAACAGGTGACCTTGGGAAAATCGTCATAACTTTTGTTTTGAGCATCAAATTGAAATTTCGTCAGAAGTTACAGAAAGAGGACGGACTGTAGTTTCCTATATATATTTTTTAGACCCGAAGGTCTAAACAGTGACATGTGGCATGTTAGGGTCCCACCCTAACCCCCTTATTTATGTCATGGGATCACGTCATAGTCAAGAGTCAATAAAGCCCATATTAATATTTGTAAGTGGTTAACCCGCAATTAATGACAGGACCACAGTTAGTTGCAAATGGGCCGTAGTATTAGATAGATGGTATTAATAAAACCCACGGTATTGGCCCGTGGTATTGCATGTATGAGTCATATATAAAGGATAGAGACTCCCTGCGAGGGGTATCGTGTCTTATTTTATAATCGAGCTCTGCTCTATTGGAGGTTGCCCCCTCGAAGAGGCAAGTGAACATTACTCTCTGAATATTAAAATCATTGCTATTCTGTGTTCTGGGTATCTTTTCTTCGCATATTCTGTATTGGGTATCATTTTGCAGGTTAAGAGCATAACAAGTGGTATCAGAGCACTTTCCAGGGCCGGTGGGATCGCCAATTCTTAGCAAAAAAAAAATTTGGCTAGAGATGTGTTTCAGCGTCTTTAAACCACGGGATCTGTCATTGAGCGCATAAACCTGCGGATTTGGGGAGGCATGCACGCAGGAAATACAAGAGGTGGTCATGTCTGTTGGACTCCCTTGTAACCCCTGTGGGTACCCCTTCGAGTAGTAGTGCATTAGACAGAACCGTGCACGGACTGTTTTCCACGTACCCTCTGGGTATATCGGAAGCCCCTAGGCTCCCTTGAAACCTCGCCATAGATAAACCATCGGCCGTCTTGTGGCTACAGTACACCGAGAACAGCACTCGGAGAGATTACTCGCCCATACGATAGGGTAGTCGGGTTGTACGGCTAAGGGTATGGTCGATCCTTCTTAGTTAGAGCCCTGAAACATTGGGCTGAGTACTACTGCCAGACCCTTATGTATATTGCGATCTGTAGCACCTGACACTCCTCAAGACCATAGTTCCCTTTTCTATCGAGGGATCGCACATCATCTATTCCAGATCCGCTGGTGCAAAGGGGTGCAGAAGCAGCCGACATCAGTCCCGTAGTCTCGAGTTCGCAGATCAGTCATTCCGATCTATTAGAGCTAGCCGATCCGCAGCAGCAGTCTGTTCCGTCGCCCAGAGCTATCCGATCCGCCATTCAGATCCCTCAGATCCACCAGATCGGCGTTGTTGTGAAGGGTTCCTATACCGAGGTATAATTTTCGCAGGACTTTTGGCCGCATTGACATCTTGAGGATTTGGCGACTACAGTATTGATCAGGAAGGAGTAAAACTCCGTTAGGAGTTTTCAAAAAAAAAAAAAACGAGTCTGAGATATTCCCGGGCGCTTATTGGTGATCTAGCCCATCAGAATCAGGACGACGAGCTGAGCACGGTGGTACCATTCAATTATTAGTGAAAAATTTTTAGGCGGTCCCAATTTTTCATCAGGTTGGTGTATGGTAGAAACTAGAGCTCAAGCAATGGCCAATGAAAGAATGGACGAACTTGAAAAATCCGTCCAATCCATCAATAAGCAGCTTACGAGACTATCTCTCCAGGTCCAGCAATTAATCCCGAAGGGCAAGGAGCCAGCCCACGAGGAGGCGTATAATGACAATGAATACAATGAGGGTGTGTCTAGCCACTCTCTTCATGTCTGGCACACCCACCCACCACCCAGTCAGCGACCTCCCAAGTTGGATATGCATAAATTTAACGGTTCTCACCCGTCTGCATGGATAGCACAAATGGAGCAGTATTTCAAACTGAATCATATCTTAGATGATGCGACTAAGCTTATGTTGGGGAGCATGTACTTGGACAATGAACGGTGGCAATTGTGGGAATGGCATAAACGTTGCAATGGACCTTTTAAGACTTGGACCCAATTTACCAAAGCTCTTCGAGACCGCTTTGAACAGGAGGACTCTTTTTTGGGTCGTCTTACTAAGCTCTGACAGACAAGTACCGTGGATGAATATATTACAGCTTTTGAAGCCTTAGCCTTCCGCACTTGGGGTCTCTCAAATTATTTCTGCACGGAATGTTTTATCAGTGGTCTTAAAGAAGCCATCAAAGCTCAAGTCTTACTGCACCACCCTCCCACTTGGACAGAGGCTTGCAAGGTAGCCCGTAACGTGGAACGTGCATTAGCAGCCCAATACAGTCGCCCAAATTTCCCCACTAAAGGTCGTCTCCCACAGGCTCACAACACGACTCAAACACTTAAGGTCCAAAAGGTGTCACCTGCGGAAATGGTCGAAAGAAGGAAGCAAGGACTATGTTACTACTGTGATGAAAAATACTCCCCGGGTCATAAATGCAAGGAGCCCAAATTTTTTCAAATAGATGCCACTGACTACAGCTCAACAGAGGAAGATCCACCACTTGAGGAACATGAGGCGCTAGAAGAAGACAACCCAAAGGAGAATGTCTCTGACGAACCAATTATTTCGCTACATGCGTTGGCAGGGATTTCTTCCCCTCAAACTCCCAAAATCAGGGGTTTTCTTAAACATCGCCCAGTAGTAGTCTTGATTGATAGTCGAAGTACCCATAATTTCATCCATCAAAAAATCGCAGAAGCAGTGCATTGTTTTGTACGAGCAGTTTCTAACTTCCAAGTCCAAATTGCGGATGGGGGCACAATGAAATGTGAAGGCCGCTGTGAAAATGTCAAACTTCAAATGGGGCATTATCAGTTGAAAACCCACATGTTTGCCATACACATGGGGGGTTGTGACATTGTCCTCGGCGCTGAATGGCTCCGCACGCTTGGGCCAATCACTATGGATTTTCAGGAGTTATATATGAGTTTTAAGCAGAACAACTACACACATACCCTCCGTGGACTCCAGGTGGGAGCCCCCTCTATCATCAGCTCGCATCGGATGGAAAAATTGTTAAAAAAGGGCAATCATGGAGTGGTAGCTCAATTTAATGCCATCCAGGTCGTCGAAACCAAGTCTCTGCCAATTCATCCTGAGATGCAACAGATTTTAAATAACCATCTGTCGGTCTTTGACAAGCCTCATGAGCTTCCACCCTCGCGAGGGGAACATGATCATAGCATCACCTTGGTTCCAGGGGCCCAACCCCCAAATGTGCGGCCATACAGATATCCGTTCACCCAAAAGAATGAAATAGAAAAAATCATCAAGGAACTTTTGGAAGCAGGTGTCATTCGTCCCAGCATTAGTCCTTATTCATCCCCAGTGGTCATGGTGCTCAAGGAAGATGGGGAGTGGCGGATGTGTCCCGACTTCAGGGCCCTCAATAAGTTGACAGTCAAAGATAAATTTCCCATTCCGGTGGTTGACGATTTGCTGGACGAACTCAATGGGGCTCAATTCTTCACTAAGCTGGATCTTCGCTCAGGCTACCACCACATTCGCATGAAGGAAGTCGACATTCCCAAGACTACTTTCCGAACTCATGAAGGCCATTATGAGTTCCTGGTCATGCCATTTGGTCTTTGTAATGCCCCCTCTACTTTTCATAGCCTTATGAATCACATTCTCAAACCATATCTCAGGAAATTTGTCCTTGTCTTCTTCGATGACATCCTCATCTATAGTGGCACTTGGGCTGCACATCTTCAGCATGTATATCTACTCTTACACCTGCTCCACAAGCATAAATTATTTGTCAAGATGTCCAAGTGTTCGTTTGGCATGGAAGAAGTTAAGTATTTGGGCCACATTGTGGGGTGTGAAGGTGTCAAAGTGGACCCCAAAAAGATCCAGGCAATGCAAGAATGGCCTCAACCTAAGACTTTGAAGAGCTTGAGAGGATTTTTGGGTCTCACATGCTATTATCGTAAATTTGTCTGCAACTATGGCCGCATAGCGAAGCCCCTCACTCAACTCCTAAAGAAAAATTCCTTCTTCTGGAATGAGGAAGCACAACAGGCATTTTCCGCTCTCAAAAACGCCATGTGTTCCACTCCAGTCTTAGCACTACTTCACCAAATCCTTTGCCATTGAATGTGATGCTTCGGGGACTGGTATTGGGGTGGTCTTAATGCAGGAAGGGCGACCTTTGGCCTTCACAAGCCAACAACTAAGTGGGAGGAATCTGGGCCAATCTACCTACAAAAAAGAAATTATGGCCATCTTACATGCCGTCGAGACCTGGCGACCTTACTTATTGGGGCGACGTTTCCAAATCCGCACAGATCATCACAGTCTTAAATATTTTTTGGAGCAACGTCTATCCTCCCCACAACAAAATAAATGTCTCGCCAAAATGCTGGGATATGATTATGAGATCATTTACAAGAAAGGGAAAGACAATAGTGTAGCAGATGCATTATCTCGCCAATTTGAGGAAGAAAGTACTCTGCTAGCAATTTCCCTCCCCATTCCAGAATGGATTGAAGAGGCTCGCAAGGAATGGTTTTCACACCCCGGGCTATCCCAACTCATTTCTCAATTGCAGGTAGATCCAAATTCCACCAAGGGCTACTCGTGGCAGGATGATATTCTTTGCTACAGGGACAGAGTAGTAATATCCCCAACATCCACCCTCAAAGGTCGCATTTTGGCAGAATTGCACTCATCGCCCATTGCAGGACATTCGGGCTTTCAGAAGACATATGCTCGCACCAGAAGATCATTTTTTTGGACAGGCATGAAAAAGGACATCCTTACTTTTGTAGCAGAATGTGATGTCTGTCAACGCCACAAAGGGGAAACAGTCAACACACCAGGCATATTACAACCATTGCCCATTCTGACATCCATTTGGACGGAAGTTTCTATGGATTTCATTACAGGTCTTCCAAAGTCCGGGAACAAGTCAGTCATCATGGTGGTTGTGGACCGACTATCGAAGTATGCTCATTTCTGCGCACTACCCCACCCACTTACACCAACTTTGGTCGCTCAGTATTTCATGGATCAGAATTTCAAATTGCATGGCATGCCCACTTCTATTGTATCTGATCGCGACCCGATCTTCACCAGTAATTTTTGGCAGGAACTCTTCAGGATACAAGGCACTCAACTAAAACTCAGTACTTCCTATCATCCGCAAACGGGTGGTCAAACTGAAGCCGTCAACAAATGTCTAGAAATCTACCCTAGGTGTTTCACTTCAGAAAAGCAACACCTTTGGGTACAGTGGTTACCTCTGGCCGAATGGTGGTATAACACCAACTATCATGCCACCACCAAAATGACTCCCTATGAAGCAGTATATGGTCAAATTCCGCCTTCCCCTACTTCTTATCTCAAGGGGTGCTCCAAAGTACAGCAGTGGATCAACTCCTACAACACCGCAACCATGCTCGCCCATCTTAGAGAGAATCTTCATCAAGCTCAGAACCGCATGAAGCAACAGGTAGACCAGCATCGCTCAGAGCGCCAATTTCAAGAAGGGGATCAGGTATTTTTGAGGCTGCAACCATATAAGCAAACATCACTCAAAGACAAGGGGTGTCAGAAGCTATCTCCAAAATTCTACGGACCATACCAAGTACTTCAGCGCATTGGAGAAGTGGCTTACAAGTTGGCTTTGCCACCTACTGCAAAAATCCATCCAGTTTTCCATGTATCGTGCCTCAAGAAAGTGATCGGGAACAATTGCCGAGTTCAAACCAGTCTACCTGAATTGGACGACGAAGGGTCAATCTGGCTTCAACCCGAACAGGTTCTAGACACAAGAGACAAACACCTGCGCGGCTGCATGATTAAGGAAGTCCTCGTCAAATGGAAAGACACCTCTCTGGAAGATGAAACTTGGGAACCAGCCACTATCCTTCAGCAGTTTCCGCAGCTTCAGCCTTGAGGACAAGGCTAGTCTTAAGGGGGAGGGCATGTTAGGGTCCCACCCTAACCCCCTTATTTATGCCATGGGATCACGTCATAGTCAAGAGTCAATAAAGCCCATATTAATATTTGTAAGTGGTTAACCCGCAATTAATGACGGGACCACAGTTAGTTGCAAATGGGTCGTAGTATTAGATAGATGGTATTAATAAAACCCACGGCATTGGCCCGTGGTATTGCATGTATGAGTCATATGTAAAGGATAGAGACTCCCTGCGAGGGGTATCGTGTCTTATTTTGTAATCAAGCTCTGCTCTATTGGAGGTTGCCCCCTCGAAGAGGCAAGTGAACATTACTCTCTGAATAATAAAATCATTGCTATTCTGTGTTCTGGGTATCTTTTCTTCGCATATTCTGTATTGGGTATCATTTTGCAGGTTAAGAGCATAACATGGCACCTCATACAAGTTTGCTCTTATGAAAAGGTATATAATCAGGTCATCTTGGGAGATTGTGCATAACTCTTTCTTGGAGAATCTAAATTCGATCAGACTGGTGGCATTGGAAAGAGGACATAGAGGGCTACTGCAAGTCACAATTTTAGAACTGAAAGATCCGAAATTACAGAGATACATCATATTCAATATCGAGTGCCTACAAAGTGAAAAAAAGGTGTGTATTTTTTTTAATATTTGCATAAGCTTGGTTTGAAAAATTAGTTTGAAGGAATTCAAAGGGAATAGTGAAGAATTATTATCGATAATTGATGCCCCGAAGAAAGAAAATGGAAACACCTAGTAAACAACCTGAAAGCTCTAGCATGACTCATGAAGAAGAGGAAGAAATGCTACATGATATATCAAAATTACAAGACCAAGTGCAACAAATGTCACTCTCACAAAAGCTAATAGAAGCTAAGATAAATGGTGTGGAATCTAAGATAAAGGGCGTGGAAGCTAAGATGAATGGCGTGGAAGCTAAGATGAATGGTGTGGAAACTAAGATGAATGGCATGGAAGCTAAGATGAATGGAAAGCTAAGATGAATGGTGTGGAAACTAAGATGAATGGCATGGAAGCTAAGATGAATGGCATGGACGCTAAGATGGATGGCATGGATGATAAGATGGAAGAATTGAAGATAAATTTGAATAAGTTGCTACAAGAAATGGTCACTAATGGTGAAAGAGTAGTAAAGGAAACTCATGATGAGAACAAAAGAAATGTTAATCATGATTTCATAGAGTCTAATTTTGGATCGAAGACCCACCATATTCCAAAAATCGATATGAGGAAGTTTGATGGCAAGGATCCCGCAACATGGATACTACAGATGGAGCAATTTTGCGATCTCAATAATGTGCAAAACACACAAAAGGTACGTATTGCAAATTTATATTTGGAACCAAATCAGTTTGTATGGTATCATTGGCTTTGCTCTCGTAAACAAATTATCACTTGGGCAATTTTTATGGAAGAAATGACAGCACATTATGAGGATGCAAAAAGCAACACCTTTTTTAGCCAATTGATAAGTCTCAAACAAAAGGGTTTAATAATGGAGCACATTGAGGAGTTCCAAAAATTGAACATAAGGGTAAAAAATATTCCAGAGGAACATAGGATTGATGTGTTCATAGGTACTTTAAAGGAGAATATCCAACATGATGTTCGCCTTTGGGAACCTGATTCATTGGAGAAGGCATTCAGGTTAGCAAGAAAAATGGAAAGAAAAATTATGGCAACCAGGAAGCCCACCACTCACAACTATAAAGATGGAAGTGTTGTTGCCCCTAGCCTTCCACAACCTATAAGGTTGACACCACAACAATTGGAAGAAGAAAGAACAAAAGGGCTTTGTTACAGTTGTGATAGCAAATACACTAAAGGTCATAAGTGTGTTGAGAAGAAATTATTCTACATAGATTGTAAAGAGGAAGAAGAAAAGGAACAAGAAAGGTCAAAATAAGAGGATATACTCCAAGAACAAAGCCTAGATAAAGAAGAAATGAATCTGACCATATCTTGTAATGCATTGGCTGGAATTATCACTCCTCAAACCATCAAGATAGAAGGACATATCAAGAAGAAAAAGGTAATAGTGTTGATTGATTCAGGAAGTACCCACAATTTTATTCATTGTAAGATAGAAAAAGAATTGAATTGCTTCCCATATCCAGCACCAGAGTGTCAATTGATGGTTGCAAGTGGAGGAACGATAAATTGCTCTGGAAAGTGCCATAATATTAAGCTATCCATCGGAGAATATGTATTTAATAGCCCAATGCTTTCCATTCCAATGGAAGGGGTTGATGTTGTACTATGAGTTCAATGGCTACAATCCTTGGGTACAATAGCTTTTAACTTTCAAGAACTTTTCATGAAATTTTATGTGGAAGGAAAGGAAATTGAATTAACTAGCGTTGTAGGGAAACAGGGAAAGATAATCAGCTCTAACGGTATGACAAAGCTTTTAAAAAAGGAACAACGAGGTGTAATTGCACAATTATGTTCGCTAGATGTTTCCACATCGAAATCATCTATTTCTCTAGATCTCCAAAAATTCTTGGACAATCATTTCAAGGTATTTGAGACTCCCAAAGGTATCCCTCCTATTCATGATGATGATCATGCTAATCATTTGATTCCAAGAAGTGTTCCTCCAAACATCAGGCCGTACAGATATCCCTATTCCCAAAAGAGTGAAATTGAACGTATAGTTGCAGAAATGCTAGAGGCTAGTATAATTCAACCTAGCCAAAGTTCCTTCTCTGCTTCAGTAGTATTGGAGCACAAGAAGGATGGATCATGGCGCATGTGTCCAAATTATAGGGAGCTCAACAAGCTCACTATTAAAGATAAGTTTCCCATTCTTGTCATTGATGAATCATTGGATGAATTGCATGGATCAATTTACTTCACCAAGTTGGATCTCCGTTCAGGATATCATCAAATCAGAATGAAGACTGAAGACATTCTGAAAATAGCATTTAGAACTCATGAGGGTCACTATGAATTTTTGGTCATGCCTTTTGGCCTTACCAATGCACCTTCAACATTTCAAGGTTTGATGAATTCCATTTTCAAACACTTCCTTAGAAAATTTGTGTTAGTATTTTTTGATGATATACTAATCTCCAGCAAGTCTTGGAAGGATCATGTTGAACATGTTGACAAGGTGCTACAACTATTGGAGGAGAAACAATTATATGCAAAAAGATCCAAATGTTACTTTGGAGTACAAGACGTGGAATATCTGGGTCATATTGTATCTCATGAAGGAGTTAAGGTGGACCCTAGCAAAATTAAAGCCATTAAAGAATGGAAAATCCCCACATCCATAAAGCATTTGCGAGGATTTCTCGGGTTGACAGGGTATTATCGCAAGTTCGTTAAGAATTATGGGAAAATAGCAGCACCTCTAACAACATTATTGAAGAAAGATGCATTTTCACGAAATCCAGAAGCAACGAAGGCCTTCGAACATCTTAAAGAGGCAATGTGCCAAGCACCAGTCTTATCTACACCAGACTTCACAAAAACCTTTATTGTGGAATGTGATGCTTCAAGAAATGGAATTGGTGTTGTTTTAATGCAAGATGAAAGACCCATTTCTTTCGAAAGTCATCCAATCAAGGGAAAGTATTTACACAAAGCTATTTATGAGAAGGAAATGTTGGCAATACTAAATGCACTTAAGAAATGGTGACCCTACCTAATGGGAAGACACTTCAAGGTAAAAACGGATCATGATAGCCTTAAATACTTTTTAGAACAAAGATTATCCTCTAAAAAACAACAAAATTCGGTCACAAAGATGTTGGGTTATGACTTTGAAATCATCTACAAAAAATGGAAGCAAAGTGTTGTGGGAGATGCACTCTCAAGAAAGGATGAGGATGTGGAAGCATTGTTGTGCGCCATTTCTATTATCCAACTAGATTGGATAAACGAAGCAAGGGGGGAATGGAAGAATGACGAAGAAGTGTGGGCACTTATTCAAAAGTTACAACGATATTCTAGTACATCTAATACATTTAGCAGGAAAAATGATTCGTTATGGTACAAAGATCGCTTATACCTCTGTAAGAATTCCCAACTCAAACAAAAGATTCTTCTCGAATTGCACGCTTCTCCGTTAGGAGGGCACTCAGGATTTTTAAAAACTTACCACAGGGTTAAGAAGGAATTTTTTTGGGATGGCCTTAAATCAAATATTCAAAAGTTTGTGGCATAATGTTTGGTTTGCCAACAAAATAAAGCTAAAACAATTAAGACACCAGGTCTATTACAACCTTTATCCATTCCAAGCCAATGTTGGGAGGAGGTTTCAATGGATTTTATCACAGGTTTACCCAAGTCTGAGGGAAAGAGTGTCATCATGGTGGTAGTTGACAGACTTACCAAGTATGCACACTTTTGTGCATTATCACATCCATTTAAAGCCAATATAGTTTCTACTGCATTTATGGAAACAATTCAAAAGCTACATGGAAACCCAAAGATTATTGTAAGTGACAGAGATCCCATTTTTACTGGAAATTTTTGGACAAAATTATTTTCTTGTCTTGGTACTCAGTTAGCTCATAGCTCATCTTATCATCCTCAATCTGATGGGAAAACTGAGATAGTAAACAAATGTTTGGAAGGATATCTTCATTGCTTTGTATCTGATAAACAACCACAATGGTTCAAATGGTCGCCTCTAGCTGAATAGTGGTATAACACTTCCTTCCATACTGCAACAAAATGACCCCATTTATGGCACTTTATGGATATCAGCCACCATCCATCACATCATATTTAAGAGAAAATTCTAAGGTTCAAGCAGTGGAACATCACATCGAGCATCAACAACAAGTTCTCCAACTCTTAAAGGATAACCTTGTGTTGGCACAGAATAAAATGAAACAACAAGCAGATCAACATCGTAACGAAAGAAGTTTTGATGTAGGTGACTGGGTATTCCTATGGCTACAACCATATAAACAAATGTCCCTCAAGCAAGCTAATAATGATAATAAATTATCACCAAAGTATTATGGTTCGTACAAGGTGTTGCAAAAGATTGGTACTATGGCATACAAATTGGAGCTTCCTGCAACTTCTCGAGTGCACCCAATTTTCCATGTTTCATGTTTAAAGAAGGTTATAGGCGACAAGCTCCTAATTCAAACAATATTTCCAGAACTTGACGAGGAAGGAAAAATTATATTGGAACCGGAAGCAGACATAGAAACAAGAAATCGACAGCTACGAAATCGATCCATTTCAGAGTATCTCATCAAGTGGAAGAACTTATCTGCTGAAGATTCCACATGGGAGGATGAGAATTTTATACAAAAGCATCCAGAACTACTCAAGCATTGAGGACAACACTTTTTTGAAGGAGAGGGGCATGTTAGGTCCCTATAATACTAATGATGCCCCCATTATTATTGTATTTGTATCCCTTATTAATATTGTTGTGCCCCATAGAATCCCTCTATTGTTATTTTTGTGCCTTTATATTATTATTGTTAGGTCGGGTTGGTTATATTGTGACTCCTTAGACTCCTATATATAGAAAGGAGGTTTTGTCATTTGAATCATCCAAGAATTGTTCATTTATGTAATGTAAAGGAGGTTGCCCCCTCGAAGAGGCTGAATTCTAAGGTGTTGATCTATCTTTTCTATCTTTTTGTGAGCTGGTTTCATAACACACGAAGTCAAGTTTTGAGTACTTTGAATGACATCTGGTGCTTAAGTTTTGTGGTTTTCTACAAAAATACATCGATGCAGAAATGGAGTTCCCGGACATATCCTTGCTTGGCATAAAATACCGTTATGTTGTCAAAATCGAGCAAAAACTTAAATAGAAGAAGCGAGACATTGGATCTAGGAATTTGAAGCAGGTCCAGGGCACCCAAAAACCACAAAACAAAGGATAGAACCAAGCTATAACACCCCACGACAACCCATCGAAGTCACAAGAAAAGAATAGTAATGGGAAGACAAAGAAAGACACAGGAAAGTGGTGTGAGTTCCACAAGAGCCCCCCTCAAACCACAAATGAATGTTGCACAAAGCATTCATTAGTCATCGAGCTAAAAGCTTCAGAGTAAAATGCAAGTTCCGACTCTAAACTAGAATCCAAAAAGGGGAAAAAAATCATTGATGCAAGACCCAGTGCCATCATTGTCACCACCAAGGTCAAGCAAAGTGAGCCCGAAGATGCGGAGGAAGGTGAGTGTCTCTTCCACTCATAGATGGGAGTGGATGGTTCTCCATCGTGTTTAATTGTCGATGGTGGGAGTCGAAAGAACCTAATATCAACAAAGGTCGTTAAGCGGTTAGGCCTGCTAACAACACCACACCCACAACCACACACCATTGGGTGGCTCCACCAAAGGCGAGATCTCCACATCAGTCAACAGTGCCATCTACCCTATGTCATCAAGCCTTTAACGAGTGAGGTATTGTGTAATGATTCTCCCCTTGAAGTTTGTGATGTTTTGGTAGGCCAACCATACTTGTGGAAGCATCATGTTGTTTATAATTCTAGAACTCATATTGTTATTATTACTTTTGAAATAAGAATATATATCGTACCAAAGGTAGCCTCGCCTACTGTCATTTATTTGATATTTTCTAAGTAATGTAGTATTATCATCTTCAAAATTGGGAAATTTGTTTTCTTCTTGATTTTCTCTCAAAGTAAGGGGAAGATTGTGGCCACGTCCATGACCTCCAGTAAGGGCTCCTTTGTGCAACAAAATTAAGTGGATAAGGTTGTGGAAGGGTATAGGGACATCTTCTCCTCACCCACAAAGGTACCTTTGTACTGTCAAGTCAAGCATTCAATCAAAATGAACCTCAACACGTATCTACCTAATGGGCAAGTCAATTATCGCTCTCTTCTGGAAAATTAGGAAATCAAGTGACAGGTCCACGAGTTTCTATAAAAAGGGCTCATCTAACCAAGCTCCTCACCCCATGGGAGCCCAATTATACTTGTACAAAATAAGGACAATTGCATTGATTATCGGTCCTTGAACAAAATCACAGTCAGGAATAGATACCCAATTCCACAAATTAATGACCTTCTTGACCAAATCAAGGGGGCCAAGTGTTGAAAATGAAGCAAGACATTCCTAATTTAATTTTTCCTTTGAATAAATTAGTAGAAAATTGAAATTCCACATTAGCAGACAACTTAAATGAGTTAACTAAGTTATGATCACTCAGTTAGCTTAGTTAATTCGATTTGGGGGATGAACTTGAGTTGTGTACAGTGATTCATAAATTTTAGGAGCCTAAGTTAAGTTAATTTTAGTTGCAACAATTTAATTCAGTTAAATTAAGTTCAGGTCAGTTAAACTAGTTCTAACTGTTGGAGGAACTAGTGGGAGGCCTAGCAGTGGGGTGAATCTTCACTGTTTAACCAGTTAACTAATTAATCAACCTAAATTAACTCATGCATGCATGAAATTTGAGTTACCTAATTGAGATTGGAGTTCAAGGTCACTTTACTATCAGTTGTAGAATTTACCAAGTTGTACAGGTCATGCATGTAGCCAAAGGAATGCCTAAAGGAATTTCACAATTCTCAAAAAGAAATTTCCCTAATTAATAGGGGTTGATTCCTCATCAAATAATGCAAGGAAATAGGATCTTGGAGGGCTTGAAGATTGGCTAAGTGTTGGCCAAAGTCAATCAATCACACAGAGGATAGAATATACAGGTATAGTGTTATCGGGAAAACTAGTGTCTATGCAGAGCTGCTAGTGCCACTAAGGCTGGTAGCTACCTTAGAAACAAACAAACTAAAACTACTTTCGTTTTCCTTTATGAGAAATAGATAAGAGGGGAATAAAGGAGACCAACCTCTGTCTTGCACTTGGTTCCTTGTTCGATTCCTCTCCCTTTTGATAAATCTTTGCCACTCGCTTCCTCGTATACCCAGCTTCAAGGAGCACTTGTAAAATCAAAGCAGCATAACACTATCCAAGAACATAGATCTATTATCATAAACAATATAGGACTAGATATATATTGACTACACAAATGCATATATCATCAATCATACAAGAATGTGGAAGAAAACTTTAATAGCTTTATTGATAATCAAGAAATAGCAAAGAGGATTACAACCAATTGTTCTAACCCGGCATCATCCTCTCAGCAAGAAAGCCCTTCTTCACCTCATGAAAAGCTTAGATCACCCAACACTCTGATGTTGCACCAAGAAACCAGCAGCACTTCCTTACAAGATACAAAATTCCAACCTCTGGATCTCTGGGATGAGGGATCCATATATAGATATTTGCAAGGGTGTGAGTCAGCTTTTGAGATTTGATTAGTGTCCTCTCTCTTATAGTTCTTGATTCCACTTGGAGATTGATGATCTCTTACTCATCCCTGGGCGAATGCAGAGAGGCAAGTGTCACAGGAGAAGTTTCTAGAAGATTCCATGATCCTCCACCTTGCAGATTGACCCTACCATTTGTCCACTCTCGCCCATCGCACCCCATAGAAGGGCTTTCCAAGATGCATCGCACCTCCCATGTGTATTTAGGTGGGATGCAACGCACTTTGACCATGGAGCAGGTGAGATGGTCCAGTTTTGACCAGTTCTGAGCAGTTTTTCATGGAGAACTTCTGGGAGAAGATGTAATCAGTTGACCTTGTTCTTTTAGAGGTTGGAACAAAAGTTTTAGGGACTTCAAAGCCCTTGGTTTATGGACATTTATGATTGGGGTTGCAGTGCCCAAAAATGTCTATAACAGTTGCCCCCTAAAGCATGAGGTCGTTAATTTGTTGATGTCGGGTGAAATGCTTTATCATGAGGATCTGAAGTTCTTTCAAGCTGGAAGGTGACCTGTAATAAGATACAATACAATACATTATCTTCATAATATTTTCATGATCTAGCTGAGGCAGGCATTCCCATGCTCAGCTCTATAAATTCATTTTCATGTACATAAGACAGACAATCGTCTGAGTGTATACTGATGATTCTGGTAGAGCCATCATCCCTTAGGTTGGATGATCATGTGTGCAGTAATGATGTACATTCGATGTCTTTATTTTCTTGAATATATATCGCAGCCCAGATGGATGAAACTAGATCCGGGTTCTTCTATCTCGTTCGATCTTCTCTCAAAGTACAAGTCGATCCATGTGAGAGATGTTCTGGAGTCGAACATGGAAAGACATCGCCTGATTACCAGCCAATGATGTAAGCTGTTAACAGGCGTGAGAGGAGTCACCAATAAGGATGATGACCCTCAAGGTACTACAGTACAATCACATGGTGTGAATCAGGGACTTGGCGTCAAACACCACTCAAAATCTTTCGGTCGAAGGCCATTGATGTAAACCTGTCGCCGGAAGTGAGAAACTTGCCATTGAGGCATGCAAGCTTCGAAGTACTGAAAGGGTTGTTCCTAGATCGACTTCTTGGATAATGAGCTGATGTCGACAAGAAGAGATCCAACATAGGAGGGCCTTAGTGAATCCCACATCAATGACACGGAATGGAGCAAATGATTTTAATGGAGGTGAAAACGATCTGGTGATATAAGGTTTAGGGTGGCGGTCATGAAAGAACGGAGTGTAAATGTATTGCAGTGGGTGAGACACAGGTGAATTCTCTGAGCGACTTCTCTTGAACATATCGACGACACTGACATGATGGATTGGTAGCATTAACCCCAAATATGGATGGTGTGACAGAACCATGGTGATGTGACCAGTGAATGGAACAACCCAACCCGACTCGGTTGCGGAGTGAAAGTGTCATGTTCAAGAGCGACTTGCTACCAATAAAGTTTTTTCAAGTTTTCTTCCCAATTTTTCCCTAGTCATTGCTGACCAGTACCTCTTTATTTTTGTCAAGCTTGAGGAGGATAACATATGCTTGTTCTATAATCTGCCCTTCGGGCAAACCCATCGCTATGTTTTAACGAGCCTAGCGATAGTGAAACTCGTTCTTGTCTTTATGGACAAGTTTGTCGCTATTCGGTTTTAACGAGTTTAATGACAAGGATAACTCAGTCCTTTTCAATTTTAGAGAGTCTGAAAAAGGGACGTAAAGAAAACTCCAATAATCCTTTTTCGTCATATAATCCCTTCAGTCCGAAAAAGTATAAAACAATACAAAATGGATGAATTTTCGGTACTTTTAACGAGCCGAACAAAACAAGCGCTCGATCTTTTTGTGTAATAATCCCTTAAGTCCAAAAATATTAAAATCTAAAGGAGTTATAGCACTTCCGGTCCCTTTAACGAGCTGGAGAGGCCAATCGCTCGGCAATCTTTTCATATTTTACAAGTCAGATGAAAATAGCTTAAAGGAGACTTGTTTTTTGAGGAACGAGTGATAAATTCGGGTAGCAACTGATTCCAGGTAAGGTCTGGAATTTTCCAATCACAGCAGTGTCACAAGGATGGCTAACAGGATCACTCTTCGTAGCTGTTCCTCAAAAAGGGTAAACAATCAAATGGAGGTGAATGATCAGCCAATACACGGTGGAGGTGATGATGAGAACACGACCAAGGCTTTAAAGGCTGATGGTAATACATTCACAATGGTTATTTACCGGAAAATGGTTCATTTTTTAATGAGCTTAAACTCTGGGGGAACATTTGCTTATTGCTTATGTTTATTTTTTAACGAGCTTGAATTCCACATTAAAACTACTCGATCCAGTCATATAATAAGGATGTCTCATATAACAACGGCATTTTTCCAAAGCTTTGCCCCGCATCCTTTCTTTATGCAAGTTAGGAAACGACCAATCCTACGAGTTTAAAGGGTTATAGGACCTATAAATTTAATTAATAAATGGTCGTTCTTCGCTTGCATGCCAAAAGGTTTGCATGCCCCCAGGTATAGCGAAGTAGAGTTTCCAGGTTACCCTTCAATTTGTCAAACAAAATCTTTGTTTTATCGGGAAAGGCCTACCTTTTCAGGTTACCCCTCAATTTGTCAGACAAAACGTTTGTTCTATCGGGAAAGGCCTACCTTAACAGAGGTATCTTATTCTGGTCTAATCCCATTTTCCAAAATGGACGGGTGTGTCAGCGAGTCATATATCCTCTGCGGAAACCTACCCTATACCCAAGGTTTTCCTGTCGAAACAGGCCAGGGTGCATGCCCCCTGGGTTTCAGTCATATCCTCTGAATCACTCGCGCTCATCAGGAGGACGGACTGTGGCTTGATGAGACATTCCTTGTGCGAAAAGACCATTAATGGTTGGTATATGACTATTTGCTATGTGTGAACCGGGGAATGAAAGCTGGTCTACGAGCTTGACCATTCTTCCTTCATGCGGAAAACACATTACTCTAGAGTGAGGAGACAATGGCTCCCATGCAATAAATATAGTCTCGTCCAAGGAGTAGATTATAATCCAGGGGTCCTTGGACTACCATTACGTTCATGTGAACGGTTTTCCTTCTCAATGTTATCGGCACATTGGGAAGGATCCCTAACGGTCGACCGGTTCCTTTGTCAAAGCCTGTTAGATTTCTCATCTCAGGAAAAAGCGATGGCGAACCAAGCGCTTTCCAAGCAGTTGAGGAAAGGATACTCACAGAAGCCCCTTCATATATGATGGTACCAGCCATGACCATTCTATATATTTGAGCAATGATTCAAAATGGTACATGAGCCGGTAAACAGGGTCTGCCGAGTAGATTCCAATCAAAGGAAACAACCAGGTTGCTTGGAGGTGGAACCGAATAGACGACCGAGTATGACTCTGACGAACTTCCTTCCTGCGGTAAAGGAACGGGTAGACTGCCCCCATGTTCATCAGAAAACTGTGCTTACGAAGAGAATTTGAACGGTGTCGTTCTTGTTTTCTTTGGTGACTATATCATCTGAAGATGGATCCTCTAAAGGCAAGACCGGGTCAACTGCTGCCTCGACCTTTTGACTTTCGTTTGGTGTGGATTCAGATGGTTTATCTTCAATGATAGATGCTTCGGCCATCCACAAGGGCGTGTCAGCCGGATTTTCAACTAGTGACGGAATTGACAAGAGCTTCTTATATCCAGCAGGAAGCCGTAACGGTGAAACCGGATGGTCGTCCAAAACTCTTTTAGCCTCGTCTAAGAAGGGACAACGGTAGACGGCGTGATCGCCTTCACATAGTTTACAAGGAAATTTACATTTTCCTTTTTGTCCAGGGGCTTCACTTTCACTAGTTGATGGTGTACTTTCAACATGATCATCAAAGGTTGACGACACCGGATTGTGCAAACGAGGAGACCAGTCCCTTAAGATCCGAGGGATGCAAGGACAATCTCGATGATAGTGGTCTCCTTTGCAAATGACACATGGCGATTTAGGCTTGGACGGTGCAGTGTGTGGATTTTCGCTAGACGATGCTTGGTTGCCCCTTTTCGCCTTTGGCTCCTTCTTCTTCTTCTCTTTCTTCTTCTTCTCCTTATTCTTCTCGGTTACTTGATTTTTGGCTTTACCAGCTTCATCAAGCGAGGAGGAAGGAGGAGAGGAAGAATTGGACGAAGTAGAGGGTTGGGGGGTAACTCTGGGATCGTTTAGTTGCTGACTTGATTGTTCAGGAATCACGGTGTTCTGAACGACAGAGGTTGAGAAGAGCCATACGGGCAAGCCGATTGTCAATCCTGGAAGCGACATTGTGGCCATATGGGGTGCGCCAACATCTCCCCAAGAGGAGAAAGGACTAGGATTTCCCCCAAGGGGAACTCCTTGGTTGGTGGACTCCATTTTTCTCAACCTAAGACCAACGTAGGAAAGGTGATATTTATTCCGATTAAAATAAATTTTAGACTCTTTGACACAACTTGTTTTTTCAATTTTTAAGAGTTGTGGCCATATGGGGTGCGCCAACATCTCCCCAAGAGGAGAAAGGACTAGTATTTCCCCTAAGGGGAACTCCTTGGTTGGTGGACTCCATTTTTCTCAACCTAAGACCAACGTAGGAAAGGTGATATTTATTCCGATTAAAATAAATTTTAGACTCTTTGACACAACTTGTTTTTTCAATTTTTAAGAGTTGTGGCCATATGGGGTGCGCCAACATCTCCCCAAGATGAGAAAGGACTAGGATTTCCCCCAAGGGGAACTCCTTAGTTGGTGGACTCCATTTTTCTCAACCTAAGACCAACGTAGGAAAGGTGATATTTATTCCGATTAAAATAAATTTTAGACTCTTTGACACAACTTGTTTTTTCAATTTTTAAGAGTCGCCTTCGATTTTTAATGAGCCTGAAGTGACAAGTGCTCAGATGGACCTTTTCCTTTAAGGAGTCTGAAAAGGAACGAAAGGGACTGCTCTGGAAATCTAGACAGAGGGATTACCAAACCAATCGCAAAACTGCAGAATACTTTTTACGTTACGGCAATCAATCTTCCCGAATGTTGTGTTCAGTGCATTGCGATCGATAGGGCAGCAGACACAGCTTCCTATGGATAAAGGATAAAGCCTATTGTGGTCTCCCAATATATACTCGACAGTACGTGGGAGCACAAGTCTGTACTGGCACTTATCGTCTCAAAGTGGAGGAATCACCCAACCATCAATGAAAACAACAGTTACCAGGCTTTACGACGCTGGAATACGTCTCTAGCCTAGACTTATAAATGTTGTGCGTTAGGTTCCAAAGCATTTTTAGATTCATTAAATTTATTTTACAGTTGATCTTGCTTAAGAAATTTGCCTTTCAGGTTCACCGCGTGATGTAGATGTACAATTCCTAAAATGCAATCTAAGATGATAAACAGTCGTTCAGTCTTCTTTTTGCAATGAAAATCCTAGCTACTAAGGAAAGAGAGATGGCATTCTTTCAACAAAGAGCAGAGAGCATACACTAAATCCATCGTCCTAAATCAAACCAACAAACAGTCTAAATGCAAATGCACATGCATGTATTTGTTTTCAGCCTTCTTAATGTGTGAATGATAAAAAGAAAGTTAAGCGCAAATTTGAATTATTTTTCAAAATGACATTACTAACAAGTTTCTTTTCAAGAAAAAATGAAGAAAATGATGACACTTTGCGATTTGGAATTGAAAACTTGCTTTCGACACTTGAAAAACTATTAATTCAAATCAAATACAAGAGTAACAGTGTAATCAACTATCAAGAACAATCAAATTCTCTTCTATGACTAAAAACGACACTTGCGACACATTCAAATCAAGAAACGACAGTTCAATTACGCTACTTATTTGTAAAAGAGAACTGAAAATGGCTCAAAATACATAAAAACATTTACAGTTCTTTGCACAATGGAGGCGGAATAATGGCAAGGAAGGGGGTTTCAACAGAGGTGTACTGACTACAGGCAGCAAAACTCTTGAATAGAGCTGAAAAGAGTGAACACAGAAACCAAAATCTAGGAGCAGGAAAGGCCTTGTCTGATCAGTGCACCTATAACACAATGAAAAAGAGATGCAGCGCACCTACTACACTTGGGAAGCGCGATGCATCTGGAATTCACAGAAGAGACAGTGCATTGGACAAGGGACGAGACTTTAACTGGGTTCCGGGTCACAGTTTGCAGCTCAGTTCAGGGATTTAGGCCGAGCAAGTGGTAATCAGTAAATCAATCACAGGGGTAGATCTAAAGAGGTTACTAGAGCCACCACAAGGGCAATTAGAGAGATTGTAAATCAATTGTTCAGTTCATAAACAAAACCCGGAGATAGACTGAAGCAGCATTGATCTACTTTGCACTTGCATAGCAAATTCAGTTCGAAGGCTAGCTGGCTTGACTTCAGGCTCTGTCTATAAGTTTATAAAGTAAACAAATGTAGATAAACAAATAATCTATTCGCTCCCCAGCGGAGTCGCCATTTTTTTATCGGGAAAACTAGTGTATGTGCAGAGCTGCTAGTCCCACTAAAGCTGGTAGCTACCTTAGAAACAAACAAACTAAAACTACTTTCGTTTTCCTTTATGAGAAATAGATAAGAGGGGAATAAAGGAGACCAACCTCTGTCTTGCGCTTGGTTCCTTGTTCAATTCCTCTCCCTTCTGATAGATCTTTTCCACTCGCTTCCTCGTATACCCAGCTTCAAAGAGCATTTGTAGAATCAAAGCAGCATAACACTATCCAAGAACATAGATCTATTATCATAAACAATATAGGACCAGATATATATTGACCACACAAATGCATATATCATCAATCATACAAGAATGTGGAGGAAAACTTGAATAGCTTCATTGATAATCAAGAAATAGCGAAGAGGATTAAAACCAATTGTTCTGACCCAGCATCATCCTCTCAGCAAGAAAGCCCTTCTTCACCTCATGAAAAGCTTAGATCACCCAACACTCTGATGTTGCACCAAGAAACCAGCAGCACTTCCTTACAAGATACAAAATTCCAGCCTCTGGATCTCTGGGATGAGGGATCCATATATAGATGTTTGCAAGGGGGGTGAGTCAGCTTTTGAGATTTGATTAGTGTCCTCTCTTTGATAGTTCTTGATTCCACTTGTAGATTGATGATCTCTTACTCATCCCTGGGCGAATGCAGAGAGGCAAGTGTCACAGGAGAAGTTTCTAGAAGATTCCATGATCCACCACCTTGTAGATTGACCCTGCCATTTGTCCACTCTCGCCCAACGCACCGCATAGAAGGGCTTTCCAAGATGCATCGCACCTCCCGTGTGTATTTAGGTGGGATGCAGCGCACTTTGACCATGGAGCAGGTGAGATGGTCCAGTTTTGACCAGTTCTGAGCAGTTTTTCATGGAGAACTTCTGGGAGAAGATGTAACCAGTTGACCTTGTTCTTTTAGAGGTTGGAACAACACTTTTAGGGACTTAAGAGCCCTTGGTTTATGGACATTTATGATTGGGGTTGCAGTGCCCAAAAATGTCTATAACATATAGTTTGAACTCAAGGTTAAGCAGAGCGTATTGTATTCATCCATATTCTTTGATTAATGCAATATAGATAGTAAGGGGTTTTGAGCAATTGCTTTCCCCTAGATATATCTTTGTGCATGTGTGTTGAATCCTTATGCATGTTAATGATTATTGTTCTTGGTTGTGAATTTACTTCCGCAGATTGGTAGAGTAGATTTGAGTATTATGTGTTAGTACATTACATGAGCAGTTTTGAATCTAAATTAAAATTCTACATGGTATCAGAGCTAGAATCATATTAGAGAAGATAATTTGAATTTTTCATTGCAGGAGGTTCGAGGTTGCAGATCAGGTTGCATGATTTCCTTAGGACTGAGAAGATGAATTTCAATCGACTAAGGCTCGATTGTTCCCTTGATGGAAGCTTGAATTATGTTCCATGGAGGGACCAAATGTAGGCAATACTGGAAGATAATGGGTTGAAGGAATACATTGATACTGATGTTATGAAAGCAACAACAACTAATGCTCAGAATCTAGCAGAATGGAAGAAGTGTGTTGCTAGAGCAAGCATAATCATATTAGAGGGAGTACGAGATCATATTGTCTCTAATCTTCATAAGAAATAGACTTTGTATGAAATGTGGAAAGCACTAACATATTTGTTTCAGAATAGTAGCTACCATAGGAAGATGGTGCTCAAGGACTAGATTTGAAACATAAAGATGCAAAACAATGAAATAATTATGCAGTACTTGAGAAGTTTTACACAGTGTCATGATGAACTTGGCGGGGTCGGTGTTACTGTCCCTGAAGAAGATTTGGTAGCTCTAGCTCTTTTGGGCCTTCCCAAGAGATGACACATTTATCAAGATTCTATAAATGGTAGAGAGAAACTACCACAGTGGGAGAAATTATGGTCTGATCTAGTGCAGGAAGAAATAAGGTGGAGAAACAGAGATGGGACCTCATCCAAGGTTGAGGATGAGGAGAACTATGCCTTGGCTAAAAGGAAAAGAAAGGAAAAGGGAAGAAATCCCAATCCAAAAGAGATTCCAGTCAAGGGGGCAAGAAAAAGGATTTGTCAAAAATCAAGTGCTTTCATTTTCATGAATTCGGGCATTATGCCACAAAATTCCCACATAAGAAAACAAGCAAGAAGACCTTAGAAGGATCATTAGGTTAAGCTCTAGCTTCACAATTCGAGCTTGTTTTACCCTCATTACATGCATGGAAATCACAGTGATGGGAAGTGTTTGGTATCTCGACAACAGTGCCTCATTCCATATGACTTGGAACAAATATCTATTCAATGACTTGGAGGAGAAATACCTCTAGATGCACATCCATATGGGAGATGATGGAAGGTATAGTGTGACCGGTATTAGTACAGTTACTTTTCATAGGGAGTTTGACTCCCCTCTCAAGCTCAAGGATGTGATGTTTGTTTTGGATTTAAAGAAGAATTTGGTTTATGTCATGGTGTGGGAATACTGTGGCTACGATGTGATATTCAAAAAAGGAAAGGAATTCCTAAGGCACGTCACCACAGAACAAGTGAACCAGATCAATGTTCAGGTGAAGAACCTCTACAGTTTGGATGTGGTAGGTTTTGCTATTTTGAGCAAGAAGGTAGAGAAGGTGCAGAGTCGAGATGTCAGCAAATTATGGAATAAAAGTTTGGCCATTTACACCATGAATATTTCAAGATAATGCAACAGATCACAAAAAGCCTTCCTAACGTAGCACTAGACCAAAAAAATACATGCTAAGGGTGTACCTTGGGGAAGTACGCAAAATCCACCTTCGATGATCAGGATACCAAGGCGCATGCAATCCTTGAATGGATCCACTCTGATGTTTGTGGACCTTTCTCAAGAGCCTGCATGGCCAAGGACAGGTTTTATGTTATATTTGTAGATGATTTCTCATGTAAGTGCTGGATTTTCTTCATGTAGAAGAAAGACTGTTGGGCAACGGGTCCCCCACGTAAGGGTTCTGGTGCCCAAAGCCCACAATTTTGGGTAAAATTATGGTAAAGGTTCTACGAAGTGCGTGGTGCGAATTGTAATGGGTCAAGTCAAAGGGTTGTCCACCCGAAAATA
This sequence comes from Pinus tabuliformis, assembly GCA_031772625.1. NCBI lineage: Eukaryota > Viridiplantae > Streptophyta > Pinopsida > Pinales > Pinaceae > Pinus > Pinus tabuliformis. The sequence goes on along the minus strand of CM062806.1, from coordinate 207,598,720 downwards.
ATGTAAAATAATAGAAAGAAAGTCGGCCTACCCTTGGTCCGTGGACCATGGGAAGGTATAAATAGAGCAGAGTCCTAAGGATAGAAGGCAGCTTTTTAGTGAAGATATAATGTATTATGGGTTTTTGAATGCAATATTCACTCTGAGTCTGTAAGTCTGAGTCGTGGGTGGTAGTAGTTAGAGTAGGTTGTGTAGCTGTGTGTGCAGAGGCCTGGTAGAGTCCGCAGCTGTGTGCGCGGACCCCTGCAGCTGAGTGCACAGGGTGGAATTGGAATGTACTGGATCAAATTTAATAAAAGATAAGTTATTCTGGAAGTATTGTGTATTTGTTCGCAGATCTGGATGTTTTATGTTTCTGTTATATTTTTATGGATGATTTATGATTGCGCGCACTAATTAAAGAGATTAAATGAGTAAAATATGTTGAACTAAGTCAGATCCATAAGATGTCCAAACGGTTTAGGCCATGCATTGTTGTGTTATGCACTAGGCTACGCGAGGGTAGATTGTTGCGCGAAATAGTATGGCTAGTTCACGACCCCTCCAGGCTTCATCAAGACATCCCTAGGGTGCGAAAACCTAGTTCCAACACCCTCCCATACTACCTCGGGTGAGACCTCAATCTACGCTCCATGGACTATTGCCGAAAGGGCCAGTAGTGTCGAGATTTGTTTGGCTAAAACATTTCTGAACCTGGGTCAGAGCCCATCAAGACAACAAATGGTTCCATTGCTAGGATCAGGATCTGCCTAAGGGATGTTTAATGTCGAAACACTAGAACCCTACGAAGAAAGAGATTGAAGATTGGTTGGATCAAAAGCTTCACGAGGTCGTGGTACAGGAAAACAAAACTCCACAGATATCTAAGGAAAGGTGGCTGGATCACTACATATACACGGAAATCCATGAGATATTCTGTGTCCTTCTCATCAGAATTGTATGAGTGGATCACGAGGCTAGCTGATTGTCAGGGAAGTGTTACACAGCAATTTCTCACCGTTTGTCACCGTCCCTGTTACCCCTCACCTGTACACTGGAGGACTCATTCCGGGACCTGTGAGAAGTGACATGACCTGAAACCACTTGCATCATATTCCTCTTAGTATGAGCTTCATTTGCCCTGAAGACATCTCCTGCAAAATCCTCATGAAAACAGCTCTTTTTACATTAGCGCGGGTTCACAGTTCACTGCCCGCGCCAATGAGGGAAATACTCTATAAAGGGCGCGCCATTGGCGCTCTGTCCCAGAGTCGCACTCGTGCCAACCGAATTGAGTAAAGTTTTAAGCGACAAAACTCCCGAAGGTTCTCTTCAACCCATTCACCAACTAAATCTATGTTGAGCTAGGATGGTTTGGCTTCGAATCTCCATAGAAGGGAAAGTGGTTTGCCACCTTTCATGGAAGTTTCTAAGTGATAAAGCCAATCCCATGAATAATGTGGTTGATCCTATCTCTTTCCCTCTCCATCTATAAAAGCTTGCCTCTATGTCTTGAGCAAGCTAGTCACAAGAATTATAATAGTTCCAGGAGTTTAAGAGTTTGAAGTTGCAAGAGCCTTCTTTGCACCCATAAGGCCAAATCTAAGTAAGGAGATTCTTGTCACCCAAAGAGAGAGAGGCTTGTTCCTCATCCCAACAAGCTTTGCAAGACTTGTGTAGTTGACTACCCAGCCAAAGGAGGATTTGACGTCAGAACAATGGTTGTATTCTTCTTTGTTATTTATTAATAATAGATGACTATCATTATGGTTCCACTCTCATTGTCTCATGTTTGATGTTGAGTTATATCTTTTTAGACTGATATATAATTGCGTCTACTAGATTTTACGCTCGTTTTCATGTTGTTCTTTGCGTGTGCAAGTATCCTATCACGGAGATCGTGCGGATCGTGACCAGCCAAGGCAAAGGAACGAAGGTGACATCTCTTCGACGAACACTAGCGTTGGAATCCAAGTAGGTTCTCATCATCCACTTTGTATTTGCAATTAGGAACTTGCGTGATAGAATTGTGTGATTGTTGCTAGACCCGGTCTAGGCTAGTAGGGATCGTCTCTGTCCGCAGAGAGGATTTACCTCCACAACAATTTGGCGACTCCGCTGGGGAGACCTTGTTGTTTGATTTGTAAACTTTAGACGGAGCCTGGAGTACGGCCAGGTAGCCTTCGAAACGTTATTGCTTTGCATTAGCGAATTAGATCAACGCCACTTCAGTCAATCTCCGGTTTGGTTTACGGACTAAACAACTTGGAGTTTGTCTTGTCTCTTTGGTTTTTCTTGCTTTGATTGCTTAGATAGCTTTCTGGGTTGGATTTCTTGTTGTTTCTTGCTTCCTGGTTTGCCTAGATACTGTCTTCAAGCCCTGAGTCGCTTGCTTTTGTTTTTGACTAAGCCAACTCGATTAGTGCGCTTTTTAGCCTTACAGTCGTGCCAATTGGCGCAAGTTGCTCAAAGACAACCCGCGCCAATCCTATAAAAGCGCGAGTTGCAGCCTGACAGTCGCGCCAGGCCTGTCAACTTTTCAAGTTCACTTGTCCTTAAGCCCTCTGAGCTTGGATTTGTGTCTAACTGTCTTTTTTTCAATTACTGGAGTGTATTTGATCCTGGTTTGACTGGTTTTAGACCTTCATCCTTCGGGTGTTTGCCTTTTTATATCGATTACACATTTTAGCCCTAGGGCATCTAGTGGCTTGGTGCATCGAGCCTTCCTTAGGAGTCTTGGGTTCTTTGACCATCCAGTCTACTTTGCGATTACTTTTGCGTTTGCTCAGTAGTTGTTAAAGCTTTTTCCGAGTGATTTGTTTCTTTTTCGCTTGGGTTTCACTTGGCTTCGTTTGGGCTTAGATTACATAGCTCGTAGAGGTCTTTGTGCTTTCTTCTTGAAGGACTGTTTTGGTGTTTTGGGGATTCGATTTTGTTCTCATTGAGTGAAATTGATCTTTTGCTCGGTGTTACTATCTCTCAAAATTTGTTTAGTGCACGTTGTCATTGAAAAAGAAAAACGAATAATCTTTTTTGTGTTGCATTAGTTAGTTGAAATTATAAGCTTTTCATTGATTAAGTGATTTAAAACAAAGAAAAGTTTCGTTTATTTGTCATTAGCTGCATTAGAGTGCTTCTTGATTGTGGTCGTTTTGTTTGAAAAATTCTCAACTCTCTCGTAGTTAGTATTCATCGAACGAAATGACATTCTTTGGCATATAGCTTGCATTTAGGGAATTGTGAGAGATCACATACGGTAGGACCTGGAAATCGAAACTTAACTAAAGATCAACCATAAAATGAACTGAATGAACTTAAAAACGCATTGGAACATAACGCTCACTAATTAGAGGTCTAGGCTAGAGACGTGCTCCGGCGTCGTTAAACCTAGTCACTGTTGTTTCACACTACGGTTGGGTGATTCCTCCTTTTGTGACTCGATAGTGGTCTAGCACAGACTTGAGCTCCCACGTACCGTCGCGTATATAGGGGAGACCCCACTAGGTTATCATCCTTTATCCACAGGAAGCCGTGTCTGCCGCCATACAAGCCGTAACACACCGAACACAGCATTTGGGAAGATTGACTGCCGTACGGGAAGTCCTTGGTTTTCATATGACTACCAAGGTGTATATGTAGTTTTATGGATTTATTTGGTAAACCCTTTGCCTAGTCTCTCTGGAGTAGTCACTTTTGATCCTTTTCATACTCCTTAAACGAAAAGGCTCACTAGAGCAGTTTGTCACTTCGGGCTCATAAAACATTCGAAGGCGACTAGAGTCACCTTTTTGTCCTTTTCTCGACTCTTAAAACATGAAAAGGTCAAGTTGTGTCCTTGCGTCTTAAAATTTATTTGGCCACGATTAACATTACCTTGTTAGATCTTGTGTGCGTTAGTTTGAGTAGGGTCCTTTATCGTTAGATTCCCTTAGGTCTTGTTTGAAGTTTGTCATCCTGGCTGAACCGTCGACTCTCGTTCCAAGTGATCAAGGGTCTCCGTCTTCCACCGCTCCTGAGGTACCGGTTGTAAGTGATACTCTTCCTGTTATCCCGAGTATCCAACCGATCAACTCTCGCGCTCCGGACGATGAAGGTTACGAAATTCATTGGAACCCGATCTGGGAGCCTGACGAGGACGATATTCCTGTTACCCCCCTTGGTGTTTCGTCTCCAATGTCTACCTCCCACATGGATGAGACATCTCCTAGCACAAGTGAGACACCTGTGGTGTCGAATATTGACACTCCCATCCCAGCTACTTCTCCACTCCCCCCACGCTATCAGTCGTTGAGGGATAGGGTAGCTGCCAGGACTCCTGCTTCGACCATGTGGGATCCTCATATCACTCCCACCACGGGACCTTTTGTTTCACAACCCCATACTACACCTGTTACTTCAGTTCCGACGAATCCAACTGTTTGTGTAGCACATTCAACTCCGGTCGTTAGTGCCGTAACAGCATCCTCATCTTTGAACACTGGTGCTGGTCCCCCTCATGGTCAAGTGAGTAGTGGCTAGCCGGAACTCTCGCCTAGAGTTGTCCACCCTGCACAAAGTGCTCCACCCTCTTCTGGTCTCGTTCCAGGAGGAGGGTCGTATGATGCCTATGGGAAAGCTGTTCAGGATCCAAACACGCAAGGTCCACTCTTTTATTACGATTCTACTGGTCAATACCTTCAACTTTCTCAACCCTTGCCTACTCAACCTTTCGTTGAGGTTTCGGTACCGTTATCCATTGCTTGGGACCCTAGTACTCACTCTTTTCATGGAGGCCAAGCAATGCATGCACATCTTCAAGGACCGCCTAACCAAGACCAGCCACCTTATGTGCAAGCCCCCCAAGGGCAGCCATATTATGGCCAGTCTTACCCAGGACAATCTGGGGGCCCACAAGGACAACCCTATCAGGGACAACCTTCGGCCGCTGGTGGTCCATCATTTACCTATCTGAGTCAACCTTTTGGTTATCCGGGGCAACCTGGTACCCAGCAAGGTTACCCGTCTGGACAACCAGGACAACCTTACATCCAACAAGGCCAACCTGGTCTCCAGCAGGGTTATCCCTCTCGACAAGCTGGACAAACTTATATTCCACAAGGTCAACCGGCAGTCCAACAGGGGTATCCTTCTGGGCAAGGGGGGCAGCCTTACGTACAACAGGGCCAACCCACTGCTCAGTCTAGTCATCCTTCTGGGCAAACGGGTCAGCTTTCTACGCAGCAAGGCCAACCCACTGCCCAGCTTAGTCATCCTTCTGGACAGGCTGGCCAACCTCAAGGTCAACCGGCCGTCCAGCCCGCTCAACCATCTGTTCCGCAAGGACAACCCCTGGTTGCTCAAGGACAACCTGGTACCCAGCAAGCACATCCTTCTAGGCAAACAGGTCCGTCCCAAACCCAACCAGGCCAACCTTCCGGCCAGATGGTCCAAGCCCAACCTATTCAAGGACATCTTTCTGGGCCCCAAACTCAAATTGGTTATCAAATGCAAGGTGGGCCACGGCCCCAACCTTCTTACCAAGTGCAGCCTTCTTATCAGGCTCAGTATGGAGTGGCGACCAGCAACCCTAGGGGCAAACTCAATTTATCCCTTATCAAAATTATCAACAAATGCAAGTCACTCCTTACCAGAATTATCAGTACGTTGCACCTGCAGGTCAAGTTGCTAATCCATGGGGTGCTGGGGGGCAGACCCAGGGTCAACTGTCTGCTTATAGATAGAATCCTTATGGACAGAATCCATATGGACAGAACCCCTATGGACAAAATCCCTATGGGCAGAACCCTTTTGGGCCAGGCCCATCCGGACAAAGTCCATGGGGGAAACCACCACCTGGTTGGAACCCTGGTACTACCTCTCTTCTGCAGCCACAAATGTCCTTTAATCCTCAGTTGCCTTTGTTAGCGACGTTGGAACTTACAGATGTGTCCAAGTTGAAAAATGATCCCATTCTTCATAATCCATATTGGCCACCAGTTCCAACTAAGATACCCGGTGATTGCTCGAAATTCGATGGCAAAGCTGGTGAGGACCCTCAAGCCCATGTCATGACCTATCACCTTTGGTGCTCATCCAACTCATGGCTTGATGACTCTATCCGGCTCCGCCTCTTCCAAAGGACTCTCACCGGCTCGGCCGCTAAGTGGTATATTGAGTTGAATCACGGAACATTTCAAGACTTCAACTTGCTGGCTATGGCATTCCTAACTCATTTTCAGTTACCCATTCGATATGAGACAGGGACACATATCCTTACGTCTCTCAAACAGGACACGACTATGCATATATCCGATCATATACATGAATGGAGACAGCGTCGTCGCTTGATCAAATTTTGGATTCCTGATCAACTCCTGACCGATTGGTTCACGACTTCCTTTGTCCCTGCGATCACGCGAGACATCGCCATGGGAGCTTGTGTAACTGAAGAGCAAGCTATCGCCGTGCTCAGTACCTTGACTTAGTATACTCTCAGTCGAGTACTTTATATGATTATTTGCCAGATGCCTCGAGGCCTGGACAATCCAAGGCTCCGCCAAAACCATCTGTTAACGGAGTTATTGGCTCTGTAAACTCGTCATCAAAGAAATTGGTAGCGAACCCTGGGAAACAAAAACAGAACGCTTCTAATGGAAATACTTCTCAGGGCCAATCTAATTCTGGAAGTACCTTCGAGGTTAACACCGTCCAGTCCACCACGGCGGATAAATCCTCGAAAAGGAAGAAGAAAGGGAAAGCTAAGAATAAGACCGAACAGCCCAAACAGGACTCCCCTAAAAATCCAACCGAGGAAGGAGCCAAACGAAAACCTAAGTATCCTTGTCTTATCTGTGATGAGGATCACTACACTAAAGACTGCCCAAGGCGGTCCGAAGTTAGTCGGTTATTGAAAGGTGCTCGTGGGACTCCTGCTGTGCTTAAGGAACCTTTCCCTTCTCAGCAAACTCAAATGGTGGCAGACCCATCTCAACCCTCTTCTTCATTTGGCTCTCAAGTATTTATGGCTGGGACAATTCCCATCCATGTTACTACTCGAGCAAAATAATATCCCTCTCCTACCGGGAAAGAGCCGGAGGTCCCCTCCAGCGCTCCTCCGTCCAGTTCTGGTCCTCTCCACATCGAAAGACCCAGCACTGAGACGATCCCCCGACCCCCTCCGAAAGGTGTACTCTGGAAGTCGTCTTACAACCCTAATGCTCGTGCTGCCCAGTACTATAGCATTGTTGAGGACTTAGCTCAGGCTCCGTCTGCTATGTCCGCTCTAGAAGTCCTCCAGAGCTGCCCCTCCCAGAGGAAGTCCTTGCTATCGGCTATCGGTGGCATAGACCCGGCTGATTCAGATTTGATTTCTTTCGATCTCGAGGGCTTTACGCCAAGACTGCCCCACCAAGTCGCTTTCCTTATACAGGTCATCATCAATGGCAAAACAATTCATCGTACAGTCATTGATGAAGGTGCCTCAACTTGCATCATGTCTGTTGCTTGCTGGAAAGCTATTGGTTCTCCAACATTGAGCCAGTCTCCTACGACGTTAGAAGCCTTTGATGGAAGAGAGTCCCGTCCTTACGGTATCCTCCAACGCTTGCCCATCTCCTTGGAAGGGAAGACGGTAGAAGTGGAGGTCAAAGTTGTCGACACTAATCTTACCTACAACCTCCTCCTCGGACGTAGCTGGACATACGCCATGCAAGCCGTGGCTTCCTCCCTTTTCCGTGTCATTCGTTTCCCTCATCAAGGGAAGATTGTCATGGTGGACCAGCTCTCCTTCTTCGCCTCTTCTTCCGAAGGTAATGTGTCGTTCGTGGAGCATACCTCTAAATCATTCGAGAGTGTGGGAGCTGGGCTCTTTAAAGATCCCGCCCTAATGGGTGTCTTTCCCCTTCCACCTCCGAATCTCGCCCCTATTAACATGATTTCCGTACGTTCTGATCCGTGGGTCCTTCCTCCCGCTAATCAGATAGACTCCTGGGGTGATATGATGCCGTTGAGTCCTGCCGAGCTCAACTACGTCGAAATCGTTGCTGCATCGGCTCCCCCTCCCGAACCTGCTCTTCCGAGCGGTGTTCCCGATTCGTATGTTCATTTCCCTTGGCTTGGAGATGATGCTACGTCAGATCCATTAAAGGAAATATTTCCTTCCGATGAAGCCATCATAGAGACCATGTCTCTTGAAGAGCTCCCTTGGTCAGATCATCACCACCGCTCTTCCTTTCTCCCTGCCCATCAGGAAATGATCGCATGTCTCGAGCGGTTTTCTCCGTGTATCCCATCCTCGCCCCTCCAAACGCCTATTCAAATTTACCAAGTATCTTCTGAGGGCAATATGGGGAACATTACGCAAACCCAACCTATCGACATCTCTGTGAAACCAGGGATTGTCGAGCACATTCATATTGGAGTCACTTGCACTCCAGAGGAAGTTCAACTCTACATTGACCTATTTCGCGAATTTCGTGATGTCTTTGCTTGGTCATATGAAGAAATGCCTGGCATTGACCCTATTATAGTGGTGCACGAGATACCTACGTATCCAGATGCTAAGCCTGTTCGTCAGCGCTTACGCCCTGTGCACCCCCGAAAGGCCGCAGCCATCAAAGCAGAAGTCGAAAAGCTTCTCAAGGCTGGTTTCATTTACCCCATTCCACTGACGGATTGGGTTTCTAATATAGTCCCTGTGAACAAAAAGCAGGGCACTATCCGAGTTTGTGTTGATTACCGTGATATCAATCGTGCCTGTCCTAAGGATAACTTCCCTACACCCTTCATCGATCAGCTTATCGATGAGTGTGCAGGAAGCGAAATTTACTCGTTTATGGACGGCTTCTCTCGATATAACCAGATCAACATTGCACCCGCTGATCAACATAAGATGGATTTTATCTGTCCTTGGGGCACTTTTGCCTATAAGAAGCTCCCTTTCGGTCTAAAGAATGCCAGCGCTACTTTCCAACGTGCAATGTCCTATGCCTTTCATGACATTCGTCACATTGTACAGCCGTACCTGGATGACCTCCCAGCTCATTCAGTCAAGCGTCAGGACCATCCCTCCCATCTTCGCGAAATTTTTCTCCGCTGTCGACACTACCGTATTAGGCTCAATCCTCATAAATGTGTCTTCTGCGTTGAATCGGGCCGACTACTCGGGTTTATCGTCTCCCGAGAAGGCATCCGTCTGGATCCCCTCAAAGTCGAGGCCATTTTGAATCTTCCTCCCCCTGCTTCTTTGCAGCAGTTGCAGAGCTTGCAGGGCAAAGCAAATTTCCTTAGACGATTCATTCTGAATTATGCCGAGGTGGCTAAGGGTTTCACACGGTTGTTGAAGCGAGACACACCCTTTCATTGGGATGCTATTGGTCAGGAGTCTTTCGAGCGACTCAAGGGCCTCCTTGTCTCTGCTCCATTATTAAGACCTCCGAACTACCATCGTGATTATACTCTCTATCCGGCTGCCGCCGATACCACTATCAGCATGGTTCTAGTGCAGGATGATGATGACGGCAATGAGCACGTTATCTATTACCTCAGCCGCAACCTTTTGGATACGGAAACTCGCTACGCTTACGTCGAGAAGTTGGCATTGGCTGCTGTCTACGCCGTCCAACGTTTCCGGCATTATATCCTGTTGCGCACCACGACCGTGATTTCTGACTGCAACCCGATGACGTACATTTTGTCGCGTCAGTTGCTTGGGGGCAAATACTCTAAATGGATCGTAATCCTCCAAGAGTTTGACTTGGAATTTACTGCTACCAAGTCTAAGAAGTCTCTAGTCTTTGCTGAATTGCTCTGTTCTTTGCCATCTCCTTCTGCACCCTCTCTTTCGGAGGATCATATCCCGGACGAAACCCTTTTCCTGATCAGCACCCTCGATCCCTGGTACGGGGATATTATTGTTTATTTACAAACGTCCTCTTTCCGCCCCTCTGTCTCCAAAGATGCGCGGCGGTGGATCCGCCATCAATCTCAACCCTATCGGATCATAGGGGACACCCTGTACTGTCTCGGCGTTGACCCCGTTCTTCGCCGTTGTCTTACCATCGAGGAGGCTGAGAAAGTCCTGAATGACTGCCACTCTGGCGCCTGTGGTGGCCATATGTCTGGATATGCCACAGCTCAAAAAATCCTTCGCGCTGGTTATTTATGGCCCTCCATTTTTAAGGATTGCATTCTTGTTGTCCGCTCATGTCATGCATGCCAGATATACCAGTGGAAGATGCGTGCGCCACCGGCCCCGCTGCACCCTGTAGTGACCGTAGGCCCTTTTGCCAAATGGGGCATTGATTATACAACCTGTAAGCCTCTCTCGGCCGGGGGGCATGGGTTTATTATCGTTGTCGTCGATTACTTTACAAAATGGGCCGAGGCGATGCCCACATTAACCGAAGACGGTCATACAGCGGCACAATTTTTGTTCAATCATGTTATTACACGATTCGGAGTTCCACAAGCCATCGTCACAGATCACGGGAAGCATTTCCGTAATCACATGATGACCGAGTTGACAACCCAACTAGGCTTACGGCACGATAGTTCAACCCCGTACTATCCTCAGTCTAACGGTCAGGTTGAAGTTGTTAACAAGATTTTGGTAACAATGCTTCAACGCACTGTCGACATGCATAAGTCTAATTGGCATCTGATGTTGTTTCCTGCCTTGTGGGCCTACCGAACCTCTGTGAAGGATGCCACCGGATTCACTCCATTTTAGCTAGTTTATGGACTGGAGGCTACCCTTCCTATAGAATGTGAAATTCCTTCGTTGAAAATAGCCGTCGAGTTGCTTCCCAACACCACTCCGGTGGAGGAACGGCTCCTTTATCTAGAACGGTTAGACGAGACCCGTCGTTTAGCCTCTCTAGCTATTGAAGCTCAAAAGAAGAGAGTCAAAACTCATTTTGACCATACCATTCGTCCTCGTTCCTTTGTTGAGGGAGACCTTGTCCTGCTATACGACCAAGCCAACGATAAGCTGGGGGCAGGAAAACTCGAGCCCATGTGGCTAGGCCCTTACATTGTAAAGAGAGTATTGCAAAAAGGGGCATACGAGCTAGTTGACTACGAAGGTAATCCTCTTGATAAGCCCCGCAATGGGCTGTACTTGAAAAAGTACTATGCATGATTCATGCGCTCCGATTTGTACATGCGTATGTGTGTGTGTGAGTTTTCATGTTTTCGGTTTGGTGTGAAAGCGTGATTGCCCCTTATTGTGTCTTTTTGCTTCTTGTGCAGATGTCGGGTGCACCTTACATTGGTTTCGCTGATGGTGCCTGCCGCAGTACTCGTAGTTTGTCCTCTGTGGCGTGGGTGATCTACGATCCTCACGGTGAGTTGATAGATCTTCAAGGTGTCTGTTTAGGCTATACTACAAACAATGTTGCTGAGTATAGCGATGTTATTAAATTATTAGCCGAGGCGATTAATCTCGGTATTCGTACATTGCTTGTTAACCTAGACTCTCAGCTTGTCGTCCACCAGCTCAATGGGCGATATTCCGTCAGAGACCGTCACATTTTAAGGCTGTACTTACGGGTTAAATTGTTAGAAAGGAATTTTGACTTTATCACATATCAACATATTCCACGACGATTAAACACATTATCTGATGCATTGGCTAATCATGTATTAGATAGACATTTGCGTAATTTATAATCAACACATTATACAAGCAAGCACATAAAAGCACAATAATAAACCATAGGCATATGTATATATATATGTGTGTGTCATAATTTTTGCACCGCGTGCGTTACAAAACCCAAAAAATAATACATGTTCATCCTGATACATCCTCGGACAACATGTCCCTCAAAAAATATGCATGAAAGAAACCTAGGAGTCTACTCATGGTGGTGCTCATGGTAGCACGTCACCGCGCGCACCAAGCGTCTCAACAGACGATGGATGCGGGACAGCACCCCCACCGTGTGCCTCTGATATGCGAACGGCACATCCGCCAATCTAGCATAGCCTGGAATCCCTTGGGTAATTCCCTCGAGATTCTGCACCAGCTCTTCCCCCACGGCGCCTCTTGCCTGAGGGTCAGCTGCAAGTTGGTTCCTCCTCGCTATAGGAGACAAACCGGCTGGACGCTCTGGGCCCACATCTGCATATATATATAATTGTCGTCAGAACATGCATGTATTGAAAAAAAAATGGAAATACATAGAATACCAAAAATAAGAAGATCATACCTAGCTCCTCTTTCCATTCCTCCCCCTCTAGCAGTGGGACGTCTGGGTCCCCCATGAAGTTGGTTCCCGCGTATGGCCAGTCCTCTACCACGATCAACTGGCGGCGAAGCCATATGAAGAACTCGGGCCGCGAAGACATCTGCTGGCCCCCTCCTCCTCTAGGCATCAATGCTGCCCAGCGAGCCATCCTTGGCTCTCGTGGTAATGGGTCCGCTACTACAGCTCCCTGGTACTAGAATAAAGGTAATCGTTCCAAGAAGAACGATACCACAATCGAACCATATCCGAACTGTTTCCCCCCCCCCCCCCCCGCGCTTACACTTTGTAAGCTGCCTCTTGATATTTGTAGTCACTTCTGTAGCCCAGTCAAAAATGGTGGGGCTAAGACATTCTGTCACCAGTAACAGATGGTTCTTGATGGCCTCATGGGGCGCCTGTACCCCAGCTGCACGTGTGATGGTGAACATAATCACCTTAAGAACCAAATCATGGATGGTGGCGATATCCACCTTGGCGCTGTTCTTCCCAAATTGTGCCTCTGGGCACACACGAGCCTTTACTTCACCTATTTTATCTGCGGAAGGCCTTCTTCCAGTCAGAATGGGGATTGCCCCTCTCCGGGACAGCCCAGTAATGAAATACACATCAGATACATCCAGCTCTAAGGTCTGATCCCGTAGTCGAAATACTTGGTCATCGACGTCCCAAGCATCCACTATGAACTGTAATAGCTCTAGTTGAGCTCGCAGGTAGGAGGTGAGAAAGAATTTCTTGAGACCACAGTCTCTCAGCGCATTCATACATCCCTCATCTGCAATGGCTAAGGCATCTATGGCATCGTGCTCTCGTTCTTTCCATTCCACCGGCATTTTTGCGTGTTTCCTGCACTCACAAGGATGAATAAATCATTAATGAAACCCTGGTAAGCATATACACCGGACAAATTTCAAAATTGATGGGAAAATTTAAGTGAAAACCTAGGTCGCGCGGTTGGCGCGACTGTTTCTAAAACAGTCGCGCCAATGGCGCGGCACCTTTGGGTAAATCACCCCATTGGCGCGGACCCGTGCCGGATACCCGCGCCAATGGGGCGCAACCCTAAATTTTGAAATCCCCCTTGTGGAGGCTCAAATCAGGAACAAAATGCATAAAAACAGGAATGAAAATGAAGCTTAAGAGAGCGCCTCTTACCTGGAACTGGCGGAATCTCAAATGGTTGCCCGGATTGGTGGTAATCGCTGCTCGAAGTTTGCACTCCAAATGGACCACTACCACTATGCACAAGGTAAAAAGGTAAAAGTAATTTTGTTTTTACATTTTCACCACATTTATAGACTTTTTGACTTGTAATTAGGGTTAAAGAGTTCTTTTTTGAATATTTTAATATATTTTTGGTCGAAAATGGATTTTACGCTTGCTATTGGTGCTATGGCAGGTCCTTTTTGCAACTTCGATGGTGAAACGAGTTGTATTTTATACTTTTTCGGACTCGGTAAATACACGAAAAAGTCACTATGGAGTCATCTTTCAGCTCTTTTCTGACTCGCTAAAACTGAAAAGATTGTCGAGTTATCCCTCTTGACTCGTTAAAAGTAAAGAAGAGGCGGTCGTCTTTAAACCCTTTTCCGACCGTGTAAAAACGAAAAGATTGTCGGACCCTTGTCGTTTCCGGTTCGTTAATGGTTACGAAACGACGTGATGTCGATCGCTTTTTTACTTTTTTAGATCGATATCACTACTCATGAAAAGTACTCCTAGATCGTAATGGTCGGGCGGTTCTTTCGAGCATTGTTTTATACTTTTTCGGGCTCGAGAGACACAACTTTACGAAAAAGGACCCCCCTGGAGTTTTTCTTTTTGTTGTCTTTTCAAACTCTCTAAATAGGAAAAGACGCCGAGTTTCTCCTTTGTCAGGCTCGTTAAAACTTAATGACATCGGATTCCGTCGTAATGACACTCACAAGCATATGCTATCCCCATCAAGCTTGTTAAAAATAACTGGGGTACTCGCCAGAAATGGTGGGGAAAATGGATCCATAATCGTCATCGTGTCGGTAGTATGTCGCTCTTGAACATGGAACTAGTCTGCATTCGTGTTTGGGTGGGAACATCTCATCTTGTTTTACACTAGCCTCTGTGGGTTTGGGTTATCCTATTTGACCTCTCATCTGCTCATTGCCTTGTCACCATGACCTCTGCTCATTTGATGTCAAATACTGCCAAGTCCGCTATCGTGCCGCCGATATGTTCAAGAGAAGTTGACCTCTGCAGAAATACAACCTCCCTCTGATGCCTCGCATAATTCTGAATCACCACAACATCTTTCCTCTGTCTCGTGTCAATGATGTGGGAAACATTATGGCCCACCTTTGATCAAGGTCACTTCCTGTCGACTCCAGCTCATTATCCAGGAAGCTGGTCTAGAGACTCCCTTCGGTGCCTTGGAGCCTACATACCTCAATGGCAGGTTCTTCGTGTTCGACGAGAGGTTTTCATCATTGACCTCTGATCGAATGATTCTACGGGTGTTCGACGCCAGCTCATTCATTCACACGCCGTAGATTGTACCTATAGTACCTTGAGGGCCATTGTCATTATTGATGGTACCTCTCGCGTCTGTTAACAGTTTTCATTATTGACTGGTAATCAGATGATGTTCATGCATGTTCGACTTCAACTCATACATTCGCATGCTTGAACTTGTATTCTGTACGGGTCGAGACGGAGCGCAAGACCCTGGATTTTGTCTATTAAGATCCAGGCTGCGATTTGTGGATTATTATGATTACATGACTCATTTACTGGATGGCTGCGACCATGCCTGAGTCTATTTATTGATCCTCTCCGGATCGTTGCGTCCATACCTTGGATCTAGATTATTATGTACTCTGTTACGGATGGCTGCGCCCATACCACACATATATCATGTACATGAGATATCAGTTGTATTTCTTTATGCAGGTTCTCCGGCGGTCGTGTTTTCAGTCACACATGTTCTTGTAAAGCATTTCACCCCTCTCTCTCTCGGGCCTCATGCTTTAGGGGGCATCTGTTACACAGCAATTTGTCACTGTTTGTCACCGTCCCTGTTACCCCTCACCTGTACACTGGAGGACTCATTTCGGGACCTGTGAGAAGTGACATGACCTGAAACCACTTGCATCATATTCCTCTTAGTATGAGCTTCATTTGCCCTGAAGACATCTCCTGCAAAATCCTCATGAAAACAGCTCTTTTTACATTAGCGCGGGTTCACAGTTCACTGCCCGCGCCAATGAGGGAAATACTCTATAAAGGGCGCACCATTGGCGCTCTGTCCCAGAGTCGCACTCGCGCCAACCGAATTGAGTAAATTTTTCAACGACCAAACTCCCGAAGGTTCTCTTCAACCCATTCACCAACTGAATCTATGTTGAGCTAGGATGGTTTGGCTTCGAATCTCCATAGAAGGGAAAGTGGTTTGCCACCTTTCATGGAAGTTTCTAAGTGATAAAGCCAATCCCATGAATAATGTGGTTGATCCTATCTCTTTCCCTCTCCATCTATAAAAGCTTGCCTCTATGTCTTGAGCAAGCTAGTCACAAGAATTACAATAGTTCCAGGAGTTTAAGAGTTTGAAGCTGCAAGAGCCTTCTTTGCACCCATAAGGCCAAATCTAAGTAAGGAGATTCTTGTCACCCAAAGAGAGAGAGGCTTGTTCCTCATCCCAACAAGCTTTGCAAGACTTGTGTAGCTGACTACCCAGCCAAAGGAGGATTTGACGTCAGAACAATGGTTGTATTCTTCTTTGTTATTTATTAATAATAGATGACTATCATTATGGTTCCACTCTCATTGTCTCATGTTTGATGTTGAGTTATATCTTTTCTGACTGATATATAATTGCGTCTACTAGATTTTACGCTCGTTTTCGTGTTGTTCTTTGCGTGTGCAGGTATCCTATCACGGAGATCGTGCGGATCGTGACCGGCCAAGGCAAAGGAACGAAGGCGACATCTCTTCAACAAACACTAGCGTTGGAATCCAAGTAGGTTCTCACCATCCACTTTGTATTTCCAATTAGGAACTTGCGTGATAGCATTGTGTGATTGTTCCTAGACCCGGTCTGGGCTAGTAGGGATTGTCTCTGTCCGCAGAGAGGATTTACCTCCACAACAGGAAGGTGCAGACTCAGTCAACCGATAGTGTGGACCCCAGAGTTGTTGCACCAGCTAGAGGCATCTAAAGATAAAATCGCACGGACGGTAGATCATTGGCTGGATCGGATAATAGGAGGGTTTATCACTGAGTTCGTGATAGACACAACCGTGAGCTACAGCAAAGCTGAGCGGCGTTTTCTCAAGGGACCACAAGGTAAGTACAGCAAATCATTGAATCCCTGGATTAAAATTATTTTATGTGAAAAATGCATTATGTGAATCCATTGATGTTTGGGATAACGCGGAGCAGAAGAGGCAACCAAGGGATCGAAGGATTAGATAACAGTCCCTTGATTTCACTTTCGCGAGAAAGCAAGGAGGAGCTCGCTAGGTTCTCTTCAAGAAGTGCGATCCGGTTGATAAAGTAGTGTATTCCACAGTTACCACCTCCATCCACGCCATCACCCACTTCACCTACATCAACCCCATCTTCACCCACCCCACCTCCACCACCTCCAAGGGTTGGAATGGTGAGTGCGATCAAGTTGCCCGTATTTAGAGGCGTAGGAAATGAGGAACCAAATCAGTTCTGGTTCGTGGTAAAGGCAGTATGGGAAGCCCAAGGCATTACGGATGATAACATTTAAAAGGCTACTTTAGTAAGCGCACTGCAGGATCACGCATTGACGTGGTATATCAAGCACTCTAGCGATCATCCAAATGCCAGAATAGTGGAGATCCAGGATGCATTGAACAAAGAGTTTAGCCGACCAAAATCAGAAACTCAGTCAATCATTGGATTTAAGGAAATTGTGATGCTTCCAGGCGAGACTCCATGGGATTTGGATTAGCGGCTAAAGAGTATGATCCGTGAGGCTAATATGACACTTTCATATGCGCAGCACCGCGCCTGGTTTGTGGAATCCCTGACACCGCACCTAAGAACAGTGATGTCACAGCAGAAGATCTCAACCCGGGCTAAAGCATTAGAGATAGCGATGAGGCTGCATGAAACTCCAATACAAGATCCTAGGTTAGGAGTTCAACAAATCCATGCGCAACTACAAAGCCTATGCTTGGAGATGCAAAGCCTGAAGCAAGATAGGGCACCACAACCAGAGGCGCGTGAAGAAGTGTGGTGTATCAAATGCAAAGGCTAGGGTCACGACAAGGATCACTGCCCTGTATTCGCGAACTATTTGGTGGGAGGGGGACCGATGCCATTGAGGCTGGAGGTACAAGCAGGGCCAAGTGCAGCACCCGCACTCTGGTGCACGATTTGTCAAGTAGGAGGAAAGCACGCGACAGACAACTGTCACCTATTGCAGAAGTATACACAGACTCTGCAGCAATTGTACTATAACTCATGTAGATCAGTGGGTCACGACAAGCGAACGTGTCGAAGCTATGAGCTAATGATGGATAGGACCCTAGCCTATCGAATGCAGACTGAAATGCGAGGGTTCGATCCAGCCGCGGGGGCACGCAGTGGATTCCAAGGACACGGACGAGGGAGAGGAGGAATGGGACCTGGACGAGGGCGTAGACAGTTGATCTGTTATAATTGCGGAGGGTCGGGGCACTACGCTCGTGATTGTACCAACCCGACGAGAATATCTTGTCCATACTATGAGCAGTTTGATCATGAAATGGTAGATTATTCGACGTTGATCGCCCAAATGCGCGAGAAAGGTGTACTACAGCCTACTCCAACTCAAAATATCCAAATGATGAGGTCCGAACCACACGAAGAGGACCCTAGCGTAAACATGGTACTCAAAAGTGGCGCAACTACAGGGGAAGATAAGAGGAAACAGCCCAGAGAAGATTCGAAGGTTCGCGAGGCTCCTACAAAGGAACCTGAGTCTGAGATGGAACGCGTGAAGGAAACATTTAAGGAAGCTAAGAAGAGCTTCACGGAGGCCTCTACTTCAGGTAGTAAGGATCAACTTGAGCTGGGATTTGATCCTTCTATGCTTACTATCTTTTTAGAGACATGTATGAAGCTGCTACACGACAATAAGGCAGTTAAGGGACTACAAGAGTTGATCATTAGGTGCGCAGGGTTAGGAGAGTCACGCGTGGTCCGTAAACTTGGAAAGCATGCTTTGCACACTGGGCGAGAAATGTGACTCATGGCGCAAATTGTTGAGTATGAGATGGATCAGTTCATCCTGGACTTGGGGTCAGATGCGAATGTATTACCAAAAAAGACATGGGAAAGCATGGGCAGGCCCGCATTGCAATGGTCTCCTATTCAATTATGGATGGCCAACCAACAAAAGATCTTACCAATGGGAAGGTTGCAAGGGGTGACAGTGGGCATTGGAGGCATAAGTACGTAGATGGACTTTGAGGTAATAGAAATTGTTGATGGCAGTAATCCATACCCTGCATTGCTAGGAATAGACTAGGCCACAAACATGAATGGGATCATCAACTTAAAAAGATGGAAGATGATATTCGAGAAAAAGTTGCTCCACGAAATAGTTCCGTTGGACCCAGCCGAAGGAGCGTGGTACACTGAACTTGTGCACGATGAGGACAGTGACGATGAAATAGACTATGCCTACCAGATAACGACGCAAGACTAGGATCGGGTGAATCCAACAGCAGACGGGAAAATCTCATGGGAGCGCAATAGTTCCTGCACGTCAGATTCTGATGAAGAGATATAGCGAAGGCAGAACCAATTGCAGAAATGTAACAACACTAAATTGTAATATGATGATTAGATCACTGCGACACGTGACAACTAAAGTAAGGAAACTACCAGCAGATGACAACGCAACAAATGGGGAGGAATTCGTAGACCACTGTGGAACTATAATCATGGAGCAGAAGTGGCGCGGTGCACAAAAATGGGCACTACGCGCAACAACTACACAAGGGTGGAGTACACCTTAGAAGACTAGGTGAAATGGGCGCGAATGCAGAAGGTGACTGCGTGTACAAGTTGTGGGCCCTCAGCGCCGAACGTGGTCTGGGCAGCCAGGACGAAGCAGTTTGGGCACCCTCCTACGATGAGGAATGTAGTCGTATGTTGTGCAACCACCACCCCAACTAAATCTATGTGTACCAGGGGTTCGATGGGCCTATAGGACCATTAAAAAAATGGGGTATGTGAAGATGACCCTATCTGTGGTCAGACACGACGAAACCAGGAAAGTGGAGAGAATTTCCCCAACCACCACCCCTGCAGTTCGGACAAAACGCAAGGACCTGGGCAAAGGAATTCGGTGATTGTAGGAAGCCATTTGGTGTGGGAACTTGAAACTTCACGGACTCAATGAAGAATGGGCACTGCTGAGGAGGACAAGCGCGATTTTGAATGACAAAATCAGCAAAATGAAAACCGGAGTCACACAAGCGGGTTGCGCGAACCTGAGAATAAGGGGACCAAATCTGGTCGGCCCTACTATGGTACTAGAACAAGTTGCGACCCTGCTATCATGGCTACGACCGCACCAACATGGGAGTGTACCATATACAGCAGAGTGCGAGGGGCTACCATATACAAAGGTACTTGAAAGGTGCCCGCAGCCCGGGCTAGCAGGAAAATTGAAATTCCACACCAGGGGTGCGACCACCTGACTATCTATATGAGGCCCAGTCTCAGCGCTCCACACAGTTGGAAGAGGGCGCAGGATTATAAAGGAGTCTGTAGGGGGGTTGCATGGCTCTGACATGGCGTGCAAAATTAGTATGAAGCACAGAACGCATCCGCGTACAAGGGACTGCGCTGCCGCGTGGGGGGGATGGAAGGTGACCGTTGCGGATACTATTCATGACAAGATGTCCCACTTAAGACACCGAGGAGCAAATGGCAGGAAATTAAGACACAGGGTTGAACCGGATCTACTGCTAAAATCGCATTTATGATCCACGAAAGGGGGGAACGGTCGAATTTGAATTCAAAGAGGCATATAAAGCACAGGTGGCCTGTCACCAAACAACCTTGGAACTTTTCATATTAAGTCGTCCCGTTATCAAGCAGATAGGAGCATGATGAATGAGGCAGTTGTGAGAGAAAGTCTGTGGTTTCAAGCATTGCCAAAGGATATGTAGGAGTCCCTAATTAGGATGATATCCATAACCAAGGACGTTACGCAGAACCCTACGCCGCAGGTAGGGGGTATAGCCGAGATCCCTAAATCACCCTGGACGCCATGAACCAAGAAGGACCCACAGGTAGCAAGACTGGTCTGGATGTCTCCGCAAAATCCGCGATTTGGAAAATTGCCGATGGAAGAAAAGGGCAAAACGGTTACCATTGAGAGCGATGATGAGGAAGAGGATCCTTGACCTTTGTCGAAGAGATGGAACCAGAGGAAGAAATGGAAGAAGATATCCAGCCAGTACGGGCTCCAGCAAAACGGCCTAAGTATGTCCCTCCACGGAAAGGGAGGGTCAAGGTACCTAAAGATTTGGATGTCGTTAAAAGCGCACTTATAACCCCGTCCCTCCCCAAAGGGGTTCTATTCGAAGGAACGACGATTGGCTGCATTCCTACTATGAAATTTGAAGACTGGGACCTTACGGATAATGAGAATTTTCCCCATTTGGAAACTACTGTACTGATGGAACAAAGCACGGAAGGGGTCGTTACAACACTACAGCTACAGAAATGGTTGTGAGGGGTGGAGGAGGCTGGGCTACTCCACCTCCTGTCAATTCCACATTTTCATTGGACCCCCATCATGATATTTGTCATCAAGAAAATGCTCTGCCTAGTGCATGATGGGTACTTATGGCTAGACAAACCCATCCCCATCACGGTGGAGCTCGTTCATAGGATATCTCGGCTTCCCTGTGAAGGAAGGGACCTTACGGACACAGTTGGCACAAGTGGCAACTTGACGATTGCCAAAGCCATGAAAAAGAAATATAAGTTGGAGAAAAAGTAGAGAGGGTATGTTATTACTAGTATTCAGGACAGAGGGGTTCGCATTGCTTCCCAATTGCTGGCAGGAAAAGTGATGAGAAAATGTTGAATTAGTGAGGTACCAGTAACGATCATCACGTTAGGGGTACGGTTCAATTGGGCGCAGTTCCTCCGCGATGAATTCTTGACGAACTGCAGGGAGGCCTAGGAGCAGAGTAAGACCTTCCACTATGCATTGTTTCTCTTATCCATCCTATTGATTACAGGTGAATTGCCTAAGGATAGTCAGTTTCCTCCCCTGGACCAGGATTAGCCAGAGGCAGTAAAATACGCGTCGCTATGGGCAACGAAGGATGCCACAAGAATATGAGAAGTCAAGATTTTCTGGATACTGATGGACGCGAGCATACGACAGTGGATCAACGAGCAACCCCGCCTATCTATCGAGGTATATGACAATGTGAAGAACGTTGCCGACTTTAAGGTGGATATGCACCATGTGTATATCCGGGCACACAAGGATCTAGAGCAGACGTGGACCACACTTCTCTTCATCGCCATTGATGATGATGTTTTCGTGGTGCTCGATACCTGGCCACCGGAGCGGCATGGACCAGACGCAGTAGGGCGCGATGAGACCGTAATCCAAAAACAGAAGGTTGCCACCATGTTCCTAACACAACAGAAGCAAAACGAATAGCTCACTGAGGAAGTACGGGCGTCTCGGGATGCAGCGCAAGCTGCCACAGACAAGGCAACAGTAGGAGGGGTTGCTACAACAGAGGATGAAAGAGGCTCGAACGTGACGACAAAGCCGGAAATGGATAATGTGACGAAAAGTGCGGACCCAAGCACCACCTCAACACAATTGAAACGATTGCGTGTACCAGAATGCACTCGGCCATGGAAGAAGACCAAGGCTTCCAAGTTGGAAGGGGAGCCTATTACACTGACCGAGGGTGACCTATATGACATCGGCAACATGGTTCACGAAGCCACTAGGGAAGTGATCCAAGAAGTAATGATGGAGCAACAGATTTTGTTGGGGGTGCTCAGGACACAAATCCAGGATATTCAAGTGCAGGCCCCGCAACAGGGAATGATCGCCACCCATGGGACCATAGGTACATCTGCAACCGAGCAGTTGCTACAAGCTAAAATGGCTAATACTGTTGTGCTACCGGAGGGGGCACTGACAGCGGATAACGCGGAAGACAGAACTACGATCGGCTGGCTCAAGGGCCTTGGATTAAACTTGGCCGCCCTTCTATGCGCAGTATTATACCGCTGCATGATGGAGCCACAATAGAACTCCGCGCAAGGGAAGGATGAGCAGTACATATGCTCAGTGAACAATGGATCAATATTTAGCAGTTGAGCCTCCAACGTGATGAAGAAGTAGCACAAAATTGACAGTTGGAGAAAATTGTTGAGGAAGCGTGTTATCGTGCCCCTGAGCTCAAGATTGTGGTAGATTTACCTATAGGCATACCGATCCACAACTTGGCCAGTGGGTTCCGCGAAGTGAAGGAAGAAGCAAAAAAAATCCAGTTGGACCTTAGTTTGCAGATCGTAGAGCTGAGACTCAAGGCGCAGCCCTCTACACCACCAGAGGTTAGAGAGAAGCAGCAATGCACCATCCAATCCCGGCAGGAAGTAATATCACGTGCCATACAAGAGTGCACCGGCTTGTTAGATTAGTCATTTATCACGGTCACTTCACTACAAGAGGACCCGACATTACAGTGGTTAGAGATCGAAGCACGGGAGTTGCAGCAGGCCTATGATAATATTCGGGGAACCGCGCAAATGGTTGCCCTTACTCAGTGATTGGCCAAGATGAGGGAGGCCCAGGATTTCAAGGCACAAGTCGACGCCGAGTGCCAAAAAGAAGCAACATCGAGGGAAGGCTAGCCCACATAAAGACAGTATACAAACTCAGAGAAGCAAGTGAAGCCGATAATGACGTATTGGAGGCTCGCGCACAACGAGTATAGCAAATGGCGGAAGAATGTGTTGTGGAGGTAAGCGAAGCGCAGAAGATACTGAATAACCTCTGCGCGAAGATCAATGCACCAGCGAGTGACTCGGGACGAGTCACGATGACTGTGTTGGAGGCCTGTTAGGAAGCAGGTCCCCGGCGTAAGGGTTTTAGGGTTCAAAGCCCACAATTTTGGGTAAAAGTATGGTAAAGGTTCTGTGAAGTGCACGGAGTGCGAACTGTAATGGGTCGAATCAAAGGGTTGTCCGCCTGAAAATAATGTAAAATAATAGAAATCAAGTCGGCCTGCCCATGGTCCGCGGACCATGGGAAGGTATAAATACAGCAGAGTTCTAAGGATATAAGGCATATTTTTGGTGAAGATCTGATGTATTATGGGTTTGTGAATGCAATATTCGCTCTGAGTCTATAAGTCCGAGTCGTGGATGGTCGTAGTTAGAGTAGGATCTGCAGCTGTGTGCGCAAAGGCCTGGTAGAGTCTGCAACTGTGTGCACGAACCCTTGCAGCTGAGTGTGCAGGGTGGAATTGGAATGTACTGGATCAAAGTTAATAAAAGATAAGTTGTTCTGGAAATCTTGTGTATTTATTTGCAGATCTGGATGTTTTATGTTTCTCTTATATGTTTATGGATGATTTATGATTGCGCGCACTAATTAAAGAGATTAAATGAGTAAAATACATTGAACTAAGTCAGATCCATAAGATGTCCAAATGGGTTTAGGTCGTGCATTGTTGTGTTCTGCACTAGGCTACGCGAGGGTAGATTGTTGCGTGGAATAGCAGGGTTGGTTCACGACCCCTCCAGGCTTCATCAAGACATCCCTAGGGTGTGGAAACTTGGTTCCAGCACCCTCCCATATTACCTCGGGTGAGACCTCAGTCTGCGATCCACGGATTGTTGCTGAAAGGGCCGGTAGTGTCGGGATTTGTTTGGCTAAAACATTTCTGAACCTGGGTCAAACTTCATCAAGCCAAAAAATACATTTCTGAACCTAGTTCAAGCCCCATCAAGCCAACAAAGACCAAACATTCTCCAAATTTGCTGAATTTAAAGCACATGTTGAGAAAGAAACTGGCATGAAAATGAAGGCTCTCAAGAGCAATAACAATGGTGAATATGTGTCGAATGAGTTTAAAAATTTTTGTGCAAAGGCATTTGACGAGAGTTGAAAGCGCCCCATAACCCACAGAAGAATGGGGTGGTTGAGAGGAATAAAAAAATTATTGTGGGAGTAGCACGGGAAATGTTGCATGATCAGGGCCTACCTATACACTTGTGGGCCAAAGCATGCAACACAATGGTGTATGTGCATAACAGGAGTCCTCATCGAATTCTAGCGATGAGTACACTGGAAGAAGTTTTTTAACGGAAGAAACCAGATGTGTCACACTTCAGGATCTTTGGATCATCAGTGTATTTCCATGTTTCCAAGGAAGCAAGGAAAAATCTAGAGCTGACAACAGAGTTGGGAATATTTGTGGGATACATTGATACACCTCAAAACTATTGGGTGTACCTACCATCTCTCGAGATGAAATTTGTTCCTAGAGATGTGAAGTTCGATGAAGAGAAGGAAATGAAGTGTTCCCTTGAGAGGGAGCTTTAGTTGCATGTAAAGCAGGAGCCTTTGACTCCAAAGGAAGAACCTCAAGAAGATGTGGAGTAGCTGCAAGCAAAGGAGAAGAGATTGGACACATCCTCTCAACCAGAGACATCCAGGGAAGGAAGGAAGCAGAACATAGAAGCTAATAGATTATTGTAGGATGCTAGAGAGAATGTGGGAGCACCCACATCACAACACAAGTAGAGGAGGTCACCATATTGGTACTCAGGCTACATGGCTCTGATGAGAGAGTTATTGGAGACAAAACTAGCCTCCTTGGAGGAAGTAGTAGAGCAAGCGGTATGGGTTGATGCCATGGTAGAGGAATATGATTCCATTGTTAGAAACTATCTTTGGCAAGTGATCCCAAGATCTACAGACAAGTTAGTGGTGAGTTTGAGATGGCTTTACAAGGTAAATCATGCAGCAGATGAAAGCATCTAGAATCACAAGGCCAGAATCATGCCAAGGGATACTATTAGGGAGAATGGATTGACTATGAAGAGACCTTTGCTCTTGTAGAAAGCTACTCTTCCATCAGATCAATTCTTGCTTTGGCTGCACAAATGGGGTGGAAAATCCACCAGATGGATGTGAAGACAACATTCCTCATTGGAGATATTGAGGAGGAGGTGTACATTGAACAATCTAAAGGATTTGAGACCTTCAACAGAGAGTCACATGTGTTTCAACTCAAGTAAGTGTTGTATGGGCTAAAGAAAGCACCTCATGCTTGGTACACCAGGATCGCTAGTTACCTCACTGCTTTGGGCTTTACCAAAAGTGAAGCAGGTGCAAACCTTTACCACATTATGGTGGAAGGTAAATTGTTTATTATAGCCTTATATTTTGATGACTTGATTTTGACTGGTGATGAAAAAATTATCAAGTCTTGCAAGGAGGACCTTGCAAGAGAGTTTGAAATGAAATACATGGGGTTGATGCAATATTTCCTTGGTTTGGAAGTATGGTAGAGAGAAGGGGAACTGATTGTCTCTCAGGACAAGTACACCAATGAGATACTTCAGAAGTTCCACATATACAGATGCAAGAGAGTTTGAAATGAAATACATGGGGTTGATGCAATATTTCCTTGGTTTGGAAGTATGGTAGAGAGAAGGGGAACTGTTTGTCTCTCAGGACAAGTGCACCAATGAGATACTTCAGAAGTTCCACATACACAGATGCAAACCCATGGAGACTCCTCTAGCGACTCACTGAAGGAAAGAGGATGCCACTTCAGGTGAGGATGTGGATGCTACCATCTTCAGGCAATTGGTGGGTTTACTCATGTATCTAGTGAACACACATCCAGACTTGTGTTATGTGGTCAACCAGTTGAGAAAAGGCATGGTTTGACCGACCAAATTATTTTGGAGGGTTGTTAAACATGTACTATGGTACCTCAGAGGCACCACTCAGTTTGGAATTTGGTACACATAGACAGAGGGAGTGAAGCTACAAGGCTTCATAGATGTAGATTGGGCAGGAAGTCTATCAGATCAGAAGAGCACTTAAGGAGCACTTTTCAGTGTTGGTAGAACAACAGTTCTTTGGTACATCAGGAAGCAGAGATTAGTTGCACTTAGCTAAGCAGAAGCAAAGTACATGCCTTCCAGTCAACAGCTTGTGAAGCTATCTAGATGAGAAATATTCTTGTTGGGTTATTTGGTTAAATGATGGATCCTACTGTGATTCACTATGATAATAAAAGTTGTATCAGACTCTTTAATAATCTAGTTTTACACAATCGATCCAAGCACATTGAAATCTAGTACCACCATCTATGAGATTGTGTGCAAAGGTCGATCATGTTACAATAAATTCTGACAGAGGAACATGATGCTGATATTTTGACAAAAGCTTTGTCAAGTGGTAAATTCGAGTTCCATAGAAGCAGGATTGGGATATCTGATAATAACTTTCTTGCTGGGAGGGAGTGTTGAAAATGCAACAATAAATTCATAATTTAATTTTGCCTTTGATTAAATTAGGAGAAAATCAAAATTCAACATCAACAGTAAACTTGAATGAGTTAACTGAGTTATTATCACTTAGTTAGTTTAGTTAATTCGATTTGGGGGATGGACTTGAGTTGTGTACAATGATTCCTAACTTTTAGGAGCCTAGGTTGAGTTAATTTCAGTTGTAACAATTTAATTCAATTAAATTGAGTTAGAGGTCAGTTAAACTAGTTCCAACTGTTGGAGGAACTAGTGGGAGGTCTATCAATGGGGTGCATCTTCATTGTTTAACTAGTTATTTGATCAATCAACCTAAATTAACTCATGAATGAATTAAATTCAAGTTACCTATTTGAGATTAGAGTTCAAGGTCAGTGTATTATCATTGGTAGAATTTTCCAAGCTGTACATGTCATGCATGCAATCAAAGGAAGGCCTAAAGGAATTGTGCAATTCTCAATGAGAAAATTACCTAATTAATAGGGTATAATTCATGGGGAGCCTGGTTGGAGGGTGCAGGTTGACTGAGAATTAATTCTCAGTATGGAGAAATGCTCAGGAGCCCATTCACGGTGTTTAATATCAGAGCAGTGGCCAAGTCAGACGCAACAACAGAATGGAGAACAATGTTGGGAGTACACTCTAGGGCAGTGTTGATGGCAACAGAGGCAACATCGACCAATGTGTAGTAGAGGAACAAAACTCAGGATTGCCATTGAGCAACCAGGGGAAGCAACATTGTGACCAGTGAGTTGTGTGGAGAGCTCTATGTGTGTGTGCGATGTTATGTGAGGCCAAGTGAGCCTGTTTTGTTGAGTAGAGGCTAAGAGTGCCTACGAAGAGGAAAGAGACCCCGAAGAGGACGAAAGTGCCTATGTAGAGGAAAAAGGTTGAGTGAGTGTGTGTTGCAGTGTGAGAGGTCGAGAGACCCTGTGGAATAAAAGGGGTCGAGAGCTTAGTGTATGTTTTATGAAGAGTAGAGGAAAATTGTGTTGCATGGGCTATGATGAGTGACTTCTGCAGAGTGAGCATATGACAGAGAATGTTGTGTGGGCCAAGGGCTGAGGAGAACAAAGAGATGAAAACAGGCAGAGAGGCTGCCAATTATAATGAGAAGTAAGTTTCCTTATTGAGTGTGGGTTGGAGCCTGCATAGGAAGTTGGTGCTTCCATCTTTAGTGGGTGTCTGAAGAAAGCTTGAGGGTTGGTGGCTCCTACAAGTTGGTGCTTGCATAAATCCAAGGAGATGCAAATTGTTTCTTGCAACAAATCTATGAAGTTGGTGCTTCACATGGTGCTTCTAGTAAGTTGATCAAGTGTTTACAAAGAAAGGGAATTGGTGCTTCCTGCTAGTGGGTGTTAGCAAACAATCAAAGGGAGTTGGCGCTCCTTGTGATTGGTGGCTCATAGATAGATTGATGTAATAGAGTAGGTGTTCTTATTTTTACATCAACAACAACAACAAGCTTTGGTGGTTTTTTCCTGAAAGGGTTTCCACGTAAAACTTCTATGTCTAATGTGAATGCTACTCATGATGTGTGTTTATGTGTTGATTTCACATTGTTGCCACATGCCATGTTGTTGATGATTATATGGATGGTTGCTAAGTTTTAATGAAAAATAAATTGGCATAAAGTTTAAAATTAGCCTTAATAATAATTCACCCCCCCCCACCCTCCTCTCAGTATTAACATTGTTTCCAACAATTTTGTTATGTCGGTTCCACTTCCTTAACTGTACATGGGGAGTTGAATCACATCATAGTAGCCTCTCCTCACATGTTTACCCCTGTGGACCAATTAGCTTAGGTAAATGTGGGAGGAGGGCATTACACAAAATAGACAAGTATGAATAAAATTTCACATAAAAATGTATGTATATGAACCTCATTAACATATTCAATGTTTAATGACTTACATGTCACTATTCAAAAAAATACAAGAGAAGGGCTCGAGAGTACCCTAATAGGCTTTAACATAAATTTAAATATTTTTCAAGAAAACAAGGGATATGGATTCCCCCATAATTTCATTATGTTTTAGGCTTAAAGCCTTGGAGAAATTACTCCCTTATAGGGAGTAACTTTGCAAAGAAAACAAAATTGTTTAGTAAACATTCAAGATAGAAATCTTGGAATCATGCCCTCGACCACAGTGACACAACATTCACGCTCAAGTAGATGAAAAAACCAAGGGTTCGGGTCACCCAACCATGTAAGCGACAGTTGAAAAATATCCTATGTGCAAGTAGATTAATTTAAGCCTTCTCACTAAAACAAAAACATTTTAAGGTTTATAAACCATAAATACCTGCCAGCAAGTGCCATAAACAAACATTATGGTAAATTTTGGTATATTTCTGTACAAGAAAATTATTGAAGAAACTCAAAGAAATTGTTAAAAAGAAATGTTGAGTCTTGAAAATGTCATTCATTTCCATTACACTTTCACTATTATGTCCATTATATCACCTCCATTTCACCTTCATTTCACTACTATGTCACCACATTCATCCCACTTTCATTATCATTGGGCCACCTTTATGTTTTTCCAATCTTTATTATTTCTAAGCCTTTTAAGTGAATTTCTGGTTAAACATTAGAAAATAATGTGCATATGCTTATACCTAACAAATGGGTTGAGATTGTTGACATGTGTAGGTTGAAAGGAGGCTTCTAGAAGACCCTTATGTAGCACCCCAAGGTCAAATTCGAATTTGAGTGGAAAGAATCATGGGATCATGAGGATATGTGTCACATCTCCTAATTGTATTGTAACTCTAAGAAGACATGTGTCTTATCAATTCCTATTTTGATTAGGACTCTAGAGGTAGAGGGAGAGATTCATGGATTCTCATTAATGAGATGGCTCTCATCTTTTTGTATAAATAGGAGATCTCTCTCCTTCATTTGTTAGTCCTCTTTTTAGCTTAGAGTTTGGAGTTCTTTAGCTTGGATTTTGTAGTTCTTCCTTGATGGCTTTTGAAAGCTTTGGAGAGCTTTGTTGTACTTTGTAATTTTGAAGAATTTGAATAAAGCTTTGATGTTCTCAACATGGAAGGAGATGTGAAGTAGATGTCATGGAGCATATTAGAATGTAAGGTAGAGTAGATTTCATTTTGTAAATTTTTCTTTGATTTCATTATGTCATTTGATTGCTTTCAAGTTGGTAGATTAGATTTTTCATTCATGCAATTTTAATTCATGCAAGTGTGTTCAACCGGTTGATTGTAGATTAGAGATGCACATAGCCTTTTAATGACTAATGACATGATAGAATCATCTTGTCCTCCTGCTGATTTATTTTTTGAGTTCTAATTCCAGCATTGTTATTTCTTTCAGTTTTGTTTTGCTCATTTACTTTCCTGCAATTTAGATATCATATTGCTTAACTTGTTCATGATTGCTTCCCATAAGGTAGATTGAGCTGAAGGGTAAAGGATCAGAAGAGTTGAAGTAGTGTGATTAGTTTCCTTTATGTAATTTAATTTCTTGCAATTTAGATATCATATTGCTTAACTTGTTCATGATTGCTTCCCATAAGGTAGATTGAGCTGAAGGGTAAAGGATCAGAAGAGTTGAAGTAGTGTGATTAGTTTCCTTTATGCAATTTAGATATCATATTGCTTAAGTTGTTGATGATTGCTTCCCATAAGGTAGATTGAGCTTAAGGGTAAAGGATCAGAAGAGTTGAAGTAGTGTGATGAATTAGTTGCTTTGCTTTCAGTCTTTGATTTGCTTTAAGTTCAGTTTTTACTTTCTTTTTTTCATACAGCAGCAAGGATACTGGGTCTCATAGTCACTAGCTCATTGTTTGGTTGTTGCATTCTATTTTAATTGAAGTAGCTGCACATTTACACTTTTGTTTAAGTAGCTGCATATTTACACTTTTGTTTAAGATCTTTTGAAGTGCTAGGTTTTGGAAGTTACCATTAGGGACATAGGCCTTGTCTTGAAATCTCTATCCATACTTGTCCTTTAAAAGTATTCTTAAGACCTTAGAATAGGATTTCCATTTGCATTAGACACCTTAGGAAACCAACAAAAACAAAACCCCAAAACAAAATAAAATCTTTAAAACAACGAAGTAAGAAAAAGGTTAACTAAGCACATATGGTGCACCACACTTCATTAGTTTACGATACCCGGATTGATAATTTATGTAGAGCAATTTAAGACGTTAAATTGACTAGACAAGAAATGTGAAGTATTAATAAGAATTATTACTTGAGCAGAGTTCAGAACATGAAATACCTAGCCATATACTTGTGTTGCAAAAAGAATTGTAGTAAGAATATCCCGAAATAGGGTTATAATTCATGTAACAAAAATGGAATTTGTACATAGTAGAAATTAAGAAGGAAGAAATATAAAATATATGTTTCAAGACTATCTCCATGCATTTGCATGAGATGTCGAGATTTATTTGCAGGTCTATGCCCTTAAAAAAAAATACTGAGAAATGCCCTAAGGGTTAGGGTATATAATTATGAACTCGAACTCGAATATAAGAGACATAGCCATAGTTAATTCATTTTTGTGGAATGTCTAGGGTTAGAGAAAAACCCTAGCCACAAAGTATATCCTTATACAACAAAAAACAAAGGAAAAGTTCATAATTTAATAAGCATGCCTTAAATAGTATAGTTATTGCATAAAAAGTTATGAAGCCACAAACCTTGATATTAGAAGGACCAAGCCAACAAGGACGATAACCTAGAAGAGAACCAAAAAGAAAACTAAAGCATATAAGCCCTAAAATGTACCTACAAGAACCAGTTCAAAAGGAATGAATATAATGTTAGAAAGTTGTAATTGAACATGTAAATGGAGGAACGAATTGTCATTTAGTTCTAAATGAAAAATTGAATGAAAGCCATAACTCCAAAAAATTGAAATATTTATAAGCATTATTAAAAAAATTGCGTTGAAAGTTGTACAAGGGTTTACAAATTAAAACCTTGTAAGTTTCAGTAAAGAAATAAAAAGAGTGATGAATAATAAACCCTAATTAAGGAAAAGCTTTCGTTAGAAATCACAAAGGAGATTTTTTGTCGACGCGTTTTGAACCATCCAGTATGTTTCATTGTCAGGACAAGATGAAGAGGCAGATCTAGGCAAAAGCTTAAATAGAGTGCGATGTAGAGACCCTAGGTTCAGATAATGCCTATAAAAACGACTAGTATATATTTAACATTAATTATTAGTAATAGGTTAAATTTGTATAGAAAAAGAATAAAAAATATTCAAAGTCAAACTTCAAATAGGGAGTGAAGTCAAAAATAATAAAAGGAGTCAAGATACTATTACTAAATAAATGAGTCAAGGCCCTATAATAACTATATATATATATATATATATATATATATATATATATATATATATATATATATATATATATATATATATATATATATATTGGCTTGGATCCCGCTCTGCAAACCCCTGAGTCACATCTCGCACGTTCTGCAAACAGCGAGCGCGCCCGCTCTCTGCCACCCTGATCCCTGCGGGCGTGCCCGCTTGGGGCTCTTCTACATACTGCGGTCGGACTGGTCCATGGAGGATCGCGCTGCTACCTGCTAGCTTTTGACAGGCCCGTTCTCTAGGGCTTGCACCCATGGAGGTGTTGGGCACTCCCCAGGCGCCTCTTCCACCTCCTCCACCGCCGATCTCATCAGCTGAGGCTTTTAACCGGCTTTTGGCAGGACTCCCAAAGAAGAAGAATTTTGAAGCTGCGAAATTCGTTAAAAAATTGGATGATATTCCAGAGATCTCTCTTCCTCCTGAAACCCCGATTCAAGTTGCATTGTCTTTGACCGAGCGAGCTCTCATCGGCCAGTTCACTGGACTATGGCCATCCCCCAAAACCACTGAGAGCTGGGTCAACAGAAACTGGGCGTCGTTGATCAAAGAAAGTGTTACCTCTTACTTTCTGCGGAGAGGATTCTTCCTCTTCGAATTCACTTCAAAGGATGACAAAGATCTGATCTTTCGAAAAGGCCCCTACTTCATGGGCCCTCAGGGTTTGTACCTGAATAAATGGACTTCAGACTTCGATCCAGCAGTAGATGTACCCAAAGCAGTCCCGGTGTGGGTTAGGCTTCCAAATCTCCCAGTTCATTGCTAGAATTGGGATTCTTTGATGCACGTTGGAAATTCCCTGGGGAAATTCATAGATCGAGCGAATAATAAGGATCAATATGATTGTGCCAGGATCTGCGTAGAAGTAGATCTGGAGGTGGGGCTGCCAAAGGCCATCAAAATCAATGTCGGAAGCTGGACGCATGTGCAGAAACTGGACTATGAACAACTGCCCTTCAAATGCCGGAAATGCCATGTTTATGGCCACTTCGCCAGAAGCTGCCCGACCAACAATGAAGTTGTGCAAGGGAAGGAGGACGGCTGGAACCAAGTCAAACGATCCAAAACTTCTTTCAAGACACAGAAGTCGGGAGGCACTAATGGCAAAGGTCCTCACCAGGCCTCTGCTCAATAGATCCCGCCCAAGCCTGCTCTAGAAAACAAGTTCGATCCTCTTAGCTCGCAGCCAGAGGACACCCATGAAGTCGTGGTCCAAAAAGCAGTGTCTCCAGAAAAAGGTAATCTGCCTATCTCTTCCAAGGATGCAAGTGTTGCAGAAAGCTCAAAAGGAACCCCTATCGAAGTTGAGGAAGAGGACCAAGAATCGGAAGACTCGGAGGAGGAAGGAGAAATAGGCGATTCCCAAACCTCTGTAAGGAGATCCATAAGAGGGCGCAAAACAAATCGGGAGAAAAGAGAGCAAGAAATGTACAAGGACAAGTTACAGGGCAGTCAACCAACTCTGGAGAGGTTGTTAGCAAAAAAGCCGAAGATGGCAAGAAACCAGCATCAAGGCTCCAAGGGAGCCCAGCAAAGCAAAGGTAAATAATGAAAATAATCTCCTGGAATTGTAGGGGTATGGGGAGAAAAATCAAAGAAGAGGCCATAAGAAATTTAATAAGAATAGAAGCCCCGGACATATTCCTTCTCCAGGAGACTAAGATGGAGGATTCAGACTTCCTCCAAACAAGCAAAAAACTCTGGAATAAAAGTAAAGCAACAGCTGTCTCAGCCCGAGGAGCCTCTGGAGGGTTGGGTACTCTTTGGAATGATAGCAGGTTTTCGCTAGTGTCTGAGATTTCAAATACTCACTGGCTGATGCTAAAAATGCAGCATCTCGTTACTAAAGAAACTTTTTGCCTCTTCAATGTTTATGTGCCGGTCAATGCTGGAGAAAAAAAGGCCTGCTGGGACTCAATAAGAAGCCAAGCAGATCTAGGCAATCTAGATAATGTCATTATTGCAGGAGACCTAAACCTCACGCTGCACTCTTCAGAAAAGCGAGGAGGCTGCATTGTGCGAGATCCGGCAAGGGAATGGGCAGAGGATCTCCTGCAAGATTGGGACCTGTTAGATATCAAGCCTGCTTCTGGTAAGTATACTTGGTCAAATAAAAGAGTAGGCCCTGGACACATTGCAGCAAGGCTGGATAGATTCTTTGTTCAAAGTTCCTTTCTTTTGCTTGGTCTAGACGCTAGTATGCAAATCCTTTCTTGCAGCACCTCTGATCACAATCCTATCAAGCTTGAACTCCGGGCTCATATCGATCTTGGCCCCATCCCCTTCAGGTTTAGCCCTCTCTGTATCAAGGAACCAAACTTTCTGCAGATAGTCAAGGAAAGTTGGTCCCAACCAGTCAACAGATCTCCATTCTACGTATGGGAAGAAAAACTCAGAAGAGTGAAATCTGCCCTAAAGCGTTGGGCCAAAACTCTTCCTAATCCAGCAACCCAAAGGAAAAAGCTCCAAAGTCAGCTAGATGTCCACCATTTCCGCTCGGAAGAGGCATGTGTGTCTAGAGAAATTCTTGATAAAGAGGTCCAACTTCAATAGCAATATCATAAAGCCTGTCTGGCCAAAGAAGAATTATGGAGGATTAAATCTCGCTGCCTTTGGCTCAAAGCAAGAGACAAAAACTCTTCATTCTTCCACAAGCAAGCTCAAGCCAAAAAATGTTTCAACTCCATAGCTGAAATCAAAGAAGAAACTATCAATCACAAAGACTTTGCAAGCATCAAACGAGCAGTCTTTCTCCACTTCAAAAATCTGTACAGCGAGGAGGTGAATGCGACTCAGAACTCTTGTCTTCTAGACGGGGTTCCCCCTTCAATCTCTGTTGAGATGAATCACCATCTAGAAGCCAAATTCACAAAGGCCGAGGTCAAAAATGCTCTCTTTGCCATGGACCCAGATAAAGCCCCAGGTCCTAATGGTTTCTCCACCAGATTTCTTCAAACCTGATGGCACATTGTGGAAAAAGATCTCTATAAAATGGTCCAAAAATCCCAAGCCTGTCAAAAAATTGGAGGAAGTACAAACTCTTCGTTCTTTGCACTCATCCCCAAGGATAAAGACGCCAACTCCTTCAACAGATTTCATCCCATCTCTCTTTGCAACATTGGCTACAAATTGATCACCAAAGTAATAGATAACAGGCTGAAATATCATCTCCCTAAAATCATTCCAGAGAATCAAGGGGGCTTCATTCATGGTAGACAACTAGTGGACAACTTCATTTTAGTTCAAGAGGCAATCCTTTCAAGCCAGCAACGCAAGGAAAAAGGTATGGCTATCAAACTGGACTTAGCAAATGCTTTTGATCGTGTTAGACATAACTTTCTCTTGAATGTTTTGCAAAAGTTTGGATTTGGGGAGAGCTTTATAAACTGGATCCGGGCTTGCATCTCGGAGCCATGGATTGCTCCTCTAGTTAACGGCAGAGCTGCTGGTTTTTTTAAAGCTTCAAGAGGACTAAGGCAGGGCTGCCCTCTGTCTCCTCTTCTGTTTGTTCTTCAAGCCTCCGTTCTCAGTTTCCATCTAAATAAAAAAATGCAAGAGCAAGAGATTTCAAGGATTTGCATTGTTAGTGGAGTCCAAAGCATCAACCATGCCCTTTTTGCAGATGATACCCTGCTTCTTGGGGCTGCATCGATCCACTCAGCCAACAAATTCAAAGAAGCTCTTGATGAGTTTTGTATGGCATCAGGAAATAGTCTCAACAAGGGGAAGTGCCACATTTACTGCTGGAACATCACGCCCATTTTGCTTTGTTCCATTGCCAGATGCTTTGGATTCGCAGCCTCTTCAGTTTGGACCTCATTTAAGTATCTTGGGCTCCCTATCTTTCTAAAGTGTGCCTATAGCAGGGATTGGCGCCCTCAAGTAGAAAAATTCAAGAACAAACTCCAGGCTTGGGGATTCAACTGGCTAAATATTGCGGGCAAGTCAGTCCTCATCAAAGCCATTCTCAGTAGTCTCCCCTTATTTCAGTTCTCAGTGCTCCTTACTCCAATCGACATTCTTCAGAAAATGGACCAGCACATTCGAAATTTCTTTTGGAAGGGAGGCAAACAAAATGAGAGGAAAATCCCTCTTCTTAATTGGGACAATGTCCTCAAACCTCAAATAGAAGGAGGTCTAAATTTCAAGAACCTATCCCTGCAGAACATTGCCATGGGAGCCAAGCTTCTCTGGAAAATTATTGCGCCCAGGCCTGGCTGGGCCCAATTAGTGCTATGGAGGAAATATTTCAAAGGCAAGAGGGTTAGATGTATGGATGGGCCTTCCCCCAAGGTGTCTCTCCATTTGCTAGACTCTGCTCCAAAGCAACCCCTTTGATCCACTCCAAGGCTTACTGGATCCCTGGAAATGGGAAGAAAATTAACATTTGGGCCGATCGCATCATGGATCGTGACCCGATTGGTGATTGCCCCTCCGTGAAGGCGCTGAGAGATTGGTTGACTGCTTCAGGAAGATCCACGCTGTGGGACATATCCACGTGGGCTGGGACGCGTTGGGCTAGTTGGAGTTTGAACGATTTACCTCCGGATCTCCTACAGGATTCCATCTGCCTCCGTGCTATGCTAAATGGAATTTGCACCTTGCATATTTGCAGAAAAGACAAGCATGGCTAGGGTACATTAACTACAGGTTACACTATAGCCCAAGGATACATTGAGCTCGCCTTGAAACTGAATGTCCCTCCTGATCCAGCTCCGTGGAAGGCAGTTTGGCGCATTTCCTCACTGCCCAAAATCGACATGTTCTGTTGGCTCTTATGCCACAGAAAAATCCTTACTGATGACAATCTGCAGAGGCGTGGATTCCATGGCCCGTACAGGTGTTCCCTATGCAAAGAGAATGTGGAATGTGCCACGCATCTCGTCTTAAAAAGAAACTTCGTTGTGCAGGTCTGGAGAGAGCTGATGGATCATTGGAACCCCAATTTTGTTCTCCCTGTCTCCATAACTGATCTATTCGCTAATTGGCAGAACATTTATCCTGGTCCCCCCCCCAAAAAAAAAACAAAGTGACTAAGGCGGCTTGGTCTTCTCTCCACAAAATTTGCTGCTCGCAGATCTGGCTAGAGCGAAACAGCAGAATTTTCAGAAGCACTAAGCACGATGTCAAGGTGGTAGCGGCTAAGATAAAGTTCTAGTTAAAAGAATGCCTGGGAGATCAAAAAGACGACTCAAATCTCAACCAGCTAGACACTGTTTGGGGGGCCTCCTTAAATCTGCAATTTCACCAAGCCGTCATAAATATCTTCTCTCCCAAGGAATGGCAAATAAGGGGAAAAAATAAGGAAGACTTTCAAGACTGGATCTCCAATCAAAAGGTGCACTCTCTCTTCTTTGACGGGGCAGCAAAAGGAAATCCTGGCAAGGCTGGGGCAGGAGGAACTGTTAAAAACACTGAAGGCATATCGACCCACAGCTTTGCTTGGGGTTTGGGGATCAACTCCAGCATTCAAGCTAAGGAATTGGCCCTCTTCCAAGGTCTCAAGTTGCTCTTGAACTTGGAAATCAAGGAGGCAAACATTTTTGGGGATTCTCAAGTGATTATAAAAATCATGGTGACCAACTCTACCCCTCGGGACTTAAGATTGGCAAGGCTGATATCTAGAATCAGAAGCTTGGGGAAGCTATTCCAAAACCTGACATACTTCCACGTTCTGAGAGACAATAACAAAGAAGCAAATCTAGAAGCTAATAAAGTTGCTCTTCTCTCTGTCGGGGCAATGATAAGAGACGGGGACGAAACATGGGATCCAATTCCATAATCAGTCAGCTGATATGTTTTATTGTTTGCTACTAAATCAGTTTGTTTGTATTTACAAGCTTGGGAAAATCACAGAAATCAACTACATAACTGTACCCAAAAAGAGCTGAAGCGGAATACAAGCCCCATAGTACTTCAGCTGGTCGATACTATTTGGGTCTGGCTCCCTCTCATTGTAATCTGAAGTCTGGCATTTAGACCATTCAATTAATAATACAATTCATAACCGTTTCTGTGAAAAAAGAAAAAGAAAAAGAAAACTATTATATATATTATATATATATAATTATATATATATATATATATATATTATATAATATATATATATTATGTATATATATAAAATATATATATATATATATATATATATACATAATATATATATATATATATATATATATATATTTTATATATATACATAATATATATATATTATATATATATATATATATATATATATATATATATAGCCCCAAGAGTTAGCTCAACCGGTCAAATCAGTGCCTCGCCAATCGGGAGGTCACAGGGTCAATTCCCGAAAGCTCTTGGGGTCAGGTCAGCATAGGCCGAGGGGTGTGATCCCCTTCGGGGTCCGATCTACCCAGTTCTTACCGTGGACGTAGCGGCTACCCAGTGACCATGGGTATCCGTGAACCACATGTGAAAAAAAAAAAAAAAAAAAAAAAAAAAATATATATATATATATATATATATATATATATATATATATAT
The DNA here is from genome assembly GCA_031772625.1 of Pinus tabuliformis. Classification (NCBI taxonomy): domain Eukaryota; kingdom Viridiplantae; phylum Streptophyta; class Pinopsida; order Pinales; family Pinaceae; genus Pinus; species Pinus tabuliformis. The sequence continues at coordinate 207,560,081 of CM062806.1, read as the reverse complement.
ATATATATGTTATAAATATACATATATATATATATATATGTTATATATATACATATATATATATATAATATATTATGATGATGATGATGGTGGTTAACGTCCCCTGAGACCAAACATTGGTCTATCGGACCTTAAAACAAATTATTTAATTTGATTTAAGATTTTATTCCTATGCTCAAAAAGCTTGGAGAGAAGCCTTCCGAGCTCAATATAATTTTGACATTGTAGAAGGCTATGAAGGTCAGTATTGTAACAAAGATTGTGAAACTGAGATCTAATGTGGTTGTATGCGGGGCACTCTAAGAAGAAGTGGTTTTCATCCTCGATGTTCTTATTCTCACATATATGGCAGATCTGTTCCATCCATAATATTATATTATATAATATTATATATTATATATATATATATAATATATATATTATTTTATATATAATATATAATATATTATATTATAATATATAATATAATATAATATTATATTATATATATATATAGGACCGACCATTGAAGCTGTTACACTTCGAAGCTTGAATGAGTTATTTAAAAAACTTGCCAAAAGTAGCTTGTTGCGAGTGCAACACAGAGACAGAGTGAAGATTTCGGTAGGGTTAGTGCAGTCTTGGTCATCTTCGCGGGTGGAACAACTGTTGTCCCGCGATGAGCCAAAAACATAGGTGAAAAAGGGTCTGCTCCAGGAGAAGTGAATTAAGGTATTCTTCTTGAGATGACAAGGAATACATTGACACATAATTTGTAACATGACACAAGGCAGATGTCAATAACACGAACCGACGGTGTTTGGAATCAAGGAATGCGGGGTCGGTGACAAATTACTGTGTAACAGCCTTGGCTCCTCCTGCATATCCTTGAGAGTTTGTAGCTTGTTCTTTGAGGAGAGAGTAGTGGCTCCAACGTCCCACTACTAGGACTAGTGATGTAAGGTGTACAGATGTGTCTTGGATCTTTTGCTTAATTCAAAAGCCAGTCTCAGGCCAACAAGTTTTCATGCATGTTTTGCATCCATTTGTAAGACTATTCTTTAAATGTTTGTAATGCATGTTTGCTTAACATGTACTAAGATAGTTTAACTACTTTGGTTATTTTAGAACTCATATTGTTGAAGATGTGTTGTATTGTTTATCAATATTGTCCCATCCGTGTGGACTACTCCACCGGACATTAGACAGACCATATTTGTGTTTTCTCGAATTTAACGACCATCACCTCGGTGTGGACTACTCCTCTGGACGGTGTACGTGTTTTCCCTTGAACTTTGGTTTTCACGACTGCCGCATCCGCTGTGGACTATTCTGTTGGATGATAGACAGACCCTTGTTGTTGTTCGTTTGTGTTTCTTCCTGGGCTGGGACTATTCCCTCTCATCATGAGGCTCACTTTACTTCCCCCTTTTGACAGTAAGAGAACCCGAACACAGAGTTACATTACGCACTCACCAGGCATACTGATCCAGGTGGATATTGGTGGCCACCCATCTATTCCACTTGGACCCCCACCATTGCTTCTTTCAGTTTTTCAGTTTCCTTAATTGTAGCACAGTTTACTATTTTTCGCAGTTTTCCGAATCCTGAAATTCTGGAGCCATTTTGAGACCCCAAATGATGTTTTTTGGCAATATACCTTTAGGCGATTTCATTGAAATCGCATTTTTAGTTGTAGTCCTTGGAGAGATCTTTCCAACGAGGTATCATGCACGTCAAATAGAGATAATATGACCAAGTTATGACCCCGGGAAGTTGGCTGCCCAACTAACCCCAATGAGGCCCATAAACTCTTGGTGTTACATCTCCTCGGATTAGGGCTTTGGTTGTTTAGGGTTTCTCTTATTGTTCAATAATAAAAAGGCCCTTGAGCCTCATTGTAACTAAGTTGAGAGGCATGTAGCCGCCACATCTCTTCTCATATATAAGCTACCATCGCCTGAGCTAGTCTCATTTCCATTCTGTTTGTAAGCATATTTTATTATTCGATATTAATGAAAGGAAGTGTTATTTCTGCTGCATCTCTGTATTTATGGTTATATCTGTAATTTGTTGTGTTCCTGTTTAAATTCGGATCAGTGGTATCAGACTAGTCTGCTCTTTCTCTGTTTTCTTTGCATGTCCCCAACGAGGTTGAGATATAGGGAGTTAGGGCTCGAACTGGTCGAACCTTTGCAAGACCATCCTCGTAAATCCTGAATGCCTCCCATGGGGGAAGAAATGAAAGACAAGGGAGTAGGAGCTCCTATCAAAATATTTCTCGAGGAGGCCCTCGAAAAACAAAGGAACACAATGACGGATAACTTTGCCAAGATCCTTCAACGGTTGCCCATCGGTGATGCATCCACATCCAACGGCCACTCTGGAGGCTCCATACCTTTTAAGGTACAAGTAAACTTTGACATTCCCATATTTGAGGGCCAAATAGATGCAGACCCCGTAGATAAATGGTTGAATCTGCTAGAAGGATATTTTTTTAGTTCATGGTTTTTCCAGCCGAGAAAAGATTAATTTTTCTCTTCTCAAAGCCGCCCCCCACGTCAAGGACTAGTGGGAAACCTATTGTGAGTAGAAGGATGAAAGTACGACCTCACTGTTTTCAGCTGCTACCACTTGGAATTTATTCAGGGGTGCCATCGAGGAGCGGTACTACCTTGTCAGGAGCTACGAGGACAAATACATAAAGTGGACCACGCTGCAACAGGGAAGGGACCAAGATGTGCTGGAGTTTACCAATGTTTTTCATATCCTTCGCATGAAGTTGGGTATCAATGATTTTGAGAAACATTTGGTACTCAAGTACCGCGGCTACCTACATAGATACATCCAGGATGAGATGGAGTACCTGAACATCTCCTCGTTCAGCATGACATACCGATATGCCATCAAGATCGAGTATAAGTTTAAACTGAAGAAGCGAGACTTTGGATCTGCGAATCCGAAGCAAGGGAAAGAGCCCCACAAACCGCATAACAAAGGACAAAACCAAGGCGGGATGGCCCATGACAACCCGCTAAGGCCACAAGCAAAGGACAACACTGCGAAGCCAAAGAAGGACACAGAAAGTGGTGTGAGTTCCATGAGAGCTCCACCCACAACACAAGTGAGTGTCGGGCCAAGCAGTTACCAGTGGCCAAGCTGAAGGCTTCAGAATCAGATCCATGTTCCAACTCTGAGTCAAAATGTGACAAGGGGAATGAAAAAGTGAAGCATATTATTGATGCATAGCCTAACGCCACCGTTACCACCATAAAGATCAAGAAGGAGGAACCCGAAGATCCAGAGGAGGAGGAGCGTCTCTTCCATCCCAAATGTGGGTAAAGGGTTCCCCGCTACAATTAATTGTCGATAGCGGGAGCCAAAAGAACCTCATTATAGCAGAGGTCGTGAAGCGGTTGGGCTTATCGACCACAACACACCCACAACCATATCAAGCCCTTCACGGATGAGGTATTATGTGACGTTGCTCCCCTTGATGTTTGTGATGTATTATTAGGCCAACCATACTTGTGGAAGTGACATGTGTATGAGTCAAGGCCTCGAGCTATTATTGTTACATTGGGAAATACGTTGTACAGGATACCGGAGGTAGCACTGCATACCCCATCTCTCTGGTTACTACAAAACAATGCAGTAAACTCATTTCACAAATCGGGAAATTTGTTTTCCTGATGATAGCCCTCAAGGAAAGCAAAAGACGGTGGCCACGACCTCCAGACAAGGCCCCTCCACATGACAACAACAGACAAGTTCGTGGAGGAGTGCGAGTACATCTTCACTTCCCCCGTAGGGGTGCCTCTTCACTCTTAGGTTAAGCACTCCATCGATCTAACCCCAGGTGCGTCGTTACCCAATGGACCAATCTATCAGCACTCCATTTTAGAGAACGATGAAATCAAGACGCAATTTCAGGAGCTGTTGCAGAAAGGTCACATTCGACTGAGTTCATCACCTTGTGGGAGCATGATTGTGTTGGTACAGAAGAAGGATGGGACTTGGAGACTTTGTATTGACTATCGTGCGCTAAACAAGATCATTGTCCAGAATAGGTACCCGATCCCATGGATGGATGACCTTCTGGACCAATTCAAGTGGGCAAAATATTTCAGCAAGATCGACTTGAAGTTCAGGTATCACCAGGTACCAATCGAACCCTCCAATGTGTGGAAGACTACCTTTAAAGCCAAGGAGGGCCTTTTCGAATGGTTGGTTGTGCCTTTCGGTTTGACGAATGCTCCTACAACCTTCATGATGCTCATGGATGGCATCTTGCGCCATTCACCAATTCATTTGTAGTGGTATACTTGGATGACATCATGATCTTCAGCCAGAGTTAGGAAGAGCACCTCCACCACATCCGAAAAGTTCTCCAAACACTGCGGCAACACAAGCTATGTGCTAATTTGGAGAAATGTACTTTTCACATGACCTAGGTTCAGTATCTAGGATACATTATTGATGAACGGGGGGTGCATGTGGATCTAGCTAAGATCCAAGTCATTCGGGATTGACCATCCCCAACCACTCTGATAGAGCTCTGCAACTTTCTAGGTCTTGCCAATTTCTACCACAGGTTCATGTTGGTGTTCTCTCATATCACTTGGCCCTTGAGTCAAGTCACCAAAGGAGGAGCGAAAGAAAAATTCTTTTGGTCTAAATCTCAACAAAAGGCATTTGTAGAGTTGAAACATCGCCTCTACTCTGCACCAATGCTCACATTAACAGACTTTCAACAACCATTTGAGATCGAGACAGATGCCTATGAGTATGCTATTGGGACAGTCCTTACCCAACAGGGGCATCCAGTAGCATATCACAGTGAGACACTTTCAGACACAGTCCAAAAGTATCCCACTTATGACAAAGATATGTATTCTATTGTGCAGGCCTGCCAACAATGGAAGCATTACATTTTGGGGAAGGAAACGGTCATCCACACCGACCACTGACCGCTGCAATTCATAGAGACGCAAGCGAAGTTGTAGAATGATCGCCATCAGAAGTGGTCCACATACCTGCAACAGTTCCATTTGAATATAAAGTACAAGAAGGGCAGCACAAATAATGTTGCAGACTGCCTCAGCCAACCACCGATCATGGCGTTAACCACCGTGCTCAACTCTTGTGGGCACGAGGCTTCTGATTGGCCACTTCTCTACAAAAGTGACCTAGAATTCGTCCACACATACCATACGCTTTTGGAAGGTCAGCAAGTTCCAGATTTTCACCTCTAGGATGCTCTGTTATGCCACCTGGGACACCTTTGTGTTCCTTCAAGCGAGCGTGTGAAGATGATTTTGGAAGCGCACTACAGTCAGACCGCTGGGCATTTCGAGGTCGAGAAAATGGTGGCAACACTAAAGAAGTATTTCTTGTTAAAATTGGCAACTAGGGAAAAACTTCACGTGGGTCATCTTATTCATGGCTAATAATATTTTTGTTAGATTCCTCTCGTCGAGAGGTGTAGGATTGATATAAAGATCATCCAATTCCAATAAGTATTCATGGAGATATGAATTTATTTTGATTATGGAATTATTATCAAGCCGACCTACAACTCATGTAGGCTCAGAAGCCCAACAGTCGCATCTATTCGCCCACCAACGTTGTGTATAAATATAAGAGGACTTTTCCTCATTTGGACTCACTCATCTCATCACATCTCTCTCTCTCTACTGCGCAGATATGAGTCTCTTCTCTACTGCGCTGAAATGGGTCTCTCTCTCTCACACATGTGAAGCCGGAAACTGCTGAAACTGAAGCTGCAACTGCAGAAGTAAAGATTGACTTGCGTGGCCTAGAAGATCTCCTCTTTGGAATTGCGCTGTAGGTTCATCTGAACCTCCTTTGAAAGCCGCAACTTTTGGTGGAGGAATGAAGTCAATCCGACGAACGGTTTGCAAGATATCGACTGCCCTAGTTTGAAGCCGGAAACTGCTGAAACTGAAGCTGCAACTGCAGAAGTAAAGATTGACTTGCGTGGCCTAGAAGATCTCCTCATCTGAACTGTGTTGTAGGTTCATTTGAACCTCCTCTGGAAGCCGAAACTTTTGGTGGTGGAATGAAGTCAATCCGACTGTCGGTTTGTGAGATATGGTCTGCCCTAGTTTGATAATGACGCCGCTAACGCTGATGCTACTGATCTAGGGTTTGCTACTGCTGATATGAATCAGATTTATTGTACTATTTCTCTCTGCTGAATTATTGAAGATAAAAGAAGATTTGATCAAAGGGTTTCCCCACACATTGTGGGGTTTGTCCCTGGCTAGCCGCCACATCTTGTGTCTCTTGTCTTGGCTTGTTTTCTGTCGATCGTTTAATGTTCTATCTGCACTTTACTTTATGTACATGTGATTGCTAATCGGTGGAATAAAATAAGAAAAAGAAGTAAACTGTTATAAGCATAGAACATACCATAATTTAACATGGTATCAGAGCTGAGGTGAAGACAAAGCCCGAGCAAGAGCAAGAGAAATCATTGAAGAGAAGATTGGCAAGGCTATCCTAAAAGAACTATGGGGTCCTCAACACTCTTTCCTGCCGAAGACAAGCTCCGTGAGAAAGCTGACTATCACGGATGGAAGATGTCTATCGATCTAACCCTTGAAGATCAAGGAGTGTTGGACCATGTAAGAGGCAATATTGTTGAGCCTTCATCAAATGCATCTGCTGCTGCCTGGAACAAATGGAAAAATGGAGAAGTCAAAATAAAGAAGATCATCCAGGACTCTATCGACAAGCGCTTGGTGGCCTACATCTATGATCTAGACACCTCCAAGGAAATCTACGACAGACTGGTGAGTTTATTTAAAGTTAATGATGCAAATCAAGTTTTGTTTCTTAGAAATAAGTTGAGGGAAATCAAGAAGGGTAAAGATGAAAGTATGCAAGCATACTTCTTAAGAATCACCGAGATCAAGAACGATCTCCTATCTATTGGGGAAACCATTACTGACAGAGAAATGGCACTCACAACTCTCGGAGGATTACCATCTGAATGGTATGTGTTCAGGACTACTCTTATGAACAATAATGTAATTCCTAGTTTCGAGGAATTAATGGCTAGATGCATTCAAGAACAAACAAGGGTAGAAGAGCAGGAAATGCCCTTGTCTAAAGGTCCTCCTGCTGCTTTTTCTTCTCATGCTAAGAAAAGAAATAATTCTGGGTCTAAATCGAAAAGAAAGGTTGGATTTAAGGGTGGAAGAAAAGGACGATGTTTCATTTGCAATAAAGCAGGTCACTATGCAAGGGAATGCCCTGATAGAAAGGACTCTCACCATGACGATGATCAAAATCCCTCTCATGGTAATCGAAGGAATGGAAAATTCAACAACAAAGGTAAAAGGAATGCGGGAAATCAAGGAAGAGGGCAACCATTCAAGAAAGCTATAAATTCCAGGTATGAATCTAACATTGTTGACGATAAGCAGGCTGAATATTATCTACCAGCTGCTCTATCTACCTCCGCTCCTTCGGACTCAATGGGAATTTGGCTCATTGATAATGGTGCCTCAAGACACTTCACTGGTTACAAAGAAGTACTCTATAATCTGGTAGAGAAAGAAACTAACCTGGAAATTGTCCTTGGAGATGACATGAAATACCCAGTGAAAGGTGTAGGCAATGTTTCTCTTAAACTGAATCAAGGTAATACGATTCACTTACAAGATGTATTATATGTACCTGATCTCAAAAAGAACCTGGTATCCATCTCGGCAATGGAAGACAAAGGCTATAAGGTAACCTTCAGCGATGGTAAGGTACGCATATGGAAAAATAATGTTAAAGATGCTTTCACTTTTGGGTTTCGAGTTGATTCTTTATATCAAGTCGGTGGAAGTCCGCTAGGTGTCATGTCTTGTGACACAACGCTTCAGTCCGAACTTTGGCATTGGAGGTTTGCCCACCTTCGTTACAAAGCTCTACCCGATGTAAGACAGATGGTAACAGGGATGCCTGAATTCCAATTAGAGAAAGAAGGTGTATGTCCGGGATGTGCCGAAGGAAAGCTCAAAAGGGGACCATTCCCTTCAAGTCAAAGCAAGACCTCCGATATATTACAACTAGTTCACTCAGACATATCAGTTATGATGCCTGTGAACTCCTTGGGAGGATACTCATATTATCTCACTTTTACAGATGACCATTCTCGAAAGACCTGGATATACTTCTTGAAAAAGAAGGATGAAGTGTTCCCTTGGTTCCAACACTTCAAAGCCCTAATCGAGAATCAAACCAAAAAGAAGATCAAGATCTTAAGAACTGACAATGGGACTGAATATGAATCTAATGAGTTCCATGATTTTTGTAAAGAGGCTGGCATCAAGAGGGAGACTACTACACCATATACTCCTGAACAAAATGGTGTCGCAGAAAGGAAGAACTGCACAATTATGGAAGCTGTCTAGGCCATGCTACATGATCAAAGTCTTCCTAAGTTTCTATGGGCTGAAGCTGCAAACACTGCCATATATGTAAAAAATTGATGCCCTCATCAAGCATTGGGTTCCAAGACTCCTGAAGAAAAATTCACCGGTAAGAAACCTGATGTTTCTCATTTTAAAATTTTTGGAAGCCATGTATACTTTCATGTGCCGAAAGAGAAAAGAAATAAATTGGGAGCATCTGGAAAGAAGGGAATTTTCGTGGGCTATGCTGAAAATACTAAAGGCTATAGAATCTATGTAGTCGGTCAAAGGGAAGTCATAATTAGTCATGATGTCACCTTTGACGAAGATATGGCTCTCAGCAAGGTGATCAATCTTCCGACTTTGAGGAGCTCTCAAGAAGCCGACACCAGGGAACCGAAAGAAAAGGATGATGAATCAATACCTGATGTAGAAGAACCCATGGATCCGATTGATCCTCCTCCATATGAGCCTTCCTCTTCTAGGAAGAGGCCTTCATGGCTTAAGGGGTTACTTGATGATGCTGAAGGACATGCTGCACCCCGAGGAACCTTTCGTGAAAGTAAGAAACCTAATAGGTATCAAGGATACTTGACCATCATGAGCACGATCATACAAAATGAGCCTTCGTCATTCTCAGATGTCGTCAGGCATCAAGTATGAAAGGATGTTATGACCGAAGAATATGAGTCTATCATAAAGAATGATGTTTGGGAAGTAGTTCCCAGACCCCAGGACAAGACTGTTGTTACTTCCAAATGGCTTTACAAGATAAAGCATGCAGCAGATGGAAGCACGGAAAAGTATAAGGCTCGTTTTGTTGCTCGAGGTTTCTCCCAAAAGGAAGGTATAGACTATGATGAGATATTTGCACCTGTTTCCAGATATACGACCATCCGCTCGATCATAGCCCTTGCCGCTTCACAAGGATGGAACCTACATCAGATGGATGTCAAGACTGCGTTCTTTCATGGCTCGATCAAAGAAGAGGTCTATGTGGAGCAACCCGAAGGATTTGAGATTTATGATCGAAAATCTCATATATGCAGGTTGAAGAAAGCTCTCTATGGGCTGAAGCAAGCACCCCGAGCATGGTATGAGAGGATCGATAGCTACTTGATGAAGCTGGGATTCACTAGGAGTGAAGCCGATCCTAACCTTTACTTTAAGGTTGAAGATGACAAGCCTCTCATACTGGTGTTGTATGTGGATGACCTCTTTCTAACAGGTGCAGACCCTCTCATTCTCAAATGTAAGAGGGAGCTGGCCTCTGAATTTGAAATGAAAGACCTAGGACTGATGCACTACTTCCTAGGACTTGAAGTGTGGCAAAAGCCAGGAGAATTTTTCCTATCTCAAGGAAAATATGTGGTGAAGATATTGGAAAGATTCGGAATGGTGGTCTGCAAGCCTGTAACTACTCTGATGGAGCTTGACTTCAAGAAGTTAAGCGGTAGTGCTGCTAGACCTATTTTACGAAATGCTACCAAGTATCGACAACTCGTCGGAGCATTAATGTTCTTAGTGAACTCCCGTCCATATATATGCTTTGCAGTTAACACATTGAGCCAGCATATGGTTGAACCCCACCACATACACTGGATTGGTGCCAAGAATCTGCTGAGATATCTTCGTGGCACTATCACTTATGGGTTAAGATACATTGCCAGAGATGTGAGACTATTTGGATACACAGATGCTGACTGGGCAGGCAATGTGGAGGACCGTAAGAGCACTTCCGGGTGTTGTTTCTCCTTGGGATCTGTTTTGATATCCTGGATGAGCAGGAAACAAAAGTTGGTGGCTTTGAGCACCGCCGAAGTAGAGTACATTGCTGCTAGCATGGCTTCTTGTGAGGCAGTTTGGTTGCGAAAGCTCTTCAGTGAGTTGTTTGGATTCACATTGGATACCACTATGATCCTTTGTGACAACCAAAGTCGGATTCGTTTGTCAGAGAATCCCGTATTCCATGATCGCTCCAAGCATATTGATATCAGATACCATTATATTCGAGATATGGTGCAACAGGGAGCTATAAGGCTCCATCACATCGGTACAGATGAACAGGTCGCCAACATTCTGACAAAACCCCTTGGGAAAGTAAAATTTCTGACTTTCCCTTAACAACTTGGAGTTGTTCAAAGACCCTCCAATGAGGGTCATGTATGATGCATTGAGCTTTGAGAGCTCCAGGGGGTGCGGGGTGCTTCTTGGAGCAGCATATGACCACAAGATTATTCACTATCCCCTGGTGGTATACATGTACACCCCATGGCGACATTGTAGCAGGATTGATGTGTTCTACTGTGAGGCCTGGATTGATGTGTTCTCCATGGCAGCCTGGATTGATGTGTTCTCCATGACAATTGTAGCAGGATTGATGTGTTCTCCCGTGAGGCCTGGATTGATGTGTTCTCCATGGCAATTGTAGCAAGATTGATGTGTTCTCCTGTGAGGACAGGATTGATTAGTTCTCCTGTCGAGGCATCCTACCCATGCAGTCTGGGACTCATGGGAAGTACCTCTCATCTGATCAATGAGCAGGGAAATGAAGTTAGGGACCATAGTAGTACCGATGGACGCATCGTTGTAACTACCGTACTCCCTACGCTAGGATGACCTCCATTGATCTGGGATCAATGATACTGGTCTGGGACCAGTGGTAGGAGTTGTACCATACTATGACGCTGACTTCGGGTCGGTTGAGACTGGTCTGGGATCAGTGGTACATACTCTGAGACTGACTTTGAGTCAGTGGAGGATGATATTGGTCTGGGACCATTGGAGTTGTACTCACTATGACGCTGACTTTGGGTTGGTTGAGACTGGTCTGGGACCAGTGGTACATACTCTGAGACTGACTTTGAGTCAGTATGATACATCCTCTATCATTCTTCTTCTTCATAATTCGGACAAAAGCAGAGTAGAACAGAACAATGCAAGAGCAGAGCATAACAAAACAAAATAGTACAGATCAGTGCAGGGCAGAACAAGACAAAGCAGAATAGACAAAATAGAGCAGAGCAGGGCAAGGGTCAGGTTGTACAAGGCAGTGCATTTGATGGATGAATAGTAACGACCGATAGACAGATTGCAGATGAAGTTTTCCATGGTTGAGAGGGAGTGTTAAAATTGGCAACCAGGGAAAAACTTCATGTGGGTCATCTTATTCATGGCTAATAACATTTTTATTAGATTCCTCTCGTCGGGAGGTGTAGGATTAATATAAAGATCATCCAATTCCGATAAGTATTCATGGAGATATGAATTTATTTTGATTATGGAATTATTATCAAGCCAACCTACAACTCATGTAGGCTCAGAAGCCCAACAGTCACATCTATTCACCCACCAACGTTGTGTATAAATATAAGAGGACTTTTCCTCATTTGGACTCACTCATCTCATCACATCTCTCTCTCTCTACTGCGCAGATATGAGTCTCTTCTCTACTGCGCTGAAATGGGTCTCTCTCTCTCACACATGTGAAGCCGGAAACTGCTGAAACTGAAGCTGCAACTGCAGAAGTAAAGATTGACTTGCGTGGCCTAGAAGATCTCCTCTTTGGAACTGCGCTGTAGGTTCATATGAACCTCCTTTGAAAGCCGCAACTTTTGGTGGAGGAATGAAGTCAATCCGACGAACGGTTTGCAAGATATCGACTACCCTAGTTTGAAGCCGGAAACTGCTGAAACTGAAGCTACAACTACAGAAGTAAAGATTGACTTGTGTGGCCTAGAAGATCTCCTCATCTGAACTGCGCTGTAGGTTCATCTAAACCTCCTCTGGAAGTCGAAACTTTTGGTGAGACTGTCGGTTTGTGAGATATGGTCTGCCCTAGTTTGATAATGAAGCCGCTAATGCTGATGCTACTGATCTAGGGTTTGCTACTGCTGATATGAATCAGATTTATTGTACTATTTCTCTCTGCTGAATTATTGAAGATAAAAGAAGATTTTATCAAAGGGTTTCCCCACACATTGTGGGGTTTGTCCCTGGCTAGCCACCACATCTTGTGTCTCTTGTCTTGGCTTGTTTTTTGTCGATCGTTTAATGTTCTATCTGCACTTTACTTTATGTACATGTGATTGCTAATCGGTGGAATATAATAAGAAAAAGAGGTAAATTGTTATAAGCATAGAACATACCATAATTTAACATTTCTATTCGCTGAATCTTTGACAATATGTCGGGAAGTACATCAGATCTTGCACTGCCTGCACCATTGCCAAACCTCCCATCAAGAAGCAAGGTCTCTATACTCTGCTTCCTACCCCTAGTGGACATTGGGAATCCATATCCATGGATTACATGTCAAGGCTTCCTTCTACTAAGCATGACAACGACTCTGTTTTTGTGGTCTTCGACAGATTCTAGAAGATGGCCATTATGGCGGCCTGCAAGAAGAGTATCACAGCAGAAGTCACTGCTAAACTCTTCTTTGAACGAGTGTGGGTACACTTTGGGATCCCACATTCTATCATCTCAGATTGGGACAATAGGTTCCTCAGTACATTTTGGTCCAGTCTTTGGTTGATGCTCGACACCAAGCTCACTAAGTCCACAACTATCCATACCCAAACTGATGGCCAGATAGAGGTCGTCAACATGATGATTGTACACATTTTGCGCATGTACAACTCAAAGCATCCATGCACATGGGATGAGAACCTCCCCTATGTCCAACATAGCTACAACCGGGCTCTCCATAGCTCGACTGGCCACAACCCTTTTTAGGTGGGCTTGGGATTCCAACCACTATGTCCCATTGATGTGGCCATACCATTTGCAGCGACTCAGGCAGATTCGGCTCATGTCCAGTCCGAAGCCGACAAGGAAAATAACTTCATTGAGCACATTAAACACATCCACCAATAGGTCCATGACATATTGGACAAAGCCAATGCTAAGTACAAGCAACGACATGATCAACATCGAGTGCCACACAAGTTCCAGTTGGGCGACAAAGTTTGGCTACATTTGAAGAAGGAGCACCTCACTGGGCATCACCGCAAGATTTTCCCACTTCAATATGGGCCATACACCATCACAAAGGTTGTGGGAGATAATGCTTTTGAGATCAGCATTCCCCCATTCCTTGACATGCACCCAGTGTTCAACGTGATTCGCCTTCGGCCATACTTTCCACCATTACTAGACACATCCGACATTGCAGAACAACTCACACTAATAGAGTTAAATCCAGACTGCATGGACAAGCTGAAACTGACCGGATCATGGACACGCAGATCAAGAACACTCACCAACAGAAGATCCAACTGTATCGAGTTGTCAACGTTGGCCAACTCTTGCACCAAGGAAAATGGCTCACTAGGGACCAAGTTCACCAGAAGTTTCCTCATCTCATGGAGGAACTCAACGTAATGGAGACCATGGCTTCCCAAGGGGGGAGGAATTATCCAGGTGGATATTGGTGACCACGCGCCTATTCCTCTTGGACCCCCACCATTGTTTCTTTCAGTTTTTCAGTTTCCTTAATTGTAGCACAGTTTACTATTTTTGGAATTTTTTCGGGTCCTGAACTTCCAACGTCGTTTTGAGGCCCTAAATGATGTTTTTTTTGGCAATATACCTTTGGGCGATTTCATTGAAATCGCATTTTTAATTGTATTTCTTGGAGAGATCTTTCCAACAATGTCTCATGTGTGTCAAATAGAGATAATATGACCAAGTTACGACCCCGGGAAGTTGGCTGGCATAAACTCTTGGTGTTACATCTCCTCGGGTTAGGGCTTTGGTTGTTTAGGGTTTTCTCTTATTTTTCAATAATAAAAAGGCCCTTGAGCCTCATTGTAACTGAGTTGAGAGGCATGTAGCCACCACATCTCTTCTCAGAGATAAGCTACCATCGCCCGAGCTAGTCTCACTTCCATATGTTTGTAAGCATATTTCATTATTTGATATTAATGAAAGCAAGTGTTATTTATGATGCATCTCTCTATTTATGATTATATCTGTAATTTGTTGTGTTCCTGTTTAAATTTGGATCACATACTCGCCTTGCTTTCTTGAAGTTACAAGCATAACACTCTCATGTGTTGAACAACAAGAGCTAAGGCAAATCTCTAAGATAATGGCAACAGTGCCATCATAACGGATGGGACTCCTACACCAAAAGGTGTGAGGTCTAGTTGGGACTTCATACCAAGGAGATCCCCTTTGTTGGCGGGTCCAGCACCGTCAACAGGCACAAAGTCAACCATAAAATAAGGGGCTAGGGCCCTACAGATAATTCAAGGAATTAATAACCTAAATAAAGTCTAATACAAAAAATACAAGCTAAGAAAGATCAAGACTATAAAAGTATACTTAATCAAGAAGATCAAAAAACTTATTAACAAAAAAATTTGGAAAATAGGTAAAAACAAGAGACCCTTAAAAATATAAAAATAAAAATTAAGAAGATAGGACGAGGACCCAACTTCTGCTAATATTCCAACCATCGTCCCTATTCAAATTATTGGGCCCTTCCTTTTTATTTCTAGAGCCTCGCTCAATTTTCGATGATGGAAATGACTAATCCTGGCAATGACTTGGGCATCCTCAATGCATATGTGATGCTTAGATTTATCTACATGCTCCGCCAAAGCAGAGGAGTGAGCCGTACCTTGCTTAATGTCAGTAGTGTGCTCACGAATCCTTTGATTAATCGAGTGACCGATCTCATCTATGTAGGGATTCCCACACGAGCAAGGGATAATGTAAACACCTTTCATATTTATAGGGTCCACAGGGTCTTTGACAGATCTTAGGAAACTTCAGATGGTATTTACAGGCCTGAAGGTTGAGGGAACCTTATGCCTCCTTAATATCTTCGCAATCTTGTCAGTGGTTCCTTAGACAAAAGGGAGATATACTACTGGAAATTGATGTTGAAAATAGCAACAAGAAATGATAAAAATAGAATCCAGAAATTCCAATTTAATTTGTCCTTGAATTAAACTAATAATTAAAATCGAATTCTATTCTCATAACAACTTGTAATAGTTAACTAGAGTGAGTTGACTTAGTTAAATTAGGAATTTTGAGTTGGAAGTCTTTCTGAAGACATGTGTATGTTCTCCCTATATTCTAGGGGTCCAGGATGAGTTAAGTATGAGTGGTAATTAGTTAACACAATTTACTGAGTTAAGTTTAGTTAAATTAGTTCCAAACTGTTTGAGGAACTAATAGTGAGTTAACAATCAGTTGATGCATTAGTGCACTCAACTAGTGTTACTCTAGTTAACTGAAGATTCCCTTATCAGAAACTCATGCATGTCGATTCTGAGAAAGACCCATTTGAGACTATAGTGCAGAGACAATGTACTATTTGTTGTATAATTTTTTGTGTTGTACAGATGGTGCATGCAATCAGGAACTGAACCTAGAAGTTATTGTGCAATTTTGGATAAACTAGTTTCCCTTTAAGATGGGCTAATCATCCATAGGAATTACGCAAGGAAATAAGGACTTGGAGAGCAAGAGAATTGGCTAAGTGATGGCCAAGAGTTTGCTTGTGAGTTGGAGATTGAATTTACTAAGTGTTGGGATTGTTCTTGTGAGAACAAGCATTGTATTATCATCTTGGATTTCTGATTTAATGCAATATAGATTGATGCAGGGTTTCACCTACTTACACCCACAGTATGCATATCAAATGCATAATCACATTTGACCCAGGAATTTTAACTCACTATCGAGTCAAAATCTTCAACCATCAATGGTTTAGGCCCCCTTTATTAAACTCTACGGAATCATTCATTACAATAGCCCAATCTTTACTAAACCACCTTTCTATCGGACTTAATCACCCCTCATAAACCTTGTTTAATTCTTATTCCCGCATATAATCAAACCCCCACTTTAATCTTTCGTAATCTTGGACTTACTACATAATCCTTCATATCGGCGCTTTTATTATTATAAACCATTTATAATGGAAATACCCATAAAGCATGCATAATCATACATTTTCCGCTTAAAATACGATCTTTGCACATTTAACGAGGATTACCTTTATCGTTATCGCAATTTTCCATCTCCACGGTCACATTAACACACGACTCCATCTCCTTCGATATGTGATTAACATAACGGACTTCAATTCATATAAGTCGCGCTCAATAACCTTATCGAGTCTGCCATATCGCTTGTTGCATTTGTTTTCGACCGATACAACACTCCTAAACATTTGCAATGCGATCACTTCATTGATCGCTTGTTGCAATTCTTTATGGCCAAGGGTTATTCCTTCTCCGAAATACGATTAAGACTCCACCATTGATCCTCTTCTGCCAACGCTTAAGTTAATCTCCACCCCACGATCTGACGATTGATATCCTTTCCTGATCAATCAAACTTGCACGATAGTCCTCCACCATCGATCTACACTTAGTGGATCCGACGGTCCATGACGAATTTTGGGTGAGTCACAAGCATGGAGAATACCCGCCCGAAAAAAGCGGTTTTCTCTCTCCACCCTCGTGCTACGTGTCAACCGATGAGTGGAATCGAGTGACTACCCTTTAATACCACTTACCATTTTTCTCTGCCTGATAACCCACTCATAATTTTAAATCCGCCTTCCTTCGTTGACTAACGTCTGAGCTTATTAGCACCCGATGGTCGTAGGTCTTCTACCATCGACGGCTATGATAGCTCCTCCAAATTCCTCCATCACTGTTCCTCTAGGCTTTTCTTTGATCCTTCAATCGGTTCAACGGCTCATTAAAATCCTCTGTCGCATTCTTCCTTACTCTGTGTATTCGCTCTCCTCTTTGCGTTCGCCGAATTCGCCTGCACATATATATTACAAAATTCTGATTCACTATAATTCAACACTCGAAACACACTTATACAGGTTTGGAATTAATCTCTGTATTTATAAATATAAACAACGATTACAGAATGAGATTCTTTGTCTCTCTCTGGCCTGATTCTTCTGATTTGTGGCCTCTTTTCACACTCTGCCCGTAGGCTTACAACCACACTTTAGCTATCTATCTAGCCTATCTAAAACATCTAACCTTTGTCTTTGCCTTTTAGGCTTACATTTATACAAAGGGATTCTAAAACCAATTCCTGGTTTAGATCCATAGATTCCTCAACAAAATCCTAAAATCTCTTCCTCATCCCTAAGGATCCTCTCTAATCCATAAAATCATGAACTAACTCCTAATTTGAGTTTTACAATTAATTCTCAAATCCTCTCATCTCTCAATTATCCTAAATCCCTCATGTTCTCCTACATTCGAGAGCATTTACAAATATGCCTCACTATATTCAATTAAATCCTATTCTCATTAAAATCACTCAAAAGCCTAAACAATTACATTAATTCACACTTAGGAGACCAACTCCCTTGTAAACACAATACCCTTATGTCTTCTAGAATACAATGACATTATTGGGCTGAATGCTTCTGCATCAGACTCGCAAAGTAGAAAATTTTCATGATCTCCTGATCATGTGTCTTCATAAGTTGATAGAAAACCTCCAAGGTCCCAAACTTTAGTTTGTAGCTACCTAAATGCCTTGCACCTTTGTTGTTGTTGTATGTATATTGTATTATGTTTCATCTTCCTCTCCTTGTCAATCAGGTTCAAGTTCTAATTGATCATCCTTCCTACTGCTATCAATTTCCTCCACATGGACTGTTTCATCATCAACTGCCATAATTCTTCAATCTCTGTCTCTAATTCATCCTTGGACTAGTCCATATTCTGCCTCTTACTTCTTCCTCTTTCTCTTTGCTTCAGGTTGTTGCTGTTGTCCACTAACTCTTCAAACTGTTGTTGGTTACTTTCACTTTGTAGTTGCTAGTTTATTTTTTCTTCTACTTTTGCTCTTGCTACCATTGTAGACATTGCTCTTGCTCTTGCTCCAACTTTTGTTGCCTCCCTTTCATTCTTACCCTCTTTCATGATTATTTATGTCTGCACTGAATCATGACTTTCCAGCATTCTCTCCAGCAATTGAGTATCTCTATTCCATGGATTAAATTCTTCCACATAATCTTCTTCTTTCATTTTTATTTGGCTACTCATCTGTGCCAAATTTCCTCCAGCATCTGCAACTAAACCTGCACTCACAAAACAATTGTTAAAAAACAAAACATAAGGCTTCTGCACCTTTTCCTCCTTTGGCAACAATTCAGTTTGATGCTCTGTTTTCTCCTCCTCTATCATCACATCAGTATGCTGATTTGAATTCTCAAAAGAATTCATAAGATTGTCAGCTAGTCTTTCCTCCACATCATCTGCTCTTATGATGTCTTTCTGTCCTTGTTCACTGTAGTGAACTTCTTCATTCTCGTTCAATTCTGATTTTACAACCTGAACACTTACTTTTTGGTTTTCTAGCCTTTCTTCCAAAAGACTTAACTCATGCCACAAATTTTCCATCTCGCTTGGAATTTCTCCCAAAAGTTTTGTACAATCCTCACTATCTTCTTCTTTGTCATGAGCATAACTTATTGACACTATTTCTTCATTCTTGATTAGAATAAAACTCTGATCCTCTATCTCTTTGATAGTTTTAGATGTCTGTCCATCACTCTCCCGTTGATCATTTAAGAAAATCAATTCCTCATTATCCTTACCAACAACAAATTCCTTATCATAAGACATAAATGTCTCATTCCTACTCAAGATATTTCCTCCACTAAGCATGAAATTTATAAACTCTTTCTGTTGTAATAACTCAACTTGATCTTCATTTGAAAGACATTCATCATCATACTTTACTTGGCAATTTTCAGCTTCATTCAAGACAATTCCATAAAATGGTTTGTCTTCTGCAATACCTGCATTCACGCACACCTTGTCAATTGTAAAACCACAAGACCTCGTGACTTCATTTGATGATTCAATCACCAATTCCTCCAGTTGTTCCAAGTCCTCTACATGACTTAGAAATATTTTGATGGTCTTCTCCTCAATCTCATCAAGTCCTGTACTTGGTTGCTTAATATCCTTCTCTACTTACTATTTAAAAACAGAATTTATATTCTGCCTGTCTTCTTCCCTCTTTATGTCACATCAGCAATTTGTCAGCCTTCACATATTTCTCCTGCAAACATAAACAAATTGTCAGATTTAAAATCTTGCGATCCTTTTATGTCACTTGAAGTTTCAGTCTTCAAGTCTTCATCTTCATTTAGAAATTCACCTTGCTCTGGTTTACAAATGGACACTTCCATTTCCAACTCAGCTTCTCTGTTTTTTCCCATCAGCCACCTTACTTGCCTTTTTTGTAGCCTTCTCTGCAACTTATGCCACTTCACTGGCTTCTTCTTTAATACCCAACCTTGTCTCAGGCTTTCTTCTAGTATCATCATCAATACATCGAGTTGTTCTTTCATCTCTTCAATTTCCTTGTCAATTTCCTCTTGACTCATCCTCTTGCCATTTGCCTTGGCATTCTCTTTCTTCATATTTCTTATGTTGTGGTCTTCCTCAGAACCTTTGTTATGACTATCAGTAGCCATCTTCTTCTCCATCTCTATGAGTTCTTCACTCATTCACTATGAGTTGCATTAAAGCCTCTACAACAACAAGTCCTTCCTCCTGCCACTTACCTCACTAAGCTCTCCTCTGTACTTGGTCTTTTGGCAAGCAATTGGTTCTCTATTCTCTGGAACCTCTTTTGAGCACTCCTCTCTGCTCCTTCTAGGCTTTAACTCATCTGCACCTCTTAAGAACACAACTATCCTCTTGTATTTCAATCACCATGAGATACTTGGTTCTGACCACTTCTTCTTTCATTTAGAAATTCTTACCAGCTTCCTTCATTACTTAGAAATTCTACCCACATCCTCTGTGGAATTTCCTTTGTGAACTGCAACAATACCCCTGCAGTAACAAGTCTACTCCTTGCTACATATGCCTCACTAAGCTTCTCTCCTCTGAGCTCAGTATTGCAGTATCTCTCTGGTTCTTTCCTTGAACCTCTTGCTGACTAACAATCCTACCCAACACTTCTTTTGCTGGAATTGTTATCTCTAAGACAAATCTACCCACAATTGCAACTGTGGAGCTGCCTCAACAACTTGTAGCCAAACACAGTCGGAAGTTGTTCTCAGTTTCTCTTGAGCACTCCTTGCTCTTAGGCTATTATTACAACTTCTCACCTCCTTATGCTGTCACCTGTGTATCAATATAACAACCACATATTCTCCAATATTTAAATCAAATTAAACAAAACATACCACCTCACCTTCAAGATCTTTGCATGATCTTGTTCCACCATTTCCTGCCCTTTAAAAGGGTTGTCCTCTGTTCCTTGCATCTACAAGTTCCAATATTCTGTTATGCCTTACCTCTATGTACCTACTGTTTGTCAAATTAAAATCTGATCGCCCTTGCCTGCATAAACACTTTAACACATACCTCTGTTTTAATTCTTTCACATAGAATTTATTTGTTTTGTTTAACACCAATTGTTTCAATTACAATTCTGCTCTGATACCAAATGATGCAAGGTTTCACCAGCTTACACCCATAGTATGCATATCAAATGAATAATCACATTTGCCCGGGAATTTTAACTCACTATCGAGTCAAAATCTTCAACCATCAATGGTTAGGCCCCCTTTATTAAACTCTACGGAATCATTCATTACAATAGCCCAGTCTTCACTAAACCACCTTTCTATCGAACTTAATCACCCCTCATAAACCTTGTTTAATTCTTATTCCCGCATATAATCAAACCCCCTCTTTAATATTTCGTAATCTTGGACTTACTACATAATCCTCCATATCAACGCTTTTATTATTATAAACCATTTTTCGCTTATCACAATTTTCCATATCCACGGTCACATTAACACATGACTCCATCACCTTCGATATGCGATTAACATAACAGACTTCAATTCATATAAGTCACGCTCAATAACCTTATCGGGTCCGCCATATCGCTTGTTGCATTTGTTTTTGGCCGATACAACACCCCTGAACGTTTGCGATGCGATCACTTCGTTGATCACATCGGAGATCGCTTGTTGCAATTCTTTATGGCCAAGGGTTATTCCTTCTTCGAAATATGATTAAAACTCCACCATTGATCCTCTTCTACCAGCGCTTAAGTTAATCTCCACCCCACGATCTGACGATTGATATCCTTTCCTGATCAATCAAACTTGCACGATAGTCCTCCACCATCGATCTACACTTAGTGGATCTGACGGTCCATGACGAATTTCGGGTGAGTCACAAGCATGGAGAATACCCACCCGAAAAGGCAGTTTTCTCTCTCCACCCTTGTGCTACGTGTCAACCGATGAGTGGAATCGGGTGACTACCCTTTAATACCACTTACCATTTTTCTTCGCCAAATAACCCGCTCATAATTTTAAATCCGCCTTCCTCATTGACTAACGTCTAAGCTTATTAGCGCCCGATGACTGTAGGTCTTCTACCATCGATGGTTGCGACAGCTCCTCCAGGTTCCTCCATCACTGTTCCTCTAGACTTTTCTTTGATCCTTTAATTCGTTCAACGACTCATTAAAATCCTCTGTCGCATTCTTCCTTATTATGTATTCGCTCTCCTTTTTGCGTTCGCCGAATTCGCCTGCACATATATATTACAAAATTCTAATTCACTATAATTCAACACTCGAAACACACTTACACAGGTTTGGAATTAATTTCTGTATTTATAAATATAAACAACGACTACAGAATGAGATTCTTTGTCTCTCTCTAGCCCGATTCTTCTGATTTGTGGCCTCTTTTCACACTCTGCTCGTAGGCTTACAACCACACTTTAGCTATTTATGTAGCCTATCTAAAACATCTAACCTCTGTCTTTGCCTTTTAGACTTACATTTATACAAAGGGATTCTAAAACCAATTCTTGGTTTAGATCCATAGATTCCTCAACAAAATCCTAAAATCTCTTCCTCATCCCTAAGGATCCTCTCTAATCCATAAAATCATGAGCTAACTCTTAATCCGAGTTTTACAATTAATTCTCAAATCCTCTCATCTCTCAATTATCCTAAATCCCTCATGTTCTCCTACATTCGAGAACATTTACAAATATGCCTCACTATATTCAATTAAATCCTATTCTCATTAAAATCACTCAAAAGCCTAAATAATTACATTAATTCACACTTAGGAGACCAACTCCCTTGAAAACACAATACCCCTATGTCTACTAAAATACAATGACATTATTGGGTTGAAAGCTTCTACATCACAGATAGTGGGGGTTTGAGTTGTGGCTTTCCCCGGATATTTATTGTGTTATGTGCCATTGATTTGTCTTCCTCTTGTCGATTATTGTTTTGTTCGATCTTTATGGACTTCCGTTGTAAAGAGTAGAAGTATATTCTTGTCTCTTGTTTTAGTAGATTACATGAGCTCGTGAATCTATAGGATAATTCTACATGGTATCAAAGCTAGATTTGTAGAAATATTCTACATGGTATCGGAGCTGAGAATAGTATACAAGAGGAGATTTCGAAGTTTTGAATTTTGGGTTACATGCAAAATTCGAATTTGCAATACATATTTCAAGATCAACAGATAGAGTTCTACGGTTTGTGACTTGAGTATGCCTTGGATGGCAACTCAAATTATATAGCCTTGAAGGATAGGGTGGAGGTCGTGTTGGAAGACAATGGCTTGAAGGAATTCATTGATCATGACATTCCTAAGCCACCAACATCAGATGCTTAGAATCTGGCTGAATGGAAGAAGTGTGTGGCAAGGGTGAGGCAGATAATCCTTGAGGGAGTTCGAGACCACATTGTCTCAAGTCTCCATGGGAAGGAAACTCTGCATGCTATGTGGAAAGAATTAAAGGACCTTTTCCAGAATAGCAGTGACCAAAGGAAGTTGGCACTGAAAGATAAACTTCAAAAAATCAAGATGGAGGCAGGCGACTCAATTCCAAATTACTTGACCAAGTTCACTCAATGTCATGAAGAACTTGGAATTGCTGGAATCAAAGTTGTCGAGGATGATATGGTGAGTCTTGCTCTTCTTGGACTCCCAAAGAGTTGGCATAGTTATCAGGACTCTGTCAATGGTCGGGAGAAGCTGCCAGATTGGGAACGACTGTGGTCAGATTTGATGCAGGAGGAGATTAGGAGGAAATCCAGAGATGAGACCTCTTCCAAGGAAGTGGAAGAGGATTGTGCCTTAGCGAGTAAGGCAAATTGGGCCAAGGGAAAGAAGTCCCAAGGTGAGGAGGGTAGAAATAAGATGGACTTGATGAAAGTCAAGTGTTTTCATTGTCATGAGCATGGGCACTATGCCAAGAACTGCCCATAGAAGAAAGCAAGCAAGAAGGAGCCGACAGTAGTGGCAGCAGGTGAAGCTCTAGCTTCACAATTCGAACTTGATTTCTCTCTCATTGCATGCATGGCCGACACTTCCATGGGAGGCGTGTGGTATCTTGACAGTGGTGCCTCATTCCATATGACAGGGAATAAAGATCTCTTTAGTGATTTTGAGGAGAAAGACCTCAAGCAGAGCATAGAGTTTGGAGATGATGAGAGGTATAGAGCTACCGAGATCGGTACAGTTACCTTTCAGAGGGATTCTAGCTCCCCTCTCAGGATCACAGATGTGATGTATGTTCCAAGACTAAAGAAGAAACTTGTCTTAGTCGCAGTATTAGAAGACTGTGGTTATGATGTGGTTTTTAGTAAGGGAAAGGTTTTCCTTAGACACATCACCATGGGACATGTGAAACAGATCAGTGCATGGGTCAAGAACCTGTATGCTCTTGAGGTTCAAGATGCATGCAAAGCCTTGAGGAGCAAGGCAAAGGTTAGAGACTTGGTGGTTGAGAGGGAGATTAAATTACCTCTCAACATGCAGCCCTAGAAGAAGCCTCTGAAGCAGGTTTAGGAAGTTGTGGAGAAGCCACAACTAGAGAAGCTGAGAGGAGACTGAGTGGAGAGATCCACTCAAGCAGAGAAGAAGCAGTCTCAGACAATTGTGGAGCAGCCACAATTGGAGAAGTCGAGAGGAGACCGAGTGGAGGCATCTAGTCATGAAGAGACCTCCAGTAGGGGGGAATTCTGAGCTAGGTGCACAGAGGGATCACATGCAACCATACCTCTAGGTGTGAGGTGGGGCGATGTGAAGTGATAGTCCCATGAGCATTGAAATTGGACAAGGTCCATTGAGAGGTTTTATCTCATTGACTGCACCTTGCTACGGGGGCCCAAAGTACATAATAGCAGGAGGAATTAGTGGGATTGATGCAGTCGGAGATCAAAGTGATAGAGGCTAGAGCAATCAGATATTAAAGAAGCATAGAGAAGGGTTGAAAACAATGCAGAAAGGCAGAGTCCACAAAAGCCCAAAGTTTTAAGTCGACAAAGTCAATAACAGTGAGAGACTTTGATCACAAAGGCATCATTCTAATTCAGGTTGGATGTTTTTTGTTTTTGGAGTTGTTGTAGAAACAACACTAGAGAGAAGTGTTGCATGTAGAACATTCCAAAGGTTTAGGGTCAGGATCGAGTTGAATTCCTTTCTTGTTGAGAGGGAGTGTTGAAAAGAACAACAAGAAATGATAAAAATAGAATCCATAAATTCCAGTTTAATCTGTCCTTGAATTAAACAAATAATTAAAATCAAATTCTATTCTCATAACAACTTGTAATAGTTAACTAGAGTGATTTGACTTAGTTAAATTAAGAATTTCGAGTTGGAAGTTTTTCTGAAGACATGTGTATGTTCTCCCTATATTACAAGGGTCCGGGATGAGTTAAGTATGAATGGTAATTAGTTAACTCAATTTACTGAGTTAAGTCCAGTTAAATTAGTTCCAAATTGTTTGAGGAATGATTTAACAGTCAATTGATGCATTAGTGTACTCAACTAATGCTACTCTAGTTAACTGAAGATTCCCTCATCAGAAACTCATGCATGTCAATTATGAGAAAGAACAAATGGAGACTAGAGTGCAGGGACAATGTACTATTTGTTATATAATTTTCTGAGTTGTACAGATGGTGCATGCAATCAGGAACTGAACCTAGAAGGGATTGTGTAGTTTTGGATGCACTGGTTTCCCTTTAAGATGGGCTCATCAACCATAGGAATTGCGAAAGCAAATAGGGACTTGGAGAGCAGGAGAATTGGCTTAAGTGTTGGTCAAGAGTTTGCTTGTGAGTTGGAGATTGATTTTACTGAGTGCTGGGATTGTCCTTGTGAGAACAAGAATTATATTATCATCTTAGATTTTTTATTTAATGCAATACAGATAGTGGGGTTTTAAGCTATGGCTTTCCCTAGATATTTATTGTGTTATGTGCCATTGATTTGTCTTCCTCTTGTCAATTATTGTTTTGCTTGACCTTTGTGGGCTTCTGTTGTAAAGAGTATAAGTAGATTATTGTCTCTTGTTTTAGTAGATTACATGAGCTTGTGAATCTACATGATAATTCTACATAGTATCAGAACTAGATTTGTAGGAATATTCTACAATCGATCCTTGGGATCTTTCTTGGCCTTAGGACCTTTTTTGGATTTAAGGAAAGCCTTAGTACATTGGTGGTTGCCATCATAAACTCTTAAATCTCTAGTAGCTAAAGTGTCGAGAACACCGAGCTTTTGGGCCGGGAAATGATGAGATTTAACATGAATACATTTCTCCATTTGAGTTTTCTTCCAAAAGACTTGACGGAAAAAAGAGCCATCCTCATTGCTTAAAAGGAGGACGTCAAGGAAGGGCAGACTACCATTGCTATCATATTCCATGGTGAACTTTAGGGAACTCGACTGATTGTTAAGATGAAGGAAGAAAAGGTCCAACTCTTCCTTACCATGGGACCAAATGAGACAAGTGTCATCCACAACTTCGGCAGAAGACGAGAAGAGACTAAGGCTTTAGATTCAAAATCTTCCATGGATATATTAGCCACCACATGGGAGAGGGGGGAACCCACGGCGACACCACAAGTTTTCTCATAGAATTCTCCATCAAAAGAGAAGAAAGTAGAGGTGATACAGATATCAACTAATCTAGCAGTATCAAGATTTGTAATACGTTTGATGACTTCAATGGCCTCATTGATGGGGATATTGGTGTAGAGGGAGACCACATCGAAACTCACAAGCTTGTCAACAGAAGCAAATTTAATACTCTTTAACTCATTGACAAACGATGCAAAGTCCTTGACAAAGGATTTTGTATGGCCAACAAGGGGCTTAAGCTTCAAGGCTAAATATTTAGCAAGAAGATAGGTCGACCCTCCTATTGTGTTGACAATGGGTCTCAGAGGAGCCCCTTCCTTATGAATCTTTGGAAGGCCATAGATTATGGGGGTAAGAGGGCTACTTTCGATAAGCTTATGACTGAACGAGCTGATCAAGCTACTGGATTTTATAGCAAGAGCCACATTTTTGGAAATTTTCTTCAAAGGATCCTTATTCAGTTTCTTGTAGCTCCCGCTATTATAAAGGTGGTCCAACATCTTCCTTCGGTAATCATCTTTATCAAGAATAACCATAGCACCACCCTTGTCGACTTTGAGAACAACAACATCCTTGTTATTGATTAATGTCTTGAGAGCATCAAACTCAAGTTTGGTGATGTTGTTCTTGGGGGGATTTTCCTTTCTAAGGACCACAACACAATCTTGCCCAATAATATCTTTAGTGACATCAGGTAAGCCTTTAATATCATATTCAATGTCACAAATGATATCATCGACTGGGATCTTTTTATGAGAAAGGGCAAAATTTAAACCTTTCTCCAATAGACTAAAGACCGGAGGCTCAAAAGAAAAGCTAGAGAGATTGATAAATATTACTGGAGGGGGAAAGAGAATTAGAACAACCACTATTACTTGAACATAAATACTACTATAGACTAACTTATTATTACTATTTCTAAGAATATTCTTCTTATTAATATTGAATAGGTTATCAATATTGGTGTTATTATTATTATTATTGTTATACTCATTCTTTCTATTAAAGTGATTAATAGACATACCTTTTTTATCATTAATCTGAAAATTATTATTATTATTAAAATAATAGTAATAATAATTATTTTTCGACTGGAAAAATCGTAATCTTTCATTATATTTGAAAAATTACATGTAGTAGATGCCTTTCAGCATATGCTTCATTGGCCCTTGGCCATCTCTGTGAGCCATAATAAAAATTGGTGCTCAGTTTTGTCAAAAAAATTGCATACATCATTCTTCACCACGCAGGGCAATGTCCTTTCTATAAGGTCTGAAATAAACAAAAAAAACAAATTGAAAAAAGATATATATATATATATATATATATATATATATATATATATATATATATATATATATATATACATATGTATAGTCTGTGCATGATCAACAAAAAGAAATAAAAAATTAGGGACTCTCTGCCCTATGATATGTCTGATCAGTATATGGCCTATGATAGTATCAATACTCATTTGTACCCCTTTGTTCCTGTATCATCCACTGTCCTGGGGGAAGTAGCGCGGCCTCCTTGGAAAGCCCGTCAGCATTGCAGTTATGTTCCCTGTAACTGTGTTGACAAGAAATAGAATTAAACTAAGCTTTGAACATGTTCGCTTCATCCAGAATATTACTGAGTGCGTGTGCATGACAAACAATAATATTATTGAACCAATTTACAATGATTTTTGAGTCTCCAAATATGTTAAGATCCATGCAATCATGACCAAGTGAGAAGTGCAGCAAATGGTGAAGTGTGATAAGTTTTGCAAAATTATTTGTCCCGTTTCCAAGCCCCATTTTAACCTTAAAGTAGTGTTGATCAGTAAGGTATAAAATGAATCCACCTCCACATCCTTGGTTCTGTGCAACACCGTCAAAGAATGCCCAGGGAGTATTTTTATCTATGGGAGCGGGGGCAAGCGGTCGTCGAAAAGTGTGCAACAAGAAATGCTTGTTGAGAATGCAACAAGATGGTGGAGCTTAGTGAAAAGAGTCGCCTTCACTAAGTGGGCCCGCAGGCTATTTTTGGCGCAAGTCTATTTTTAGACTATGTCTATTTTTAGACATATGGATCATGTCTATGGATTGTAGGTAGTTGTTTATGGATGATTGGTCAAGTTAGGAAAAATAGATGGATTTCTATTTTTGATGAAAGTGTGAGTGATCACAATGTGAGTGATCAAAGTCTATTTTTAGACTAGCTGTCAAAAATAGAAAAGTCAAATATTATTGTCTCATAATAATATTTGGACTATAAACTTGATCTTATTCTCTTGGAGCACTTCAGGATGAGCTACGAATGTGGTACATGCAGATCCCAGAGGGAAATACGTGGTTACCTATGGGATGACTAATATTTGCATGCAGGACTTCAGTTAGAACTCAAGTGAGTTGAGTTTAGTGGACTGGAGGTGCAATTGATGGAGTTGTATTCAGTTTAGCTTTGTTAAACTGGTTGTATTTAGTCTAACTGATCAATAGACTAGAGATGAGTTGGGTGAATTAGTTATTAATTAATTCACAAGTTATTAACTCATAATACAACTATAGAATACATCAGTTAACTCAGTTGCATGTCAGTGCATGTTCAGTTCAACAGGGACAGGTGGTAGAGAATTAGATTGCTATCAGTTGTGACTATAGTTGTGCACCAGATCTTGCACAATCAAGGGATTGAGTATGCCAATGAGTTTGCTCACGTATTTGCCCAGTATTGTAGCCTTTGCTCACGTCCAACAAAGTGTGAGTGATTATTTTGAGGTGAAATACGAGTTTGGTAAGCCATTCTCATCAATTCTTGAGCAGGTATTGAGCTCGAGAGGCAGGCAAGTAGTGGAATATATTTGGAGATCAGATTTGAGCTGTATTGTGTGTAACAGGTGGAGCTAGTACTGGATTGCTTGTGATAAGCATTGTACTTTGTAATGTTACATGATTCAATCAATATAACATACAGATAGTGTGGGGTTTTTAGCGAGATGCTTTCCCCGGGATACATACTGTGTTAATGAGTTTGATTGATGCTTCTATGTGTGCCTGTGAATGTTTCTGCTTCTGTAAATTGATGATCAAAGTAGAGGAGATTATGTATTATACATGTTCCGCTTATAATTGTATGATCAAGATAATCTTTGTGAATATGTGTTAAATTATTCAAAATTTCTACAGTGGTCTCCTAGTCGGAGGTCTGATGGGCTCGGGCAGTTCATGGGAAGCAGATATAATCTGGGCTAAGATATGTGGCCATCTAGCTGCTCTATCATAAAAAATAATCCGGTTTCGAGCCAGCCAGATATGCCAGCATATGAGGAGGGGGAGGCATAGCTGCTTTGTACCATGATGCAAATTGTACCAATTTTCCCAAGCACGCAAATATTTTCACCCTCCCATTTTCCAGACAGGTGAATCAAGGAGGAGACAATTTGCCAAAGATTGCTCTATATTTCACATTGAAGAAATAAGTGTTTTGTCGATTCAGATGATTGTTTGCATAAGACACACTAGTGAGGGCCTTGGAAGGCACAATGTGATAGTGATTCCCTCGTGGGGACCTTGTTTTTGAGAACACACCAGAAGAAAAGTCTTGTTCTCGGGGGAGAACCAAGCTTCTAGATGCTCTTCCACCACTCAAGTGTCTACTCAGGTTGTTTGTGAGATATGAGACCGAGATAGCCAGCCTTTGGGGTATAAATTCCATTCTCTGCTAGAAACCAAACAAGTTCATCAGGTCCCTCCTTTATCCTGAAGTGAGATTCACTCAAGGCATTTATATAATCTTGCCATTCTTGATGCGAGGAGGAATGTCAAGCTATTGGGCAAATTTCCATCCCTGTGAGAAAATGGTGGTGTTTGTCTGATCAGCTATGTGTGCAAAGACCTTTATGTCTTGTGAATTGAGGAGCTGGATGAGTTCTCTCGGTAGCTGGTATATTCCTCCCCCCTGTCCAGGGATCCATGCCTATGCGGGATTTTGTTCCATCATTTATTCTCCAGACCAGATTGTTCCAGATGATTGGTAGGGAGTGCAAAAGAGCCTTCCAAACTGATGATATTCCAGTTCTTGGCCAGCTAGGCATGCGAACCCAATCCATGATTGGGAGAGGCCAAATATACTTGTAATAGGAGACAGAGGTCCAAAGATTCTGCCCAGTCAACAAAATCCAGCCCATTTTTGCAGCCAGGGCTTGTGCAAAGAGAGCTAGGTCTTTTAGACCCCAACCTCCCCACTTTTTGGGCAGAGCAATCTTGGGCCAACTGACCCAAGCAAATATCTTCTTATCTTGTTGACCATTCCAAAGGTATCTGCTACATATCTGTTGAAGACGAGCAAGGATATTCCTAGGGATCCATGCCAATGCCATCTAAAAAACAGGAGTGGCCTCCAATACAGATTTAATGAGCACCAGTCTGCCTGCTCTAGATAAGTATCTATGACACCAATTTGAGAGATTTTTTCCAACTTGGTAACCAACCAGACCTAGAATGCTATTTTTTGCTGAGGGGTTTGATCCAAAATCCCAGGTATTTGAAGCCACGATCAAGGGGAAGGATACAATAAGGAAAGTGGTGCAGAGAAAATCGAGACTCGTGAATGGAAGAAAGGGCTAATGTAATGGTGGATTTCCCTTGATTAGCCTGCATGCTGGTAGCCTTCGAGAAAAGGGAAAGGACATTTGAGAAGGTGATAGAGTCTCTAATATTTCCATCAAGGAAAATGAGAACATCGTCCACAAATAGAAGATGTGTAAGATAGCATAAATCATTTATTTTGAGGCCACAGAGTCTGCCATCTCTTTTAGCTTGTGCAATAAGTCTGTTGAGACCATCCATGACTATCAGAAAGAGTAAGGGGGAGAGGGGGCAGCCCTGTCTGAGGCCTCGCTCAACATGAAAAAAATGGGAGGCAGATCCATTGATGAGGACACTGAAAGTTGGAGTGGTGATGCATGACATGATCCAAGTGATGAAGGTGTGGGGGAAGCCAAGGTGAATGAGAAGCATCTTGATGTAGAGCCAACTAACTCGATCAAATGCTTTTGCTAGGTCGATCTTTAGGATGATTCCTTTTAGCTTTTTGGTCCAGATCGAATGAATGGCCTCCTGGGCCGTACTTATGGCTTTGTGAATTTGACGATGCTCAAGGAAGGCAAACTGTTCGGGGGAAATATGGCGAGAGAGGATGGGCGGATACAGTTAGCAATGATTTTAGCAATGATCTTATACAGGAAATTGCAAAGGGAGATGGGCCTGAAGTCATTCAAGGAGGAGGGGCAATCGGATTTAAGAATAAGGGCAATGAAAGTGGTATTGACCGCATTGTATATGGTGCCAGAGGTTCTGCATTCTTTCACAACTTTTAACAGATCATCCCCCAAAAGATCAAAGAAAGCGAGATAAGATTCGATCGACCATCCATCCGGTCCTGGGCTTTTGTCTTTTTTGAACCATTTCAAAGTCCCTTAAAGTTCGCCAAGAGTGTCAGGAGAGTTTAGCTCTTCTACCTCATCATCGTTTACAAAACGACGGAAATGACCAGCAACATTGATGATGTCTACAAGATTAGACCCAAGTGGGGATTTAAAAAGTTACTTGAAGTGAGAGGTGCCAAGATGGGAGAGCTTATTGAAGGTGTCTGCCACTCCCCCATCAGGTAGGGGTAAGTTCCAAATGGTGTTAGAAACTTTTATACCTTTTGCATAGTTCTGGAAAAAATTTGTATTATCGTCTCCAGCTTGTAACTAAATGGCCCTGCTCTTGAGTCGCCATGTTTCCTCTCTCTCCCTCAGGATCCTTGCCTTTTGATTTTCTAGCGCAATCAAGTGTGCTTTTTCATTAGCAGATGTGAAATCTAGATTGCGATCATCTGACAGAGCACTCAGTTCAGACTCAATCTGTGATAAGGTGATGTCCTCCCTTTGATTTTTCTCTTTGGCCCAGGTGATGGAGAGGTGCTTGAGCTGGGTCAGGTTATGATAGAACCCCTTTTCTAAAGATCCATGTCTCGCTATAGGATTGGCCTTCCAAAAATCTGAGACCAGATTGATGAATCTAGGGTCCTGTAGCCAAACATGATTAAATTGAAAGGAGCTTTGGGTTTAGGATGAGAGCCAAGGATTTCAAGATATATGGGAGAGTGATCCGAGATACCCCCAGAACCTATCCATTGTCTGTACTGGTGCAGCATATGCAAGAGGGGAACCTTAATAAAAAAACGATCTAACCTCCTGGCAAGAGCTTCATCTCCCACCCTTCTGTTTCTCCAAGTGGGGAGTGGCTTATTCGTGGGGACATCCACAAAGTTATGTTGTTCCAAAAGGTTCGTCATGAAACCTGATAATGTGTCCACTTGAGCTTGGGATCCCCAAGATTCCCCAAATCTGATGGAGAAGTTGAGATCACCCCCGAGGATTATGTGGTTGGGAGCTATGATTGAGAGGTTGAGCAAATGTTGCCAAAAGTTCTCTCTCTGTTGACATGGACCATATATATTGATGACCTTAAGATTCAGGCCAAGCTTCGCCGAGAAGATGTCCAATCCTATAAACTCGGATCCTCCCTAAGACGCTGACACTTTGATGGTGCGAGGATTGTGCCCTATGGCTAAACCCCCCCATCGTCTCGTAGCATCAAGGGCAAAAAATTTCCATCCAGGTTTAAGGGAGGCTAGAGTTCTGGAGATAATTTCGGCCTCACCTAGGGTTTCTTGCAGCGTGATGATATCAATTGGTTCAACTTCTAGTAACCGGCACATGGCTAGTTTTTTGGAGGCACTAGCCATGCCTCTACAATTAAATGAGAGGCACTTCATGGGGGAACCCTGCCCGGGGCGTTCAAGGTGGATTGTCTACCAATGGCAACCTTTGCCCTAGACCTTTGAATGGATTTTGAAAGATAAGATTTCCTCCCTCTGGATGAATGTATGACAGATCCAGGAAGGGAAAGACCCATTCCTCCGAGGAGAGACGGATGTCCATCAAGGTGTGAATGGGAGCGAAGATTGTATTTGTGGGGTGGATTCATCCCATCTGCGGATGGAGAGGATGAGTTGGATGGCGACGGAGGTATGGTAGGAGCAATGGTGGCAATGGTGGGAGGTGTAAATGCAAGGGAACAATGAATTACAAAAGTATTGATGGAAGATGACGTATCAAGAAAAGAGCTGCAAGAATATGAGACAGGGTGAGAGGTCAAAGGAATACCCGATTTTTTTGCGGCTCGAGCAGCTTGGCAGCTGCTCGAGCTCTCGTCAAGGGAGGTGATGGAGTTCTGTATTTTCCTGCTGCTGTCTTTAGAGTGCTATTGCAATCAGATGCCTGGGGTGCCGATACAGGAGTGTGGTCCTGAGTAGTTGCAGTTGGCGCTATTGATGTATTCAGAGAACTCGGAGGATCCTCTTGTTTTTTTATTAGTGGGCAATCCTTGAAGATGTACCCCACTTTGTGACATCTTCTACAACGAAACAAGACTCTTTCGTAGTCCAGGATCTGCACCTGAGTGTATTTCCCCCATTGAAGGGTGATTTTTCTTTCAAACCCTCATGTGTATCCAAGTGGACCAGAATGAGAGCTAGGGTTCGATTCTTGGTTTAAACAAATGGCTTGTCATGGTCTAGGTATGTGCCGAGTGCGTTCCCGATTCTGATGAAAACCTCCTCAACCAATACTGCAAAGGGAGTCCAGGCAAGTGAACCCGGAGGGGTCCTGCACCAATCTGCTCCTGCTTCAGGTCAAATAGGGGGCTCCATCTCTTAAGGAGGATTAGAGCCATCTCGATATGCCAATACCTAGCAAGGACCAGGTCTGTGTAGTTTTCTTTGGCAAAATGAAGAGTGAACCAGCCCCTAGGGAGTACCTACACCTCTGGAAAATCTTTGAGCATGCTCCCCCAGATTTCTCGCACCCATAGGGTTAATCTGTCCGCTGAGTATGCCCTGCCTCGGACATGTCCAACCAACACAGTACTTGCCATATAAAAAGCTTCCCCAATAGTAGTACCTTCGCCAAATCGGATGGTGATATCCTTTGTAGTTGCCTTCACGCACTTAGTTTTCCGCTTCCCGGTTTGCGGCGCTGATGGGTGGTCCAATAGTGGATCTGGTGAGACCACCCCTTCCTAAAACAGTTGGGTTTCCAATTTGACCTTTATCGCAGGCATTTCAAAACATCTCGGCGAATAATTTGCCGAAATAGGAGGGTTTTGGCTACAAGATGCAGGGGTATCCTCAGGCTGTGCCGAAAACAGTGTCAAGCTCGATGATCGGAGGTGGTTAACCGAAGGGTTCGACTTGAAGGTGGGCGGTGGCGACAAAATTGCAGTGAGCATTTGTAGAGTTCCTGGAGATAACGGAGGGCAATCAAGTGCAAGAGAGTCAATTGATAAGGACCCGAAGACTAACGATGAAGCACTATGCCCAGGGAAGGTGACCACCAAAGCAGTACATGACAGAGCTGAAACGAAGGGATGAGATGAACCTGTAACCGGAAGATTAGGGTTAGGGTTACCAAAAATGACTTGGTCGAGAAAAGGGTCTCGGAGTAATCAAGCTCCTCAATATCCATGACATCGACCATGCTGGAAACAGGTAACTGCTGACTGATGGAGATAGCTGCGGAGAAACGGAACCATAATAATAATAATTATTATTATTATTAAATCCAATAGTCCTTTTTTTCCACTGGAAAAATCAGTAACTTTCATTTGTATTAGAAAATTACATAAGCAGATGCCATGGCATTACTGTATCAATCATACAAAATTCACCTCTCAAGGTGTTGTTCAGTGAGTAGTTACAAAATGTGCTGTGTACATTCATATGTTCTGGCTTTTCAGCCTATTCGCTATCACAAAAGGATTCTGTTTTATAAACAATATGGCAATGTTCCAAACATTTCGTCAAAATAGTCTCCATTATCTGTCAGCTATCGGGACTATTGTCCCTTTGTTGTCTCTGATCTATGTATGGCCTGTGGTAAAATTGGTGCTCTTCTGTTCCATTCTGCTCCACTATTTGCCAATCGCCTCTGGGAAGTGTCGAGGCCTCTTTGGATAATTTGTCAGCCTCGCTATTGTGTTCTCTGTAAATGTGTAAACAAGAGAAATGATCAAAAGCTGCTTTGAGAGTGAGTGTATCATGTAATAAATTGCTGAGTGTGTGTGTATGACAAGTAGTGACATTGTTAATCCAGTTAACAACCACCATTGAATCCCCAAATATATTGATCTTTGTGTGTTGATGCGATAATGCAAAGTGTAGAAGATTGTGTATAGCAGAAAGCTCAGCAAAGTTATTTGATCCAATTCCGAAACCCATTTTTGCAAGATATCGATGATGCTCGTTTATGTGCAGGACAAATCCCCCTCCACACCCGGCTTGATTTGCTGCCCCGTCGAAAAAGGCCCACGGGGTGGTTCTGTCGATATCGGGCATAGGCTGTATGGTTCTGGGTCTGGGTGGTGGCGGATCAGGTAGCTCCTGATAAGCAGCAATGATAGTGATTTCAATCCGGCTCCATGATAACGGTCGATCCTCGAATATAGCCCGATTCCGAGCGAGCCAGATATGCCATGTGGCCACAGGGGGGAGGTTTTGTAGTTTTGTGCCCGGATGACTGTGTGACCAGGTATCCCATGCGCTCTGTAGATCAAGTCCAGTCCAATGGCCCGCTATGCCCAATTGATTACAGATATTTCTCCATAGGTTGTGTATAGCAGGGCAGTGTAGGAAAATGTGATCTGTGTTTTCTGACGCATTCTTGCAGAACGAACACCATGTTGGGCCGTAGATGGCTCTGTGGGTAAGATGATCTCCAGTGGGGACAATACCATTGAGGGCGCACCAGAAGAAGAGTTTGGAGCGGGGTGGAGCCTTGAGCTTCCAGATTGTTTGCCACCACGAGTGTATCTGATCAGGTGTTCTGTAGGATATGAGAGCTTTGTACCCATATTTTGGAGCATACATACCATGATCCGCGATGCACCAAATAAGTTCATCCAGCCCTTGTTTGATGCGGATGTGGGATTCAGTTAATGCCACGGTATATTGTTCCCATTCCTGATGCCATTGAAGAGGGAGTTCCAGTTGCTGGGCAGTTTTCCAAGCTTGGGAGAAGATGTCCGTGTGATGCTGATCGGCAATCTGAGCGAAATGCCGAATGTCCCGGGTTTGAAGATGAGTGATAAGCTCCCGATTTAATATGTGTCTGCCCCCACTGTTGATCCATGGGTCCAAGCCAATCCTGCCCGTCAACCCATCGTTTATTCGCCAAGCTAGATTGTCCCGAATGAGAGGAAGGGAATCTATCAAAGCCTTCCAGACTGATGAACATCCCTTAGATGACCAGGATGGTAGTCGGGCCCAATCCAGAATATTTGGGGCCATATGTATTTGTGATAGGTTACCTGTGTCCACAGGTTTTGGCTAGTAAGCAATGTCCATCCCATCTTGGCGGCCAGTGCCTTGGCGAAATCAGGGAGGTCTTTGAGGCCCCATCCTCCCCATTTTTTGGGCAGAGAGATTTTCTTCCAGCTGATCCAAGCAAAGATTCTTTTCTCCTGATTCCCGTTCCAGAGATATCGATTGCACAGCTGCTGTAACCTTCCCAGGATATTCCTTGGAATCCAGGCTAGTGCCATCCAGAAGACCGGGGTAGCCTCTAGCACAGATTTAATGAGCACCAATCTGCCAGCCCTAGAGAGATATCTGTAGCTCCATCCCATGAGTCTTTTTTCCATTTTGGCCACCAACCAGACCCAATCAGCTATCCTTTGGCAGGTTGGCTTCAGATTGAAACCCAGGTATTTGAGGCCTCTATCCAGAGGGTGAACCGAGTAAGGAAAGGCCTGAAGGGCTGTCCGGGTCTCCTGAACAGAGGTGCGAGTGCAGGTGATGGTAGATTTCATCTGATTTGGCTGCATACCAGTAGCTGCAGAAAAAAGTTGCAGGATCTTTGTGAAGGTCCGGGTGTCTCGTACACTGCCATCTAGTAGTATAAGGACATCGTCCACAAAAAGTAAATGAGTAAGATAGCAAAGGTCGGTTATGCCAAGTCCCCCAATGTCTCCATCCCTCTTTGCAGATTCCATGAGGCGGCTGAGACCTTCCATGACCAAGAGGAAGAGAAGGGGTGATAGGGGGCACCCCTGTCTCAGACCCCTTTCAGAGTGGAAAAATGTAGAGGCCGAGCCGTTGATGAGGATACTGAAGGAAGGAGAGGTGATGCAGGCCATGATCCAAGTGATGAAGGCATGTGGGAACCCCAGATGTATGAGGATCATTTTAAGATAGAGCCAGCTGACTCGGTCGAAAGCTTTGGAAAGGTCGATCTTGAGGAGGATGGCTTTAAGGTTCTTTGACCAAATGGAGTGAAGGGCTTCTTGTGCAAGTCCGATGGCCTCGTGGATCTGCCTGGATTCAAGAAATGCAAATTGCTGCGGGGCAATGGATCTGGAGAGGATGGGT
This sequence comes from Pinus tabuliformis, assembly GCA_031772625.1. NCBI lineage: Eukaryota > Viridiplantae > Streptophyta > Pinopsida > Pinales > Pinaceae > Pinus > Pinus tabuliformis. The sequence goes on along the minus strand of CM062806.1, from coordinate 207,522,257 downwards.
CTAAGACGGTTAGCAATGGTCTTAGATATGATTTTATAGAGGCAGTTACACAACGAGATGGGCCGGTAGTCCTCAAAGGATGCCGGGGAGTCTGATTTGGGGATGAGAGCAATGAAAGTAGAATTGATAGCATGATATATGGATCCAGTAATCCGGCTCTCCTCGACCACCCTCAGCAGATCCTGCCCCAATACTTCGAAGAAGGCTAAGTAGAATTCGATGGTCCAACCATCTGGGCCAGGGCTTTTGTCTTTTTTGAACCATTTCAGCACTCCTTCGAGTTCCTCAGCTGTTACTGGGTCAGTTAATGCCTCCACATCATCTTCCTCCACGAATCTCGGGAAGTGGTTTGCCACATTAATGATATCCAGTAGATTGGCTTCCCGGGGGCTCTTGTATAGATTCCTGAAATGGGTGGTTGATCCAGGTGGATATTGGTGGCCACCTGCCAAGTCCACCTGGACCCCCACCATTGTCTTTCTCAGCATTTTCAGTTTCCTTAATTGTAGCACAACTTACTATTTTTAGCAGTTTTTCGGGTCCTGAACTTCCGGAGCCGTTTTGAGGCCCTAAACGACGTTTTTTGGGGAATCCGGGGGCAACACGAGTCCATGGAATGGACTGGTGTTGCCCGTCCCAACAATGATAGTGCTCGGATAGATCTTTCTAATGAGCTATTGTACGCGTCAAACGGAGATCATATGCCAAAGTTACGACCCCGGGAAGTTGATGTACCAACTTACCCCCAAACGGGCCCACAGTTTGGCGTTTCATCTCCTAGGATTAGGTTTTGGAATGTTAAGGGTTTTTCCATTGTTTCTCAACAATAAATAGGCCTTCGAGCCTCATTGTAACACAGTTCAGAGGCATGTAGCCATCACATCTCTTCTCAGAGATAAGCTACCATCGCCCTAGCTAGTGTATTTCCATTTCTGTTTGTAAGCATATTTCAGTATTTTCCATTAATGAAATGAAGTATTATTTCCGCTGCATCTTTGTGTATATGGTTATCTCTGTAATTTGTTGCGTTCCTGTTTAAATCCGGATCAGTGGTATCAGAGCGGTCTGCTTTTTCTCTGTTTTTCTTTGCATGTCCCCAACAAGGTCGGGATATAAGGAGTTAGGGCTTGAACTGGTTGAACCTTTGCAAGACCAGCCTCGCAAATCCCGACGGCCTCCCATGGCGGACGAGAAGAAAGACGAGAGGGCAGGAGATCCTATCAAAATCTTGCTCGAAGAAGCGCTCGAGCGACAACGGAACGCGATGATGGACAACTTTGCGCAGATCCTTCAGCGGCTACCCAGAAGCGGCGCATCGGCTTCCAGCAGCTCCTCTGGAAACGCCACACCCTTTAAGGTACAAGTTAATTTTGAAATCCCCATATTCGAGGGTCAGATAGACGCCGATGCCGTAGATAAATGGTTAAATCTGCTAGAGGGTTATTTTTCTGTTCATGAATTTTCGAGTCGGGAAAAGATTGTTTTTGCTCTTCTCAAAGCAGCCCCCCACGTCAAGGATTGGTGGGAAACCTACTGCGAGCAGAAGGATGAAAGTACTGGCTCACTATTTTCAGCCGCACCCACCTGGGATTCGTTCCGGGATGCCATCAAGGAGCAGTACTACCCTGTCGGAAGCTATGAGGATGAATACATAAAGTGGACCACGCTGCGGCAGGGAAGGGACCAAGACGTGCCGGAGTTCACCAATCTTTTCCATACCCTTCGCACAAAGTTGGGTATCAAGGATTCGGAGCAACATTTGATACTCAAATACCGTGGCTGCCTGCACAAGTACATCCAGGAAGAAATACAGTTCCTAAACATCCCCTCGCTCGGCGCAGCATACCGGTATGCCGTCAAGGTCGAGCAGAAGTTTAAACAAAAGAAGCGAGACTTTGGATTTGCGAATCCAAAGCAGGGGAAGGGTGCCCCTAAACCACAGAACAAAGGACAAAGCCAAGGCGGGACAGCCCAAGACAACCAGCCGAAGCTGCAAGCAAAGAGCAACGCCGCGAAGCCGAGAAAGGACACTGGAAAATGGTGCGAGTTCCATAAGAGCTCCACTCACAACATAAGTGAGTGTCGGGCCAAGCAGTCACTGGTGGCTGAGCTAAAGGTTTCAGAATCAGATGCATGTTCCGACTCTGAGTCAGAACCCGATAAGGGGTATGAAAAAGGGAAGCAGATCATTGATGCGGATCCCAGCGCCACTGTTGCTACCGCAAAGATCCAGAAAAATGAACCCGAAGATCCAGAGGAGGAGGAGCGTCTCTTCCACTCCTAGATGTGGGTAAAGGGCTCCCCGATACAGTTCATTGTTGATAGCGGGAGTCAAAAGAACCTCATTTCGGCAGAGGTCGTGAAGCAGTTGGGCTTATCGACCACAGCACATCCACAACCATACACCATTGGGTGGCTTCACCAAGGGCGAGATCTTCGCGTGAGCCAGCAGTGTCGCCTTCCATACAACATCAAGCCCTTCACGGATGAGGTATTGTGTGACATTGCTCCCCTTGAAGTTTGTGATGTATTACTAGGACAACCATACTTGTGGAAGCGACATGCTGTGTATGAATCAAGGCCCCGTGTTGTTATTATTACATTGGGAAATAAGTTGTTCAGGATACCAGAGGTAGCACCACCTGCCGCCATCTCTTTGATTACTGCAAAACAATGCAGTAAGATCATTTCCAAAACCAGGAAATTTGTTTTCCTGATGATACGCCCTCAAGGGAAGAAGAAGACAGTGGCCGCGGCCTCCAAACGGGGTCCCTCTGCACGGCAGCTACAGATGGACAAGATTGTGGAGGAGTACGAAGACATCTTCACCTCCCCGGCAGGGGTTCCTCTGCACTGTCAAGTCAAGCACTCCATCGATCTGACCCCAGGTGCGCCGCTACCCAATGGACCAATTTATCGGCGCTCCGTTCTGGAGAACAATGAAATCAAGAGGCAGATTCAGGAGCTCCTGCAGAAAGGTCACATCCGTCCGAGTTCTTCACCCTGTGGGAGCCTGATAGTGTTGGTACAGAAGAAGGATGGGACGTGGAGACTCTGTATTGACTATCGGGCGCTGAACAAGATCACTGTTCGTAATAGGTACCCGATCCCGCGGATTGATGACCTCCTAGACCAACTAAAGGGGGCGAAATATTTCAGCAAGATCGATCTGAAGTCAGGATATCACCAGGTACCAATTGAACCCTCAGATGTGTGGAAGACTGCCTTCAAATCCAAGGAGGGCCTCTTCGAATGGTTGGTCATGCCTTTCGGATTGACGAATGCTCCTGCAACCTTTATGAGGCTAATGGATGACATATTGCGGCCATTCACCAACTCCTTTGTAGTAGTATACTTGGATGACATTCTGATCTTCAACCAGAGTTGGGAAGAGCACCTCCACCACATCCGACAGGTTCTCCAAACACTGCGGCAACACAAGCTATGTGCCAATTTGGAGAAATGCACTTTTGGCATGACCGAAGTTCAGTATCTGGGATACATCATTGATGAACAGGGGGTGCATGTCGATCCAGCCAAGGTCCAAGTCATTCGGGATTGGCCCTCTCCAACCACTCTAACAGAGCTCCGCAGCTTTCTAGGTCTTGCCAACTTCTACCGCAGGTTTGTGTTGGGATTTTCTCATATTTCTTGGCCCTTGAGTCAAGTCACCAAGGGCGGGGCGAAAGCAAAATTCTTTTGGTCTGAATCTCAACAGAAGGCATTCAGGGAGTTGAAGGATCGCCTCTGCACGACACCAGTTCTCGCGTTACCAGATTTACAACAACCATTTGAGGTCGAGACAGATGCCTCTGACTATGCTATTGGGGCAGTCCTTACTCAACATGGACATCCAGTGGCATATCACAGTGAAACACTTTCAGACACAGTCCGGAAGTACCCCACTTATGATAAAGAGATGTATTCCATTGTACAGGCCTGCCGACAATGGAAGCATAACATTTTGGGGAAGGAAACGGTCATCCACACAGACCACCGACCTCTGCAGTTCATATAGACCCAAGGGAAATTGCAGAATGATCGCCATCAGAAGTGGTCTACATACCTGCAACAGTTTCACTTGAATATCAAGTATAAAAAGGGCAGCACCAATAATGTTGCAGATTACCTCAGTCGACCACCGATCATGGTGCTAACCACCGTCCTCAACTCTTGCGGGCACGAGACTTCTGATTGGCCACTTCTCTACAAAAGCGACCCAAAATTCGGCCACACATACCAGACACTCTTGGAGGGTCGGTAGGTTGCAGATTTTCACCTCCAAGATGCCCTATTATGCCACCTCGGTCACCTTTGTGTTCCTTCAAGCGAGCGTGCCAAGATGATTTGGGAAGCACACTACAGTCGGGCTGCTGGGCATTTTGGGGTCGAGAAAACAGTGGCAGTACTGCAAAACTATTTTTATTGGCCGAATCTTCGACAGGATGTTGGGAAGTACATCCGATCATGTACTGCCTGTGCCATTGCCAAACCGACCATTAAGAAGCAAGGCCTCTATACCCCGTTGCCTACCCCTAGTCGACCTTGGGAATCCATCTCCATGGATTACATGTCAGGCCTTCCTTCCACTAAGCATGGAAATGACTGTGTTTTTGTGGTCGTCGACAGGTTCTCAAAGATGGCCATTATGATGGCCTGCAAGAAGAATATCACAGCAGAAGCCACTGCTAAACTCTTCTTTGAACGAGTGTGGGTGCACTTTGGGATCCCACAGTCTATCATCTCAGATCGGGACAGTCGGTTTCTCAGCACCTTTTGGTCCAGTCTCTGGTCAATGCTGGACACCAAACTCACGAAGTCCACAGCCTTCCATCCTTAAACTGATGGCCAGACAGAGGTTGTCAATAGGATGATGGTGCACATTCTGCGCATGTATAACTCAAAGCATCCACGCACATGGGACGAGAGCCTCCCCTACGTTCAGCACAGCTACAACCGAGCTCTTCACAGCTCCACTGGCCATAGCCCTTTTCAGGTGGGTTTGGGATTCCAGCCACTATGCCCCATTGATGTGGCCATGCCACTTGCAGCTACTCACATGAATTCAGCTCATGTCCAGTCCGAAACAGATAAGGCCACCAGCTTCATTGAGTGCATCCAACATATTCGCCAACAGGTCCATGACATTCTTGAGAAATCAAATGCCAAGTACAAGCAGCGACATGATCAACATCGGGTGCCACACAAGTTTCAGGTGGGCGACAAAGTCTGGTTGCATTTGCAAAAGGAACGTCTTACTGGAGCCTATCGGAAATTGAGACCACTCCGATATGGTCCTTACACCATTACTAAGGCTATGGGAGACAATGCATTTGAGCTTAGCATTCCCCCATTCCTTGGCCTGCACCCAGTATTCAATGTGGACCGCCTTCGGCCATACTTTCCACCATTGCTAGACACATCCGACATTGCAGAACAGCTCAAACCCACAAAATTAAATCCAGATTGCATGGAACAAGCTGCAACTGATTGGATCATGGACACACAGATCAAGAACACTCGCCAACAGAATATCCAACTGTATCGAGTTGTCAAAGCGGGCCAACTCCTTCAGCAGGGCAAGTGGCTCACCAGGGAACAAGTTCAGCAGAAGTTTCCTCATCTCATGGAGGAGCTCAACGCAATGGGGACCATTGCTTCCTAGGGGGGGAGGAATGATCCAGGTGGATATTGGTGGCCACCTGCCAAGTCCACCTGGACCCCCACCATTGTCTTTCTCAGCATTTTCAGTTTCCTTAATTGTAGCACAACTTACTATTTTTAGCAGTTTTTCGGGTCCTGAACTTCCGGAGCCGTTTTGAGGCCCTAAACGACGTTTTTTGGGGAATCCGGGGGCAACACGAGTCCATGGAATGGACTGGTGTTGCCCGTTCCAACAATGATAGTGCTCGGATAGATCTTTCTAATGAGCTATTGTACGCGTCAAACGGAGATCATATGCCAAAGTTACGACCCCGGGAAGTTGATGTACCAACTTACCCCCAAACGGGGCCCACAGTTTGGCGTTTCATCTCCTAGGGTTAGGTTTTGGAATGTTAAGGGTTTTTCCATTGTTTCTCAACAATAAATAGGCCTTCGAGCCTCATTGTAACACAGTTCAGAGGCATGTAGCCATCACATCTCTTCTCAGAGATAAGCTACCATCGCCCTAGCTAGTGTATTTCCATTTCTGTTTGTAAGCATATTTCAGTATTTTCCATTAATGAAATGAAGTATTATTTCCGCTGCATCTTTGAGTATATGGTTATCTCTGTAATTTGTTGCGTTCCTGTTTAAATCCGGATCAGTGGTGCCCAGGTGAGCGATCTTGTTAAAATTTTCTGCGATATCGCCATCCGGGGAGGGGAGCTTCCAGATTGTATTAGATACTTTCCTGCTCTTTGCAAAGTTATGGAAAAACTTTGTGTTGTCATCCCCAGCTTGTATCCATAAAGCTCTACTCCCTAATCTGATGGATTCCTCTCTTTCTTTGAGGATCTTGGCTTTTTGATTTTCTAAGTCAATTAGCCTGCATTTGTCAGCAGCTGAGATGAACCCCAATCCTCGGTCATCGGAGAGAGAACTTAGATCAGCTTCAATTTGGGTGAGCTGTGCTGTTTCCCGCTCCAATTTCTCCTTTGCCCACTGAATAGAAATATGCTTTATTTCTGAAAGGTTCCTGCAGAAACCTTTGGCAAGAGATTCATTGTCATTGATAGGGTGTGCCATCCAGTAATCCTTTATCAGCTTGATATATGAAGGATCCTTCAGCCAGATGTGATTAAATTTGAAGGGTGCCTTGGGTTTCTTGGAAGGACCCTGAATCTCCAGATAAATAGGATTATGATCTGATAGCCCCCCCGAGCCAACCCATTGTCTGAAGAGATGCAGACGCTGTAGGAGAGTCCCCTTTAGGAGAAATCTGTCAAGTCTGCGTGCAAGAGCAGCATCCCCAACTCGTCGATTCCTCCAAGTAGGAAGGAGACGCTGCATTGGAATATCCATGAAATTTGATTGCTCCAGCAGATTGGTCATGTAATCGGTAATGGGATCGATTTGTGCTTCCGAGCCCCAAGACTCCCTGAATCCCAGAGAGAAATTGAGGTCTCCTCCGATAATAACATGGTCTTCATTCAGTAATGGGAGGTGTAGGATGTGCTGCCAGAACGCTTCTCTCTGGGAGCAGGGAGCATATACATTGACAATTCTGAGATCCATGCCGAGATCAGCTGAGAAAACGTCCAAACCAATGAACCCTGCCCCCCCCCCAGGTCGAAATCAGTTTGATGGAGCGAGGGTTGATTCCAATGGCTAGACCCCCAGATCGTCCTACTGCATCATTGGCATAAAAGCTCCATCCAGGGGTCAAGGCTTGCAAGGCTCGAGTAATCTGTTCAGCTGAGCAGAGTGTCTCTTGAAGCATGATAATGTCTATAGGCTCAGTTTCAATGAGCCGCTTCATGGCTAGTTTCTTGGAGGAACTAGCCAGTCCTCTGCAGTTAAAGGATAGGCACTTCATGGGGGAACACCTCTCGGGGTGTGTCCTGCTCTAAGGACCCCGTCAATGGTCGATTGCCGGCCAGAGACCACCTCTGCCCCAGCTAGTTTAATGGCCTTTGAGAGATGGGATTTTCTCCCTCTGGTATTCAATACACCCCCTTCTGGAATAACAATGCCCAGACCAGAATGTCCGGCTGGAGTCTCTTTGGCAGGGTTCCTAGACCGAAGAAAATATGGGTGTGGAGGGGAAGACGGGCGCGGGGAGGTGCAAGCCTCAGGGGAAGTAGTGGATATGATGGGATCGGTGTTGCAGATTAGAGGAGATGTTGTTAATGTGCATTGAATCATGGAGGAATGTGAAGAGGGACCAATGACATGGTTAACATCAAACGAAGAAAGTAAATGTGAGGTAAAAGAACCTGAGATCATACCCGCTTCTGCCGCCGAGCGAGCCCTGGTAATAGGAGGCGATGGACGCCGGAGTCCTGTATCGACCGCGGGAGCTGAAGCCGTAGGGGGCGGGCCTGCAGAGGGAGGGCGAGAAGTGTTGGGTGATGCCGTCCTGGTAGGAGTCGGGGTACTCTTCGGAGTGTCTTCAGCTTTCTTGTTGAGTGGGCAGTCCTTTGCAAGGTGTCCGACTTTATGGCATCGTCTGCAACGGAAGGGGACTCCTTCATAATCCAGTAGCTGCACTCTGATACACCTTCCCCACTGAAGCGTGATCTGCTCCTCAAGTCCTTCACGGGTGTCCAGATGAACCAAAATCCGCGCAAGTGTTCGATTCCCAGATTCCACATATGTGCGATCGTAGTCCAAATAAGTCCCCAGGGCATTGCCAACCTTAATGAAAACTTCTTCAGCCCAGAATGGTAACGGAAGGCCTGGGAGGCGAACCCAGATTGGTCCTGCACCGAGCTGCTCCCGCTCAGGGTCGAAAAGGGGGTTCCAACGCTTGAGGAGGACAGGGGCCATTTCAATATGCCAGTATCGGCCCAATACCAGGTTTGTCTGACTTTCCTTGGAAAATTTGAGGGAGAACCATCCTCTGGGGAGGACATGGACCTCTGGTAGGTCAAAAAGCACTCCGCCCCAGATCTCCTTTACCCATAGATTGAGCCTCTGCCTCGAGTATGTTCTACCCTTGACATGCCCTACTAACACAGCGTTTGCAATGTCCATATAATCTCCGAGCGGCTTCGATTCGTCGAATTTGATGGAGATGTCCCTTGTCGTAGATCTAACACACTTTGCCTTCTTTTTGCCGGAACGGGGGGCCGACGGATGATCCACCAGTGGATTTGTAATGCCTTCCCGGGAAGGGGGATTTGTGGGGTGAATAACGACCGCAGGAGTTTCAAAGCAACCAGATGGGCAGACTCCCGAAACAGAGGGATGTGATGCAGGTGTAGTTGCTGGCGGGGGGAAAGGCACCGAAAGGAGGGGCGGAGCCTGTGGATCGAATGAGGGCGAGGGAGGTGTATGTGAGGCCAAGAACTGCAGAGAACCCGGCGAGAGCGGAGGGACTTCGAATGGCAGAGATTCAATGGGATATGCTCCAGCGGATGATGGAATGGAGTGATAAACTGCGGGCGAGGCGGAGGACGGGTAAGGTGTGCGCGCAGGAACAGTTGAAGATGAGGAAGGCGTGAACTGTGAGCGAGGGGCAAAACTGGGATTCCCAAAAATAGCTTTGTCCGGCGAGGGATCCGCCGAGTAATCCACCGCTTCATGCTCCAAGTCATCCATAACTGTCACTTTGTCGGCGACCGAAAATGACAGGTGAAGAAATCGATGGGGATGCTGCAGCTGTAGGTTCCTGAGCCGTGACCGCAACGGTTGTGACCTAGACGAGGAAGTGCTATCGAACCCTAGCCGCTACGAACCGCAGAAGATGCGCGAGAGGAAACCCTAACCCAGTCCTTTGCGCGTGCGATCCATCCTCCCTTCATCTCAATCATATTGATGTTAGAAAAGTTGGTAGCCATTAAATCCAATAGTCCTATTATTATAAATATTATTATTAATATGATGCACCCTTTTCAAAGATGTATTAAGAGATCTAATCGAAACCTTAATAAAGAAGGTAACGACTCTATAAAAACTATTTCATAGTCAATGCCATCAGAGTCGCAGTCCAATTAAGGCTGAGAGTAGCGAACCATGTTCAAGTCTGAGGTGGTGAAGAGGGATTGAGTAATCATCGTCGACGAGATCGCCTCAAGATTATTGCTAACCTCCAACTCGTCCAGAGAAGGTCGTATGCAATGAACAAAGACTGGGTTAGCGCTGGCAGAATGATGGAAAGGTGACGAGGGGAGCACCATAAGTTTTGAGATAAACAATGCTGAAGGGAAACCATCCACTGTCGAGGGGAGAAAGGAGGTAGGGGAGGGACGACCAACAGGTGACAGAAAACACCCATGAGAACCAGGAGAAGAGTTTGATGAGAAGTCAGGATTGACCAGAACACCCGAATCACGACCAACATTTGTCACATTGGTAGATATAACTTGGAAATCAATGGAAGCATCGAGCTGCACAGAAAGAGAGGGAGGAATTATGGAGAGGGGAAAATCTGAAGTGGGGAATTCGTAGGGCTATTACATTGAATACAAGCACCAACTCTAGCATCATCATTATCATCCTTGGTTGCGGAAGAGCGAGAGATACAACTAACCCACGATCAGAGAGCAGAGACCTGATCAATCCTAATTCTGCTTAAGGAGGAACCATGAAAGAAATTAGAACCATCAAGCTGCAAAATAGATTTCTCAGAGAGCTTGAGGAACTTCTTGGACTGCTTGAGCTTCCAGACTTCTTCCATGCATATGGATTTCAATGCTGAGCACGCCTCGATACGCGACCAAAGGGAAGCATAAATCTCATTAGAAAGCTCCAAATGCAGAGAAAGCAAAGCACATGAAATAAAATCAAGAATCTTTCTGATCCTGCCATTCTCCAAACGAACCAGCACCATACTAGCATTAAAAAATAAACGAAGGTGACTAGAATTATGAAGAGGGTGTTTAATTAGAGCGAATGATGGAACAAGGGACAAATCTCTACATTGCTTTAGAAATGCTAGATCTGTCTTCAACTTGGAAACCCTTAAGACACACCGTTCAAAATGATGAACTTTAACAAAAGTGGCCCTTCCATGTAGGGTCATAATTTATGAATTCAAGCTCATGTGATTCATATTGAATTAAGAAAAACTTCTGGTAGAAATCACATAGGAGAATTTTTGCCGACGTGTTTCGAACCATCCAGTGTGGTTCATCGTCGTGACAAGATGAAGAGGCAGATCTAGGCAGAAGCTTAAATAGAGAGCAATATAGAGACCCTAGGTTCAGATAACAACTATAAAAATGACTAGTTTATATATATAACATTAATTATTAGTAATAGGTTAAATTTGTATAGAAAAAAGAATAAATCTTTTTCAAAGTCAAACTTCAAATAAGGAGCAAAGTAAACAATAATAAAAAGAGTCAAGACCCTATTACTAAATAAATGAGTAAAGAACCTACAATAACTATTTATTTATTATTATTATTTTTAATTTAATGAGAAATGCCAAAATAAAAAACATTCATAAAATGTAAATAAATAAAATTCAAACTAAAAATAATTAAATAAAGGCTAAGAAACAAGGTCAACCATAAAATAAGGGACCATGACCCTACAAATATTTCAAGGAATTAATAACATAAACAAAGTCTATCACAAAAAATACAAGCTAAGAAAGATCAAGACGATAAAAGTACACTTAATCAAGAAGATCAAAAAACTTATTAACATTTGGAAAACACGTAAAAACAACAGACCCTTAAAAATATAAAAATAAAAATTAAGAAAATTTAAAATTAAGAAGATAGGACGGGGATCCAACTTCTGCTAATATTCCAACCATCGTCTCTATTCAAATTATTGGGCCTTTTTCGATTTCTAAGGCCTCCCTGAATTTTCGATGATGGAAATGACTAATCCTGACAATGACTTGGGCATCCTCAATGCATATGTGATGCTTAGATTTATTTGCATGCCGCCAAAGCAGAGGAGCGGGTCTTATCATGCTTAATGCCAACGACGTGCTCACGAATCCTTTGATTAATCAAGCGATCGATCTCACCTATGTAGGGAGTCCCACATGAGCAAGGGATAATGTAAACACCTTTCATATTTTTAGGGTCCACAAGGTCTTTGACAAATATTAGGGAACTTCAGATGGTATTTAGAGGCCTAAAGGTTGAGGGAACCTTATGCTTCCTTAAGATCTTCACAATGTTGTCAATGGTCCCTTGGACAAAAGGGAGATGTACTACTGGAAATCAATCGTTGGGATCTTTCTCAGCCCTAGACCTTTTACGGCTTTGAGGAATGCCTTATTACATTGGTGTCTGTTGTACCCATTATTAATGAAAACCCTATGGAGGTGTGCTTTCTCATCATTAAGATGGTTGCTATCATAAACTCTTAAAGCTCTAGTTGCGAAAGAGTTGAGAACACCGAGATTTTGAGCCGGGAAATAAAGAGATTTAGCATGAACATGTTGCTTCATGTGAGTTCTCTTCCGAAAGATCTGATGGGAAAAAGAGGCATCCTCATTCCTTGAAAGGAGGACGTCAAGGAAGGGTAGACTACCATTGTTATCATATTCCATGGTGAACTTTATGGAACTCAATTGATTGTTAAGATGAAGGAAGAAAATGTCCAACTCTTCCTTACCATGGGACCAAATGACACAAGTGTCATCAAAAGAGAATAAAGTAGAGGTGAGACATATATAAATTAATCTAGCAGTATCAAAATCTGTACTACGCTTGATGACTTCAATGGCCTCATTGATGGGGATATTAGTGTAGAGGGAGACTGCATCGAAACTCACAAGCTTGTCATCAAGAGCTAGTTTAATACTCTTTAACTCATTAACAAACGATGCAAAGTCCTTGACAAAGGATTTTGTATGGACAACAAGGGGCTTAGGCTTTAGGGCTAAATATTTAGCAAGAAGATAGGTTGGCCCTCCTATTGCGTTGACGATGGGTCTCAGAGGAACCCCTTCCTTATGAGTCTTTGAAAGGCCATAGATTTTGGGGGTAAGATGACTAGATTTGATAATATTACGACTGAACGAGCTAACCGAGCTACTAAATTTTATAGAAAGAACCACATTTTTTGAAATTTTCTTCAAAGGATCATTACTCAGTCCGTTGTAGCTCCCGCTATTACAAAGGTGGTCCAACATCTTCCTTCGGTAATCCTCTTTATCAAGAATAACCACAACACCACCCTTGTCGGCTTTGAGAACAATAACATCCTTGTTATTGTTTAATGTCTTGAGAGCATCAAACACAAGTTTGGTGATGTTGTTCTTAGGGGGCTTTAACTTTCTAAGGACCACAACACAATCTTGCCTGATGGTATCGTTAGTGACATCAGGTAAGTCTCTAATACTATATTCAATGTCACAAATGATATCATCGGCTGGGATCTTTCTAGGAGCAAGGGAAAAATTTAAACCTTTCTCCAATAGACTAAAGATCGAACGGTCAAAAGAAAAGCTAAAGAGATTGATAACCCTAATTATTAACCTCAGTAAAAAAGCTACCTGTAGAATTTGGTGAAAATACAGATGCCAAAAAAACCACGTAGGAAAATTCACCAAAATATAATTTAAACCCAAAATAATTTAATTACCAAAACCACCTGTAACATGAACTAACAATATAAAAAGTTGGGAAAAAATGAAGTAAAGAGCAAGAAAATACTAGCAAGTAAATTTTTTGCAATAACTCATAAAAATGTCTGAAAAATACCTTTGAAGGTAATGCAATTGTGCTTGTGATAACCCTCGTAAACTATTTAGATTTCACAGAGGAGTTCAACCTTGTCAAACAAACGAATGAATCCAAAAGAGTTAAGAATTACCACAAAGGTGGAGCATTGTCCAAAGGCAAATGAACACATGAATTCACAAAGAGATTCACGAGGTAGTCTATGGAATGGGTAAAAACCCTAAACAATTATCTACTGTCAGTTGTCAGGGCATAACAACAACCATTGATCATATGGTTTAATCGCAACCCTTAGCTTTGGTTTGTATGCCAACTTTTCTGAACAATCTCGAAAGTCGTTGTATAAATATATCACTTCAAACTACAAACAAATAAGTTCCGACATATAATAAACCATGTGAATCATTGTCTATACCCTTTTGCAAAAGAATAATGCACCGGAATACTAGGGCGCGAGAATGGTCTTTAAGCCCTTGATAATATAATATGAAGAAAGAATAGAATACATATAATTAAATATATGTATATTTATAAAGTTTTAATACAATTTTTATGCCTGGTAACGTATGTTAAAAGGATTTTAAATATCTAACTAGAAATATTTTAGGATTAGATTACAGTATCTAACTATACCATCTCGACGGTGATGAAATCATAAATTGTGATTAGAAATTTTATTAGTATGAAAGTAAAAAAAGTTGGTGAGAAAAATTGTCTGGTCTTGTTCAATATAATTAAGTATGGGAATCAGAAGGGATTAGATCTAGTTAGAAATAGAATTTAATAATAAAAAAAAGAGTATAGAGAGTTCAAGCGCTTATCATTGCATCTATTTTTCATAAGGCAAGTGAGAAAATGATGTGATTTAACTACAACTACTTTTGAAATATAGAGCCAATAGATAATGGCATCTCCTTGGTTTAATGAGAAACCAAGACATGGATACAAAAATAGTAAAAGAAGCATATGCTAAGTGTGCCTTTCCAGAAGTACATCTACATGTGTGATAAACATGAATAATATAGTAGAGTGGCCTTAATAAAACCAAGGGACGAGTTGAGTTCCTCAATAAATATACTAGAATGCATTAAGATGACATGTGTGGTGGATCCTAGTAGTATTAAAATAATTAGATTCTCTGATTGTTGTGAATATCCAACATACAATAAATACACAAATCAACAAGTACTTTCTAATTTCATAACTTCTAGGAAATTATATGATGCTCATGCCAAAGCTTCCTATAAAACACGAGAGTTTGACTTGTTGCTAAATTTTTATATAATATAGAGTTAAATTTCAAAACGCTGCACTTAAATTGAATTAAAATTTTTACTAGTTCTGCAAAATCCCCACACACCAATAGAATCAAGGGATGAGTTGAGTTCCCCAACATATGGGCTAGAATGCATCAAGATGGCATGTGTGGTGGATACAATAATAAGATCCTCTAATTGTTGCAAATTTCCAAATATATAATGATAGAAAAATCAATAGGAACTTTATAGTTCCACAAGTTCCAAAAAGTCACATGATGCTAGTGCCAAAGCTCCCTATAAAACATGAGAGTTTGACTTGTTGCTAAATGTATGCAAAATACAAAGTTAAATTTCAAAATGTTGCACCTTAAATCGAATTGAAAATCCTACGAGTTTTTTTTGCAGAATCCCCACTCACCAAATGTTTCTACAATTTTTGTGACTAACCTAAATAAATTTCAATATAAAACCAATTTTTTCCCAAGTGCTTTCTAAGTATATATTTGAATGCATAACAATTGAGGCAAACTCTTCTCTCTGATGTAAGTGTCAAACTATCTATGACTTGGTACCCATAATTATTCTTTTTAACTAATCATATCTAACGATTCATTCACATTGACAACTTGCATTATATTGAGCACTCCCCTTTATTGACAATTTTGTTCAATGTAGGTTACATAACCTCAAATATTGCATAGTTTCATATCTTCAAATCACAGTTTATGGGTATTTTAGGTCATCAAGGCTCATGTCTCCATGCTTATCTATTAAGTTTCTTTGCAAGGATTTGTAAGGACCTCAATGTTGTTGATAAGAGTGACACTAGGAAGTTGCCGCTATGTTCTCCAAATCTTTACATTACTGATTTGCAAGAGTTTGTTTCTTTTCAGATAACCTACTAATTCACGTCAAGGAAACTATGGTTCTTTACTTCCGCAAGAAGTAGTGAAATGCTCATGTTTTCCCAACCAAGTTAGGATATATTATTGATTATTTTTCGTGTTTCTAATAATTAATGGCATAAGTTATGTTACATTGTGTGTAATATTATACCATTCATTATTGCTATTTTATTTCTCCAAAAGAAATTTCTATGAGTCAGATTCAAGATATATAACATCAGTGCCTTCATAATAAATCATCACTGAGAGCTTTATCACTCATAGCATGGTTGTTGATCACTGTTTGGAATTTGGTTATAATTTGTAAGATTATTGGTTTTATTGATGAATTAAAAAACTCCAACTCAATTTTTGATGCAGGAGCATCCACCTGAAGGGGATCATCATGACAGAGGGTCATTTGGTCTCTGAGAGGACTGAGGAGGAAACTTCAAATGAACACATTAATTTTTTTCTTTTATTATTTTAATTTCTTAGAGAAGTAGTATTTAGAGAGACAAAAGTTGAATTAAACAAACTATTGTAGTTAATTGTTTTCATTTATCATGTTATCTTTTACAAATCATAGCGTAGGGACAATAAACAGTTTTATAACTGAAAACAAACCGTCAAACGTAACTAACAGCAGTTAAGAGAAATTGTTTTCCAAAAATCAGTCAAAAGGAGACAGAATGCATTGTAACAGGATCGACTTTTGAAAAAGAGAAATAATAATAGAAATCTCTGAGCACACAGAAGTTACATTTAATATCGCACAGTTGTCTATCTATAGATTGTTATGTTGAGTTGCTTGATACAGTAAAAGCAAATTCTCTTGTGTCTATTCTACAAAGCATACATATTGTTCTATTTGCATTAACTAAATAGGCTGACAAGTCAGCAAGATCTTGCAAGTGTGAACACGAAAGAAGATACAGAGACGTGGACGATTAGTCCCAGACCCATTAAATCAAAAGAGCGAAAGAAGTTCCTGGATAACACACAAGTTCCAGACAGCAAGGACAAAAACCAATAACACAGGTATTTCCTGAAGATGAAATCCTTTCTTTTATTCACAAGAGTAATCATAAATCTCTATTAAATATACATTACAATCCATACAAAAAAAGTAACGTTGTTCAAGTCCAATGAGAGCGTAATAATGGACGGGTTGAAAAACCCTAACTTGTAAAACCCTACAACGATAACCCAAGAACTGTAATAATACAAGCCAAAGGACTTAGCTACATTGCACTAGACAGACAAAGGTTCTAGCGCATAAAAGCTAGCCAAACCATATTCTAAGCGAGTGACAGAGACAAACAAATAAATCAAGATTAACAAGGAGCGACCCTACCCGGGTCTTGCCAGCACACGACAAAGCAGAAGCCAGGCCCTTTCGAATGAACCCCCCTGCAACAAAACCATCGAAACAGAGTACAAGTGTCGTGTGGAAGGAAAAGAAGAGCCAGGGAAACAAAATGTTGGAAGCGTAGGGTTCAGGACTTACCCATAAAGAGGCAGAGCACCAAGGTTGTGGTCACCCAAGGGTCCCTCTGCTCACAAAGGAGCAAATGCGTCAGACAACAGCATGATAAATGGGGAACGATGATAGCATAGAACAATAGCTTACCTTCATTGCAAGGAAGATGCCGAAGCTGTAGACCTCCGAGACCACAACCTACCAACGCAACAGAGTAACATGCCCAGTGAAAATTCGAGAACGAGTGATTTAATGAAACCAAGATAAGGAACAGTCGCCACAGTTCAGCAAAACAACCAACTGAGACTACACATAGAGAAATTAAAAATCCTTCCAGACAAGAGTGTTTCCATAAAATAACAGAGCATATCAAGCACCGAGGCAGAAGAACAAGAGAAAACTAGCACATTATAGTGTCCCCTTACCAATCAATGAAGCCGAGCAGATATCCAGGTCAAGACCGAGCAAAAACAATAGTAGCAGCATAATCACACGGTGAAATCGGACCAGAAGAGCTAAACAGTAAAACCCTTGACCTCCAACAAGACGATGCACAAATGACCAAGAGAATAGGGTTTGTGGGTCATTAACCAAGGCAGGAGTGCGATTACCGAGGAGAGGACACATGTCCAACATCCAACGGTGCTGGTATGAGTAATAAATACCAGGAGTAAAAAAATATCTGTGTTAATCATTGTAATCAACCTCTGACTAATCTAATCACATAGTTAATCAACCCCGAAACCATTCATATTAATTTATACCCATTTATTAAAGTTTGTTGAGTGTAAAGAGGGCTAGACCCATCAAGTGGTATCCGAGCAGGAAATTGAAAGTGCCAGGATAGACATGGAAGTTGGAAGACGAGGACGTGGGAGAGGCGTGCGTAGAGTAGCAGATGAAGGATTGGGAGAAGAAATAAGGATCCTTACTGCTAGTTTGGAGGCAACTGAAGCAGGAAGGAGAAGGGATCCAGAGGTAGGAGATGACAGCGAAGAAGAAGCCATAGTTACAACAGATGGATCAGATGAAGAAGGGCCGGAGATGAGGTTGTTGAGGTCAGTCCTGTTGGCTAGCAGCAAGCCTAAACCAGAGATCCCAAATTACGATGGCAACTTGTCCACAGAAGTTTTGTTGGACTAGATCAAAGAATTGGATAAGTATTTTGAGTGTGAAGATGTCAGTGAGGACCGAAGAGTTAAGTTCGCTGCAACAAAGCTGAAAGGACACACAACCCTGTGGTGGGATGGTGTCCAAGCGGAAAGAAGAAGGATGAACAAGTTGCCAATAAAGAAATGGCCAAAGATGGTGGCCAAGCTGAAAGGCAGATTTCTGCCTAAGGATTACCAGATTGCACTGCATTGGCAAGTGCAGAATTTGAGGCAAAAAGGGATGACAGTGAGAGAGTATACGAAAGAATTCTACCGGGAAATTTACGAGTTGGTTACACAGAGGACACCCCGGAGAAAACAGCAAGGTACGTAAATGGTTTGAGACTGAAAATATTGGATAAAATCAACATTATTTCCCCAAAAAATATAGAGGAAGCCTACCAGAGTGTTGTGAAGGCAGAGGAGAAAATCGCTAGAAAACAGAATGCTAGGAGAGGACGGGGAACCGGCAGAGGACGAGGACAATCCTATGGCAGAGGATAGACTGCCAGTAACAACGAAGAGGGTAGTAGCTCCAAGGCTTCAGGAACAACAAAAAAAGGAGACAACACTAGAGGTGGCAGGCCATATCAGCGAGGAAGAGGGAATGGCCAAGGTAGAGGAGCTAATTATCAGTGCTACAAGTGCCACAAGTGGGGGCACAGATCTTTTGAATGCCCTGAAGCGGAACAAGCTGGCCAGAGAGGAACGTTTGTTGCACAGCCTGAGGAAGCAGAGGCACTGCCCCAAGAAGCAGAAAATGTACCAGAAACAGGGGAAGCCTTAGTTTTGAACAAAGTGTTGTTGAAACCAGCCAAAGAAACAACTGAACAAACTCAAAGGAAAGCATTATTCCGGACAGTTTGCAAGTCACACGAAAAATGCTGCAAGTTGATCATCGACAGTGGGAGTACAGATAATTTGGTTGCCACCGAGATGGTAGAGAAGTTGGGTTTGAAGCGACTGAAGCACCCCACCCCTTACAAGGTGTCATGGCTATAGAAAGGCCATCAGCTGTTGGTTGATGAAGAGTGTGAAGTTGAGTTCCACATTGGCAAGTACAAAGACAAAGTTATTTGTGATATTATGCCAATGGACGTGTGTCACATACTGCTAGGAAGACCATGGCAGTATGATTGGAAGGTAGTGCATGACGGGAAGACAAACTGCTACAAGTTTGTCAAAGATGGGATCAAGCACACACTTGTGCCCATCAAGGAGGAGGAGACAACAGAAACAAGTGGGACGAAAGCATTACTAATGGGTGGAAAACAGTTTTTGAAGCAGATCGAAGAAAGTGAAGTGAACTATGTTGTTGTGAGGAGGGCCAAGACAATGTTGTTGCACACATAAATGTTTGATTTGCCTGCAAAAATTCAGGAAATGTTGCAGGAGTTCAGTGATATTGTAGTCGACGATTTGCTAGACAAGTTACCTCCCAAAAGAAGTATCAGTCATCATATCGACTTTATACCTGGAGCAAGTCTACCAAATAAGGCAACATATCGGATGAGCCCCAAAGATAATGAGGAGATCAGAAAACAGGTGCAGGAGTTGCTAGATAAAGGGCTGATAAGGGAGAGTTTGAGCCCTTGTGCAGTACCAACAGTTCTCGCTCCCAAGAAAGGAGGAGAATGGTGAATGTGCACGGATTCAAGGGCCATCAATAAGATCACCATTAGGTACAGATTTCCACTACCACGGATGGACGATATGATGGACTGCTTGAGTGGGGCAGCATACTTCACGAGATTGATCTAAAGAGTGGCTATCATCAGATCCGGATCAGGGAAGGAGATGAGTGGAAGACAACCTTCAAGACCAATGAAGGGTTGTACGAGTGGCTAGTCATGTCGTTCGGTTTGAGTAACGCCCCTAGTACTTTTATGCGACTGATGAACGAAATGCTGAAAGAGTTCATCAGAAAGTTTGTAATAGTGTATCTTGATGACATATTAATTTTCAGCAAGACTAAGGAGGAACACTTTCGACATGTTCGAAGTGTGCTGGAGAAATTGTAGCAGAATAAGTTGTTGATAAATCTGAAAAAAGAAAAAAAAAAAAGAAAAAAAAAGAAAAAGAAAAAAATAAATAATAATAATAATAATAATAAAAATAAAATAAAATGTACTTTCCTACAAAGAGAACTAGTTTATCTGGGCTTTGTAATTGCAGAAAACGAGTTGAAGATGGACCCAGAAAAGATTGCAGCGATCATTAACTGGCCATCCCTGAAAATCCTGTTTGAGGTACGTAGTTTTCATGGGCTGGCAAGTTTTTATCGCAAATTTATAAGAAATTTCAGTGAAATCTGCGTGCCTATGTTAGACACTATAAAAAAGGCAAGTTAGCCTTTTCGTTGGACCGAGGCAGCAGAGAAAAGCTTTCAGCTCTTAAAAAAGAAAATTACAGAAAGACCAATTTTAAGGTTACCAGATTTTAATAAGCTTTTCCAGGTTTGCTGTGATGCAAGCGGTACAGCCATTGGAGCTGTACTCAACCAAGAAGACAAACCTGTTGCGTTTTTCAGCGAGAAGTTGAACGAGAGCAGGCAGAAGTATTCATCCTATGACAAGGAATTCTATGTTGTCGTCCAAGCACTGAAGCATTGGAGACACTATCTACTGGGGAGTGAGTTTGTTTTATTTTCTGATAATTTTGCGCTGCAATATGTGATGCAACAACATAAATTGAACCACAAGCATGCCAAGTGGGTCGAATATTTGCAGAGTTTCACCTTTGTGTTGAAACACATCAGCGGGCAGGCCAACAAGGTGGCAGATGCATTGAGCAGAAGAGCCTTGCTCTTACAGGAAAGTACGATACAAGTGCTGGGCTTTGAGCATTTGAAAGACTTGTATCAGACCACATGGATTTCAAAGAGGCTTATGAAGCCTATCAGAATCCCTTGCTGAGGAACAATAGTCCATGGTTGGACTACAATTTATAGGAGAAGCTATTGTTTAAAGGGGGACAATTATGTATTCCTGATTGTTCAATGAGAGAAAATATTATTCGGGAGAAGCACAGTGGAGGTCTAGCTGGACATTTCGGTATAGACAAAACTTTAGATCAGCTCAGACACTTTTATTACTGGCCAAGAATGCGAAGGGATGTGCAGCGATATGTGAGTAGGTGTAAAGTCTGCCAATTGGTGAAAGGACACAGTCAAAACACAGGACTTTACACACCACTGCCTGTTCCAAGTAGACCATGGGACTCAGTCAACATTGACTTTGTCTTGGGACTGCCTAGAACGCAGCGAGGTTACGACTCGGTGATGGTAGTGGTAGACAGGTTTTTGAAGATGGCGCATTTCATCCCTTGTCGAAAAACCAGTGATGCCACTCACATAGCTCACCTGTTTTTCATTGAGATTGTTAGATTACATGGCCTATCCAGATCTATTATTTCTAGCAGGGATGTGAAATTCACAGGACACTTTTGGTGCACCTTGTGGAAAAAGTTGGATACACAATTGAACTTCAGCTCTGCATATCATCTGCAGACTAACGGGAAAACGGAAGTGGTGAACAGGAGTTTGGGGAACCTGCTACAGAGCCTGACTGGAGAAAATTCATGGTTATGGGATCGTGCGCTTGCTCAAGTAGAATTCGCTTATAACGATTCACCGAACCACAGCACCGGACACAGTCCATTTCAGATCCTGTATGGCATGCATCCTCGTGGAGTACATGAGTTGCGAGATCTGGGAAAATTGGAAAAGAGAAGTGCTAATGGGGAATATTTCGCTAAAGCAATGAATGATCTACACGAGCAAGTGAAATCAAAGTTGTAGGACAACAGTCAGAAATACAAACAACAAGCATATTTAAAGCGACGAGAAGTGCAGTTCAATGTAGGGGATGAAGTCCTTGTTCTATTTGCATTAACTAAACAGGCCGACAAGTCAGTAAGATCTTGCAAGTGTGAACACGGAAGAAGATACAGAGATGTGGACAATTAGTCCCAGACCCATTAAAGCAAAAGAGCAAAAGAAGTTCCTGGATAACACACAAGTTCCAGACAACAAGGACAAAAACCAATAACATAGGTATTTCCTGAAGACGAAATCCTTTCTTTTATTCACAAGAGTAATCATAAATCTATGTTAAATATACATTACAGTCCATACAAAAAAGTAACGATGTTCAAGTCCAATGAGAGCGTAATAGAGGACGAGTTGAAAAACCCTAACTTGTAAAACCCTACAGCGATAACCCAAGAATTGTAATAATACAAGCCTAAGGACTTAGCTACATTGTGCTGGATAGACAAAGGTTCTTGCGCCTAAAAGCTAGCCAAACCATATTCTAAGCCAGTGACAGAGACAAACAAATAAATCAAGATTAACAAGGAGCGACCCTACCCGGGTCTTGCCAGCACGCGACAAAGCAGAAGCCAGGTCCTTCCGAACGAACCCACCTGCAACAAAACCACCGAAACAGAGTATAAGTGTCGTGTGGAAGGAAAAGAAGAACCAGGGAAACAAAATGCTGGAAGCGTAGGGTTCAGGACTTACCCATAAAGAGGTAGAGCACCGAGGCTGTGGTCACCCAAGGGTCCCTCTGCTCACAAAGGAGCAAATGCGTCAGACAACAACGTGATAAGTGGAGAACGATGATAACATAGAACAATAGCTTACCTTCATTGCCGAGGAAGATGCCAAAGCTGTAGACCTCCGAGACCACAACCTACCAACGCAACAGAGTAACATGCCCAGTGAAAATTCAAGAACAAGTGATTTAAAGAAACCAAGATAAGGAACATTCGCTACAGTTCAGCAAAATAACTAGCTGAGACTACACATACGAAGAAATTAAAAATCCTTCCAGACAAGCATGTTTCCATAAAATAACAGAGCATATCAAGCGCCGAGGCAGAAGAACAAGAGAAAACTAGCACATAATGGTGTCTCCTTACGAACTAGTGAAGCCGAGCAGATATCCAGGTCAAGACCGAGCAAAAACAACAGTAGCAGCATAATCACACGGTGAAATCGCACCAGAAGAGCCAAAGAGTAAAACCCTCGACCTCCAACAGAACGATGCACAAATGACCGGGAGAATAGGGTTTGCGGGTCATTAACCAAGGCGGGAGTGTGATTACCGAGGAGAGGACACATGTCCAACATCCAACGGTGCTAGTACGAGTAATAAAGACCGGGAGTAAAAAAATATCTATGTTAATCATTGTAATCAACCTCTGACTAATCTAATCACACAGTTAATCAACCCTGAAATCATTCATATTAATTTATACCCATTTATTAAAGTTTGTCGAGTGTAAAGAGGGCTGGAACCATCAATTTTTTTATGGGATGGCCCAACCACAAAGTTAACAATTGATATTGTGGCTATGCTTGAAGATGACCATATCTACACTTAGGCTATTATGTTAAATCCCCATGCAATAAATTTTGTTTCTCTTGCATTTCCTTTTGTTGATGTTATATACATATTTTATATTTCAATTAAACTATAAATGACATTCCATAATATCTCTTTGGATTCATGAATTTGGATTACATTTGATATTTACCCGATAATGAAAAAAATGGATATAAAACATACAAAGACACACATGTGCCAAGTTACACAAAAACCTTGAACTTATTGCATCCAAACTTCTATCATAGCTTGTACATAGATGAGTATTTTCCTCTAGAGTGTTGATGACTCCCATCTGAGTATTTTCCTCTAGAGCGTTGATGACTCCCCATCATGTGAGGATCTACAAAGAAATACAACTACAACAAGAACATGATAAAGTAGCATATATCTATGTTTGCCATATTAATCTTCTAAAATGCCAAAGGATACATGGTTTGACTGTTAAAAGAATCAAGTTGAATGCAGGGGCACAAGGGAGTAGACAGTGGGAATGTTGTAGTCTATCCATTTGAATTCCACAGGGAATGGGAACTACCGGTTAGATAATAATGACAAGGAGGTGGCATTAATGTTAATGTATGTTGACAACAAAGAAAAGAAACATGCGAAGTTAGACAAAACCCACAAAGACGAAAACATATATGGAAGAAATGAAGCCCATTAAGAGGTGAGGGTACAAGATTCGAGGAATAGAGAATGGAAAAAAACAATCACCCAAAAGTAAAAAACTTTTAATATAGACTATGCCCTAATTATGCCAATAAGCATCAGAATAGGGATTGCAGAGTTTCCATTTAAACAAAAAAAATGTACGAATGGTCTAGATTTAATAATTTGAGAATAATTTTCCTCATATACACAATTTAGTAAATGAAATCAAAAGATTCCACACTATTTTTGTTTAAAACTTATGCAGTATGTTTCCCACCTCAAATTATCTAAACATTACAAATTCTCAATATTACATAAATTAAATAACACAAATATTTTAATGTTATCAACTTTCTCAAACCATTTAATTTATGTAATTATGCTAATTAATCTAATGCTAAACCATATCATTATATAAATCTTTGAACAATTTGTTAATTTGTTGTTGGAAAAATATAGTTTGGCCAACTTACAATATTTAAGGAAAAATAACTGATATTTTTCAATTAACATATAAGATACCTGTTCTATCAAAACGACTTAAAAACGTGCACATTTCTCGAAATGACTGCTCAAACAAAACTGGCCAGCAAACATAGAACATGTTGATGGGAAATTTTTCTTTATAGGAAATATTGCCGCCACACTTTGACATTGAACCCACACATATTGACTATAGAATAAATGTGTAGAGAAAAACGAATAAACAATGTTAGAAAAAATTAAAAAAAGATATTTTGAACGCAACGCTCGTGACCGGTAAATCCGGTGAAACACTGACCTGGTAACGTATAACCGCCCGTAACCGGTGAAAGACCGACACGCTGTGGATTCATCCCCCCTGTAGGGAATTTCGTCGCGATCAGTGTTCCGTCTTTTTCGCCATCTTCTCATGTGCCTTTTGATCTTCACATTTCGATGAAATTTCTGCTCGAGTTTACACAGTTGTGGGTACCTAGAATTCTCAATCTTTTCGGCAGCAACAGTCGCTACTCATTTTCACGCAAAGGCGCCATTGTTTTTGCTCTTTTAGGTTTTTAACTTTCAGCAATGGAGTCGAAATTTTCCGATCCCAGATCGACGGATACGCAAGATGACGGTCGTTGTTCTCCCTGTTGTTGTTGTTGCTGCTGTTGTTGTTGTTTAGAGTGAGATTGGGAGTTCAAGCACTGCGGTTTTTTTTACGAGGAATCAGAGGTACTCTGGCCCAAAACCGTTTAAATTCATTTGAAACTGAGAAACCCTAGTCTAATTTTATTGGTTTTGGAGAATTCGTATTTGCCCCAATTATTTCATTCACTCCATAAACATTGATACTCCTCGCATTCAACCCCACCACCAAAAAGCCTTTTAAATTTGTTTAAAACCTTAGAAATTGTCGAAGTCTTCATCCAATTTTTGGGTTTTCTGGAGAATTCGTCTCCACTCTTGTATTTTCCCCCGATTGTTTTGTTTAGTCGATAGCCATGGATCCTCCTGACATGAAACCAAATTTGTCGCTCGGATATTTCCCAATTAGTGGATCCTCCTCCATGCCACATTCTCTTCAATTGAGCATGGGAAATGGTGATAACAGCCCCAATTCCTCCCACGCCTCATCGACAGAGCATAACTCTCTACAGCTTGGCTCCATTCACCATGACAACGCGAATAACCTTCTCCAAAACCACTTGTCTCAGTCTGGTCCTTCGCTGCAGCTAATGAGTCATTCTGAGAACAGCAGTAATAATGGCAATAATACTATGCATGTGATGGGTGTCGGTGTTAAACGTGAATATAGTCTTCTCAGCAACATGACGAGAGTGAAAAGGAGGAGAGACGAGGAGGGTTCCCCATTGTCACAACATGGCAGGCCGGTGTATCGAGCAGTACCTTCGATGAGAGTTAGTACGCCCCCAATGAGCCCTCATCATGGTAATCAGAGCAATACTGGTAACTCAATCAACCAAAGTGGTCATCAATTTATGCTTCAGAGTCTCCCCACGAGCATGCATATGAATAGTATGAGTCCCTCGTGTTCTTCTGTTGAAGCTTCTCCCCAGAGCCCAATTCAGAAACCGGTTGCTAGCTTACAGGGCTTGCAAGTCCAAGGCCCGTCAAATCAGAGTTGTTCTTCTAATATTTCTGCCCCTCTGCAAAATCTCCAGTCGTCGACGCATTCCAGTGCATTTCACGAGCCCAGTCCGTATCCCGACTTGGCTAGTCGAAAGGCTGCAGTTAGATCATGGGGCAACCAACCTCTGTCGGTTGCCGATCCTGATTTATGGGATATCATGGAAAAGGAAAAACAGAGGCAGTGGAAGGGCATCGAGCTCATAGCCTCTGAGAATTTTGTTTGCCAAGCAGTCATTGAAGCTCTAGGAAGTCATTTGACTAACAAGTATTCGGAGGGGATGCCAGGAGCACGCTACTATGGAGGTAACGAGTACATTGATCAGATCGAGTCTTTGTGTTGTGAGAGAGCCTTGGCTGCATTCCATCTGGATCCTGAAAAATGGGGCGTGAATGTCCAGCCATATTCCTGTACCTCAGCAAACTTTGCTGTCTACACTGCCCTTTTGCAGTCGAAGGATCGGATTATGGGTCTTGACTCTCCCTCTGGGGGGCACTTGAGTCATGGTTATTACACATCTAGTGGCAAGAAAGTATCAGCGGCATCCATCTTCTTCGAGAGTTTGCCTTACAAGGTGAACCCTCACACGGGTTATATAGATTTTGAGAAGTTGGAGGAGAAGGCACTTGATTTTCGTCCAAAAATTTTAATTTGTGGTGGGAGTTCCTATCCAAGGGAGTGGGACTACGGACGGTTTCGACAGATTGCTGATAAGTGTGGAGCAGTTTTAATGTGTGATATGGCTCATATTAGTGGCCTTGTTGCAGCCGAGGTAAGCAATTGATACAGTTTTGCCGAATTAGAGACAGTGTGTTTGGAAATGCAGTAGTTAATTGTTGACTATGCTAGTTAAATAATTAACGGGATTTACATTATAGAGGAAACATTTTTGTCAGTTTTGCCGAATTAGAGACAGTGTGTTTGGAAATGCAGTAGTTAATTGTTGACTATGCTAGTTAAATAATTAACGGGATATATATTATAGATTCTAGAAGAAACATTTTTGTCCCAGGGTTCAATTCAATTTAGGGCTTCAACAAATAGCAATAGAAATCAGGTGTTTATACAATGACAGTGGCGTCTTCAGTGTTCACATATGCTAAGTAAACCATAAAACATAAAGACTGCTAGGTAACAATTTCCACCACACAATGGTATGTGTTGTTCACAACTTCAAGACTGTTCACAGCCAATATTGTGTCACAGACACAGTAATAGACATAGCTGATCCATTATCCAATAGTTCTACTAAAGTCTGTACTAATCTACTTCTGTCCCTGCACAGGATCTGCCAATAACTCTAGTATCTGCCACTAAATTTGCCACCGAATTATCTCAGAAGTGCCTGCGAATTTCTTCAAATCTGTCTCAGAAATTTCGGCCCTGCGGCCTGCAGCTGCGAATCTCACTGCCTCAGGAAACCCACACATCTTACCACAAAAAGCCACAAAGCTTCTTCAGGAGATGCACCAAAATTTCTGTCCCAAAATATGCCACGAATTCTGTGATTTCCTCAGACCAAGGCTTAACCTGTGCCAGAACAAGAAGAGGGGTGACCAGGTAGGGTGGGATCACCTCCACCGAAACTAGTCAAAGGAAAAAGGGGTCTTAAAACCCTCAGAGTCTCAGGCTCAAAGAAAAAGAGAGACAAGTTAATCCAATCCAATGGTGCCTCAAATGAATCTAATCCTCTTGTATTTATAGATTTCCTTGGGAATTTTTCTCTTTAATTAATTGAGTGGGGTTCACAACAAGCCCCAACTTTGGGCTTTTTTCCCCAGTTGCCCCCAAACTTGCCCTCTGCTGCCCAAACTTTGGGTATTTTGGGGTTTTCCCTTTTATCAGGGACTCTAACCTAAGGGGATTAATAGGCTACTTCGTCCCTTGGGCCAATTAACTCCTTGGGGACATTACACGGTAAGTGTTGTTGATAAACATTTCATCATGAGTTGTTTTGTCCACTATTTGTCATATGCTGTATCTTCAGCTTCCTGTTTATCAAAGGAAACAATGCACACTGCTCTCTTGGAAGCTACAAACATAGAATTTGTTTGGATAGTAAATGTTAAGTGGTACTTGAAAATTTGAGAGTTGTTGTCTTTCAGTGGTTCAGCCTGACAAACAAACTAAAGAAATTTGTACCTCGAATCAATAAACTTAATCATTTATGAAATTACTGATCTTGGCAAAGCCCTTTCACATTTGTTAAAAGCTATTTCGATGTTTTATTGCATTATAGGATCAATTGATTCTAACTCTTTTGATCCATTGCCTTTTTGTTATGAAAGATGCATATGTCCTTACATTTTACAAGGTTCCATTGAGCTGTATTGGGTTCTGGCTTATTTTAGTATTATTCTGCTTTTTATCGGAGTATACCTTCTTTTCCATTATGTTCTTGCTGAAAACATGGACCAAATTGTATTATTCTGTGGTTTTGTCTTTAGTTTTGAGCTCGTGACATTCAAACGGCGACCTTTTGCACAGGAATGTTCAAGTCCATTTGATTGCTGTGACATTATCACATCAACAACTCACAAGAGCTTACGGGGTCCAAGGGGTGGAATGATCTTCTATCGAAAAGGATCTAAACCACGAAAGCGGGGTACATCTCTTTATCAGGGAGACGATAATGGACATTATGACTTTGAGGAAAAGATAAATTTTGCAGTTTTCCCATCATTGCAAGGTGGGCCCCATAATAACCACATTGCTGCCTTGGCTGTTGCATTCAAACAAGTAGCCACACCTGAATATAAATCCTATATTCAACAGGTCAAGAAGAATGCACAGGCCTTGGCATCTGCTCTACTGAAGCGGAATTGCAGGTTGGTTACAGGAGGAACAGATAACCATTTGTTACTATGGGATTTGAGGCCTCTGGGGCTGACAGGTATTTTCTTTTTGCGTCTTTGAGATGAGATTTCCGCCTCTCATTTGCCACTATGTTCATGAGTGTTTTTCTTTTAACTTTGAAGCTTATATATATTTCTAAGGATAACAGACTGATGCCCTGCAGATTCAATACAAAGAGAATGTTGGCACTAGGTTGAATTACCTAATAAAATACATTTAAACTTTGTGTGCTGGATGGATTGTTAGAAAAGTTTTAATGTGTGCATAATTGAAGTCATATGTGCTAGTATTTTGCAAGGATTTCATGGATGCAGCATTTATATTAGAATTTCACTTCCAGATATTAAAGCCATAGATATAGATTTAATAAATAAAGGGCACATGGTGAAATCTAATTCCGATTCTTTTAATATACCTGGCAGTTTCCCCCCCTTATGGAGAGTGTTTGCTGAGTGGTTTGTGTGAACCTAGTACCAAAATTTGCTGTATTTTGCAAGAGTTAAATTATCATATTTGTTAACCAACTGATTTAATTTACAATTTTAATGTGAATCTGGAAACAATATTTACTTCAAAATTTTGTATTTTGCTTCCTAAGGTTTTTATGGTAAGGTATACAACTACTCCTTTTTTGTCCATTGGAAAACCTTGTGGGGAAACCCAAGGGATGCTTCCTGATATTTCTGGATGGAATCCCTAGTATTCCTGTTGGTGCAGACTAGTGTACCTCATCCAGGGGGATGTGAACCAGGCACCTGCTGGCAT
Organism: Pinus tabuliformis; assembly: GCA_031772625.1. NCBI lineage: Eukaryota > Viridiplantae > Streptophyta > Pinopsida > Pinales > Pinaceae > Pinus > Pinus tabuliformis. The sequence goes on along the minus strand of CM062806.1, from coordinate 207,492,404 downwards.
GGAACTAGCCAAATGCCCAGTAACATTAGCAATGACTGGTTGATCTAATCCCTTGGGCTCTATGATTACTGTTATATGTGTATGCTTTTGATCTTATTTTTTGAGTCCACTTAATCTTATGGCATTCTCATGAGTGCATGGACCCCATGTTAAGCGACAATTTTAAGACTGTACACAACATATACAAGTGAAGAGCAGGTAGAGGATATTGGGAACTTGGAAGTTATTTATTGGAGGCAGCACTGAACAATAAAAATGTTGTATTCATTTGATCTTTGTCAATTCCTAATTAAGGAACCCATCTGTAATATTCATGGGGATATGATAGGAGTTGTCTATAATGCGACTTTTTGAAGATTCCGGTGACGGAATCCGGCGGAAGAATTGAGGTCAAATCTTGATTTTTTGCAGTTAAAATGGTTTTTTAACTGCATATTTGGATTCAGCACCCTGAAAAACCCCTGAGACGCTTTCATTGTGCAGAAACTAGCTATCAAACGTGCGATTCCAATAATTCCTGCCGGATTTCGACCGGAAAATCCGCCAGAAAGGCTTTCAAAAAGTCGCGTTATAGACAACTGCGATATGATATAGGGTAGGCCTTTACAGATCCCATGGTCAAACCATCATTGAACATACATAGACTAATCTACTTGTATTGGCTACCTTACTAGTTACATCTGAACTTGAAGGTAGAAAATAGGAATGCTTTGATGATGGTTTTACATAGGATAAAATAAGATTATCTTGTTACACATTTTTGTGGTACATTTTTTATACTTTAATTTTATTATGGAATGTTCAAGCCAAGTCAAATTGTTTTTCTCTGTCACCCATTTGAGAGTGTATATACTTAATTTTTATCCAACTTGATACCAGAGCATAAAAGGGGAAGCTACACCTGTATATTTCAAACCCTCGTTATGTTAATAACTCGAATATCCAACACTGTTTGTGAATGTTCTTGTATGTCACCATTTACTGGAAAAGCAGTCATTACAATTCATTAATATTCCTGGTAGATTATGCTGAGTAGGTGATCTGCAGTAGCTGATTGCTATATATATTTGATGGTCTTTCAGGAATTTCTGCCAAACAAACTTTTGTTTATGAACTGGAGATTTAGAATTTGTCCTGCAACTCAATATTAAATTATTTAAAGATTGATTTGGCTTGCATCTACGACTATGCCCAAGCCCATCTCATTGTTGTATGAGAATTGAACCTGTGACTGTTGATCCAAGCCCATCTTATTGTTGTATGAGAATTGAACCTGTGACTGTTGATTATGCAGTTACTATCTGATATCCTTGAGTCCAAACCTGCTTTCCGAAAAGAGAAATTTTATGTCAAACTGTCATGGTGTTGAATTGAAATTTGTGGTTTTAATGTTGAATTTAGAAAAGAGTGAAGCGACTATTCTGAACCTTCAATGAAACACATTCAATTTTGTTGTATTGGACAATTCCTGAGCTTGGCTAACAAGTCCGAATGTTGAACATTTGAAGCTTTGATTGATTTAAGGTCATATGTGAATTTATAAGTATCTCATGAGCTATTCATAATCCAAAATTTTACTACATGAATATATAGGCATCATGGCAACCTATGCATATCCTTAAATATAGGCAACCTAGGACTTATGGAATATTTTTTATGTACATGTCAAGGTCTCACTCTCCTTCAGTATTTCTAGGAATTCATAATTGATCTTATACCTATTGTGGTAATTTTGCAGGAAACCGTTATGAGAAGGTCTGTGAAATGTGCCATATGACTGTAAATAAAAATGCTGTTTTTGGTGATAGTGGAGCTATGGCTCCTGGAGGGGTTCGTATTGGTAAGGATCCCTATCCTTGTGTTTACAATTTATTCTTTAGCGAAAATGACTATTTTTTAAAGTTTTTTATTTTAATGCATTCAAATGTGATTTGGGCTAATAATTTCAAGTAGATCACCCACTCAAGATTTAAGATAAAAAATTGTAGCTGCAACAATGATCAGTTGTAATTGTCAAAACATTTGATCATATTTTTTAACTAATTAACAAGAGACCCTTATTCTGTATTGCAGTCTCCAATCTTATTAGATTGATATATTAATTTCTGTAGAACAAAATTCATTCTAGTTAGCCTTTTCTTCAGTAATATTTGAGTATTGTTATCTTTTCTATAATAAGTCTTTACTATAGGTTCTAAGTCAGATTCAAAGATTCGAAACCTTGTGTCTTTCAAACTTCTTAATAGAATGGTGATGTGATACACTTCCATTTTGTCCTTTTGGGCTCATTCATTATTTTAGCTTTAGGAATGCTTGAACCACTTAAGGATGAATCTTAAGGATGAATCAGGTGAATCCAACCTAGGAGGAGGTAGGTAAGTAGGGAGACTACATTCCAATCCTTGTTGCCAACCAACCCTAGAGAGGAGGGGCAATAAGGTGGTAAAAGATGGGCCTTGTTACCACTCAAACTAGCAGGGATCCTAGGAGGGGATCCTTGAAGGGAAACTACTAGTTTAAGGGCAACAATGGAGTGATAGCCCATTGTCACCTTAGCTAAAGCTCTCTACTCTTTACGGACTTTCATCGATGGGAGGAGACCCAGTGTAATGAGGATCACGATAATGAATATATCAATGATAGAATGAAAGGTGATCCTAAAAAACCTATTCAGAAGAGAGACTCAAATATGTAGCTTGCTTATTTAGAAAGCAAGGTGAAAGGCTCTCTAGGAAGGGCTAGGGTTTGAAGATATGACTAACAAAGGAGATTCCTAGCCCTCAAAATTCTTGTGGAAACTTGGTTTCTAAGTGTTGTTTGAAGGATTAGCTTTGATAAGAAGTGGGACCACACAAGACCAAGTGGACCCAAAATTAGGTCAAGGGGATGGAATTGATCCATCAAGGGTGTGCATGACCTAATTGAGGAGGAGAAAGGGGTAAAAGGAAAATTTTTCTTTGAACTTGATGCAATGACCCAAATGAGGTCACTAACCCAGGGAAATGAAAGGCAAGAATCGATCTCAAAGCTAGGGCTTGAAATATCTCAAGATCCCATCATCAGAGTTGCTTCAAATTTGGAGGGCACTTAGGAGACACACCAGTGCAGTAGAGGGCAAGAGATCGAGATTTTTGGATGGGTGAATCATGAGAAAATTGATGCCCTAGGTCACCTATGGAGGTTAGGCCTAGAAAGAAAGAGAGAAAGGTGAGAAAAGTATGGTTTTGAGTGATCACCAATAGAGAATCAATGCTTAATCCTTTGGGGAATATGGAAGTCCAGGAGATTCAAATGCTTGGAATGGATTCACTTAGTCAAGGAGGCATCTAGAACAATTTCACATGGCATTAGGGCATGAGAACAATTGCTTCAATGTATTTATACTTTGATTTGCAATATATGATACTTATTTAGATAAAATTTCAACGAAGCATCTCTAGAAATATTCGCTCATTCAATATGTGGCCCATGACATGATGCCACGCTATAAAAGAACAAATTTCCACAATTGCGCATAAGAAAAGCAACAAATTTTAGCCTAGTATAGAGAAAATCTCTAGCAACATGCACATGGCATAAGAAAATAACAAAAATAGCATTAAAAGAATACCTACATGTAAGAGTATATCCAATCATCATTATATGCCAATAGTGAAGCTCTAAGACAAAATAAAAGAGAGTCAAACATCAAAATTTATCCATTCATCCAAATTCATCCTCCAAGAAGGATAGTGAAAATATCACAAGATAGAAAGAATGAATTGACTGTCATCTATTTATACAATGTCTAGTGAGTTTGATTTAGCTAATTTGGCCTAATTTAGCCTGTAAAATAAAATAATGTGCATAATAACAATAATTTTTTGTGACAAGCCCACCAAATAGCTCAACAATACATGAATACGCCTCTCAAGAGGATCGAATAATCAACAAAGTGAGTCGTTGGTACTTTGAGGAGGCCTAATGGAGTGTAAGGGGTGTCATGATGTAGAAATGGACTCCCAACATAATGGACAAAGGGGTTGGCCCATTGTTTTCCAAGCAAGAACATGTGGTGCTCCCAAGTGTGTGTGGGGGCGCAAGGGCAACCCCATGGGTCTCCAAATGGATCAAATATGTCTGTAGAGTGTAGACCATTTGTAACGACTAGAATGATGCTTAAGGTTACTTGGGAGCGGGAGCAACGTTTTCAAAAGCTCCTGGTTTGGGAGTGAATCCCAGAGTGTTTTTCATATAATATATATTTTTTATATTTTGATGCATATATGTCAACAAAAACATGTAGAATGATGAATTAGATATAAAAAAACATAAAAAACATAGATTGAACAATATAACAACAATCATCTAGAAGTTATAATCTTCATCAACCATGTTCACAAGTTAGTAACATACAACATGTTGAGTCTCATGAATCATGATTCATCAATCTTAAATTTTCAAGATTTCAAAATTCAATATATAACATTTATCATTATTGATCACCAAAGTTATACTTGTAAGTTAAGTGTAACCATTACAACAAATAATATCTTACATGAAATGAAATGAAACAACTTTCAACTTTCACGAAGCATCATATTCATAATTCATTACCAATGAGTTATAATTGTCATCTTCAAACTTGTTTACAAAAGATACCATAATAAATATGAAAGAGTCAACAATGATAAAAACTACTAGAAACTAGAAAAGACAAGTAAATCTATTATCTATTGCTAATGCTTGGGCCTCTTGCTGTCGCGAGAAATGTCTAATTTTTGAGCCTGGTTGGAAAATCAAAATCTTTGTCATTAATAATTTAATATAACCCTCATTAACATAAGATAGAAAACACATAGCATGTCAAGTTAATATTTTGTTCGAGTGATGGTTACATTTTTAGTAGGGTCATGATAGAGGAGTTCGACAACCAATGTCACTAACATTAAGGTACACAGAGGGATTGGTGCTCTTAATTAAATACGAGTTCCATACCCTAATACATGACAAAATCCAATGGAAACATTGTAATCCCCCAATCTTGAAATCTTGAAATCCTGAAAAACTGAAAAGTCTGCTGGATTTTGAATGAGATTTAAAATTCTACTTTTTCCATATGAAGTCCAATGAGGTCGGAACCACTCTCAAACATCCTGAGTCATTTTGACATTCTCTTTAATATTCATTTTCATCCTTTTACTTTAAGAATTTAACATTACCATGAATCGCATATCAATATTAGGGCCATAGGCTTGATAATTAGGCTGCCCCACTAAAAAATTATTTATTTCTTTGAAAAAAAATTGCATTTGGAATGTTGCTACAAATTTTTTTTGCAAAAAAGGCTAGGGAGCGAAAATTTCGCTCCCGGATTTGCTCCGATGCGGGTGTGATTTCGAGAGCACGCTTCCTGGTCGCTCCCAAAGGGAGTGCGATTCGGGAGTGGGTTCTAGGGGGGGAGCCGCTCCCCCGCAACCCTAATGATGACACAAGCCCTCCCTTTGCAGTGGGGGACAATCCTCTGGATTGTGGAACATCTGCCAAGTGTATGGTGCATCTGTAGAGCAGCTGGGCATGGTGAACAAGGTGCGTCATCCTCATCCAAAAGGTGGAACACGAGCAATTAATGAGTGCTGCTGGGGATCCATGAAGTAATTTCGACTATGGTGGAGGCCCATGGCTCTAAATGCTCATCCTACAAGTGCCAATGTGGCCCTTTGGAGGGCTAGGACCCCATATAGGGAGACCAAGCCCCAAATGGAGATCCACCTACAATCCTGCATAAGATCCAATGCGTCCCTTTACCCTTCAATACAATAAATCATTAGAATAATCAAGTAAAAGAGTTCACAAGTCATGGAACCAATGGGGCACTTCATGGTGGCGTGCCCTTTCGTAGTGGGCTTTGTTATGTACAAGTGTCTCAAAGCTCAATAGGAGGTTAGCCAAAGACCCTATTAGGTGGTTTCAACCTCTAAAGGGGGTGACATGTCCATGGTACATCCCTCAAGTGGTAGATGGCAAATGATATAATGATGGAATGGAGTGGGGATTAGGGAAAACATCTAGACTGCATGTCAAGGTGCTAGGGTAGCTAAAATAAGGGAAGCCCACACTTGGGTATATGAGCGTAGGAGGGAGCAAATTGTGGTACATGAGTTACCCCGACCTTTGTTTTTCTACCCTTCTTCATATGCCTTTTGCATTTTATTGATTTTTCTTCATAACTGCTTGGGGATCTAGGGGATGAGAGCATGATGTGTAAAGTGTAGTAGTGGATACCCCCTTAAGGTGGGGCGATTCATCGCCCACCAGGGGTTGGGACAATCATGGGTCCCTTAGTGATAAAGGGGGCATATCTAGGGCCCATAGGAACTAGGGTGATGGCCATGGATAAGGTGTAGAGCTCATGTTAGGGTTTTTCCCACGTGTTAATTGTATGTCCTGACCATCTTTTGCATTTTTTGGTACATTTCTTTTTAGCTGCATCAACCTCCAGGGCATCGTTCCAGGCCCGACCTAAGGTGTGGACAAGGGGAGTGGGAGGCTAACCCTGTGTGGACCCAGATGGGAAAATAGATGGATGGGGCTAAAATGAGTGGAAGTGGAGTGATGTAGGTGGTGTCGGGACGCGAGACCATGTAACCAAAATTGGGATTTCCCATGTAGTGTCAACCCAAAAGCAAAATGGTCAGTAAAGGAGATACCACGGGACGCAAGATCATGTAACCAAAATCGGGATTTCCCATGTAGTGTCAACCCAAAAGCAAAATGGTCAGTAAAAGAGATGCGACGGGACTAGGATACAAGGGTAACCATGAAGACGACATGACAATTTTTGGCCAATTTTATGGATGATATGCTCTACCATTCCTACCAATTCAGAAGAATTTACATGACAATTTAGGCCAAAAACTCTTCCTCCATTGTTTCATGTGACATTTCATCCTCCTATGTTTCATGTGACATATCATCCTCCTACCATTTTGACCTTTACATGTTATAACCATGAGAAAGAATCACATTTTGTGTATTGTTTGGATGTTTATTCTGTGAGTGTTTTGTTCAACCAATTTTTTTTTTTTTTTGGTTGGTTTAAATCTAATTTAATTTTTTCACTTGTTTCTTTTTGGTTTTGTTTTGTTCGCTAGTTTAAGATTTTGAGGTTAGTTGATTTGGCTTTGGTTTTTGGTAACTTTGGTGGGTGTATGTAATGATGTAGGCAAGCGATGCAACATAGAGAAGAAAAAGAAAGATCAAAACATGATCAATGACAATGTTGAGAGAGTGATGCAATCAAGATCAAAACATGGGAAAGCAAAAATGAAAGGTCAAGCAACAACTAGGAAAGCTAGTAATCTTATTGAGTAATTAGTGTGGAATTGTCTTGTCAATGATCATTCCCAAAGAGAACCCAATGTTATAAGAGGCCCAAGTTAGTGCCTTAAAGGTTTCTTTTGATGGCTTGATTAACCATCTTACCTATCCAAACTAATCTCATTGCAACATTTCATGAGCTTGTAGTTACATGTTGAGTGACTATTTGTGAAAATAAAAACCTAGAAAATATCATTAGAAACTTGCCCTAAGCCGATTGAGGGTGAGGCAACTTACCTTAAGTGCAGCAAGTGTGAGAGAAAGCCAACCTTGAGAAAAGTGGACATGAGTCGTGGATTGGTTTAAGAGTATGGTATGAAAGGCAACCAAGCTTGTAAGAGGAACATGCATAAAAGATAGCCTACCCTAAGAAGAAGATGCATGAACTAGACTAAGACATGTTCACTAGGAGGGGTAGCAACGTAAGGTAACGTGCCTTTAGAAGGTCATGCATGAAATATGTTGTGATAACCTTGCCCTAGGATAAGGGGTGAAATACCAACGTGCCCTATGAAGAACAAGTGTGAACTATGTTATGAAAGTGCAAAATTGAAAGAGAATAGCAATGAATTGTGGATTGGATTAAGAGTATGGAATGAAACGCAACCAACCCCATAAGAAGAATATGCATAAAAGATACCCTACCCAGAGAAGAACATGCATGAATTAGTCTAAGACACACGTTCATTGAGAGGGGTAACAATGTAAGGTAACATGCCTTCAGAAGGTCATGAATGAAATATGTTGTGATAACCTTGCTCTAGGATAAGGCATGAAATACCAGCTTGCCCTATGAAAAATAAGTGTGGGCTATGTTATGAAAGTGCAAAAGTGAAAGAGAAAAGCAATCCCTAATATATGGAAAGGATTTGCATGGAAAAAAGGAAGACGAAACAACAACTGCGCTTGGTGGTGTGGATGACATGTTGAGTAATGGCCTTGATTATGTGATCCCTTAGTACATTGAATTTTATTTGTTTGGAAGGTGCTTGTCTAGAACACTTCAAACAAGGACACTTCATTGGTGATTTGCATCGAGGGGGGTGAAGGTAAAGGTGGGAGGTGACTTGCACCAATGGAGGAGATATGTATGGAAGAGACATTCCTTTGTGAGAGCGTGCTTGAAAGGCAACTTACTATGAGAGGAACAAGTAAGGAAAAGGACAAATAGAGCCACAAGGAGAAAGGCCAACAAAAGCAAAAGGAGAGGTAATATAGGTTGACGATGTTCGAAATACACAATGATACGAAGAAAGGGGGTGAATCAATATCACTTATATTTAATTTCTTTTCATATTATTAATCTTAAAAATAAAATATCATGTCATAATCAATTATCAACACAATGCATAAACACTGATATTAAAGTGAAAATCCAAACTTGAAGAAGAAACACTTAAATGCTTTTCAAACAATCTTTAGAACCACCTATGAGGACACCAATCCTATATAAGCACCAACTAAAATTGTCAAGAAGATGAGGGCACCAATTTTTAGTAAGCGCCAACTTACAACAATATTTAGGCCTATAAATTCTTCAAAAGAAGGTTCGCTCTTCTGGCAACTTGCACCCAAACCAATCTAGATCTTTGTCTCTGACAAAACTTGGTCCAATAGAACAAAATTTGGCCTTCAACAGGACTTGGCCTCCTCAACAGGACTCTACCTAAACAAAAATTGGCCTCAAACAGGAATTGGCTTTTTAACAAGGCAGGACTAGACCTCCTCTAAATCAAAACTCGACCTCCTCCACACTAGAATTCGACCTTCTTTGACCCGGAACCAAAAAGACTGAAAAACCTTCTGAAAAAGTGTGCCAAAGACCTCCTATGGCTTTGGTAGGGCAGGAAATACTTCATAAAAGAGTTCTCCAAATTGGCCTCACTTCACTTCATAATGGTTCATGAGGTATGTACCTTGGACCTGTTCCTCTTGCTTGCTATAAGAAAATCAAATAGGCTTGAGTGATGGCCAATTTGGGGTCTAGTATAGGGTCAACTTGTACACGGGCTGGGCTGACATGTGCAATTGGCAGGATGTATATAAATTAATATTCAAAAAATCATTTGTCCTCAACTGTGAGGAGTTAGAAGGCATGTCATATATCGTCAGGAAGGTCTCAAAATATGCTATTTTAATGTGTAAATTTCTCTTTCATTTGGACAACCTTCGACATCAATAACAACCATTTTCAACAGAGGCAACATTACATTAATGGTAATCTATTAAATGGATTGGGCAAGGTCATTGCCTCATTCAAGAAAAGGGGAAAGGTAAGGTAGTAGTAATGATTGATCTCATTTGAGGAGCATGTTACCTTGGGTTAGGCACTAACTTGAGGTAGTCCAGCAAGAATTGACGACTCGGCCAACAATGAACTCAAGGAAGAAAATGAACGAAGGTTGATGAGTGATATGCAACAAAGGTTGGTGATGAAGATCGATAGGGATAGGGAAGAGGAAGAGGTGATAAAGTGGAACAAGGAAAGAAGTCAATGGCACCTTGGGATGGGGGAGATGACCCTCCCCAAGGAGGGAGAGTTTGGGCGATGTCAGATTTACTCACATGACTTGGATTGGTTCCAAGTTTGGCATTTGTTCTTGTTGTTGAAACAAATATCTTCTTAGAGGCTTTGTTAGCTTGCTTCTTCTCAAGGATATGGCAATATCAAGTGTTACAAGAGTCGATCTTATGGTAAATGCACTGGGTGTCAAATTCAAGGATATGTTCCCTTTTAGCTTTAATTTGATTAGTTGAATGATGACTTATTAAAGTGTTGTTTTTCGAATGCATGACAAGTTTTAACTATGTGGATATAAGTTTCATGATACCTACCATGTATTAGGTGCGTTAGTTAAAACTAATGTAACCAAGGGTGAAGTTTTGTCCATTTAGTAAAGCGTCCAACTAGTTGTTTTAAATAGGACATGAGTTTTATAAATGACCTATGTGTTGAGTTTGTATTCTAGTCGCAAGAGTCAAGATTTGCATAGTCTATTGGAATTTGGACCTAGCACCTTAGATATGTAATAAAGACTTATACCTGAGTTGACTTTATCCCTCAACTAAAACATCATTGTGGCAAGTGGAAACTTGTTTGTTTCTTGAAAAACTTGTTAATCAAAGGAAAAATCCATTGAGGCATGAAGAAATCATCAAGGTTGTTGAGGTTGCATTTAAATTCAATGATACTTGTATATTTGACTCTCATTAGCTTAAATTTTTGACATTTCAAGTTAAATATGGGGCTGCCATTTTAGGATGTTTGGTCTTAGACTCTATTCATAAGACCTCACATGGAGATAGTGGAAATTGGTTTGTTTTCTTGTTTTTAGTAGCTTTAATGATTTTTTGACATTTTAGCAATGTTTGAAACAAAACAATGGATCTTTTCTATCCTAAGCCCCTTGATTTAAGCATCATTTGTAGGATGGTGAGGTCAAAACATAATACTTGAACTTTAGCAAAGAAGAATCAAGAAAATTCCTAGGGAACAAGTTCTAGTAGGGAGATTAGACCTGTTATGACTAAATAGTAAATAAGGCTCAATGTGACATGTGCATTCTGTAGGTTGGCCTAGTTTGTTATATTGTATGCAACTTTTTTAGATTTTGTGACATGATTTCATATTTGACTTTGAGTCTTGACTTGAAGTTGGATAGTTTGAGAACATTTGTTTTTTGGCTCATGAATAATAATTCCTTCCTATGGTTCATTGTGAGTTTGAATCTTTATAAATGATAATATGATGATTTATCGTAATCACATGATATACTTGTATAAGTTTCAATTTGTTATTTTTGCATTGCATTTAGTGCAATCTCTCATGTCTAATTGCGTTGAGACTCGAGAGGCGCTCTCCAACCCAGTATGGAAGAGATGTTGTAATGTCCTGCTTTGTCTTGTTTAACATTTTGACTTGGTCAAATTACATAACAATAAAATAAAGTAAAATAAAAAAGTAAAATTATTTAAATTCGATCAATAATGGGTCGTGTCTAGAATGTTCGACAAACCCTAATTTATACAATCAATTTTTCTTCTATATATTCTCGACATGGTGGAGAAGACGCGTTAAGCACAAATGTGTATCAAAATTGGGAAGGAAAACGCAATTTGGATAGTTCCATTAAATATGTATGAGGGCTATGTTTACGCTTTTAACCTAAATTGTCCTTGAAGGTTCTCCCTGTTAGGGTTTTAAGATATAGGGCTTTGGTTTCTCATGTGCAAGGCCAAACTAAAGGAGAGTTTTCAAGAGTCAATTGATCATGGTTTCTATTTTTTGCCCTAGCTTCTAGGGCAGATATGGGGGTGCAATTTGATGCCTTCATATTTTCTTATTTTTGCTTAGATTGGTTTGGTTATTTGATTACGGTATGGCTGAAGATGGCTATATAACCAAATACTAAATGGCATATCATTATCTAACATAATCACCACTCTTGAATGAAGCTTGCTTCGTCCAACTATGGCTCTTGCGCCCCTGGAACTTGAATTTTTCAGTTTGCGAGTGTCTCCCTTATTGTAATGACCTTGAAATTGCACAACGATGAATCGACAGATGGACCGAATTTGTGGGGGAGACAGAGATATCTACATTGCCATTGTCACCAAATACTTGTTGATTGTCGGACAAATGCGTGTCTCAGTTTCTGTAGGCTCATCACTACCAGGCCCAGTGCAGAGAGTTATGACTAACAACCAACCAATCCATTGCCCAGTGGCCACCTCCTCCACAATATTCGTTTTGTATTCCTACAATCGTGCAGAGAAATTTACTATACTCTTATCTATTTTTCATGTACTCAAATATTTGCCGCTGGTTGATAGTTCAAGTCTCCCCTTGTATTCAAGATATGCGGTTGATATTTCATGTCCTGGGAGCCAACAATTCAAAATGCGAGTTAGTAGCGATCATTTATATACAATCATTGAATTTTAATGCTTAGTAGTTGTTGCCTACTACTCACAATGCTGCTTATTCGATTCTTCAATAGACAAAGTTGTTGCCTGCTACTCACAATGCTGCTTATTCGATTCTTCAGTAGACAATGGCCATTATCAGATTGTTAGAGTTTAGTAAAGTCTTTAGATGATTGAGTTGAATCTAATCAACTTTGCAAGTGTAGGCGATGATCTTCTTTAAAAAATTCATAGATGTTCTCACAATTTTTTTTATTATGTAAAAATTATTTTAATTTTATTATAAAAAGAAAAGGATTATACTTCTTAAACCACTGCTTCGCCTTGGCCTATCTCCAAAGTGCACAGATGGTATTTTAAAGTGTATTTTAATTTTGTTGTAAAAAGAAAAGGATTACAATTCTTAAAGCATTGCTTCGCCTTTGCCTATCTTTGGAGTGTACAGATGGTATTTTAAAGTGTAATTTAATTTTATTGTAAAAAGAAAAAGGATTATATTTCTTAAACCTCTGTTTTAACTTGGCCTATCTCCGGAGTGCAGAGATGATATTTTAAAGTGTATGTCATGTTATCATATCAAACATTTCAAAACTTTTCATTGTTGATATTTTATACTCTACAAAGCAACCAAGTTTTGTATCGATAAAAAAATGGGGTGATGCTTATTGTCTATTGGTGGGTTTGTCGCGATTCATTTCATGGGTCAAACTTACATAAATTTGTGATGCAGGTGAAAAAATAATGGAAAAATATAATATAATATTACATTTTTTTTTTATCATGGTAAACTTTATATTTATGGTGAAGAGATAATGAAAAAATTATAATAGTATATTATATTTTTTCATATTATCTTATAAAATACTTTTTAAGATGTCCTATTTTTTAAGTAAATATGAAAGAGAATTTATTAATGTTTTATTAATGTATGAAACATTTCGATGTGAAATTAGTGTAATTTATAATTTAAAAAATGTTATTTAAATAAACTAGACTATATAAAAGAAAAAATAGTGTTAATCCTTGTTATTTACACACAGTGTTTACCTATTATGTAAATTATAGCATAGTAAGAAAGGATATACAATTTTAAATTATTGCGCCGAGAGGTCCTCCAACCTAGTATGTAAGAGATGTTGTAATGTTCTATTCTGTTCTATTCTATTAAATAAAATAAAAAAATAAAATAACATAAAATTTATAATTAAAATAAATATGAGGTAAAATAGTTAATTTACCATGCTCTAGCTTTTTACAACCCGTGGTTTTGCCAATGATATTTTTATGTAAGAAGATATATATATATATATATATATATATATATATTAAACCAGCCTAGTTCCACTTAACTCTGGATCTACCAAGCCGAGAGGTATCAAATCTCATTTCACTTTAAAAGAAGTTTGCACCTCAAGGGATTTGATCCCTCTCAACGCTTGGTAGATCCAAAGTTATGATGGATCTAGGCTGGTCTAAATTGAATGCAATTCTATTATTTTTCTTGAAAATCTATATTTTCTGTCTTTTTCAATATGCCTAGTCATTGTTAGGTTGACTCGTGAGTTTTTTCCAAGTCTCTAGTCAAGCTAAACTCTTTAACCAAAACAAATCTTGTGTTGAGTTTGGTAATTTTTGGTATGGATTAGTGTCTTGAGTAAGATCAATGGTTTATACATTGTTATTGTTTAAAGTTTGTGGTAAAGTTGCATTGCCAACTTAGTCCAAAAACGATGGGTTGGACAATGCTGGAGTGAGGTGCTAGAAGATCGGTAATACTGATTAGGTTTAAGTTTAGGGAAGGAGCTATCTTGTCATAAGATCTTGAGCTAGCATTTTCACTAACATTTGATGTTGTGGTATTGTTAGGGTTGGATAGTTACTTTGGCTTGATGGAAAATCTTATATGTTTGTTAGGTTTACACTCATATAGGTGGTAGAAGTTAGGACTTTGACAAGAAGTGTTTTGAATTGGGTTGTTCTATGGAGACAACTTGGATATTTCACTCATTACATTTGAGTAGGGTAAATGATATACATTGTTTCTGAAGTAGATGTTAAGGTCTGACAGTTTTGGAGATATGCTCGTTTATGGCCTGTGGAAATTCTTGGATTTGGGATTTTGAGATCTAGTTCCTGTAAACTTTTAGGTTGAATCGGAAATATAAATAAGAGCATTATATATTACAGTTATGTCCAACCAAATACACAATGCAGTCCAAGAAGATAAACACTAAAGGGAACAATATTTCCAGTCCTTAAGACACACATTTCAATAGCAGATCTGAAAATTACTTGTTTACGACTGATTATTGCAGCCGTAAATCGGTGCACCTAGCTTCTATATATTTGTCATATCACTTAACAAAAATCAGTTAGCTGATCTGAAAGTTATCTGTTTACAGCTGAGTTATTATGGCGATAAATCGGTGCGCTGAGCTTCTATATATTTTTCATTACTTAACGAAAGTCAGTTAGTTGTTCATGATAAATTCTGCATTCCAAACAGTCCTAGAAACCCAGTCATTCACAATGAGGAAGTTACAAGTACATAGAAGGTACAAGTTGTTCATGAATGTAACTAGTATCGGTCCATCATAATTGTATTTGTCAAATGAAAAAGAAAAATAAATTTTATTGTAGAAGAAAAATATTTTTTAAGCATGGGTTTCATGCTATTTTATTTATTTTCTAGGTCATAGCCTCCATTGAAGGCTTCTAGGTTTTGTCCTGAGTCAAAGGAGTCATTGTCACAATTATTAGACCCTTCTTGGGCTTTTGTATCATGTAAATAAATTTATTTTTGAGTCAAATCAGTCATTTTACCTCTCCTCACCAAGTTTTCCCTGTCTCGGAGAAGTCGGCCTAGTTGGAGGCTATTTGACCTTGTGGAAGCAGTATAAAATCATAAATAGAGACAGTTCGACTCACTGGAGGAGCACACACACAAGTTCGATCTACAAGAGAAAGAGGACGAAAAGAAGAGCGAATCGTGGGAGAAGAAGACCTAATCCAAGGAGAAAGAAAATTGAAGTTTGGAGCATCCCTCTCTCTAACACATGCGAGTTTTCTAGGGTTTTGGACAAGTTGCAGGGGGCAAATTTCTGCAGTAATGGCAGGTCCGAAATCCTGTTGCTGGGGGGCCAAAATTCTGGATTAAAGCAGTATTTGAGGAGCTGACACTTGGAGGATTTGACAAAGTTTGTCTACTTGAAGGAAGGGTTGGCTTGGTGATTGGAGGAGGTTGTTGTCTAGGTCTAAAGAGTCTTGGATTGTCTCGTTTTGATTTGGATCTACTAAAGGAAGAGTTTGACTGGGTTTTCCACTTCATAGGGGTTTTTTTCCTGGCTGAATGCCTACATCTTGTGCCCCCTGTTTTTGTGATCTTCATGCACTTTTGATTTGGTAATTGCTTGATGAAAGACAACATATTAGAGAAGTAAATGAAGCTAACACTTATCACAAGTAATTATCAAGAAAAGAGGAATCAAACCCTGTTAAAATTGGCAACTAGGACCAAATTCCACTTTGGACAACTCCTTTGGGAAAGATTAATACAACATTGAATTCCTCTTTTCGAGAGGACCAAAATCGATCTAAAGATCGTCAAATTTGGATAAGGAAAAGTTTATTTTTTGAATTTATATTTCTCTCCTGCAAATTAACAATGTCAGCCTCACCTATATGTCGGCTCAAGAAGCTCAAAAGTCATGTTCCTTCAACTCCACCGATTGGTATATATAGCGGTGCTTTCTCCCTCATTTGATACATCCAAGTGCTTATCCTCTCCTTTGAAATAGGACGACATCTGAGGCAGGACGCAGGTGGCAAGAGTTGAGTTCATGATGAGGCCCATCTCTATTTAGGGTACAGTTTTCTTGGAAGAAAAAGCTGCAGGTCTGTGGCATCTTGCGTGGAGGATAGGAGGTTTGTTTGGGCAATGTATCTCTTGTTTTTGGGTACAAATTTCCTGTTGAATAGAGCTGCAGTCAAAGGAATGCTTGGTGGATGGTTTATTGTGCCATTTTGTGAGGTTTATCTTTGTAATAGGCCGCAGGAAGAGAGCCGCTACAACAACTAGTTGGTAAGATGTTTGGAGGGCATGAAGGCATGGATAAGTCCTCTCTAGGCTGCATATGCCCATGCTTGAGCGCAGGCAAATCAAAATTTTTTCATGAGTCTGGGACTGTTTGTCTTCCATGGATTTAGGGTTGTGGTAGGGTTTGTTGAGGAGCCTTAAAGCTCTATATCAGTGATGCATGTCTTCTTATGGTAAATCACAGTGATGGAGAAAGAAGGCTGAAGCAGGCAACCCTAACTTGTGACTCGGATTGCAGAGGAAAGACATCAACTCTTGAAGCTAACTGTGTTCATGCCCTAACGAGTATTCACAATTGCATGTTTAAGAGCCTTGATGTTAGATCTTCTATTTGGCAAGTCAGTATTGACTTTAAATCATTGTTCTCTCTCTGCTGAACATTTGATGATTAATAATAAGAAGAATTGATCAAGGGTTTTCCCAATATTGGGGTTTTTCCCTGGCTTGAGCCATATCCATGTGTACTCTTGTCTTGGCTTGTCTTCTGCATCTTTTGTCTATAGTTACTGTCTTGATAATAATGTCTTATGATATTGCTAATGAAAATTGGGCTATATGGATCTTTGAAGTAACTGTCTCATGATAAGAACATGTTATCTCAAAAATTAACATGGTATTAGAGCTAGGAGAAGTCAAGCCCAAGCAAGAGACAGATCAATCAGTCTTTTGATAACGGATTTTCTGAGGCTTGTATGAAGCAAATGGCATCTTCGCTTGGATAGCTCAGAGACTGCATTTGCATAGCTTGGCACAGGGGCTTATTTTTGCATGACAGTATCACAGGATCAAGAGAAGCATGTCTTCTGTGAGCTGTTATAGATTGTCAACTCAATGTTTATGTGATATTTTCTGCACAAACGTATTCAAACTCCCCGCCAGATCTTGATTTCTAACTTGACAGTCTAACTCTGGGTTTCAAATCACTGTCTGAGTTCATCTTGCTGTCTCCATTGTCTTCTCCATTGATTCATGGCAAGTTTGGTGAAGATGACAGCATCTAGGAACTCATGGAAAGAGCAAGCATTCCATTTGTTTGCACAGGATCTTACCTTCACCTATGACACTATGGCACAAGTTTCATATCCCTGCGTCTGGTCTCATATCTCTGCATTTAGTAAATTAATGATCATGTTCTGGAATGTCCTCACTATAATAGATATGTATGGCAAAGTATTACTTTATGATCTCGATTCACTAATCAGAGTCTCTGCATCACTGTAACCTATTACAATATCTCAGTCAGTCTCTTACATAGAATGATATCATACGTTCGCAATATGATTGACATCATGGCATCTCTGTGATATGATTGGCATTATATATATATATATATATATATATATATATGTGTGTGTGTGTATATATATATATATGTATGTATGTATATGTCATATCTGCAATCTAATTTGCATAATATGCGATGTGGTTGACATTAGTTCTATTGATTCCTCTGCATTCTTTGTATGGATCTCCTGCATAGTTATATGTATGGTTCTTTGCATGGCATCTAAGATGTATGTTGCAGTGTAATAGTATGACATCAATAATGGTATCATTGTTGTGGCTACGAATGACATTGTTGTTCTCTGTATATTTGAATGGCATGGCTACTGCAACATCGTATGGCATCACATTATCTCTCAGACTTGGCATCGCATTATCTCTCAGCCTTGGCATCGCATTATCTCTCAGCCTTGGCATCAATTTTGGCAGTTTTTTATCACAATTATGTATGACTCATATGAATCTTGATCTCGACATATTTGTAATGATCTCAGCTCCGCTTCAATTTGGCTTGTCATTCCTCTGCATCATATATATGAGATTTCTGTTGGTATCTTAGTTATATATTGATCGCTCCTCTGCATTATATATATTTCCCCAACACGGAGTTACTTAAGGCACTGATTCACTGTAGTATGTCCAACCTCATCAATATTGGATTCTCTGTTAGATCTCGTCAGTGGCATGTATATGTATGTGATTCTTATTACACAGTAGCATCACACAGTGGCTCAATGGTTAACATTCTGGCTCGCACAGTGAACAATATCTTGCTCAAATTAATTATTTCAAAGACTTGTTTCATTTCTGACGATGTCATCACTGCCCATTATGGTTTTGTATGCTTTAGTGCATCATTTTTCTAGAAGGCCTGACATCCTATAGTAGCTCTCTCATTCTATTAAGATGAATGGACAATATCATCTCTGCTATGGACCTATGGTTATAAACATTGAGAATGATCTCGTTAATGATTAGTGACTATGATATATTCAATAACCCTAATCTGTAAGGGTTTTTGTTAATGATATACATGTATGATCTCTTCTTCTTGATGTCAGTGACATGATTCTCATATGATTATGGTGACAATGCTCTTGAGACAGTATTGACAGCATAAGGTGACATCTATATGACAATGGTTACAATGTGAGGTTGTATTTCTTTTATATCTTCAACTTTCAGATCAAGCAAAGATTTATGAGTCAATGCCGTAGGACAAACTGTAAAATCTCCGGTTTGTCGACTGAAGTCTGACATTTCCTAAATAACGGTATACATGATTTGAAAGGTATTAATCTAGCTTGATATCTCAGCATTCTCAGAGTATCTACAGTAATAAGTGCATGACATATCTAAGTACTTCTATGTCTGAATTTCTGTGCACCATCTCCACGATTCAATATATCTTATCGATCAACTAGAACTCTGTTGAGGATGGTTAACAATATGTATGCACCTGCATACTCAGTTCTTATACGCCATATCTTCGACTTTGGCATCTTGGAAAAGGAAGAAGTACCTTAGGAGTATTCTTTCTTGAAAACAAGAACTTGGCATCCCATTACAGACCCTCATCCATGAAGTACAGAAATAGATGTGATGACAAATATTTTCTTCTGATATTGTTCTTACAGGTTTGATTGAGAAAACGAGATGGCTGCAGTGATCTTGTCCTTTCTCTATGATGATGCCTAAGCAGTAGTTTATGACAACCTTCCTCCCCCCTTTTTTGACCATATATTCTGGAAGATCAAAGGGAGTAGAAGTATTTCAAAAACTGGGAAAAGTTATATGTCAGCCCCTCTTCATACAGAAATGGTCGAATTAATAATTTCACTTGCCCATGATTATTGCCCATAAGGACTATCATCCAGCTGCAAATATCTCGACAGGCAAGGTTTCCTTTAAATATTCAGTGGGAGCTATGATTGAGAGGGAGTTGATGTCTTCCTTAGCTTTAGGGAGATGTTGATCCAAACATCTTGCTGGTACTCTGAGGTACGCTATTGAAACTGCTGAAGCACAATATGATGAAAAGTAAGATGCTATAATTCAACTTTTTTTATAAAG
Source organism: Pinus tabuliformis (assembly GCA_031772625.1). NCBI lineage: Eukaryota > Viridiplantae > Streptophyta > Pinopsida > Pinales > Pinaceae > Pinus > Pinus tabuliformis. Next base: position 207,472,666 of record CM062806.1, on the reverse strand, counting down.
ACTGCAGTCTGGAAGCTTGTTTAGGCTGAATGCATATAGTAGTAAGCCTGTCTTTTTATGAAACCATTTGAGTTAAGCTCCTCATATAACCCCTGCTGATCTAATAATTTCATCTCAAGTGTGTAGAGATCTCAGGGATTCAGATCTTGGGTGTGAGGGGAAGTCTTGAGTTGGATTGACCAACTCCCAAGATAAAAAAGCTTAAGAGCCCATTGTGTTAAATTTAGGTCTTATCTGCCGATTGGTTTTCCAAAGGTCTAGGCCATTGCTTACCCATTTAAAATGTTTTACTCATCTATTTTCATCTATTATGCATTTAAAGAATAGATCTGCTTATAAGAGCCATACATAATTGTGAATATTGTAAAATAAAATTTTGTAGATAATTTTCTAACCCTTGTGTGCAACTGGGGTTTTGGGTTCTATTTTTAATTTTTGTATATATTGGGTTTCTGGGCTTTTGTAATTTTATTTTGCAGGTGGAATTCAAGCTAGATCTGAAGATTGTTCAGGGGATTTCAAGGGTTTGTTAAATTTATGTTAACATGTTCTTTGCATAGGTTAGTTACTTCATAAGCTCATTATCAATTTCATTTAACCATAAACAATCACTTTAACCATCTCCATAATCACTAAACTACAAAAGACAAGCCAAGACAAGAGAACACATATGGCTCAAGCTGGGGAAAAACCCCATAATGGAGAAAACCCTTAATCAATTCTTCTTTTTATTATAATCAAGTGTTTAGCAGAGAGAGTACAATAGAAAGTCAAGATTGCCTTGTTGAGCTGAGAGGCTCATTCTACAATTCAGTTTGATGTGTAAGCCTGTCCGTTCGTTATCAAAGTTGAAATTTTGCTCATCTTGGCCAAAATAAAAAATAAAAAAAATAAAAAAATTAAATAACTATACAAAACATTTAAATAATGTCCGCTCATAAACAAATTTTCATTTGAAGAAATTGGATCCCTCTTGGCCCATGTTACATCTGTATTTAAGATGGATCTATGCTGGTCAATAGGACATCCAGAGGTACACCCGATAGGTCAATAGATGATCCAATCATAATAGAGATATAGAGGTAGAGATGAGGAGGATATACCATCCCTGAATAAGCCCTAGATGCACCAAGTTAGGGCTTGTGTCAGACAACCATTGTAAACACATCCATAACATCCGATTGCTGCAACTTTTCTTGTAGACACTCTATTCTCCTCCTAATGCTCAAACCAATGCATAAACAATCTTGAAAACCAAACAACTGACATGAAGAGGAGTCTGCAGAGAACCAGAGATTGGAACCCTCTCTAATGACCATCGGTGAAGCATGATAAGACTTGTGGCTGGCATGAGGTAGATACTAAAGGATTTTGGCTTACAAAAGAAGGGTTTTCATATCACAAAACCCTTCCTAATGACTGTTGCTTCTTTCAGAATAACTCGGTTTTGAATAAATCTCACAAGCCCAAACTTTCCTTAGAGATGCTGCTTCCAACTTAGAGAACACAACACATAAAGTAGCTCAAACAAAATGACAAGCAGTCCCATCCTTCTTTGTTGGAGATGACCTTCAATCTGCGACTATTTCCAAGAGATAAATTATATGACATAATATGATGGAGCACTTCTATATATAATATTCGATGGGGACAAGTGATGTGTCCATTGGGCTAGAAGAGCCGACATGTAGGAGAGGCTGATCGTAGTAATTTGTATGAGATAATTAAAAAAAATTCCAAAATCACACTTTCGCTTGACCAAATTAGATAATCTTTATATCGATTTTGGGCCTCTCGAAGAGATGAATTCAATGTTCCAATTATCTTCCCCAGAGGAGCTATCAAAAGTGGAATTAGGCCCTAGTTGCCAATTTTAATAGGTTTTCTAGAGGTGGATCTAGGCCTAGGAAGGCAAGATCCAACATTTATTTTTCCCTCCAAGCCCAACGTCAAGTTTCAAGGAAATGTTTGTGATCATTTGAAGATAATTTTAAGGTCTGAAGAAATTTTTGAGCTTCATGAGGGTTTTCAGGATAGTTTTGGGCCCATAAGCCCAACGTGGCCCCTACCAAGCCCTGCCGTGGCCTCGCCCTCTTCTGCGTCATCTTCTAGGGCCTGATTTGGCTAGGTTGTAAGCCTTTTCAGGGTCGTAAACCCATCCACCGCCCTAGTTTCCCCTTGTGGCAACCCTACACCTCTGCCTATGACCTTTTCCATCTCAGACCTCTCTGCCGTCAAGCTACAAAGCCTCAGTTAGACCTTTGCTACCTTTCTCCCAACTTGCCGTGGCCTTTAATGCCATCATTTCTTCACCGCAACCTCACTCCTACTTTCCACTGCCCTCGTAACCCTTCATCTTTGCCTCTTCTTGGTCACTGAGCTAATGTATGATTTTTGAGCTAAAATTTCAATAAATCTTGGGATAATTTAGTGTTTGCAGGTGTCTCAGGCCTTGGAGGACTTGTGGGCAGGTCTCTAGCTAGCCCTTGGGCCTCAAGGTTTTGTTTCCTAAACTCTTCCCTTACCCACTGGTTACTTACAGCTAGGTAAATACTTCATAACAGTGACAAAGAATCCATCTAAGTGGCACAAAATAAATTTGCAAACTATCTTGTGCATTGACAAGACACTTAGGCACATTTGGACATTATTTGTTTGGACCAAATCATAAGTTTTAGTGACTGTCAACTCTGAATCAGAGGTCTGAAACATATCAGTTGCATAAGCACTTTTCCACTGTTGGTTCCCTCCTTCAAGCACACTAAAATTCAAAGCAAAGGGAAATAAGGGTTGTAAGACTGTTTTGGCACTCATTAGAGCTTTTTTCATCTTAAGAAATTCACTGAAACACAAATAGTTTACTGTTGCCCTAAAGTTACTCATTTGTGTCATTTAAAATTATGAATACGTTGCTTTAAGTGTTCTCATTTTCTCATAAGGTTGTTAGCATTGGATAAACAATATCTTTTTTTATGAGAATATTGTTTGATACAATGGCCTTGGTATAACTCTCGTCTTATTTCTAATACATCTTATTGAAGGATAACCTTACATGGGCACTTGGCTCTAAGGAACTTGCTCTATCTAATATCAAATTGAGTATTCTTATGCTCTTTTACCTTGGTATAACTCTCTTGTCTTATTGATAATACATCTTATTGAAGGATAACCTTACCTTGGCACTTAGGCTTTAAGGAACTTGCTAAATCTAATATCAAATTGGATCTTCTTATGCTCTTTTATTTGACAACATTGACTATATTATCAGATTTTTGAAGTACCTAATTAAACATTGGTAGCTTGTGTTGATGTAGACTAAGAGCATTTACAAAACACATTGCTTCTTTTTTTGGATAATTGTCATTGGCATATTATTTTGAAAGATTGGGTAATTGCTGAACATAGATAAGTGCTCAAGTTCTCCTTCCTGCCATTTGGTTAAAGCACATTGTGGATCTTGGCTAATTAGTAATCAGCATTTGGCATCAAAAGTTTAGCTTGGGGATTAGTAAATACAATTGTTGAAGAATATTGGTTAAGAATATTTGTAATAATCTCATTGGCTAAATATCTAAGCAAGCAAATGCTCTAATTGTTCATGGTTGTACGATTTTTGTTTAAAATTGGATAAGCCATTGGAAGAGCATTAGATTTTTCTCTAGCACTCTATCAATTGCCTTAGTTCATTGGTTAATATCCCTTATATTGTTGATCTTTCTATGAGATTAATTGAGTAGGTTCCATCTTCATCGTACTTTGTGGATATCTCTTGTTGGCACTTTGGCATTTATTCTTATTGTTGAGATTCTTCTTGAATATCATGAATAAGTGCTTCTCGATATAACAAGCAAGAGTGTTGACTCCATATGGCACTGGTCTAAAAAATAAATTCAATCTAATCCTTAAAATATTTCTAGATTTAAAGTGGCTTGGCCACTCAACTGTGTCTCCTAGACTCGTTGGTTCCCAACTTGTCTTCCATCATATCATTTCCACAGGTCTACCCCCCATAGCCTGCTGTTGGGAGACAACTAGAAAGAAGAGGTTGGGGATTACGGTGACAGCCCCCGACCTGAGTCGTTGTCACAATGCCTGTACAATTTGAGTGACAACATTTTTTGGCACCGTTGTTGGGGACCAATTTATTTGACCTTGGCTTTGCGACATTCATCTTAATCATATTCATCCTCTCATCTCTCATCTTTTATTTTTTGACATTCTTCACCAGAATAAGTTCCTTGTCCTTGGTTCCCTTTACTAACTTATTTTCTAACATCTTGGGTATCTAAGGTTAGGTTCTTGTTCGAGTGGCGAGTCCCCTTCCTTCACCTTCTACATGGGTGTGTATTAGAAGGAACCCAAGTGGCTTGGTTAATCTTACTCCAGATCCTGAAAAGGTTATCAGAGTTCGATTACACAAGCTCTCTTCCCGTGCACTTCTTGTTAATCTCGAGTAGCAAGCTCTCTCTGATATCCATTTGCTTTTTCTTGATCCTGTTCAGTAAGACATCATGGATGACTTGTATCTTCCTTGTAATTTCGCTAACATTCAAGGTTATCCGCATGACCTTCTTGATAAAGGCTTGGAGAAGTTTCCTTCTTCCCAAGGCAATAATGCGGTAAATACTAAATCTCATCTTAATAATTTTTGGCATTTCATGAATAAATGGTGTGGTGGTGTTAACTTTAATCATGAGTATGTAAAGATGAAACTTTTTGTTCTCTCTTTTGAAGAAGATGCTTTGCAATGGTTCACTGAGAAACCTTATCATTCTTTTGATTCATTGCAATCGAGTATCACTGCCTTTAAGGACAAATATGGAGATAAGAGAGAGGAAAGGCATCTGGTTAAAGTTATTAGCATCATAAAGAAGAAAAGCTTTTGATAATATGTGTAAAATTCAATTTAATCTTTAAAATCTTGCTATATTTGACCAAGTAACTAGGCCATTCTATTGTCTCCTAGACTTGTTGGTTCCTAGCTTGTCCTTCATCATCTCATTTCCACAGGGTGTACCCCCCATATCTTGCTGTTGGGAAACAACTAGAACAAGAAGGTTGGGGATTAGGGTGACAACCCCCAACCTGAGTCGTTGTTGCGGTGCCTGTACAATCTGAGCGACAAGACAACCCATTGTTTGGACCTCATGTTTGAGGATATTGGAAGAATTGAGTGGGTAAAGAATTGTGTGGAAGAAGCAAAATCCATAACTAGCTTTATCTACAACCATTCATGGGTTTTAAACCTTATGAAAAAACACATTGGGAATGAAGAGCTTGTTTGGTCAACGATTAAACAATTTACAACAAACTTTCTTATGTTGCAATCCCTTTTTAACAAAAGGACAACTTGAGGAAGATGTTTTCTTCTGATGAATGGAATGCATCTTAGTGGACTAGAAAGGTTGAAGGGAGAAAGGTGGTCAATCAAGTGTATTATTTTTTTTGTTTTTTGTTTTTGGAAAAGGTAGAAGTGATATTGCTATTTAGTGAGTCTTTTGTGGGATTGTTGCGGATGGTTCATGGTGGTAAACCTGCCATGGATGATCCCAAGCCTCTTCACACGTGTTACAGAAGAACAACCCTAAAAACAGGCCCAAAACAAATCCAAAAATGATGTTAAGGACTTCACTCTTCTTTGTATTCCCTTTGTTGATGGTAATCTTCACTTCGGTTATGATAAGGCTCCTTCCCAGATGATCTTTGCACTTCTTGATATCAGAATTGCTGGACCCAAAATTTCTACTTCAAATGAAATATGAAAATCCCTATTTATAGTTGTTTCCTCATTAATTAGGCCGACTTGTTTGGAGGGTGAGCCGACATGTCATTTTGTGAAGACCTTTTATTCCATATTGTAGACGACTTGTAGGAGGTGTCTTTGCTTGGTCTTGGAGGGCCTTATTATACATTTAATGATTCATACAAAAATGTAACATGTCCAATAAGGGTCCTTCATACATGACATTGACTCTCTTTGACTTTATGACCAATCCCAAGGGCATGAGTTTTGTTTATGAGGCCATGGATTAGGCCAGAGAGGCAATAAAGTCAACATATGGGGATAACAAACAACATTGTCTTCTTCTATGGAGAATTATTGATGAAAGATGAAACAAACAACTCCATGCACTTTTACATGTATTTGGCTACTACTTAAACCCCAAGGTATGTAATTTCAATTTTTAGTGTTTATATGTTTTTTGTTTCTAACATTCAATATATATATATATCAAACTCTTGAATTTCAATGAGTATCGGTGCCTATGGCTTATCTATTGCTATAAGTAGAGGAAAGGATCTTCCAGGTAAGTAATGCTAAAGTTTTCTAATGATTTTACTCATTGCAAGAGTTGAGTGACGAGTCCAAATTTTCAAAGTCATTTTCTAATACTTTTTTTTTCCTTCCTTCAACTCTTATTGCAACCTATTGTTGGAAACAATTTGGTAGCTAGTGCCTTGATTTGCAAAAAAATTGCAATTTGGATATTGAGTCAAACATGTAGTGCTTTAGGGTATGAAAGGAATTGGTGCATTTTTGGGTGGATGCATACCATGAAGAGGAACTGCTTGGAGAAAAAATGGTTGAAAGGAAGATGTTCAATGTAATCATAGGTTGAGGCATAACCAATTGTTGAACAAGGCCCCCAATTCAAGCAACAAAGTTTTGGGTGACTTTGATCCATCATCATAATGGGTTGTGGAGGGTGAGGGATCACAATGAGGAGACCTTTCTAGGATGGACTTGGACCCATCTCCATAGGGAGAGATATCACAACCTTAAGGGCTAGGGCAATCAAGTCCAAACCCTATTGCAGGGAATGAGGAGGATCAAGCTAATGATTTTGATGATGATCATTAGTACTAGTTGTTGTAGTATTGTAATACTATGTTTATTTTTGGATTCTAGAGTCTTGAGGCCATTTAGAGCTTATTTCTTGACGCATTTTTGCTTAGAATCTAGAGATGTATTGTTATTAAGTACTATTTTGGTTATATGCACTCACAATTGCTATATAAATGAGAACTTTTGCATATTTGTCTCTAAATGGCTTGGATTCATATGGATGCACTTGAATATATATGTTTTTTTGTTTGGTTTTTTTAGGTTCCAGTCTAAGTCACCTGACACGGGGATTCGGGACACGTAGGATTCGGGATTCGTGGTGTCGGATTCGGGACACGCTGACCCCCGGAACAAGACACGTTATATATTATTTTATTAAAATATATATATATATATATATACATTAAAAATTAGATATTAGCATATTTCTTATACAAATTTTAATTAATGATATAATGAGTCACATGCTATATCTAATGTGATGTTAGATATAAAGTTAAATACTAGATAACTATAAAAAAATAAATAAATATTGCATTAAAATTCATTAAACTAAAAATCATCCTCAAAGTTGCTAAAAACAATCATATTCCTTACTCTCTTTATATTTACTAAAATTAGAGTTGAACCAATACATATGCTTTACTAAAATTAAAGGATGGTTCATGGCTGGTTGCCAATAATCCAGCTGTCAATGACGTAGGCAGTGAATATGTTCGTGAAACTGGCACAGGCCTTGCTGGCACGCAGTTCTGGGAACCTGGGTGTTTATATAACTATATATATAGCAGTGGGCGGTGAATTGAATTGAATTGTCACGTGTAATATTCAGATTCCACATTCAGTCAGCGACACTGCAATCATATGAATGTTCCTATCGCCACAACGTCATAACTCAACTTGCCTCACTATTTCTCATCTGAAATTTAGCTGCTGATGCCCAATCACTAACGCCATTAAATTTTATATTCATAATTGCGAAGGAGGCCGCCATTAGATTTTATATTCATAATTGCGAAGGAGACCGCCATTAAATTTTATTTTCATAGTTCGAGAGACATGACGCGTTCCGTGGTAAATTTTTCATAAAATCGAAAACGATGTTCTGTTACTTTAATGGAACTGACGGACATGCTAGCATATATTATTTAAATGTTTGATGGAGTGTTGGATTACAGAGAAAAGTGACCCTCGGCCTCTCTGGCCAGTCAAGTTGCCATGCCTATAAATTTCCCTGTGTCTCGCTATTTCTTCATCTTCATCCTTATTTGAACTTTCTTACGTTCAAAGGAAGAGTCGAGAAGGAGAATTCTTTTCGGGTTACAGGTCGATTCTCCTCGCTCAGCGCTGAGAGTCCGCTCCTTGTCTCGCCGCAACAACACAACTTGCCGCACCAACTGTCTTTGCATACCCGTCAACCAAGCCGTTTAAAACCTAGCAAAACGAATCAGAAAGATAGGACACGCACAAAAATCGTGACACGATTTGGGAAAATTGCGGCACGTTAGTGACACGACGTGTCAGAAAATGACACGACGTGCCCTTCAATTTGGACACGAATCCGACCAGAATCGTGTCGGATTCGACCGATTCGGGATTCGCCAGGGGGTATGAACGAATCCGGTTTCATAGGTTCCAGTCTAATTCCCATTTTTGGGGTCATTTGATGATTGGTTCGGATTCGATAACATTGGTCTCATCATGGCTGGATATTGGTTACAAGGGCCCCACATTTATTTTTTACGTGTATGGTTTCAACAAGGGAGATATTGGAAGACTCTTCATTACAGGTTTTGAGTCATTTATGTTTTTTGGCATGATTGTGGGGTCATTAGTTGATAAATAGTGATGCACGAAGGCAAGTTCTCTATTTATGTTCAAACCTCTAGATTGGGTCATCTATGTTATTTTGCATGATGGTGGGGTCATTAACTGATAAACATGGGTGGACAAGGGCAAGTTCTCTATTTATTCCACACCTCTAGTGATCTGAAATTGATCTAAGATAAACAATTAAGGTATTACAGACTCATGTGCATGGATGTGCCTATGTTATTTTATGCAACGGATCGATAAGATTGTGAAATACAAAGGCATGGAAGCAGTTAGAGAAAACATAACAGGCAAACATATAAACACAAGTAGTTTAATAAGGAGTTCACCCGATACTCCTGGGCTACGTCTCCCAGTGCAGCTTTCAGTGGTGGCCTCTCTATTATGTTTTCAAAGTAGAGTTTTTACAACAGTGAGCTCAATTTGAGTCTCAGACAGCAGATATAAATCAGCAAGACTGTACTTGGATCCCCCAAGTCTCTGGAGTACACAAAATCTTCTCACTGAACTCTTGACCTCTATTGGTCACAGTAATATGAGCCCAATCTGATATTCATACATGACAAGCATTACAGAGGAGTGCGCTTGAACCTCTCAAGCCTTTTTTGGAGTACACAGACTCTCTGACTCTCTCTGTTTCTGTCTAGGTCGATGTTGCCTTTGCTTCTGCAGTTCAGCTCAGCTTCTTCTCTCTGCTCTTAGCGTTTCGCTTTTAACTTACTACTTTCTTACTGCGTACTGCTCTCTCTGTCAGTTCGTGGCTTTAAAGCCAATCTGCTTTTTGACTGTTCGTTTCCGCTTCCCGGCTTTCCGGTTCCCCTGCCTATGTCTGTTTGAATCCTGCTGTTCTGTGTAATCATCACTGTATAACGCCTCACAGGGAGGTGGCCACCTATTTCATAATGGATGAGTGTCAGTTCTCTTGGACATGGCCGTTTATTCCATTAACTCCAAGAATGCCCGCGAAACACGACCTTCTGCCAACACATCGTCCAAATCAGACTTCAAATCCTATACAACTTTGCCTGTTAACCTCGTCGAATCCGGTCATCCATCGGAACGCGTCTTCGCCGTTGATCTGGAGCCTCCAGATCCTACGGTCACCGTCCATATTGGGCGGATAAGTAACATGATGTTTATCCGTTCGATGTGAGTGGTTTTCTCTCTCTTCCGCTGGACGCATGGCAACCATTGTGTGGCATCGGGCGAGACTCTGTTGAAACTGCTTACTGCTCGAAGCCCTTCCGATATTTTGCCGGTTTTTGTGGGACCCCGCTGTTGACGGAATCAGAACGATATTTTTTTGCATTTTACAATTATTTCGGGTTCGGGCGCTCGAGGTTTTTCCTTCTTTGAGGGGTTTGCCCTGCGATATGCGATCAGAAACTACCCCCGTTTCTTGAAATGACCTCTGGTTTTGCTAATTTGTGGCAACGCGCGTTACCATGGGCCGACGGTCTGCGACGCATGACTGACGGTCCTCATTGCTCCGCGCTAATCACAAATTGCAATTGTTACGAGGATACCTCCGATAAGCTTGATCTTTATAAGACTTGTAGCCTTTGGAAATTGGCATAGTTTTTAAAGAGTTCATGAAAACTTAGAGAGTGTTCTAGGATCCAATTTGGATCACGACATTTCCACTGAAAAAGCTTTTGGACCACCAAAAGTTGGTATTTTTTAAGCATCAATCAAGTGAGGGTATAGATTCCTCGCTTGCCCAATTCCTATCTATTTTGCACTGCTTGGTTTTGAACCTTTGAGTCCAATCTTGATATACTCAACATCCCCTCTGCGCGTAGTTCTCACCTTTCTGGAGATATTTAGGGAACAGATCATCAATAGAAGGCAATTGACTCTGCTCTTCGGGATCTTCAATTAATGAAGGTTCAAATAGTCTCAAGCTTTCTGCATTAAATACTGAATAGATGTGCATGTAAGCTGGCAAATCAATGCGAAAAGCATTCTAACCAATTTTCTCAAGTATTTTGAAAGGTCCATACCTTATTGTCTTCAGCTTCTTACCTTCACATTGCATTCTGTCTTTGCTGATATACAGCCAGACTTGATCACCAACTTGGAAACTATGCTCAATTCGATGCTTATCATGCCTTGCCTTGTACTTGTCTTGGCTCTTTTCCTTTCTGTTCCGGTATTGCCTGGTGAATTTCTTGGATTTGTTTAATGAACTTGGTTGCCTTGTCCACATCACTGTGTCCATCAACCGCTATGTCTTTACCAAAGACAAAATCCAAGGGAGACCTTGGTATGAAACCAAAACAGGTCCCAAAAGGAGATCTCTGTGTAGAAGAATGTTTAGCTCGGTTGTAAGCATGCTGCATATAACACAAATGTTCATCCCAAAGCTTGGGGTGGTTGCTGTAATAGCCTCTGAGCAACTTGTTCACTGTCCTGTTGACCACCTCTGTTTGGCCCTCTGTTTGCGGATGAAAAGCTGTACTCGTCTGGTGTCCATCAATTCCCACAAACTCGACCAAAATTTCCCAACAAATCGGGAATCTCAATTAGATACAATGGAAGTGGGTAATCCAAAATGAATCCATACATGCTAAAAGAACAACTTTGCAGTTTGTTCCGTTGTAATCTGTTTGTTACAAGGTATCAAAATACACATTTTGCTGAACCTATCCACAACAACATATAAATAGTCATGACCTTTTCTAGGATTTACGCAGTCCCCCAACAAAGTCCATGGAAACACTCTCCCAAGGATGAGAAGGAACTGGTAGTGGAGTGTACAAGCCTAGTTTTCTATTGCTAGGCTTGTGTTTAGCACACATGGTTTCATTCATTTATATATCTAGAAATTGTTTCATTCATTTTTGGCCAATAACAAAATCTTTGCAGCTGTGCAACTGTTTTACTTACACCAAAGTGACCTGAGATTAGAGAAGTGTGTGCTTTTCGAATTATCTTTACTCTTTTAGTTTGTGGAATGCATAACTTTCCAAAATGATACAAGAGTTGGTCCTTAACATGATAATGCAATTCTTCTACTTGTTTGACATGACTTAAAGTTGCATATACATCTTTGAAATCTATATCTTGAGCATACTGTTTTATGTAGCTTTCATGCAATACTAGGTTATGCTTAAGTATTGTAGATGCACTTATGATTGGTCTGGACAACATATCTGCAACTTTATTGTGTATGCCCTTTTTATATCTGATTACATGATGAAACTGTTGTAGAAAACCCATCCACCTATAATGTCTTGATTGCTACAACTTAGTTTGTGAGTGTAAATATTGAAGTGGTTGATGATCAGTATGTATAACTGTCTCTTTGCCCATTAAATAATGTTTCCACTTTTTCACACTTTGTACTAATGCGTACAATTCTTTATCATATGTGGGATAATTAACTATTGCAGAATTAAATGTCTCAGAATGATAACATATGGGTTTACTGTGCTGCATCAACACTGCTCCCATGGCATAGTCACTGGCATCTGTTTCAATCTCAAATGGTTTTTGAAGATCGGACAGTGCTAGTACCGGTGCTATACTAATCTTTTCTTTTAAGGTGTTGAAGGCTTTCTACTGTTTGCCTCCCCACTGAAACACCTTGTTCAATCCTGCTAAAGCATGTAAAGGAGCTACAATCAAGGAAAAGTTAGAAATAAACTTTCTCCAATACTATGATGCTCCTAGGAAGCTTCTAATTTTTGTAGCAGATTTGGGTTTAGGCCAGTTTACAATGACTGCAAACTTAGAGGGATCTATCTTCAATTCACCACCCCCTACAATATGACCCAAATAATTCAAAGATGTTTTGCCAAATTCACATTTTGAGAGCCTAACATAAAGATTTTCTCTTTTCAAAACATCTAGAGTCTGCTTTACATGCTTCAAATGTTCTTCCGATGTTTTACTAAATATAAGAATGTAATCTAAATATACAATGACAAAAGCATCAATAAAAGGCCTGAGTACATCATTCATTACTCTCATGTAAGTAGCAGGAGCATTAGTTAAGCCAAAAGGCATAACTAACCACTCATCAATCCCTGCTTTGTTTTGAAAACAATCTTCCATGCATCTTGCTCTCCAACTTTGCCCTGATGATAGCCACTATACAAGTCCAACTTGGAAAAGTAAACAACGTCTTTCCACTGATCTAATAGATCATCTATGCGAGGAAGGGGATAACGATTTTTGATCGTTATCTTATTCAGTGCTCGGTAATCAATGCATATTCTCCATGAGCTATCTTTTCTCTCACCAAGACAATTGGAGACCCACATGGTGATGTGTTAGGTCTTTTGAACCCTTTCTCGAGTAGCTCTTGTACCTGCTTCTTGATTTCTACATTCTCTAAAGCAGACAACCTGTACATTCCAATGTTAGGCAATGGAGCATCTTGCTACAAATTAATATCATGTACTGTTTCCTTTTTGGGTGGCGACTTTTAGGTTCTTGAAATAGTATATCATATTCTGAAACAACTTTTTCTAAATCAGCTTGCTTTTTAGCGTTACAACTTTCAAATACATTGGTTTTATCAAGCCTCTTTTCCTTTACAACCATCAGTGAAAATTGTTTGCATGAATTTACAATTCTTTTCATTTGCCCTCAGTTTATGAGAGTATAATTATTCTTGAGTTTATGAGCTCTTACAATATATTCAATTCCATCTTTAATGAGTTGATACTTGTTTTCCGCTTTATAGAAAATGGCTTTTCTATCATACAAGTAAGGACTTCTTAACAATCCACATATATCCAAGGGAACAATGTCTAACTCAACCTCATCTACAAATGTTGACCCAAAAGAAAACTTAAGTTTACATTGTTTAGTCACTTGTAGCTTTGCTTTATCACATAACCAACCTAATGGATATGGCTTCTTGTGAGGTGTGGTTAGTAATCCCAACTTCTTTACAATTGTTTCAGAAATTAAATTTACTTGTGAGCCACTATCAACCAAAGTATCAATCTTTTGATGCTTGGAAATAACTCTAATATGAAAAAGCTCATGTCTTTTCCTCTCATTTTCTTCATTATTAGTAGATGGTGCAGAATTACTAGTAAATGCTTCAGAATTTTTACCTTTTATACCTGTGGCTGTGATTGTTGTTTCATCCCCTGAATCTGACTCCAAATCCTTCTGAATAGCTGCAACAATCTTCTTCTTTTTGCCATCGTACTTCTTGGGCCTTAGCTCCGGATGCAGAATCCAACAGTGTTCATCATTATGCCCATCCTTCTTGTAGTGAGTGCATGAAGGCTTGGTCTTTTGTACAACATTTGTCTTACTCTTTCCATTTTTGCTTTCCCTTTTCCTTGTTCTTGCTTGCAGTGGGCTTTGATGATCCCCCAACTTTTGGGTTCACATTCTTGCCTCTAGCCTCTAGATGTGTAGCCTGAATAGATACCTCATCTATTTTAGTAGGGTTAAACATGAGAATGATGTGCTTTAAATAGCTGTGTAGACCATCTATATACTTCAGCAGAGTTTCAGGTGAGTTTAGAGAAATTCTTAGAATTAAAACTCTTTTTCTAAATTCTTGGGTGTAGCCTTGTACATTTTGCCCTTTTAATTGTCGAAGAGTTTGCCATCTCATCATGGCTTGTTGCATATAAGCTAGTGGATAGAACTGTTTTTTAATTGCAAAAACAAATTCGCTCTAGACAGAAAGAATTGTACCATGCTTCATGTCAGCTTGTGTTCTGCCTTTCCACCATACCAAGGTAGTGCCTCCAAGGCGTAGGTTGGCCAGCTGAATCTTACTTTTGTCTGAATCAATCTTCTACACTCTACAATACACATCAATTTGTCTAATCGAATTGTCCAGCTTCTCTGCATTAAACTCTCCATAATATATCGGCAAATCAAATTTAATATCTAATTTAATCAAATATGTTTTCTTTTTATTTTCAGGGCTATTAAGAGGTGTGGGAAGTTTTTCTTCTTTCCCTTTGCCTTTAGAATGGTCATTGAGGAAAGAGTCTTCTGCTCCTTTATCTTGTTTGGAGTTTGATGAATCTTCATCTCTACCTTTCTTAAATTCTCTATACATTTCTTCTACCATGGCTCTCATGGTCATGAACTGTTCATGAACTGGGAGTTTGATTCCAAGTGACTTTCTTTTGCCATTTTCCTCTTATGATAGACTCTTCCAATTTCTGGGTTAGCTTCAACCAATTCTCCTTTTCCTAATTTGAGCTTTGTCCTAGTTAGCATTCAACAACAAAATCCAACACAAGCTTGTCTAACCTTAGCAACCTAGAGCTCTGATACCACTTGATCTAACACAAACAATTAAGGTATTACAAACTCATGTGCATGGATGTGCCTATGTTATTTTATGCAACAGATAAATAAAATTGCGAAATACACAGGCACGGAAGTAGTTAGAGAAAACATAACAGGCAAACATATAAACACAACAAGTTTAATAAGGGGTTCACCCAATACTCCTGGGCTACGTCTCCCGGTCCAACCTTCAGTGGTGGCCTCTCTATTATGTTTTCAAAGCAGAGTTTTTATAACAATGAGCTAAATTTGAGTCTCACACAGTAGATATAAATCAGCAAGACTGTACTTGGATCCCCCAAATCTCTAGAGTACACAAACTCTTCTCACTGAACTCTTGACATCTATTGGTCACAGTAATATGAGCCCAATCTGATACTCATACATGACATGCATTACAAAGGAGTGCGCTTGAACCTCTCAAGCCTTTTCTGGAGTACACAAACTCTCTGACTCTCTCTGTTTCTTTCTGGCTCGATGTTGTCTTTGGTTTTGCAGGTCAGCTCGACTTCTTCTCTCTGCTCTTAGCATTTCGCTTTTAACTTACTGCTTTCTTATTGCTTGCTGCTCTCTTTGTCAGTTCGTGGCTTTAAAGCCAATTTGATTTCTGATTGTTCGTTTCTGCTTCCCGGCTTTCCAGTTCCCCTGCCTCTATCTGTTTGAATCCCTCTGTTCTGTGTAATAATCACTGTATAACGCCTCACAGGGAGGTGGCCACCTATTTTGTAATGGATGAGTCTCAGTTCTCTTGGACATGGCCGTTTATTCCATTAACTCCAAGAATGCCCACGGAACACGACCCTCTGTCAACGCATCGTCCACATCAGACTTCAAATTCTATGCAATTTTGCCTATTAACCTCGTCAAATCCTGTCATCCATCGGAACGCATCTCCGCCGTTGATCTGGAGCCTCCAGATCATACAGTCACCGTCCATATCGGGCGAATAAGTAACATGATGTTTATCCGTCTGATGTGAGCGGTTTTCTCTCTCTTCCGTTAGATGTGTGGCAACCGTTGTGTGGCATCGGGCAGGACTCAATTGAAACCGCTTACCGCTTGAAGCCCTTCCAATATTCTGTCGGTTTTTGTGGGACCCCGCTTCTGACGGAAGCAGAATGATATTTTTCCGCATTTTACAATTATTTCGGGTCCGGGCGCTCGGGGCTTTTCCTTTTTTGAGGGGTTTGCCCTGATTAGCGACTTGTCGCTAATCACATATAAGAAAATACCCCCATTTCTTGAAATGATCTCTGGTTTTGCTAATTTGTGGTAGCGCGCATTACCATGGGCCGACGGTCTGTGCACGTGACCGACGGTCCTCGTTGCTCCACGCTGATCACAAAGTGTAATTGTTCCGAGGATACCTCCGATAAGCTTGATCTTTATAATACTTGTAGCCTTTGGCATAATTTTTAAAGAGTTCATGAAAACTTAGAGAGTGTTCTAGGATCCAATTTGGATCATCTAGATAGTATGGAAGAGCCCTCTTTTTGCTGATCATTGACATTCGTAGCCAAAAGGTGGGTTCGAAGAAGATTTTGATGATAGATGTTGAGAGGAGGCTTCTTACAAATAAGATCTTGATAATCAACATTTTGTGTTGCTCTCTATATGATGGGCAGTAATATTAGTTTTGTTGACTACTTTGATGATCTAAGTCCCCATAGAAGAGGTATATATGCAAAACCATTTCAGATAGAGGAATGGAGATTAGGTTCTCAATGGTTCATAATGAAAAGACAAACTAGCCAATATAATGACTTGTTGGCATTGAGATGCATTGGTATGAGTTGTTAATAGTAGCTATCTAGCATTGGGAGCATTGAAACATTCTTCTGTTTCCAAGTTTGGGTCTTTTGCATTTCATCCAACTTTGGAGTGGGCTTTCAATTGGTGATAGACTCATAGCCATCCAATTAGGTACATATATATTTGTTGTATCACCTTGTATCTGACAGGGGGTGATTATCAGTGATTGACAATTAGGCTTCAAGTTTCGAAGTTCTATTGATCCAGTAGAAACAAGAAACCTTAAGCCACAACTAGAACTAGAGCCTCAAGCTAGAGTCAAAGTTGTTTCCAGAGCCAAAGTAAGAGCCATGAGTGGTTTGGTTTGATGTCTTCCTTGAACCACCATTTAATAAAAGACTTACAGCTTTTGTTAGATAACAATTTGCGGTCGTCTTCAAAAGGTGACATTGACTTTTAGCTAAATTGGAAATGTTTTGGAAATTGTTGAGCCTTGGAAGAGCCAAGTTCCAGAATTTGTAGTCATCTTTAAACGACCATCTTTAGACAAAGTTTTTTGTCATCCTTAAACCACCGTTTAGTACAAGCCATCATCTTTTGCTAGCCATTTTGTTTGTGATCTCACAAAACCACCAAATTTAGAGAGCACATCCAGCGATTGGAAGCTACACCCTTTCGGAATTTTGGTTTGGTGGGGGAGAGGGGAGGGGGTGGCAGGGAAGCCTTGGACTATGGGAAATTGTGTTATTCAATTGAGAAGGAATATGGGGACTCTCAAGGGAATATGAAATGTCTTCGGAAGTTCAAAATATCTTGGAAGATGAATCCAATGGTCATAAACCATGTATATCTATGTGTATGTTATTAATGAAAAGCATTCCATGCTTATCTCAATTTGTATGTAGTCTAACAGAAAATACCTTTCTATGGTTGTGGTGTGAAGAAGCGTTTTTTCTTTTCTTTTTTCCTATGTGGTTCATGGACCCCTAAGATTGATGACTGCTATGTTGACGGAATATTTGTACCAAGCAGATCCACCCGAAGGGATCACTTCCTGCCAGCTCAACCATGGAGCTTGACTCAGAGAGTGTCAAGAAAATTGAACCCGTGGCCTCTCAAAAGGGAAAGCTGCTTTAATGATGGGGACTCGACCAATTGAGCTAATCGTCGGGGCTAGTGGTGTGAAGAAGTATTGTTAGTATTGAGTTATATTTTGGATTGTATAATTTTTAATGTGAGGTTTTTAGTATTGGAAAAATCAATATGGAAGTGTGTGTACTTTTAAGGTGAATTTGGGAGAAGCTTGGATGTGTCCAGACAACACAATGGCAACACGCTATCATATGGGAGTATTGAGGTGAATTTGGGAGAATCTTGGGTGTGTCCAGACTCCAGACTCCACAATGGCAACACGCTATCGTATGAGAGTATTATTGTCAGAGGGTAATTACTAAATTTAGAAATGGAATTAATCACTAAATTTAGAAATGGAATATCTTAGGTGTCACTCAGGGTAGTGGGTAGTCTTGTATAATAAATACTTCATCTCGGGATTCAAATATTCACAGGAGTTGTTGAATTTGAGTTTGATTGTTCATGGATTTGTTCAGTTTATGGGAAATTTTTCTTTCATGATATCGAAACATACTAGGTTGTGATACAAAACTCTAGTAGTTTTTGAGTTTGAGAAATCAAGGACTGCAAGGGAACGTGTAATCTGTTGAAAAGTCCGTTTGAGGCATATGTCCAGCCTTGTAATGCCCGCAGGGGTGATTAGGAAGTGAGTACCAATTTATTGTCTGTATGGTGTGTGTTTGGGAGCATCAGTCATCTTTTAGGTAATCACTTGGTGATGTTTCATGTTGCAACTGTGATAGGAAAGCATGTTTTTGACATCTATCATAGTTTAGTTGAATTTTCAATGTTGTGCTAAATGGACGTCATATGTTATATTAGTTATAAATTTTTATATCATTGGCATTTTCATTGAATAATAAAAATGTCTGAAGAACGAAATCTATAGAAAAGTCCAAAGAAGAGTCTAGTCACTACCTGGATGCAATGTTTTCTCCTTTTTAGTATTCCCTGAATTGAGTTTACTGCATATTAACTTTTATTTTCTGCAAACTAGATTTGGGATTAGATTTGCAAAGTTCTCTGACTCCTTACAGATTGTAACTTTGAAAGGAAAACATGTTTTTGACCACTACCATAATTCTGTTAAATTCTCAATGTGCTTAATGGACATCAATATGCATAATTTTATTTCATTGGCATTTTCATCGAATAATAAAAAGCTACGAAGAAAGAAATTATAGCAAAGGAAGGGAAAAGTCCAGATAAGATTCTAATCACTCTCTGGATGCAATGTTTTCTTTCATCTAGTATTACGGATAACTTTTTTTTTCTGCAAGAATAGATTTGGGACTGAATTTTGCAAAAATCCTTGCAACTACCTGGATGCAATGTTTTCTTTCATCTAGTATCGCGGAATTGAGTTTACTGCATACAACTTTTATTTTCTGCAAGAATAGAATTGGGATTGAATTTTGCAAAATTCCTTGCAAATTGCAATGTTGTGCTCTCTTCATTTGTCTCGACAATGAGTTTTTCTTTATATTTTCAATATGAAGTTCAGGCATTATAACATGGGAATGCACTTCCTTTTTACTTTTGGGACAATTAGTTTGATGAATTTCAAAACGTAAGCAAATTGGTATTTTCTTATGGCATTCTAATCGGAAGCAAAGTGTTCTAATTTTTCCTGTCTATTTTCTCTCCAGGAACTCCAGCAATGACTTCAAGGGGTTGTGTGGAAAGGGATTTTGAGACTATTGCTGATTTTCTTTTCAAAGCAGCACAAATAGCAAGCAATGTGCAAAGGGAACATGGTAAAGTGCAGAAGGATTTTCTGAAAGGTCTTCAGAATAACAAGGAGATCCCTGAGTTGAGAGCAAGCATAGAGAAGTTTGCTTCCCAGTTTGAAATGCCTGGCTTTGATGTGTCAACCATGAAGTATAACAGTTAAAATCTAAACACTTTTGTAACAGTAAAATGATTATGTTCTGTTATTTGATTTTTTGGCATACATCGTCACATAGGGCTCAACTCACTCTCCTGTTTCCCTTTAGCTGGAATCTATGGGATAAATACATAGGAGAGCCATCCCTGGGAGGGAGTTGAGACATGAATATAACAAAAATGAAAAGCATTAGCCTTATAATTACATGTGCGCAAGTACTCTGGCCTCTTTCGGCTAGAAAATTTGATTCATGTATATGTTGTCCTTGAAAGCATTTGATGCTTTTGTAATCTGTGAACATGGACGCCACTGGAGATTGGCATATGCATACAAAAGAAATATGGAAACTGAAAATTCAGTGGTTATTGAGGACAGCGAGGAATACTGCAGTGACTTTATGCTCCAGTTGGGATTTATGAAGCTGTTTATTGGTTTGATGCTAATCAAGTTTGCTGTGATATGTAATGACAGAAGCGAGCTTAATCTAAAATGATGTAGGAACACCGTGCAAACTGGATGCCTGACTATTCTGACAAGTATGTGGAACACGTTGAAGATCCAAGAAAATCATTACGAAAGTGGTTCACCAATTGATTAGTGATGCATTCTTTGCTGAAACGGGATTATAAGTGATAAGACTAATGCAATGTAAGCCCTTGGGCTAAAGTTTGCTGCAAGAAAGCTTCATAAGAGAAATTAATGTCCAATTTACGGTTGCAGAGGCAAATTCTCGAGAGCTTAACTTGGTTCCATCCTTCTGAAGTGTGCCAAGTTGTGGTGCACTGGATACCTGTAGCATATCTTATTATGCAACATAGCACCTTTCCATTTTTGTTTTCTCCTTTCACATGGTGCAAGTTTTATATTTTAAATGTCAAAGAATGGGTTTGGCGCAAACTATTAACTTAAGTGATATATGCCCGTCAAGACGCTGAAAATGAAAATTCTGTGGCAGTGCTTCACTGCTTTATCGATTTATCCAATGTATTATTCAAAATATTCTGTGATAAAAAGCACCTTAAAGTGTACGGATTAAATTTGAGCTCTCGTTCACAATCATGCACCACTGCACCAAGCAATTCTGATCCATGCTGCAACGTTAAAACTATAATTGCACTGAATGCTTTTGCATTATACTCGGTTGATAACCGCTGGAAAGTATTCACATTAACCGACATTAATTTCTTGAAGTACAGGTCATTACGTGGGCTTTAGTAATGCTTCATTTTGTTTTCTATTATTTTTAAACTTGAGTGGAGTTGGAGGGAGCGAAGTTTAAAGGAAAATGCTCCTTTTCGTTATTTCTTTTTATGATCGACTTGGAGTCTAGTGAGACGTACTTCAGAGAATTTGTGTGGACTAGTTTGTTTTTTGATATTTTTAAATTTGATTGGAGTTGGAGGGAGTGAGGGAGTGGAGTTTCAAGGAAAATGCTTCTTTTCTTCTTTTATGATCGATTTGGAGTCTAGAGAAACGTACTTTAGATTGTGGACTTGTTTGATGACAGTTCAAGCGTAAATAATGTTTCGCATTGTATTGAATAAATTTATATGAACAACCATCGGATTTATAGAAATGATGACAGTCTTGTGTATATGGCGAGCAATAATAGATGGTGAATCATAGTAAACTGTCGTGATGATTATATTGAAATTGCTGTTTCGATGTGGATCGTACTGACCGGCAATAATTGATGATTAATTATATATTAGCTGTTGTGATGTTTATATTGGAATATCTGCTTCAGAAGAGAAATTGATGTCCAGTTTACATTTTGAGAAGCAAATTCTCGAGGGCTTTACTTGGTTCCATTCTTTTAAAGTGTGCCAACTTGTGGTGCACTGGACTGTGCAACATAGCACTTCTCTATTTTTGTTTTCTCTTTTCACATATTGCAAGTTGCACTTCTCCATTTTTGTTTTCTCCTTTCTCATGGTGCAAGTTTTATGTTGTAAATGTCAAATAATGGGTTTGGCACAAATTATTTCGTAATAGGATATACGCCCATCAAGATGCTGAAAGTGAAAATTCTGTAGCAGTGGCCCACTGCTTGATTGATTTATACGATGTGTTATATAAAATATTCCTGTGATAAAAAAGGACCTCCAATTGTACGGCATTAAATTCGATCTCTTATGCACAATTATGCGCCACTGCACCAAGCAATTCTTATTCATGCTGCACAGTTGACGTGGGTTTAGAGAAGCTTTATTTTGTTTTCTATGATTTTTAATTTGATTGGAGGTTTAAAGGAAAATGCCTTTCTACGTTTTTTATGATCGATTTGGGTTCTTCTGGTGAGACGTACTTTGGATAGAGTTGGTGTGGACTTGGTCGATGACAGTTCGATCGTGAAAGATGTTTCATGATTATTTTTCCGGGTCGACTACCATCTGTATTGGATTGAATAAATTTATGTGAAGAACCACAGTATTTTATGTATTTTAGCTGTTGTGATAACACTGGAATTGCTGTTTTGATGAGGGGTCTTACTCTCCGGCAATAAATTATATATTAGCTGTTGTGATGTTTATAATGGAATTGCTATTTTGATGTGTGGATGTTACTCACATGTGATAATTTACTGATGAAATCGAACTAAATATCAAACAATCCTTTTGGTTTCCATGTAAAATATTGTGATGAATATGTGTTGGAATTGTTTACGTTGATCTACTCAGATACATTTTATTTAATAAAAAAATAACCAAACATTATGAAATTGCATGTTATTTTGTCCTTGTCTACAGAAATAACTAGAATTAATTATTCCTATCTCTGTCTTTCACTCTCCTATATATGTATTTTTATTAAAAAGTGTCGTTGGATGTATATATTTTATTTAGTAAAAAATCAAACGTTATGAAATTGCATGTTATTTTTTATTGCAAAGTGAAAACATGTATGAATGACAGTGCCATTGGCACTGGTAATAAAAAAATTTTAATCAATAAAAAAATTGTTGATGATGATGATGGTTAACATCTATTGAGATCAAAACTTTGGTCTATCGGACCTAAAGAAACTAATTATTTAGTTTGATTTAAGATTTAAACTTTTGTCTATTGGACATAAAGAAACGAATTATTTAATTTGATTTAAGATTTTATTCCTATACTCAAAAAGCTTGGATGTTATATCATATTTAAAATATATAATGACATAGGAAGAGAGTTAATATTTATTTTAAAAAATATTAATATATTATATATTATATTACATATTAAAAAGTAATATTTACAAAATAAATAATAATATAAAATCGAAGTCAACATTTTTAATTTTGACTAGAATTTGTCGTAAAATAAATAATATATGTATAAAGGAAAAATATAATAAATTCTGGTTTATTAAGGTTTTGACATTTTGATAAGATGAAAAAAAAACCTTATAGTTAATTTTTAACAAAAAAAAATTCTAAGAACATCATCTATTTTATAAACAATATAATACAATTTAGATAGATGCATCTATCTTATAAAGATGAACATCATGATTTCATCTTCGGATTGTTTGTTATCTATTAGAAACAAAAGAAATTATCTTGGTTATCAATTAGAAACAAAAAAATAATAATTCAAAGTTGATGACATACATCTTTTGAATAGGAGAGATGAGGCAGCTGGGATTGTCAAAGCACTAAAGTTGTGTTCAATGTCAAAATCCAACTGTAGACAAAATGATGCATCATTGTGAATCACCATGATCTATTGCTCCCATGGCTCCTTGAAATTTGTATGCATACATTTTCAATGTTGGCTAACACAATTTTTCTCCCAACAAATTTGCTTCATATTCTTGATTTATAGTAGTGGTGGTAATTGTTATTAGTAAGATCATGTTTTGGCAGTGAAGTTGTAGATGACAACACTTGATATAAAATAGTAGGAAATAACTCTTAATTTATATGAGAGCCCAAAAGAACCATACTTTGGTTCTTTTATTTATGTGTTGATCCACATAAGATTTGGATTTGAGGGGCAACATTAAGAATAGAAGCTAGAACGAATACCTTTTGTGTGAAAAAGGTGATATGATATGATATGTATAAAGCAAAAACTATAATAAACTTTTGTTTTTATTGAGATTTAACATTGTGATATGATCAAAGAACTTTTGGTTGAAATCCCTTTAGCATTGTTAACAAAAAAAAATTCTAAGAACATTAAGACTTGACAATATAATAGAATATACATTGATGATTGATGATCATAATCACCTGTCTTATATAGTTAAGCACCATGATAAGGGTGAGTATTTCTAGGTGAAATGCATTTGGTATATATTACAAACAAAACTTCTCCAATTCAAAGTTGATGACACACATCTTTTGAAAGAAGAGATGAGGCAGCAAGAATCATCAAAGTTTGTAAGTTGTATGTAATGCCAAAGTCCAATTAGGGATAAAATGATGCATTATTGTGAATCACCAAGAAGCAGTGCTCCCTTGGCTTCTTCAGATGTGTATGCATATTTTTTCAATGTTGGCTAGCAAATTGGTACTGCCAAAAAAATTGCTTCATGTTCTTTGATTTATAGTAGTGAAGAGATTTTTCATTAGTAAGATCATGTTTCGAGAGTGAAGCTGTAGATGACAACACTTCAAATATTGTGAGAAAACTCTTAGTTTATAAGAGAGCCCAAAAAGAGCATATTATCTTTGTGTGTTGATCCATATAAGATGCAGATTTGAGGGGCAACATTAAGAGTAGAAGCTAGAATTTATATTTTTTTTGATCAAAAGATGTAAGTTTTTGCTATTGTAATAAAAAATAGGCTTTTCATATGGTCGTCTCCAATTTCTCCACAAAGGTCAACATCTAAAATTATTTAATTTAGATGAATCATTTTGTAGGACTAAGGCTTAAATAGCTCTTTATAATTGTTCCTTTTCAAGATTTTTTGTTGTTGTTGTATTGTGGGTGAGGGTTCTCTAGTGTAGACATGATCTCTTTCTTATGAATCGTTGCAATTAGATCATCCTTTTTTCCCTTATTCTTCTTGCATGAAAGTGTTCAAATTCATTTCTAACCTTCCAAGA
This sequence comes from Pinus tabuliformis, assembly GCA_031772625.1. Taxonomy (NCBI): domain Eukaryota; kingdom Viridiplantae; phylum Streptophyta; class Pinopsida; order Pinales; family Pinaceae; genus Pinus; species Pinus tabuliformis. The sequence goes on along the minus strand of CM062806.1, from coordinate 207,447,892 downwards.
CCAAATTGGACTAGATTGCAAGTTCCAAACTTGATGCTTATAAAATTCCAAGAGGGCAAGGGGGTATGTACTTTTAAGCATCCCACACATTCCTAATAATGTAAATGCCTTTAATTCTAAACATGTGAGCAACTAAAATAATATAACAAATGTTAAAATTTCCTTGTTGAGAAATCGTGTGGATAACCTACAACTTCTAGTAAACAATGACATCAATGGCATGGTTGAACCACTTATCTAACGTGGTTGTACCTTGAGTGGAAATATCAATAAGGCCTCTCATATTAGGAAGGATGTAAATATGTATAGGAACTAGAGGGAGGCCTCTTTCACTACCATACTAAGTCCAAATGAAGGTTCTAAGCAATCTTTCAAGCTAATGCAAAGTGCGACTTATGTTGGGAATCACGATCGCTGTTAGACCAAAATCCATAAGTGTTAGTCAACGATCATATCACTACAGATAAAGATCCACGAGAGGTGGTTAGTCCATGTCGTCAAACACACGAGGAGTGTTGGTTTATCCAATGTCCAGTAATATCCACTCCAACACGAGCTGTGTGTGTATCGAACTCGTGACCTATGCTCCGATGCCACTTGTTGGGAATGATGATTGCCATTAGACCAAAACCCGTAGGTGTTAGTCAACGATTGCATCGCCAAAGATAAGGATCCACGAGAGGCGGTTAGTCCATGTCGTGAAACACACGGGGAGCGTTGGTTTATCTAATGTCTAACAACTTACTTAGTAGCCAACATGAAACATAATACATAGAACAACTTTGCAAGGATTTGGAAATGGTAATCGATGTTTCATAAATAATGTAGTATTTACATTGTGCATGTTGAAGCTTGATTCAAAGCATATTGAAGGGATAATCCCACATAATAGTTAGAGAAAGATCAATCCCTAGAGGTTTACCAAGGTATCTAACAATATCTCTAGCATGAATATGTTTCTAACTAGTGGGGCTATAGTTAAGGGAGAGTCAAGGCAAATAATCCAAATATAGCATAAAAAATAAAAATATTTGTTGAAAATGGTTGTTATTGATGTCAAAGGTTGTCCAAATGAAAGAGAAAGTTGCATAGTCAAATGACATTTCGAGACCCTTCAGACAATATATGGCATGCCTTCTAACTCCTTGCGGTTGAGGAGAAATGTTTTTTTGAATATTCATTTATCTATTATACATCCCTTCTAGTTGCACAAGTTGGCCTAGCCAGTGGACAAGTCAACCCTACAATAGAGCCCAAAATCACTATAAATAGTCACGAGAAGGAGAGTTTCTAGCCATCGCTCAAGGCAAATTGGTTTTGTTTTAGTGAGCAGTAGGAGTACGTTTGAGGTTCATACCTCATGAACCATTAAGAAGTGAAGTGAAGTTAAGTTGAGAAGTATTTGTTGAGCTATAGGAGGGTCTTTGGCACACCTTTTGGGAAGCTTTTTCAGTGTTTTTGGTTACGATTTTAAGGAGGTTGAGTTTTGCCCTATTGGAGGCCGAGCCTTGTTTGAGGTCAATTTTTGTTATTGAAGGTCGAGTTCTGTTCCTTTGGACCAATTTTGTTGGAGGTCGAGATCTAGATTGGTTTAGATGAAAGTTACTAGGAGAGAAGACCTTGTTTTGAACAATTTCTAAGCCTAAATATTGTTGTAAGTTGGTGCTTACTGAGGATTTGTGTCCTCATCTTCCTAATAGGTTGGAGCCTACATTTTTTGTAAGTTGGTGCTTATAGAGGATTGGTGTCCTCAAAAGTGGTGTAATAAATTGAATATTGTTTGAAAAACATTTTAAATGTCTATTCTTTAAGTTTGGGTTTTCACTTTGATATCAGTGTTTATACATTATGTTAATGATTGATTATGTGATGAGATTATATTAAGATTGATAAAGTGAAAAAAATTTAAATCTAAGTGATACTAATTCACCCCTGCTCTAAGTATCATTGTGTACTTCCAACAATTGGTATTAGAGCAAACTTATTCAAGAATAATATAATAGTTAAAATATCTTACAACATTTGGTATCAAAGCATGCTTCTTCAAGAACAATATAATAGCTAGAAAAAGATCTTACATGGGCCATTACCAGTTAAGAAGTCTCAATCAAATTTCCTTTGTTTGAAGGAACACATTTTGCTTTTTAAAAGATAAGAATGAAATCCCACTTGATGGCTCTTTTTGATGAAGTTTGGTACTCTGTTTTAGATGGATATAAGGTTCCATCTTCTCTTCCAAGTGATGAAGATGGAAAAAAAGGCTTATGTATCCAATGCAAATGTGATATCCCTTGGCTTGGTATTTTTTGTAATTAAAATGTTCATGTGTGTTTATGGTTAAGTATGTTAGTCTGTAAGACATTTGAAAATCTTAATTATCAACAATTTATTACTGATAGTAACTGATTATAAATCTATAATTATGAAAGACATTTGAAAATCTTAATTATCAACAATTTATTACTCATGATAATAACTGATTATAAATCTATAATTATGATGTTTTATTTTGTAAATAAATAATGGAAAATTAGTTTTTAGTATAGATGACTAGAAATTATGATGTTTTATTTTGTAAATAAATAATGGAAAATTAGTTTTTAGTATAGATGACTAGAAGAGATGAAGCTGCAAATTATTATGGAATATTTATTATGCATCAATAAGTCCTAGGCATCTAATATGGATGATTATATTTATTAAGGGATTTGATATTAACCAATTGATTGTTTTCTAAAAGACAAGTTGTCTTCAGGAGTGGGAAACAAAAGCTCATTAATGACCTGATAATTACCTACCACCTGTTGGTGAAGTGGAGACAGTTATTAACCACCAAAAGGGTAGTAGATGAGATTTAGAATAAAAATATTTTGTCTACTTGCTTTTGTCTCATATTGAGAAGGAAGGAGATTGAAGAGAAGGAAGAGAACAAAGACAAAAGGAGAATTTGTAGACCTATTATGCTGAGGGGGATAATGGTTGATTTATAGTATCAAGGTTGGGAAGAGCCAAGTACTTGATTATTAATTTTCCAGATAGTTGTTTCAAGTTGGTATTCTTGCCTCATAATTGGTTTTTAAGATATTAGTTATATGATAAAATGTTATGTTTATTTTGTAGATATGAAGTATTTTATGAACTATTGAAGGGAAAATGAAATGAGTAGGAAATTATTGATTAAAGGAACTCTTTATTTTTAATGTTGTTGTGAGAAAGCTGATGGGAAGGACAAATTTAGGAAATTTTGTTAGAAAATTTAGTGTTGCTGGAGTTTGCAATATTAAAATAATTATGAATTCTATTACAGTTACCAAGGAAAAAAAATAACTTATTTGTTTCTAACTTTATATAAAAATCGTTGTTTACAAGTTACACATAGAACCAAATGTAAAAATAGAAAATTATACTACGTAAAGTTACATTTAAAAAGATAAAATTATATATATATAGAAACAAATAAAATATGTAAATTACAAACATAGTATATAATAATAAATAAATTTGAACAGGGAGATGAAAAATATTTTCCTTCACCATAAATAATATTTGCATATATATATATATACACACTTTCTCTCTGATATGTCCATACTTAGAGTTTAGAATCATTAATAATTTATACAAATTTACACAGTACAAATTACAAGCAAAGCCTTTGATGCGTAGAGTATTATATAAATATTCCTATTATAAAAAAAGAAGAAGTAGGAAACACGACTCATAAGTTATTCATATATCTTCATACACTTAAGTATTGAAACATTCAAAATTTGACATAAATATCACGAGTAGAGATTTTATAAAAGATAACCAATTGGAATTAAATAGTTATTGAGTAATTACTCTAGAACTGGAAACTAAGTATAACTACAAATGACCATAACCATGGATAATTTATTCCAATTAGGAAGATAAACATAAATTAAACGTAGAAGAAATAGTCTTCACACAATGCAATGATATGCCAGAAATACGTAAAAACAATTGCAATAATTAATAACCCATGTAGTATATGAACTCAGAATGAAATACTGATCGTATGAGGACGAACCAGAGAAATATTCTGGTGATATTACCTTGAAATAGTAATTGGAGTCCATGTTAGCCACCTACAAAAGAAAGAAATGAATTAGTTCATGTTACAAAGGAAAAGAACTAGTGTTTCAACATGCTATAAATTTACAAAACACCGTAGCTATATGGTTTACGAATCATAAACAAGGGAAAGCGAGTTTATTTCTCCTCTCGGTGGAAAGGAAATAAACCACAAAGAATGAAGAGTTTTTTTTTGTAAGTTTAGGTGGGACTTTTTCATTTTTCAAGATTTTACATGTCCCTTATTCACCCCATTTCCAGGGAGGGTAGCACAAGAATCGAACCCAAGATCTCCGGTTCGGTGAGACTTCATTTCCACGGCCATTGCCACTTGAGCTACCCCATGCGGACCACAAAGAATGAAGAGTTATAAAAATGTTCATATAAAAAAAATAGTGGAATACGGCTAAACTGAGAAACTAAAAACTAATTCATAACATCGAGGCGTTACAGCAATAATGATAGGTTGCAAACTCTGCTGATATATATATATATATCCTGACAGGGTTTGATACTCGTCGTTATATATATATATATGTTACCACGACCTTTGAAATTGAAAGTAGAAATTACAATGAAATACGATTATAACTATGTATTTAATAAATACATGAAACATATAGCTAACTAATAGGTCTAGGTAGGGTTACACAATAATTTACAGCTTCACAAAATATTATGCTCATACGAAGCTAAATTCCCAGCTAATTGAATTGAATTGGGGCTATAAAAAGGTTACCAAATGGGTGTTGTAAAACGAGAAACCCAAAAATTTTATAATGTAAAAACCATTAACATTGAGGATTATTCAGTTATGGAATAAGAATTAAGTAAAAAAAATAAAAATAAATAAATATAACATAAAAGAATCCTAAAGAATGCGAGAAATAATTTTGAGGATGTTGACATCTAATTATACGGATGGAGTGAACAAACTCTAAATAATATGATAATTAATAAGAGAAAATGAAGAGTCATTAGGAGATGGAAGCTCAATAGTTACTCCTTTATGGATATAAATATTAACAACCCAAATGAATAAACATAATTTCATTTGAGGAGTTACCTCGCCTGATATAATATTAGAACCAATTCCATTTTTGACATTTCAGTCTGCCATTGTAACTCCCTACCATTTTTCAGAAATTTATCCTACATGCCCTGCAGTCTGCCATATTCTTCAGTCCTATGCTCTCTGCCCTCTGTGTGATAATCTGATGTAACGCTTGGTATACCCATCGAATATCTACACAAGTCCCAAGACTTATCCTCAGCTTGCAACCTGCTCCCAGCAATCGTCTCCATACTGGAACACAGCCTCCGCTTGCATACTTGGTATCTCACTGTATATTAGCGTCTCCATTCCTGATTTCATAATGCTGCGTAAAATCCGCTCCATACCTCCCCACGCTCCATACCTCCCACACCGTCTCCCATGGCCCTGAAATTACATTTTCTAAGCTATGCGGGGTTTGATTTGGCCAATGTCATAGAGCATTTACATATAGGCATTCGACCAGCAGTTTGGAGTGTTTATTAGCCTTTTTAAGTCGAGAGACAAAAGAGAACGAAGAATTCACCATTTAGAAAACAACCTATCTTGGAGCTAGCCAGCAGCGACATTTCTTGAATTTGACTCTCCAGTTCGAATTTAGGGTAATTCAAGACATTTATTTTGTTCATGTTTCGATTTCCGCTGTTTAGAACGCCGCATTGAGATATCTTTGTTATTTGGAATTCACTGAAGTTGCTGCCGTTGCAAGAAGCGCTGTCTCTGCTTTGGCCCGAACTTATATAAACCCACACTGTTATAAAACTTCGCTGCTCTCATATGAGCCCTCCTCTCCACGCTGTCATTGCTCCAATACGGCCCCTCCTCTCCTCGCAGATGTCCATTACGCGCTCTCCTCGGCTTCTCCACATATATACGCTCCCTGTACCTCCCATCTCCAATAACTCTAGACAACCAACATTTATCCTCCCATCTCCAATAACTGTAGACAACCAACATTTATCTGGGTATCGTTATATTGTGTGTTATCTGGCATCGTTATATTGTGCGTTTTGCAATTTAAAACAAAATATATATCTATATATATATATATATCCCACACTATATAACAATGGTACGCTGCATAAAGACTCTCCATAATGCAGGGTATCAAAACTTCCCTCACTTTATATAAAACCTTTGATATATATTCATATCAAAATTGTAATTTTTTTTACAAAACTACCATTGGAAGTGTTATTTTTTGGCAGCAGAAGTATATTTTTTTTACAGTACACAGATTTTTAAAATGCATTCATTGATATCTATTGTGGGGGTGGTTCTCACCAACAAGGAGAACTATCCAGAATGGTCGCGGAAAATCAAATACACTCTCATTTTTAATGAGCTGTGAAAAGGGGTGTCAAACACACTCTCATTTTTAATGAGCTGTGAAAAGGGGTGTGTGTTGGAGATGGAGACAAAGAACTAGAACAACCTACCTCAGACAAGGAATTCACGATTTGGGAAAATAAGTAAATAAAGAGATGAATCGCCATATTTCGCTATTTTCAAATGTTCTCGAAGCTCTACAAAAACTGAAGAAACTCTATGGTTCACACTTTGCACTTGAAGTTGTTCAACTCATGATTAAATTGTTTAGCCTTGAATTACAAAATGATGATCCTCTTGCTCTTGCATCAGAAGTAAAATATATTATGCATGATATCAAAGTCACTAATGTTGAACTGGACATTCCTATGATAGCTTTTGTCAAGGCACTTTATCCCACTTACTCAAATTATCTTGAGTCATTGCAAGCAAATGGAAATCTCAAAGAAATTACCTTTGACTCCCTTGTGAAAAAATTTGCTGAAAGAGAGAAAGCTTTTGGGAAGATGACACCTCCTCAGTCTTCTGAAGAGGCTGTGTGTCTTGCACATAAAGAGAAGAATATTGCTCAAGATTCTTCTAGAGGAAGATGTGGCCGAAGAGGAAGAGGAAGAGGAAGAAGAAATTTCAGAGGTAGGGGGGGTAGACACTCTCAAGGTGAAAAGTCATATTTGCATTGCATACGTTGCAATAGAGATGGATCACATGATGCATCCACATGCAATTTGCCTTGGGACAAAATTGAGCACGAAAGAAACCAACTCAAAGGTAAAACTAATGACAAAGAGAAAGGTAAAGCACTTGAATCCGCTCATTATGTTGTGGCACATTGTAATATTGGAGTAAATGAAGACTTATTTAAAACTTCACTTGCTTCTTGGAAAAATGACTGGTTGCTTGATTCAGAAGCAACTTGCCACATGACTTTTAGAAGAGATTTTTTTGAAAAATTTATTTACAATGTTGATGGAGCAGTATACTTTGCAGACAAATCAAAACTCAAGCCATCAGGGCTTGGCACAATCAGGCTTAAATTGCCTGGTCTTCCAAACTTTATTCTGCATCATGTTTTATATCTCCCATAGCTGAGGATAACTTTTTGTCCTTGGTCCACATTTGCCAGCAAGGACACTCCAGTCATATGTTTGATGGCAAGGTTGAGGTGAGAAAAGCATCATATCACTCACTTGTCATGATGGGGATAAAAGAAGAAAGGATTTTCAAGCTGCAAGGTACCTCTGCTCGTGCATAAAATTTCTCATACAATTCTCATTATGATGAAGGTACATTTCCATCAAGTTATTATGGCATGCTAGATTTGGACACTTGAACTATGACAACCTCCGCTTTTTGAAGAAAAATGGTGTTACTGGTTTGCCTACAATTCCTAGGAAACTTAAGCAATGTGATGCTTGCATTCTAGGAAAGCATAACAAACAATCTTTTTCTTGATTCACATTCTAGAGCACATAGAAAACTTGAACTCATTCATTCAGAGTTATGTGGTCCAATGCCTGTTCCTTCTGCAAATGGAAATAAATATATGATGACATTTATTGATGACTACACTAGAATTTGTTGGGTTTATTTATTGAAGAACAAATTTGATGCTTTTCAAACATTCATGAACTTTTATACATGGATTGAAAATGATGCACAATCTCATATTGACTCTATTCGCACTGATAATGGAAAAGAATACACTTCAAATGAATTTGAAAACTTTCTTCGCCAATATGGGATCAAACATCAAACAACTGTGCCTTATAATCCCCAACAGAATGGAGTAGCTGAAAGAATGAATAGGACAATCTTAAATATGGTGCGCTCTATGATGTTTTTCAAGAATGTAAAATTGATGTTTTGGGCTGATGTAGTTCTATGTGTTGTATATGTAAAGAATAAATGTCCATCTAATGCTATTAGAAACAAGACTCCTTATGAAATGTGGTATGGGCATATTCCTTCGGTAAAGCATCTCAGGGTCTTTGGTTCCTCCTATTATGCCTTGATACCAAAGGTACATAGAAACAAACTTGGTGCAAGGAGTCATAAGTGTATCTTCCTGGGGTATTCAAACACCTCCAAAGCATATTGTCTCTGTGATAAAGTCAATAAAAACTTTGTTGTATTTAGAGATGTAATATTTTTTGAATCATCCAAAGCTAACAATGTTGTTGAGCGACAACTTGATCGCTTGGATAGATTTGCAAATGAAAAATCATTTCAAGAATTTGATAATCAGATTCTACATCTTGAAGGGGGGATTCCTATACTGGATCAACTTGTAGAATCTTTTCTGAAGCACTCACTCCCCCGCATGAAACTCCAACAACCGATGATGCTTTGAGTGATGTGATTGACATAATTGGGAGACTCAATCTTGATTCAGTCCCAAATAAACCAATTGAGTAGCCTGGACCATCTTACAAAGGTCCCCCAAAGTGGTTGACAAAGACACTAGAAAGTGTTCATTCTGATGAGGTTGGGAAGACAGGAACTAGAAATTCAACCCGACAAAATGGAGGTGATGTAGATGACTCTGATTCACCTGTTGATATGGATGGTTCTTATGATTGTGAATTGAATTTGTCTATAGATTTTGAACCAATTTCCTTCAAAAAATCCGCTTCTCATGATGAATGGAAAGAAGAGATGCAAAAGGAGTATGATGCATCGATAAGGAATGACACTTGGAAGTTGGTTGATCCTCCATTGGGAACCGAACCAATTGGCTGCAAGTGGGTTTACAAGAACAAGTATAAAGCTGATGGCTCACTTGACAAGCACAAAGCCAAGCTTGAGGCAAAAGGTTTTACACGGAAGTAAGGGGTCGATTATGAGAAGACTTTTTCCCCCATAGCAAAATGGGCTACCATCCGGACACTCTTTTCCCTAGCAGCTCAGAATGGTTGGAAAGTCCATTAAATGGATGTAAAAACTGCTTTCTTGAATGGAGATCTAAAAGAGAATGTTTTTATGTCCCAGCCTGAAGGATTTTCTATGAAAGGACATGAACATAAAGTACGCAAACTTGTGAAATTCTCGTATGGCCTCAAACAAGCATCGCGAGCCTGGTATGGAAAACTAACTGGGCATCTTCTGAAACTCAATTTCAAACATTATGATGTTGATGATGCAACTTTGTTTGTCAAAAAAGTTGTATATCTTGTGGTATATGTAGATGATCTTCCGACGACAGGGAACAATGAGAGCTACATTGCATTCATAAAGAAGGAATTGAGGAAAGGTTTTGAAATGACTGATTTGGGTTATGTTCATTACTATCTTGGTATTGAAGTAACTCAACATCCGAAGTCCATATTCCTCTCTCAAAATAAGTACATTGGAGATCTGCTGAACATGTTTGGCATGGCTGAATGCAATCTTCTAACTACTCCAAGGGAAAAAAACTTTAAGCTCACATCCTTGAAGGAAATAGTTTGGGGATGCAACAAAGTATAGACATCTTGTAGGAAGTCTCAACTACCTCACTACTACCAGACCAAACATTTCGTTTGTTTTTTGAATCCTCTCTAGGTTTATGCAAAAGCCTTGTAAGGGACATTGGTCTGCTGCAAAAAGAGTTCTAAAGTACTTGAATGGAACTCAAGACTTTGGACTCAAGTATACACAGGTGGGTGACTTCAGCTTAATTGGATACTCTGATTCAGACTTCGATGGAGACAAAGAAACTGGGGTATCTACTTCTGGTTATGCTATGAGTCTTGGATCAGGAGCTGTCTCATGGAGATCACGCAAACAATCAGTTCCAACAGATTCCACAACAGAGGAAGAATATGTGGCAGCAGTTGAGGCAACAAAAGAAATTGTGTGGTTCAGGAAAATTCTAGAAGATTTGCAAGTAAAACAAGTACATTCGACTCCACTCATGATTGACAATACCTTTGGAATAAAGTTGGCCAAGAACCCAAAGTTCCATGATCGAATGAAGCACATCAATACAAAATATAATTTGATTCGACATCATGTTGAGGCCAAAACAATCCATATTCGCCATTGTTCCACTAATGAGCAGATTGCAGACATCGTCACCAAAGCGCTTGGAAGAGAAAAACTTGAAAGATTTAGAACAATGCTTGGACTCACCAACATCCCTTTAGATTAAGGGGGAGAATGTTGACACCTAATCATAGGGATTGGGTGAAAAAATTGTAAATAATGTAAATAATTAATAAGAGAAAATGAAGAGTCAATGGGAGATGAAACTCAACAGTCACTCCCTCATGTATATAACTATGAACAGCCCAAATGAATAAACATGATCTCATTTGAGGAGTTACCTCCTGGCATGATAGAGGATTTGAACTCATAAGAAATTTTTAGAACTGTAAAAAGAAGAAATTAAGTATCTATAGTGGAGAAATCCTACAACCTATCTTGAGAATGTTAAATATAGGACCGTAACCAAGGGCATTTGAATTTACCTACATAAAGTGGTTCAAACCATTCACATTTTCTGCCTTAACCAATGTGAGATCAGTAACCACGAACCATAATGTAGGTATAAAGACTAAGGGAACTCATTTAAAGCCATAAATTTTAAATGGAGGAATTTCTTGTAAAAAAAAAAACTCTAAATGTTAGGAATGAATTTATCTATAAATGCAAAATAAAAAAGAAAACAAAATTTTGATAAATTAATTATAGTCTTCCAACTATGAATAACTTATAATAGCATGAAAAAATTACCAGAGTAGCCTCCAAACATTTGAAACGAGTGCATTGTGGAGATGAGGGAAACTAAACATGCGAGTAAACATAAAAAACCATGAATAAACTTTGAAAACTGAACTAAGTTACAAAGCTAAGAAACCCTCACGACGACAATGCAAAAGAGGTAAACTAACAACAAAATGTTTAGACAAAATTGTAGTCAATGTTTCACCAATAAACCCTAGTCTCGTAACACTGTTGATCTCTTACGATGTCACCACATCCGTTGATCTAGTAGGTTGGGAAGAACTCCGTGGGGGCATCAGGATAAAAAATGTATACCTCAGAAGGTTCTAGATGGAGAATGCACATTGAACTGTTGGAATAGTTCATGGGGATTCGGGAGGAAAACCCTACAAATAATACATGTCGTTGATCTAACTAATGTTTTCTTGCTTAACCGTTGATTTGGTAGGTGGCATAGAGCTTCGTGGAAGAATCACAATCTAACACTTAGATGCTCATAAGACTTTGGAGAAATACATAAATGAAAAATATTTAAGATCTATATTAAACTGATGTATGACATATTTAAACATTAATACCACATTGCTATCAAGTATCACAATGTTGGAGCTTCATAAACAAAGCATTTCATACAAACTAGAGAAAACACATATGTATGGGCGTTATCATGAGACCGTAAACCTTCAAAACATATAAATGATGGTCAATCTAGGTCTTATATATTTCGATCATGCAACATTTGTGGGTTGACATAAAGTAGGTTAAATTTTTAGTTGAAAGAAAGGTGGTCTTAAATACAAACACATGAGTTCAATTGTATAATAAACATGAACGTGTGGAAAATGATCACCCTTTAGGGAAATAATAAATTCAATAAATGATATGAATAGATGATATATATAAAAAAACGAGAGTGTGCTACTAATGTCAACATTCCAAAAGTATAATAAAAGCCACAAACAAATATATGGTTAATATTTAGTAGGTGAGAGTTAAAATTGTATAATAAACATGAACGTGTGAAAAATGATTACCCTTTCATGATATGAGTAGATGATATAAAGAAAAACAAAAATGATTACCCTTTCATGATATGAGTAGATGATATAAAGAAAAACACAAATGTGTGTGCTACTATGCCAACATTCCAAAAGTATAATAAAAGCCAGAAACAAATATATGGTTAATATTCAGTAGGCGAGAGTTAAAATTGTATAATAAACATGAACATGTGAAAAATGATCACCCTTTAGGGAAATAATAAAAGCAATATAATCAATAAATGATATGAATATATGATATACAAAAAAACACAAATGGGAGTGTGCTACTAATGTCAACATTAATAAAAATCAGAAACAAATATATGGTTAATATTTAGTAGGTGAGAGTTAAAATTATACAATAAACATGAACATGTGAAAAACGATCACCCTTTAGGTAAATAATAAAATCAATAAATAATATGAATAGTGATATAAATGAAAACGCAAATGAGAGTGTGCTACTAATGTCAACATTCCAAAAGTATAATAAAAGCCAAAAACAAATATATGAGTATAATAAAAGCCAAAAACAAATATATGATTAATATTTAGTAGGTGAAAGTTAAATATTTATGGAGCGTAGGACCAAAACCATCGTATGCAACATAGTATTGAGGACAAATCAAATCAATAAGATTTGTATTCCTTGTATATAATTGATCAAATAATGAGTTGAAACAAAAGTATAATAAAAGCCAGAAACAAATATATGGTTAATATTTAGTAGGTGAGAGTTAAATATTTATGGAGCGTAGGACCAAAACCATCGTATGCAACATACTATTGAGGACAAATCAAATCAATAAGATTTGTATTCCTTGTATATAATTGATCAAATAATGAGTTGAAACAAAAGTATAATAAAAACCAGAAACAAATACCAGAAACAAATATATGGTTAATATTTAGTAGGTGAGAGTTAAATATTTATGGAGCGTAGGACCAAAACCATCGTATGCAACATAGTATGAAGGACAAATCAAATCAATAAGATTTGTATTCCTTGTATATAATTGATCAAATAATGAGTTGAAACTTAGAACATGTCTATACATTGAAATAATTGAACTTCAACTTATTTACATATATGTATATAATAATAAAAAAGGTGTCCGTAGGTGAGGTATATTACAAAAAAAAAGAGTTGTGAACTCCATTTTAAATGGCTTATGAGATTCAAAATTTGTTAAATGCATGCATTGTGAATCAATTAAAGACATGTGGGACAAGATTCTATTCAACTATGAAGGAGATGACAAAATAAAGAGAAAAGATTTGAACCTCTCAGAGACAATTTGAAAGCCTAAAAGGGAATGATGAAGAAAATGTTGTTTTCTATTTTCTTCAAGTAGATGAAGTAGTTGATTCTCAAAGTACTTAGTGAAACATTTGAAGAAACAAAAAATTTCTCAAAATATTTTGATGTCCCTCTGCGTTTTGATGCCAAAGTCTTTGCCATAGAAGAATTAAAGGAATTGGAGAATCTAAAAATAGACGAGTTTCACAGAATTCTCACTGCATATGAAATGAGAACAATAAATTCATCACATAAGAAAGCAACATTTTAAGCATCTAAAAATTATAGAAAATGTAAGTCTGATTACTGCTCCAGTGATGAATCCAATACAAAATTAGCTACACTAGTAAAAAAAACTAAAGAAAAGATCCAGATTCAAAGGTAAGTTACTTTCATTTGTTTAATTGTGGTAAGATAGGACATTTTGCTGCTAAGTTCCCTTTCAGTGAAGATAATGATGATGAGGAAGAACCCAAAAAATAGGGTCTTCAAAGGAAAATCTTTGAAAAAGAAGAATCTCTACTCCAAAGGGAATAAAGGTTTTTTTTTTGAAGAATGACTGTGATGATGACAAAAGGGAGATCCTATTTTTAGCCATAGAGAGGAATCCAACACAGAGAAACCAGAGGAGCCAAAAGCAAAAGCAAAAGAAGAAGGTGTTGAAGGCATTGTGAATCTTGAAGCAAAACTCACTAATGCACATGAAGAGATTGATAATATCAGGAAGAAGAACAAAAAACTATCCAATGAAATTACCTTTCTTAAGATTGAAGGAGAAGAAGTAAAAAGAGTGGAAGAAGTGTTGAACAATCAACAAAAAACAATGTAAACTTTGAAACGGGAACTCTGGCAAAAAAACCCCGTAAAAACATAAAAAAATAGTGCTAAAAACAAAAAGTGTTGATGCTGGAATAACACTTTTTTTTTTCTAGGGTAAATTTTCAACATGTTTTAAAAATGGCGGTGAAAACCATTTTTTTTCTACAAAAATTGTCCAAAAAACACTCTCAAAACAAAAAGTGTTGATGTTCGAATAACACTTTGCAAAAAACACCTTCAAAACTAAAAGTGTTGATGTTCGAATAACACTTTTTTTTTTCAATGGTAAATTTTGTGCAAAAAACACCCTCAAAACGAAAAGTGTTGACGTTGGAATAACATTTTTTTTTCGAGGGCAAATTTTCAACATTTCGAAATAATGGCGTAAAAGATTTTATCATGACTCCGAAAAATATTAAATCATTACATATTTTACAAGGTAAACCAAACTTCCTTGCATTTACCAAAAAAGGTCCACATGACCTATCTGAAGCGGAGTTGGCTTTAAATCTTTAAAACTCAGAACCATCCCCCCTATTGGGAGATATGGCTAACACAGGTAATACACAAAAACCCGACCCGCAACCCATAAGGACCACTTGTGGTACGAGAAACCACTTTCTCGCGAATCAACTTACGCCCTCTTTCATCGAGCGATGACTGTTGATCCAACCCATCGGACGCTTCCCGGTCCCTCCTCCCTATGCCGTTGATCTTTTGCTTTTCGATGGATTTACTCTTAAACCCTAGTTTCTCTGTTTTTCGTTGAATCAATGTGTTGCCATTAATCCACACAGTGATCAATGAGATGAAAAACTTGCAGCACTTCCAGAATCGATCCTCACGCCACTGTATCCTTGGTCTTCCTCCGCTGATCTCAACTTTTCCCATTGCTCCATATCTTTGGCAGCCTGACAGAAACAGTCCTTTAACAGTTTGCCTAGGGGTAACAACTCCCAGACGTGCCGAGTGTCCCTCTCTTTATTAATCACTCCTTTGTTCGCCAAACGATCTGCTACCATGTTAGCTTTTCTTTTCACATGGACAAAGCTTACAATTTTTAAGGTTTGCAGGTGGGTGTATATACAGTGAAAGACTTGTGAGAACTTTCAGTGCTTCGACACTTTATCCAGTGATGTACCATTGCATATTTTCTTGGCCGCTCTAATAATCAATTATGAATCTGCTTCAATGATGACATTATGTGAATCTGAATCCACTATTATTTCCAAGCATTGCTCTAAGCCTATGAGTTCCACCATGTTATTAGTGGTCTTCCCCAAGTGGCCATGAAAGATCTTCTTTATTTGCCCCTTTTCAAAGATCCATTCTTACTTGACAAAAAAAGGTAAAATGAAAACATTAAATAAATAAATAAAAAATTAAAACAACGAAAAAACACAAAACAAAAAAAGTTAAAAAAAATAGCAAAACGTAAATTAAAATATATATTAAAAAAAAAATAAAAATAAAAAATCAATCATAAAACTGTTAAAAAAAACAAAATTAACCTATAAAATATAAGAATTAAAAACTATATATATATATATATATACAAACAAATAAATATTAAGAAAAACATATTTAATTTTTTTTGTAAGCCATAAAAAAATTTGGAAAAAATTTCTTGTAAGCCATAAAAAAAAAATTAAAAAGTAAACAATATATATGTATTTTCAAATTAAGAAAAAAAACAAAATACATTTAAATTTAAAACTATATATATATATTTATTAAAAAAAACGTTTAAATTTTTATTAAAAAAAAAAACAATTTCAAAACCATTTTAAAAGCATATATTTTTTATTTAAAACAAAATAAAAAATTTATTAATCATTTTTTATTAAATAAACTTATAAATTTTTTTTTAAACAAATATTTTTTAATTAAAAAAAATTGATTCACGCCCGATCGCCCATGGTGGCGCGGCCATGGGTGGAGGGGCTGCATTTAGCCTCCTCCGCCCATGGCCACGCCACCACGGACGGTCGGGCGTGAATCAAATTTTTATTTTTTTTACATTAAAAAATATTTGTTTAAATTTTTTTAAAATTAATTAAAGTTTAAAGTTTAAAATTTAAATTTGTTTATTTTTTTTTTAAAGTTTATTTAAAAAAATACTTGTAAATTAAAATTATTATTATTATTATTTTTTTAAAATAAAAAGTCCCATTTAAAAAAAACAAAAATTAAATGTTTGTTATTGAAAAAAAAAATATGGGCATATATATATATATATGAATTATTTATTAAAAAAAGTTATTTATTTTTTTTCCAAACATATATATGTTTTTTTTAAATAAAAAATATAGGGTTTAAGAAAAAAATTAAATTTTTTTGTTTTTGTTCTTTGTTTTTTTTTTTTAAATCAAAAATAGATATTTCTTTTTAACTTTAAATGTTTGTTTTGTTTTTGTTTTTAATATATATATTTTAATTTTTGTTTTTAATTTTTATTTTTTAATTTGAGTTTATTTTTGTTTTTTTAAAATGTTTTTAATCTCAATTTTAGTAGTTTTTGTTTTTTTTTTTGGTTTTTTTTTTTTTTATTTTTTTTAATTTTCTATTTTTACTTAATTTTATAGTTTTTCTAATTTTTTTTTTAAATTTTTTATGGTTTTTACTATAATATATATATATATATATTTATATATTTATAACACATTTTTTTATTTTTTTTTTGTTTATATATATATATATATTTTATATATTAAAAAAATACAAATAAAACACATTTCGTTAAGTAATCATGATTTCCAAAAAAATTGGACATAATAAATTTTAAAGTTTGAAAAATAAGTTCTTTAAAAAAAGGTATGTTGCATCAACACGTTTCAAAATCGGCATGAAAATCACTAACATTTAAAAACAAATTTTTATATTTGATACATAAGAAAATTTAAAGTGTCAAACATATGCTCTGAAAAAAAAGAAATGTATTTTGCATCACCACTTTTCAAAATTGGGTCACTTTTTTGCTACCTCTACGAAACGAGTAATCGTATCGGTTATTCAAAGTGCCAAAAACTATGCTCGAAAAAAATATGTGTGTTCTGCATCGCCCCTTTTCAAAATCAGATCACTTTTTTCTATCTCTATGAAACGGGTAACAATATTAGTTCTCGTTTCAAAGTTTACGTTGTTAAAAAGAAAAGGAACAAAATTGTGAGAAGCTTGATGCTTCACTGCAATCAAATATCACCATATGACTAGACCAATCTTGGTTATATGGGTGATACTTCATACAAAAAAGATGCAAACCCTAATTCACCAGGAAAGAAAGTTGGAGAAAAGCCTAAAAGCTCCAATCTCAATAAAAGCAAGAAAAAAAGTGAGGAGTGTTGAATGGTGTTGTTATTGATGCCAACATTTGTTAATGACTGCCCTTAATATTTTTCTGCATTACCTCAGTTGGACGCTCCACTGGAAGGATGGATAGAAACCATAGCTCTAGGTTTTGGATGTACTAGTTTATGGAAATACCTTGCATTTGTTGAAAGTTTTTTTATGATGCAAATAATTGAATCTGTCATGGAGATCCTTGCCGTTGGATTCCCCTCGACGAGCTGGATCCAGTGATATGTTGAGCACCATAAGAAGTGTCACAAATTGAGAGATATCCTTGTTTGAAGATGGAAGAACCAATTTTAGGCAAAAACCCCACAAAGTGTTGATGTGACACTCTTCCATTGGTTAGAATATTAATTCAAACAAGAGAGATGAACTTTCATACTCCTTGAAAGACCTTAAAGATTACTATATATTCACCAATGGTCTTTTGGTTTCAAAGAAAAATTAAAATCTAACTAGATGACCTTATCTTTGGGTTTCAACATTTTTTAATTTCAAAGAAAAAATAAAAATCTAACAAGATGACCGTATCTTTGGGTTTCAACATAAATGAAATAAAGGTCAAAATTCAAAAGGGGTTTTAGCTTAACTTAAATTGAATTTACTTGTAAATTCCTCCAATGGATCACTCTTATAAGCCCCTCCATAAACTATAAAAATAGCACCCTTTTCATCTTCAAAAGTATGCACTTCAAACGAAAAATCATTAGTGAACATTGATCTGAAATCTACTCTCGACTTTATGGAGAAAGTGTTAGGAAATAGTTAAGTATAACTTGGTCTAGTATAGAGTTAGGTAAAGTGTGTTTCTTTACTATGTACATTTTGTAACTTACAATCCGACGGTCACGATATGTAGTGATCCGACGGTTCATTCTCTCCTCGGTATTACCGACACTTGATCCGTGGCTTAACACCCGATTGGTCCATGATCTCTATTTAAAGAGCATGGAGGGTCATTTGTAGGTTAACTGTTCATGAGAGAAGCTTATGTAAATTTTCATTCTTTTATTAATAAATTTCCTGAAGTGGTCGTGTTGGCTCAGGCCGTGGATTGTTTCCCTCTTTGAGGGTTTTAACCACGTCAAAATACTGGTGTATTGATCTGTGATTTGTGTGTGAGCGGTGTCTTTTGGTGTTCTGTCTGAGGAACTTACCCTGTAAATTCCTACATGGTATCAGAGCTATTTAAGTGGCCGCGTTGGCTCAGGCCGTGGACTGTTTCCCTCTTTGAGGGTTTTAACCACGTCAAAATACTGGTGTATTGATCTGTGATCTATGTGTGAGCGGTGTCCTTTGGTGTTCTGTCTGAGGAACTTACCCTGTAAATTCCTACATGGTATCAGGGCCGCGTCCGTTGGTGATCCAAATCTGAAGCTGGTAGAACTGCATCCGACTACCGTTTCCTAGATCTACTGTTTCTGACTGCTTTCGGGCCGAGAGGACTGCTCTGTTGTGTTGGGAGCATCTGTTCCAGTGAGGAACCCCTTTCGTTTCACGCGAAAAGGTTTCCGGTAGCCCTAGCTGTGTCTTTTTTAAGATCTGGAGGTATACAGTGTTTATTTGCAGTTTACAGTTATTTTCTCTCTGTTTATTTCGGTTTCGGTTTATTTAGCTTTTTTTATTACCGGATCTATACCTTTCATTTCTGTGTATGCTCTTTGCCCTGCGACTCTGTACGATCTGGGCAAATCAGAAACAGAAAGGAAGGATTTTTCTCATGCGTATGCTCTTTTCCGCTGCGCCTTAGTGTGATCTCGGAAAATCAGAAACATTGAGAAAAATATTTAGTTTCCGGCTAAATCTAACTTCGAGCTGCAAGGTTCATTTTTTTTGTATGTCCGTGTTGGGTTTTGTGTTTTTTGTTTTATAGGGAAAAAGAGCTTTCTCAAAGCAAGCACGCAACCCAAGCTTCAACCCCCCCTCTCTCTCTCTCAAACTTTTTGTATAGCTCACTTGGTCCAAAGCTAATTTATGAGAGTAGAGGTCTTGAGTTCAAGTCTCCTTTTTGTGGGGGCGGATTTTTCATTTCCGCACATTCCCGCACTTCGTCGGCGACTTCATCAAATTTTCTTCAAAAAGCCATAACTTCTTCATCCAGAATCCGTTTTCAGAACCGTTTTTTTGAAACAGCCTAATTTTTTGAGATCTTTCTATTGGAACACTTAGTTTCAGCATCTATAGCTTCAGTTTCTGTTAAAATGGAAAGTCCATGCCAAGTTATCCTTGACAGCACCAACTACTTCCAATGGTGGTCCTACATTGTGGATTTACTTAGAAGTAAAGGTCTCTACAGAATAGCCTCAGGCCAAGAAACCAAACCGAAAGATGAAGATAAGGCAGCTAAATGGGAAAATAGGCAAGATCAAGCACGTGGGTTGATAGGGATGTCTATTTCTCCAGATCTTAGATTCCATATTTCAGAACTTGATGCTCTTGATGAAGCAATGAAACAGATTACTAAAGTATTTGGAATTAAAAATGAACTTAGAGCCCATCAACTTGAAAATGAGTTGCTTACATTGGACCCCAATAATTTTTCTTGCATTGAAGATTTTTTGTCCAAGTTCAAGACCCTTAGACTTCTCTTGGAAGGTGTTAAGGTTAAGAAAGAAGATAGTAACCTTATCTATTCCATTCTTACTAAGTTGGGACCAGCCTACTCTGTGTTTGTTTCCACCTTCCATTCTACAAGAGAAGCCTTCATTTCTCAAGGACAAGACTACAAGTCCCCTTCCTTTGATTCTTTTTGTGATTCTTTAATAAGAGAACAAGAAAAACTCTTACACCTTGGTCTTCTTAATCTTGGAAACTCTTCTAAGAAAGCGTTAGCCGCCCAACAACAATCAAATCTAAAGAATCCTAAAAAGTTGTATCCTAAAAAGAATGGTCCTAAATCAAACAAGGTTCCTAAGCAATTTCAGCCTCAAAATGAAAAATCATTTCAACAAAATGATAAGACAAATAAAAACAAAGGGAAGAAGACTGATAGACATTGCAACTTTTGTAATCGAGATGGCCACTTAGAATCCAAATGCTTTAAGAAGATGGAAGCCTTGGAAGCAGCGATGAAGAAGCATAACGTCCATTTGGAGCACTCTTCAACTTCAACTTCATCTTCAGGAATGGCACTTTCTGCATGTGGTTGTCAAGCATCTCGGTCTAGCTATGCACTAAATGTATCTTCTTCTTCTCATTCTCATGAGTGGCTCATTGATTCTGGAGCTTCTTATCACATGACAAAAAACAAAGCCATGTTTTCTGCTTTAAATGATTGTAACACCAAAAATATATATGTTGGTGATGATAGATCTCTTAGTCTTGTAGGGACTGGAACTGTTCATATAGACAATGGTCAGTTTAATGATGTATTATGTGTTCCAACCTTATCCTGCAACCTTCTATCTGTATATCAGATAACTCATTCAGGTGAAGGTAAAATCGTTGAATTTTCACCTCACGATGTTGTAATTAAGGACCTAAGAGATCCTAGACAGATTTTAGCTACTGGCATTGCTGATGATTCTACAAGGTTGTATAAGTTTCACAACTTTGGGTCATCAAATCTTCCCTCAGTATTTGTTGCTCATAATGATGAAGTGAGCAAACTTTGGCATGAGCGATTTGGTCACTTAAACTATCTCTCTCTTCAGAATCTATGTAAAGAAAATATGGTGACAGGTCTTCCAATGGTATCTTGCAGAGATGGTGTTTGTTCCGGATGTGTACTCGGAAAACATCATCAGGACAGTTTTGAAAAATGTGCCTCTTGGCACGCCTCAGCCCCTTTACAACTTGTGCATAGTGATTTATGTGGTCCACTTCCAGTTGTTTCCTTCTCTGGCTACAAGTATTTCTTAACTTTCATTGATGATTTCTCTAGATGCACTTGGGTATACTTCTTAAAACTCAAGAGTGAAGTATTTAACATGTTCTTGGCCTTTAAGGCCTTTGTTGAAAAACAATATGGACATCAAATTCTTAAGCTAAGATCTGATAATGGCGGAGAATATGTTAAAAACAACTTCATCAACTTTTGCACTGAGCATGGAATTCAAATGCAACATACTGTTCCATATACTCCACAACAAAATGGTGTAGCTGAAAGGAAGAATCGCACCTTAAGGGAAATGGCTAATTGTATGCTTCAATCTAAAGGACTTAGTCTTAATTATTTGACATAAGCAATTAACTGTGCAAATTACATAATACATCGCACTCCTACTAAGGTTTTAAAGAATATCACTCCAGAAGAAGCATGGAGCTTAATTAAACCAGATGTGAGTCACTTTCGTGTTTTTGGAAGTGAAGCATGGGCCCATATTCCCGATGAGAAACATAAAGCTTTAGAACCTAAAAGTGAAAAATGTATTTTTGTTGGATATTCTGAAGATGTCAAAGGATATAGACTTATTCCAATTAAGTCCAAAAATGTTAACATTAGAAGAGATGTAAAGTTTGCTGAAAATATATCGGCCTACGAGCTTAGTTCGACGGATGTGCCACCTCTCCCTATCTCTTCTACTTTTGGAAATATTTCTTCTTCAGATGATGAAAGCGAGGATGAAAATCCTCCCCCACCTTCTCAGGATCCTCCTTCAGCTCCTCAGCTTCCAAAATGGGTTCGTGCTACTCGGGATGCAGCAGGTGATCTTGCCGGTGATCCTACAGATTAGCGACGTACACGTTCTAAGTTTGATAGAGCCTCTTCTTTACTGGCTCAAGCTTCAGTGAATTATGATCTTGACACCTTTGCAGAAGCTTCAAGCCATCCAGATTGGGAAGCAGCTATGAATGAAGAATATCATTCATTATTGGCAAATGATACATGGTATCTTGTTCCTCTACCAAAGGACGAAAACTTGTTAGACGCAAATGGGTTTACAGAACCAAGTATGGACCAGATGGGAAAGTTGATAAACATAAAGCTCGTCTTGTTGCTAAGGGTTTTTCACAAGTTGAAGGCATTGACTACACTGAAACCTTCTCCCCTCTTTCCAAAATGAACTCTATCCGCCTTGTTCTTTCCCTTGCTGCCTCTTTCAAATGGGAAGTCCATCAGATGGATGTTAAATCTGCCTTCTTGCATGAAGAAATCTATATGGAACAACCTATTGGCTTTATACAAATAGACTCCAGCCTAGTATGTCGGCTTAAGAAATCCCTTTATGGTCTCAAGCAAGCTCCTCGAGCTTGGTATGCCAAAATGGATAACTTTCTTTTAGAAAATGGCTTTTCTAGGTGTCATTTTGAAAATACTATCTACACCAAGAAAGTGGGCAAGTCTCTTATCATTCTTGTTCTTTATGTTGATGATCTTATCCTGACTGGAAGTGATCCCAACCTTATAAACCATGTGAAGTCTAGCCTTAAAATGAAGTTTGAAATGACAGACTTAGGACATTTACATTATTTTCTTGGTCTTCAAGTCTTGCAATCCAAGGAAGGTATTTCCCTTTCCCAGTCCAAGTATGCCTGTGATATTCTACGCCATTTTCACATGGAATACTGTAAGCCAACCCCTTCTCCCTTTCAGTCTGGAGTCAAGCTTTCAGTCACTTGTACTTCTCCTGAAGTTGATGCTACCTTATACCTTCAACTTGTAGGAAAACTTTTGTATCTAACCCATACTCGTCCTGACCTTTCCTTTGCTGTTTGCCTTGTTGCTCGGTTTATGCAAAACCCACGTGAAAGTCATTGGAAAGCAGCTAAAAGAATACTTCGTTATGTTTGAGGTACAGTTCAGTTTGGGATTCATTACAGTGCCGAAGCATCTCCTCTATTGGTTGGTTTCACTGATTCCGATTGGGTTGGTGACCCTGATGATCGGAAGTCTACTGCAGGTTATATGTTCACTCTTGGTTCAGGACCTATTACATGGGCTTGCAAGAAACAAGGTGCCATTTCTCTTTCTTCAACAGAAGCAGAGTATCGTGGTGCCGTAGAAGCTAGTAAGGAAGCCTTGCGGCTTCGTCAGATCCTGTCAGAGTTTGGCTTTCAGCAGCAGCATCCAACTACACTTTGGTGTGATAATCAAAGTGCCATTCAACTATGCAAAGATCCAGTCCAACATCAACGCAGCAAAAACATTGAACTGCGCATGCACTTCATTAGAAATCTCATCCACGACCATGTTCTTGAAGTGCAATATTGTTCAACAGATGATCAAGTTGCAGACATCTTTACAAAGGCTCTCACAGAGTCGAAGTTCACTAAACTTAGATTTATGGTTGGAGTTCAGGAAGTTGTCACTAAGGGGGGATAGGCTCTAGTGCCTCCTTCCTTATCCTATTGTGTCATATTTGTAAATCCTTCAATCCTATCCCAAGTTGTTCTTAAGGGCGGATGTTAGGATATTTCGACACATAAGAAATAGTTAAGTATAACTTGGTCTAGTATAGAGTTAGGTAAAGTGTGTTTCTTTACTATGTACATTTTGTAACTTACAATCCGACGGTCACAATATGTAGTGATTCGACGGTTCATTCTCTCCTTGGTATTACCGACACTTGATCCATGGCTTAACACCCGATTGGTCCATGATCTCTATTTAAAGAGCATGGAGGGTCATTTGTAGGTTAACCGTTCATGAGAGAAGCTTATGTAAATTTTCATTCTTTTATTAATAAATTGCCCGAAGTGGCCGCGTTGGCTTAGGTCGTGGACTGTTTCCCTCTTTGAGGGTTTTAACCACGTCAAAATACTGGTGTATTGACCTGTGATCTGTGTGTGAGCGGTGTCCTTTGGTGTTCTATCTGAGGAACTTACCCTGTAAATTCCTATAGAAAGGAAGCATTATTCGAGTGACTATGGTTTCAAATTTTGTTGTTTGATTTGGTTGAGGGATTCATTGATTGATTGCAGGTGGATACCTAAACTCTACTGTGGTCTAGTTCCTTATCAAAGGAAGCAACAAATGATAATACAAGCATCATCTAGTCGATTTGTGGAGTTTTTTGGTACTCTTAATACAATGCATACGATTTCATTGCAGACCAAGCGATGCCGTTTATTCAACCACAGGTAACAATTGAAGTCATTATTTTGGTTGATTGTGAAGCATCATTTGGTGGTGAACTATGTAAGGTTTGACACCTTACTTCTAAAGCTTGATCGTGTGAAGCATCCAAATACTAAAGAATGGTTTTGGGCATAAAATTAGCGTCATTTTGGAATAAAATTGATATATCCTTATCCTGCTAGAGGGAAATTTATCAGAGCCCTAAACAAACATAATTTAATGAAGTTGAGAACTATGATTTAGTGTGAATTTTGTTTGGATCTGTTTATGCCTTCTTCTGCTCAGAATTAGTTTATCATAATGTGTAATGTGATTCAAAAAATCCGTGTCATAAATTGGAGCACATAATACATGTTTGTTGTGATGAATTGACAATTGGATTCACTAAAAAATACTAAGCTCATTAGAATCTGATCTGAAGTCTGTTTCACTAAGAAAATTCGTAAGTACTGGTGTGGCCTCTTGGAAAGGATTTTGGCTCTAAAATTTGATGCGGAATTAAGGAAGTCCGTGCCCTAATACAAAAAATGACTGGTGAATTTCGACCCTATCAAACAACCACAAAGCTGCGACTAATACTATGATATATTTAAACCATAACAATTGAGTTCATGATATTTAGGTTACCGCAAGATCGAGAGGTCAATGTAACTCCTGCGTAGATCTATCACTGTAATTAATAATGAGAAGAGTTACCACCATAATTAACTATGACACATCAGTCATGAGAACATCAGTGTGGCATCAAGTGTTCGAGTTTGGGACGACACATTAACCTGCTACATATTATATTCAGCTCCCATAGGCACATTGAGGAATCACGACTCCATAGTAAGGTTGATTATTTATATTAGCCCTTTCATGATAGCCTATGCAAGGTATAGAATATACATATGATATGATGAGTATCAAGATGGATCCTGCACTCAATATCATACTTTGCAACCATCCAATATAGCGCAGTCCTTAAAAAGTTTGGGTTAAATATTCCAGGTCACAATATTATGATTTTTATTTTTGAGTTTTGTCGAATAGTTATTAAAAACAATGGTGTGCTTTCTGTAGAAGGATCCCTAGAAAGAATTAAATTGTACAAAGTTTAACATTTTATACCGTCATTTGAGTTTCCAAAAGCCAATATTGAGCCAAGTCCAAAACTGGAAGAAACAATGATATTGGAACTCAATGATAGATTTTGTTGAATTGACTATAGTAATTGTGTTGGCAGTTATCTTGCACTATAACAATGGTGTTTAGTAATGGCCCTTGATGTGACAATAATGTTCATAGTGACACTTGTTGATTCTCATTGACACAGTGACCCCCGATGTGACTTGACTTGACAATATTGATGATAATGATTCTTGTTGTGATGTTATGATTTGACTTGATTTGATAGCAATAGTGACTTGAGATGTGACAATGATACACTTGAATGTAATTGACAATAATCATCTTGTGAATGGTTTTGGAAATACTTAACATTGTCCCTGCACAACTAGTGGGTCATCAGATATATGAATAATTGATGAATGTGAGAGTTTACATTGTTTGTTGATGAGGAGCTAATTTAGCAAAAGCAAAATTGTTCATGTTGTTAGTTAGGTTTTGATGTGTAGTTTGGAAAAAGATAGAAATGGTTGATGTTGACAACTGAAGTTTGATGTACAAAAGCGGATTTGCTTGACGCAGTTTTGTTTCATTTCCATTGTATTGAAATTTCTTTAAATTGATTTAGAGCACAGGTGGATCCAGTTTGAAAATTGTGAAACATGGTTTGCTAGCTTATTAGGGTGGAAGGGTGGCACAATAAAAGAGAGTGGAGTCTCCTTCATGTTGGAGCCTAAGAACACTTCAGGGTAGCATGGTGGTGCTAGGGCATGTTGTAGCCTGCATAAGGTGTTGGAGCATTCATCTAGTTGCAGTTAGTACACATAGTGTTGGAGCATCCTTCAGGTTGGAGTTTGTAAAGAAGGGCGTTGGAGTGTCCTCCTAGTTGTAGTTGGTAAATAGGGAATTGGAGAATCCTATAGGTTGAAGCCTCCTTCAATTGGAGCTGAAAACGTGATGTAATATTTGAAAGAAAAATATTAAAAAGCGTTTAATGGTTTTTGTCTTAGAGGGGTTTTCACCTAAAAATATTTGTGTCTACTGTCTTATTATTGTGCATTGTTGAATGGTGTTGTTTACTGTTTATGTGCTATTGATTCATGTTGATGAAATGATAATGATAATCAATGCTCCGTGAATTAAAAATATTAATTGATAATAAATATTGATTCACCCCCTCTCAACATTTCCAACAGGGAAGAGTTTGGAAACAATGATACATCAAAAAGCTATGTTGATGCGTTCAAGGAGTCCATTCACAATGTAGACATAAATATGATAAGGGTCAAGGACCAACAAAAAATTGAATTATCTGCAATGCAAATCAACTTTAAAAGAGCTATTGCATTAAGGCAACCATACACAACGATGTATCAAACTATTTTTCTTGGTCACTATTTTTCATGCAAAAATTTTGAACATCAAGCAAAAGATTATAAACCTTATGTGGAAAATAAATGAAATGGGTTTTCATCAAGCATATATTAATAAGCTCATAGACAACATAATCATAGATATTAATGGCTTCAATAACGAAAATCATAATTCATTTTCTCCATTATCCAAGTATAATGTAAAGTGATATAGATGCAACAATTTTCGACATATGGCAAAAGACTATCCTACAAAATCAATAGAAGGGTTTTGGAAGAAAAATCAGGAAGAACCACCAACTAAAAAATGTTGACTAGTTATCTATGCTTGAAATAATCAAATTCAATGGTATGTTGATAATAGGTTCTCTAGACACATGATCCGAGATCAAAAGAAATTTATTACTGTAAAAGAAGAAAAATGTGTCTTTTGGAGACAATGGGTCTGTAAGAATCACTAGAAGAGGTACTGTAAGCCTTGATAATGGTAGGTCTAAATTAAAAAATGTTTAGTACATTGAAGGACCCAAACATAATCTTTTATGTGTTAGTTAGATGTGTGATCAAGGTTATGATCTCACTTTTCGTGCTAAGAATGTGAAAGAAGGAAGACTAATTCAAGAATATTAGTGGGAAAAACAATAAGGGCTCAAAGAAATGTATATATTCTTGATGATACTTAATGAGAAAAATGCTACATTGGATAGTTAGATGAGAGTTGATTATGGCATAAAAGGCTAGGACACTTGAGCTTTGACAATTTGGTAAAAGTTGATAGAGCACAAGCAATGAGAGATACGCCCAAAATATTGAAACCAACAAGTGCCATCTTTGAATCTTGCCAACATGTGAAATAGAAAAGAGTTAGCTTCCAATCAAGGGAATGCTCGACATCAAGACCACTAGAGCTTGTTCACATAGATCTATGTGTACCAACAAGAAAACTAGCCTTCCAAGGTGAATGGTACTTTATGTTGTTCATTGATGATGATACTAGAATGATATGTGTTTCCTTTCTTAAAGAAAAATTAGAAGCATTAGATACTTTCAATTCATTCGAGTCCTTAGCTGAGAGTGGAAGTGATCTTTGAATCAAATGTTTAGAATTAGACAAAGGGGTTAAATTTACCTTGGACGAATTTAATGAATTCTATGAGAAATATAGAATCAAGAGACAAATTTCAATCACAAGAACTCCACAACGTGGTGGAGCCATAGAAAGAAAGAATAGATCACTGCAAAAAACAAGAACAATTTACATCATGAAAATAACACAACTTCGAGTTAACAAAGATAGGACACCATATGAGCAATGGAAAGACAAGCCAAATTCTCTTGAGTATTTCAAAAATTTTGGAAGCAAATGTTACATGAAGAAAAATCATGATAAATTGGGAAATTTGGTTCTAGAGTAGAATTGGGAATCTTCCTTGGATGCTCAACAAGAAGTAAAGCTTACAAATGCTACAATAAAATATTATGTAAAGTATTGATGTAAGAATAGACAAAGCATGGGAAAAGAAAGAAGTAGAACAATCAAATGAGAATTCAGAAGATACCATCTACATGGACCAATAAGAGACTACTACAAAGGAAGAACAAGAAAAAGAAGAAAAATCTCCATCCATGATAGGCTTAAATTTGTGCCAAAACATCAACCAAAGAATCAAATTGTTGGATATGTTGATGTAGGTATACAAATATGGAGAAGAATGAATATTTCACTATGAAATTTAAATTTGGCCTTGCTATCCAAAATAGAGCTAAAGGACTTTCAAAAGCTGGTAAGGATCAACTTTGGGTGAATGATATGGAAGAATAATTGAATCAAATTGAGAAAAATGGAACCTAGGAACCTATGCCATGAATGGAAGACAAAAATGTGGCTGGGGCAAAGTGGGTATTTAAAAATAAAATGAACGAATATGGACAAATTATCGTAGAAAAGGAAAGACTTGTATGTAAGGGATATGCACAAATTGAAGGATTTTTCAAAGAAACATTTGCTCTAGTTTCCAGATTAGAAGCAATAATAATGTTTTTGGTTGCAAGTTCTAGAGGTTTCGATTTTTATTAGGTGGATGTTAGATCAACCCTTTCTAAATGGAGATTTAAAGGAATGCATATACATCGAACAACCAGAAGGTTTTGAGTTGTCCGAAAACAAAGGTTATGTGTGCAAATTGAAGAAATATATTTATGGGTTAAAACAAGCCAAGAGCTTGGTATACTAGGCTATACCACTATCTTCAACAATAGGTTTTAAAACGAGGGGTTTTGACAATAATATCTACATCATGATGGAAAAGGACCACTTACTAATTACGATTGTATATGTGGATGATCTCATTTTTGGAAGCAATAACAATGATATGAGTGATGGATTTGCTCAGGAAATGTCAATGATTGGAGAAGTATCCTTCTTCCTTGGACTATAGGTTTCTCAAACCAATGAAGGAATATTTATTTCCCAAACCAAATACTTCAAGGAGATGCTTAAACAGTTTGGAATGGAAGAATTTGTAATAACTAGTACCCTTATTATTACCGTATGAAAGTTAAATGAGGATGATGAATATCTTAAATGTGATTCAACTCTATATTTTTATGATTGGGAGTCTACTACATTTGAAAAATTCAAGACCAAGCATTATGTAGGTAGTAGGAATGGTTTCAAGATTTAAATCAACACCAAAGGAATCACATATGCAAGCGGTAAAGAGGATATTTCAATACTTAATGGGCACTCTCAATTTTTGGATTTTCTATCCTAAGAGTACAAATTTCACATTAACAACATACACATATGTTGATTTGGCAAGTAGCATTGATGAAAAAAAAAGAACCAATGGGAGTGCATTTTTCCTCTGAGATTTCCTTGTGTTTTGGTCAAGCAAAAAGCAATCATCGATTTGTATTTCTACATCCAAATCCAAATGCATACAACAAAAAACCGTTGTACACAAGTTATCTAGATGGAACAAAATTTGTAGTACATCAAAGTGGAATATGATCAACCAATTGGCATTTTATATTGTGTAACCATCTCATAAAATAGAAGAAAAGATAGATCAAAGAGTTCAAAATTAGTCTCTTCGAGGGCGAAACCTCCTTTACATTACACAAATGAACAATTATTCGATGATACAAATGATAAAACCTCCTTTCTATATATAGGAGTCTAAGGGGTCACAATATAATCAAAGATGACATAACAATAATAATATAAGGGCACAACAATAACAATGGTGGGCTTCTATGGGGCATAATAATAACAATAAGGGCTACAATGATAATAGAAATCGGGGAATCACTAGTATTATAGGGACCTAACATGCCCCTCTCCTTCAAAAAAGTGTTGTCCTCAACGCTTGAGTAGTTATGAATGCTTCTGTATAAAATTCTCATTCTCCCATGTGGAATCTTTAGCGGGTAAGTTCTTCCACTTGATGATATACTTTGAAATTGATCGATTTCGTAGCTGTCAAGTTCTTGTTTCTGTGACTGCTTCAAGTTCCAATATTATTTTTCCTTCCTCGTCAAGTTCCAGCAATATTGTTTGAACTAGGAGCTTTTCATCTATAACCTTCTTTAAGCATAAAACATTGAAAACTGGGTGCACTCGGGAAGCTGCAGGAAGCTCCAATTTGTATGCCATAGTACCAATCTTTTACAACACCTTGCAAGAACCATAATAATTTGGTGATAATTTATTATCTTTCTTAGCTTGTTTGAGGGACATTTGTTTATATGGTTGCAACTGTAGGAATACCGAGTCACCTACATCAAAACTTCTTTCACTGTGATGTCGATCTACCTATTGCTTCATTCTATTCTGCACCAAAGTGAGGTTATCCTTTAAGAGTTGGAGAACTTGTTGTTGATTCTCGATGTGATATTCTACTGCTTGAACCTTAGAATTTTTTCTTAAATATGATGTGATGGACAGTGGGTGATATCCATAAAGTGCATGTAGTATTGCCAACATTTCCTTCTCATAGATAGTTTTGTGTAAATACTTTCCTTTGATTGGATGACTTTAGAAAGAAATGGGTCTTTCTTCTTGCATTAAAACAACACCAATTCCATTTCCCAAGGCATCACATTCCACAATAAAGGTTTTTGTGAAGTCCGATGTAGATAAGGCCGGTGCTTGGCACATTGCTTCTTCAAGATGTTCAAAGGTCTTCATTGCTTTTGGAGTCCATGAAAATGCATCTTTCTTCAATAATGTTGTTAGAGGTGCTGCTATTGTCCCATAATTGTTAACAAACTTGTGATAATACCCTGTCAACCTGAGAAATCATCGCAAATTCTTTATGGATGTGGGGATTTTCCATTCCTTAATGGATTTAATTTTACTAGGGTATACCTTAACACCTTCATGAGATACAATATGACCCAAATATTCCACCTCTTGTACTCCAAAGTAACATTTGGAGATTTTTGCATATAATTGTTTCTCCTTGAATAGTTTGAGCACCCTGTCAACATGTTGAACATGATCCTTGCAAGACTTGATGTAGATTAGTATATCATCATAAAATACTAATACAAATTTTCTAAGGAAGGGTTTGAAAATTGAATTCATCAAACCTTGAAATGTATAAGGTGCATTGGTAAGGCCAAAAGGCATGACCAAAAATTCATAATGACCCTCATGAGTTCTAAATGTTGTTTTCAGAATGTCTTCAGTCTTCATTCTAATTTGATGATATCCTGAACGAAGATCCAACTTGGTGAAGTAAATTGATCCATGCAATTCATCCAATAATTCATCAATGACAGGAATGGGAAATTTATCTTTAATAGTGAACTTGTTGACCTCCCTATAATCCGAACACATGCGCCATAATCCATCCTTCTTGTGCACCAATACTACTGGATCAGAGAAATAACTTTGACTAGGTTGAATTATACTAGCCTCTATCATTTCTGCAACCATAAGCTCAATTTCACTCTTTTGGGCGTAGGGATATCTGTAAGGCCTGCTGTTTGGAGGAACACTTCCTGGAATCAAATGAATAGCATGCTCATGATCACGAATAGGTGGGAGGCCTTTGGGAGTCTCAAATACCTTGGAATGATTGTCCAAGACCTTTTGGAGATTTGGAGAAATAGATGATTTTGATGTGGGAACCTCTAGCGAACATAATTTTGCAATTACGCCTCGTTTTTCTTTCTTTATAAGCTTCGTCATTCTGTTAGAGATTATTATCTTTCCCAGTTTCCCTGCGATACCCCTTAATTCAAATTCCCTTCCTTCTGAAAAAAATTCATGAAACGTTCTTGAAAATTAAAAGCTATTGTACCCAAGCATTGTAACCATTGGACTCCTAGTACAACATCAACACCACCCATTAGAATGGAAAGCATTGGGCTATTCAATACATATTCTCCCATGGATAACTTGATATTATGGCACTTTCCAGAGCAATTTATGGTTCCTCCACTTGCAACCATCACTTGATACTCTGATGCTGGATATAGGAAGCAATTCAATTCCTTGTCTATCTTACAATGAATAAAATTATGGATACTTCCCGAATCAATCAACAATATTACCTTTTTATTCTCGATATGTCCTTCTGTCTTGATAGTTTGAGGAGTGCTAATTTTGGCCAATGCATTACAAGATATGTTCGGATTGATTTCTTATTTATCTAGGGTTTTTTCTTGGTGTATATCCTCTTCTTTTGACGTTTCTTGTTCCTTTTCTTCATAATCTCTGTAAAATAATTTCTTCTCAGCACACTTATGACCTTTAGTGTATTTGCTATGACAACTGTAACAACGCCCTTTTTCTCTTTTTTCTTCCAATTGTTTTGGTGTCTACCTTGTAGGTTGTGGAAGGCTAGGGGCAACAACACTTCCATACTTATAGTTGTCAATGGTAGGCTTCCTTGTTTCCATAATTTTTCTTTCTATTTTTCTTTCCAACCTGAATGCCTTCTCCAATGAATCAGGTTCCCAAAGGCAAACCTCATGTTGGATGTTATCCTTTAAAGTCCCTATGAACACATTAATCCTATGCTCCTCTGGAATATATTTTACCCTTATATTCAATTTCTGGAAGTCCTCAATGTGCTCCATCATTGAAGCGTTTTGTTTTGAGATTTATCAATTGGCTAAAAAAGGTGTTTCTTTTTGTATCCTCATAATGTGTTATCATTTCTTCCATAAAAATTGCCCAAGTAACAATTTGTTTACGAGAGCAAAGCCATCGATACCATACAAATTGATTTGGTTCCAAATATAAAGTTGCAATGCATACCTTTTGTGTTTTTTTCATATTATGGAGATCGAAATATTGCTCCATCTGTAGTATCCATGTTACGAGATCCTTGCCATCAAACTTCCTCATATCGATCTTTGGAACATGGCGGGTCTTCAATCCAACATTAGAGTCGATGAAATCATGATTAACATCTATTTTTTTCTCATCATGAGTTTCCTTTACTACCCTTTCTCCATTAGTAAGAATTTTTTGTAGCAACTTTGTCAAATGTGTCTTCAAATATTCCATGTTTCTTTTAAGTTTTTCTTCTATACCATCCATTTTAGCTTCCACGTCATTCATCTTAGCTTCCACACCTTTATTTAAACCCTCCATCTTAGCTTCCATGCCTTTCTTTAAACCATCCATCTTAGCTTCTGTTACTTTTTTAAGAGTGAATTTTGTTGCACTTGGTCTCGTAATTTTGATATATCATGTTTCATTTCTTCCTCTTCTTCATGAGTCATGCTAGAGCTTTCAGGTTGCTTACTAGGTATTTCCATTTTCTTTATTCAGGGCATCAATTAATGATAAGTATGCTTCACTATGCCCTTTGAATTCCTTCAAACTAATTTTTCAAACCAAACTTATGCAAAATTTAAAAAAAACTACACATTTTTTTTTTCACGTTGTAGGAGCTCGATATTGAATCTATTTTATCTCTGTAATTTTGGATCTCCAAATTCTAAAATGGAATCCTTCTGTAGCCCTATGAGTCCTCTTTCCAAACCTGTAAGTCCGATCAATATTGAATTATCCAAGGAAGAGTTATGCCAAATCTCCCGCGATGACTTGATTATAGATTGGTTCAGTAGAGTGAACTTGTACGAAATTCCACGTGTCACTATTTCAACCTTAGGACTTGAAACCGATACAAAGAAAATTACAAGGCGTCCTATTTCTATAAATTTTTATAAAATTTCAATATGATGCTCAAAGAGAAAATTATGTCAATTTTCCCCAGGTCACCTATTTGAGATATAATTCGGGAACCTTAAAAAGCCCTAACTTCCTTGGATCCTATCTCCGAAAATGTAACAAGAAAAGATTTGAAATTCGGACCCGAGGTTCATCGCGATTTCAGATCAAATGGGTTTTAATTTCAGCTTCTAAAACGTCATAGAAATTTTTTTATAGAGAAAATTCCACGATGTCATGTTTGGAGCAGCGAAACCCTAGAATCCAAAGACTCTAATACCAAATTTTATGTAACCAGCTCATAAAATAGAAGAAAATATAGATTAACGACTTCAAAATCAGTCCCTTCGAGGGGGAAGCCTCCTTTACATTAGACAAATGAACAATTCTTTGATGATACAAATGACAAAACCTCCTTTCTATATAAGAGTCTAAGGGGTCACAATATAATCAAAGTCGACATAAGAATAATAATATAAGGGCACAACAATAACAATGGTGGGATTCTATGAGGCACAATAATAAAAATATGGAGACAATAGGGGTACAATAATATCAATAAGGGCTACAATGACAATAGTAATGGGGGAATCACTAGTATTATAGGGACCTAACATTTTATGTGAAAACACTAGTGTAGTTGTCATGCACTCAAAAATAAAGAACATTCCAATGAATTTGGGAGTGATCTCTCCTTTATATCGGTAAAGAAAGAAAAAAATTCATGGGGTCACCTTTTTCTAGTGGTGTCAAAGGGGGAGAGAATGCAGATAGGGTGAGAAATTGTTAAGAAGTATGGAGAGAATACAAATATGGGAAGTAGCTATTGAAAGAAACAAACACCAAAGTATTTCCATCAATGAAAAAAGGGGGGATTACTGAAAATGATGTCAAAGGCTATCCAAATGAAATATAAAGTTGCATATTAAAATATCATATTTGAAGACCTTTTCGATGATATATGGCACACCTTCTAACTCCTCACGGTTGAGAAGGAATGATTTTTTGAATATTCATTTATATAATATACATCCTATTAGTTGCGCAAGTCATCTCAACCAATGGATAAGGCATCCCTACCCTAGAACCCAAAATAACTATAAACATGCATGAGAAGGAGAGTTTCTAGGAATTGCTTAAGCCAATTTGGTTCTAGTTTAGCGTACAAGAGGAGTAAGTTTGAGGTTCATACCTCATGAACCATTATGAAGTGAAGTGAACTTGAGTTGGAGAAGCATTTTGTGAAGTATTTGTTGAGCTATAGGAGGGTCTATGGACACATTTTGGGAAGGTTTTTTCAGTCTTTTTGGTTCTGGCTTGAAGCGGGCCGAGTTCTAGCTTGTTACAGACCAAGCTTGAGGCCAAGTCTTGTTTGAGGCAATTTTTTTTGAGATCGAGTTCTTCTATTGGACCAATTTTTGTTGGATGTTGAGCTCAATTTGGAGGTTAAGGTCTAGGCTAGTTTGGGTGCAAGCTACTACGAGGTTAGACCTTCTTTTGAATAGTTTCTGAGCATGAATATTGTTGTAAGTTGATGCTTACTCAAGATTGGTGTCCTCATATTATTGACAAGTTGGAGCCTACAATTTTTGTAAGTTGGTGCTTACAGAGGATTGGTTTACTCACAAGTGGTGTGATAAATTGAACACTGTTTGAAAATAATTCAAGTGTTTCTTCTTCAAGTTTGGAATTTAACTTTAATCTCAATGTTTATGCATGGTGTTGATGTTTGATTGTATGATGGGATTTTATTTTTAAGATTAATAAAGTGAAAATAAATAAATATAACTGATACTAATTCACCCTCCCTCTTAGTATCTTTGTGTATTTCCAACAATAGTGTCCATAAAAAATTTGATGTTGCCAAAGATGAGTTCACAGGAATTAGTAATTTCAAAGATGTCACCAAGGTCGCCAAAAATTGTATATATATAATCAAATAAATAACCAGTCACTAGATCTAAAGCAAAAATCTCAAAGATAAAGTGGAAACTAGTTCGAGAGCCGAATCCCAACTATAAAAACAAGTTCAAGTTACAACCTTTGTTAATTATGTCATAATATATCTCAAAATTCAATTTAAGAAATAGAGAATCTTGAACGTTTCCTTGAGCCCTTTACATTGATTTTGAAGTTGTGATGAAAATATTAAGAGTAAACCTTCCTTTCACAAAACTAGTGTGTTTTTGCCTAACAATTTGAAAGGTGACCCATTGTATAGGAATGTTCAAGGCCTTTGCAATTATTTGTAGGTATATTTAAAAGATGGATACGGTTCCATCATTTGATAATATATCTTGTGCTTTTTTGGGATGATTAGATCAATTAAGCCTTCATTGATAAATTCAAGGAATCTTCCTTGGGTGAAAGCTTCCTTGGCCATTCTTGTTAGAAAATGTAAAGTGGAAGCTATTATATCTTAGTTTATTTATCCTTGATACTTTCTTGTGAATCTTTAGTTATCTTCTTTATGTTATTTAGTTAGATCTTTTCATCAAACAATATCAAGAAACAACAACAACAAAAGAGGACACATATGTAGGCTCTCAGCCAGGGAAAAACCCCTCCAAGGGGAAAACCCATAAACTATTCTCTTCTGAGAATCTGCTTAAAATGAGATACACAGACCCAATCCCTAGATCAAGTCCTTCTCCCAGTACCAAGTCAACCCTTCCTCAAGACTCTTCTTGCTTCTTCCTTGAAACTTTGACCTACTAGCAACAACCCAACTACTTGACCTGCAACTTCGACTTCCCAGCTACTGCTACTCAACTTGCAACTTTAGCCCAACTACTTCATCCTTGACACTTCTTGGAAACCCTTTTACAACCTCCTTATGCAACCTACTTAGAGCAAGACAACTCTCCCAAGGTCAAAAAGGTCTAGAAAATGGTTTTCCCTCTTCTAGCTACAGATTTTGCACTCTTCCCTCCTGCAACTTGATCCTGCAATTTTGACCTTTTTTTGCAACCCAAAAACCCTATACTTCCACACGTGTGAGAGAGACAGAGCCCAAAAAAAACAAATTTCATCCTCTCTATTCCTCCACTCTCCTTTCCCCAACTTCCCAGTTATAAATCAAACTCTTTGCTTAATAGATCAAACTTGTGTGTGAGTGTGTCCAAATGAGGTCGAACTACTTCCTTTTATAACCTTATCAAGGGGTAAAATTTCTTCCTTTAGGCTAAATTGAGGATCCCAGGGTTGACTTGTACTTTTGGATATTCCAGGACTTTCTAGACTAAAAAATAATTCTTTTTACATTTACAAATTTCCTGGAATGGACTTATAAACATGATGTTGAATCCTTTGAGTCAAGATAACAAATTCCAATACCTAACAAACCTTAGAAGCACAAAGAACATGATTTTACCTAAAAGGCCATCAATAATGAGCATGAAACCCATGCTTTAATAATAATAATTTTCTTTTCTTTCCCTTGTTTGTTACATAGGATACATATTGAAATGAGTATAAGTTACAATTATGAAGACTGAAAATAGTTACATTCTTCAACAATTCTAAATTTCATCACCCATTGTCCACCATAGCCCTATAGGAGCATATCATGGGCCCATGACATACCATTCTTCATTTTAATTAAACATGAAAATAACTTAGAAATTTCTTTACTCTACACATCTCTTTTTATCACAGAAATGTGGTAGGAACTACTTAATGACAATGAGATCATTTTTTGGTGCATCAAAGGCTTGATATAGAGATATGATGTTTTGAAAATGCACACAAAACATGTTTTTACTGCAACCCTGGCCAATTCAAATCTTCCATCAAGCCTTTTCAGATTGAGGATTTTGTTTGATGCATTATTCATCTTCAAATAATCAAAGTAAAATCTAGAATATTCATCCCATCGTATCCAATGTAAGCAAGGTAAAATTCTAACTCTTCCAGGAATATATTTCTCTTTAATTTGATGAATTATTCAATATTGGCAACATTTTCTAAGAGCATTATTTTGGACAAGTTTTCTTCCAGAAGGGTTCTATTCTCCTCTAATTCTTGTGCAACTTATTTTAAATTATACTTTTGGGTGTAAGCATTAAATCTTAACCATCCCCTTTCCCATGTGTAAAATGAGCCAACTCGTATTGTTGGGTGAGGATTAGGG
Organism: Pinus tabuliformis; assembly: GCA_031772625.1. NCBI lineage: Eukaryota > Viridiplantae > Streptophyta > Pinopsida > Pinales > Pinaceae > Pinus > Pinus tabuliformis. The sequence goes on along the minus strand of CM062806.1, from coordinate 207,409,366 downwards.
AATGCAATTTGAATTATTGAAGCAAAATATTAGTCCAATCCCCATCCCAACACCACCTAACTTACAATTTTGAAATTGAAATTGATGCTCATGAATATGTGATGGGAGAAATATTAATGTAAGTGGAGAGACCATTCTAATATCAATTGGTGTTATTCCATTGAGCAATGATCAACTACCCTACATATGAAAACGAACTCTATGCCTTGTTTTAAGCTGAAAGGAAGTGGAGCATTTCCTATTAGGTAAGGAGGCCGTCATCAATATTGATCATCGACCTCTACAATACATGCAACCGATCTTTCCCTATTCAATAATAATACAATTTAAATAATTGGTAAATAAGTACAATTGAATGCAACGAAATAAATGGGTTTTCTTATTTTTCTTATTACAATAATATTTATTTAACTTATATTTCAAGTGCGGTTACTTATTATACATTCAAAATGAGGTGTTGAAAGTACTTACAAATATTATCCTAGAAATTTCATTTCATTTAGTAAATAAGTCATCCACTCACTATAAATAACACCTCTTTTATTATTGATTGATTTATTTATTTAGTGATTCAATAAACTATTAGTTTAGAGTAAACTACAAGAAGTAATACATTACAATGACAATTTAGTAGTGATTTAATATAATGATTAAATATTATAAGGTCACAACCAACCGATTTGATGATTTTCTATCTAGATAGCCACCACCAAAATCACAACCCTTGGAGCCATTATGCACATTTATCCATTCACCCATGAAGCATATAGATAACAATATGTAGAAGATGAGGACATGAAGCAGACATATTGTTTATTGTAAGGATGATAACAACTAACAAAGTGTTGATTACAATCTCCAAGATGGATTTACTTTAAAAGATAGGGAAGCCTTTTATTGCAATGGAAGAAAGAGTAGCACTAATAAGAGAGTGAAAACATGAAAATGTGCAACACTTTTGCTTCTTTGTCTTCTTCTTTTCCAATGAAGAAAACTGCAAATTTTTATAGTTCTTCAAATTCAACTCCTTTAAATTCATATTTTCTTTGAGAATTCACATTAAAGTATAAACAATATTTGTAGAGAATTGTATTATCTTCATACTCATAATTATTTATGGAAATATAATGGAATAAATTTTTTATTTATTGATTGCATACTGTAATGACCCTGAACCTAAACATACAAACTAATTACATAATTAAATTCTATTAATAATCAACAAAAAAAATCCAACTAATTAACATATAATTTTCTAAAACTGAGAAGAGAAGACTTGCCTGAAAAGCAAAAATATATCTTATTGGAGATTTTGGATTCATGGTACTATTGGATCTCGTTGACTGCAGAAAATTTCCAGGGATGAATCTCCAACCAATCGTAGGTTCAACGACACAAAATATTTCTATAGTTGGCAACGCCTAAGCCCTCAATAAACTACTACAACCAGTGAATCTTTAGTCTTCCAACATTTTCCTCTAGAAAGAATTAATACTTCTCATCTCCCTTTTGATCTATTAAATAGAATAGTTTGTTCCAAAAATGGAAAGGGAATTCTAATGCATACAATTTGGATGTCATCATGCCAAATTCTATCTTGATCTTATATTTTCCTTAACATTTTTCTTAGTTTGATTTTTGCTTATTTTATTCATGTTTAGTTTTTGTTAACTCTACTTATTCTTACTATTTTAATAGTTTATTTTTACTTACTTTTTAAAAACTTCACTTATTATTTTATTTATTTACTATTATTTTATTTTATCTATTTATACATTTATATTCTCACTTATTATTATTATTGAACCGACCATTACATACTCCCCCTATTCAAAGAACTTCGTCCTAAAGTTAAGTTTAATCATTTAATAAACTTTCATGTCTGGCTTTGGATTAGAGATGGGATCAAAATACTATTAACCATCGACTATAACCCAAAAATAACAAAATTTTGTCAACAACATAGGGGAAGAATGAAAGCAGTATCTTACCGCGGCAATGACATTTGTTTCGGTAGATTCGATCTTCAAGCACTTGAACCCGCAAATTTATATATATGTTTATTTATTATGTCACATATACCCCACAGCCTGTTTTGAACTAGTATGTTAGTAGGCATCGAAAGTTGCATCACAACACTGGGGAAATTCTAAGGAATATCAAGCCCTCTTTTCCAACTTTTAGATCCAGGGATAAAGCATCATTGGTATATACTAGAGCCCTAAGGCTCAAACCTCATCTACCCCAAGGAAAGCATTTGGTCCCAGTACTCAATGACTTCAGGCATCTCACAAGGCTAACAAAACTCCACAACTCACTAATGTACACAACCCTAGCCATAGAAGTCCTACACACTTCTGGACTTCGACATCCATACTCCAATATCATGCACTCAGCCTCCTCATGATTGTCCCGTAGCTCATCAAGAGAAAGCTATACAAGGCAAAGAACCACTGATATAAGTTGTGTTGATTATGTCCCCAACCCATATGGTGTTACATATTCTCCCTTTAAAGTTTGGGATCCCACAATATCATCAAATAAACTGTCCCTCTTGGCCCATTTATGGATTTCCTATCAATTACCACATCTCAACATGTAGCCAATGCATTAGTTATAACATCATAACATCATAGTAAATAATCCACATGCAAACTCTTATATGCCATTATGAGAGTACAACATCGTTTTCAGAACAAATAAATAAGCACCATATATAAAAAACTCCTTCCAATGTTGAACATTACTCCTCAACATTTTAAATCAACATACAATTTCCATATTATAATGTATTCCTCTCACATCAAGTTTATCATGAGGCTAACATACGTGCACAGTTCAAATCTAATCGACCCCATAGAAATTATTTTCATGTGGTAATTAGTTAGCTAGCAAAATGTTAAAATACAATAAATTGATCAAAAGGTATAAATTCAATTTTAACAGAATATATATTGGCAACCCATTGCTTCGACTTAATGTTAATACGGTAGAAAGTTATGAGTTTTTTTAATGGTCACATAGGCTATTTTTTGTGAGTCTAATATTGCTTCACTCATGAGTTACAAATTGAAAACTGTATCAAAATGGCCATTGATATTTTTCAAAAAGTGTGAAGATATATTAAAAAAACTAGTACAAGGAGTTGGCGACTATGTTAATGAATATGGCATGATATCTAATGTTTTTTCCCCATAACTTATTGAATAATAGCTTCTAATAAAAAATTGAGCCATAAGATTAATGCTTAGTGGATTGAAAATAGTATCTTACTTCATCTCATAATTGAGAATGTTAAAAATAAATTTATGCTCAAAATTCATACATGAAATATGTTGAAAAGTGTAACTAGGTTCAGTCTTCATAATGACATGTAATTGTGATTTTATGTAATTGATGAAAAGAAGAATAATAAAATTATTATTGTAATGCTTGTCTCATGGGTTTCACGAGAAAGGAATTTTATTTTTAGTAATGGATCCCATTGTGAGCCTTTAGGTTTTGTCATCTAGTCATAGAAATAAAATTGATTCAATGTCATGTATGAAGGACCCTTCTTGGGCATGCTATATTTTGTATGAGTCATTAGATAAGTATAAATATCCCTCCACTATAAGTATAATCATCTCCCTTCAAGTTGGCTTCTAAAGGAATAATAATATCTCTCCAAATGACATGTTGACCTGGCTGGATGACATGTCGACTTATTATCATGGAAAATAATTATAAATGGGCCACTTGGCCTCATTTCAAAGCAAGTATTTTTGGGAAAGTTCTGAAGTTTGTAAGTGATGCAAAGATCAATGAAAGGCTCAAGGAAGGCAACCTATAACCAGCGAGTGAAAGGAGAATAAGATCGAACCAATTTCAAATCTGTTTTGGGCTCTATCTTGTCACACATGTGAAGTAAAGAGGAAACTTTTGTTGTAGAAGTAACCAAGGGTATTACTGAAGGATTGAAGGCTGTCAAGGTCACTTGAGAAGGTTAATTTATCAAGTCAAAGCACGTGAGGAAGTCCCCCCTCCAAACGACATGGTGACATGGTGTAGAAGTTGGTTATCATACCTCTCACATGATGTCATTATGGCTGAAATAAAGTGTAGGTCTAAAGTAGAAGGGAGCTGAAGTTGATGGGTAGCCGAGAAGGAGGAAGGAGCATAATTTTGACTAATGTTAACTTGGGCACGAAAGAAAAAAAGTGGAAGGGAACTTGTGTCTTGGTCTTGGAGAGGAAAATAGGTCAAGGGTCTTGGTATTGGTATTCGTCAATTGGAGTCTCTATAAGAATAAGAATTTGTTCTATTTTTCCTCTTAAGTGGGAGAGGTTTTGGCCCTGGTTGATAGCCTATATTTTTTGTTTCTTGTCTCTTTATGGCTATGCATTTCTAGCTATTTGATGAATAATAACTCTATAATAATACAAGTAAAAGAAGATCCTAATCTAAAGTAAAAAACATCCACAAGAAATTACTAATAGAGGAGAAATCACCTCATCTTGATTCCCTATATTTCTCAACGCGGTATCAGAGCTAAGGTGACTAAGTCAAGGAAGGGCATCTTATCAAGGGACACTTAAGGATTAAATCTCAAAAAAGGAATCTAAGCGAAGATAATATTAAAGTCAAAATATACAAAGGAAGAAATATAACCCTAGATCGAAGAAGGAGTCTCCAAATAAGCCTTGGGATCACCATCAAGAATTCATCATTGATCTTCATCAACAAAGTCTCTATCATTAAATTATCCAAGGGATATCCCTCTCCGTGGGATCAAAGGATCATTATTGAAGAACAATATCTTCATCAAGGAGAAGTTTTCTATCCTCTATATCATCATCAACATCAAGGAAGAAAAAAGGAGAATGAACATCCTATCAAGTAAGTATATTTATGTCCATATCTGAATATGTCAAAATGTATTTTTTCAAGGAAAGCAACAAATTGGTTAGGGCTTCAAACTATCTTGCATGGAAGAAAACGACATATATGAATCTCAGTGAAAATGAGGTTATGGAACATGTCAAAGTATCTATAGCTAAACCAAGAAAGGAATATGATCAAGCTCTTTCTAGGTATATTAAAGGGGAAGTTTGGGCTCAAAGGATTCTCATAGAATCCATCAAGGATCCCCTCATCCCATATGCATCCAACCTCAAAGTCTCAAAATAAATCTATGACAAACTGGTAGAGTTGTATTAAGCACTGCTAGAGAAGTCATGTCATTAAGGCAAGAACTCTATAAGGTGAAGATGTTAAGGGAATATGGAATAGCCTCATAAATTATGAGGATATATGAAATATGGGATCAACTACAAGATCTGGGAGAAGTCATATCTGATAGAGAAATGACTACAATTGTATTAAATGCAATACCGGTGGAGTGGGGTAAATTTACTTCGAGTATTTATGGGAAGAAAGAATCTAATACATTCTAGGATCTATGGTCACTCTACAAGATTTAAGAATCTTTAATAAAGACAAAATTTGATGTGGGAGCAGGTGAGAAAAATCAAGCTTATGCTTCAATGACAAGAAGAAAAGGAAAATTTGGAAAGTCTGGTTCTTGGAAAAAGAAAAGGGACATGTCTAAGATCCAATGCTATGGGTTTCAAGAATATGGGAACTACAAAAGAGATTTTCCAAATATCAAGAAGGGAGATAACAAAAGAGGAAGAGAATAAGCCCATATCTCCAAAGAAGTGGAGGAAGATGAAAAGAAGAAGTCCAATAAAGAGGAAGTAAGAGATCTGTATTATGACTGAGATAGTCTTCCTCACATAAGTTATTTTCAAGTTCCTAAGTCATCTATTGTAAGATATGGCTATCATGATTCACTTAGAAAAATAATGGGATGCATCAAGGCATCCTAGAAGCATTGAAGGCAAGAGCTTGGGACATCATCATAGAAAAGCATAAAAGATGGTTGGAATCTATGGTAGTAAACAGTGAAGGATATATCTCTTTAAAAACTCACTGGAAACATAAGTGGAACTTATGGAAAATAAAAATTCCATCCAGGTCAAATCTTATCATACATCAGTCAAAAGGAAACATCCGCTAGATGGGGATACTCTAGATCCTCAAGATTCTCTGATGGAATCTTCATTGAAAGGTTCATCGATCAAGAGAGGAATCAAGTGTTTCATAAAGAATTCTAAACTTGTGGAATTCATGGGATGATAGTGTGATGACATAAAATAAGTAGAGTAAGGGATTGAATCTTTTTCAATCCCGGGAACTGTTACAAGAAGTCTAGATGATCCAAAGGAAAAATGAGGTATGTATGCTTACATTCGATATTGTAGAGTCATGTCAATGGTTGCAGATAACATGGATCGATGTGGTATCTTGAGAGCATAATCAAAAGGAAAGATATCCTCCCTTGAAGGGATGCAGGAATGCATGGGTCACACATTCACTAGATGAAATAAACATAATATGTCCTCATATGAAGTATGAGGTGGTTGACATTAATTGGAGGAAATATGATTGGAAGTTTTTGGGAATGAAATGTGTGAAGAAAGGAAGGAAGACACCGTGGGATATGAAACCATGGAAAAAGACAATGAACATCCAAAGACCAATAATATTTGACTAAGATATCTCCATGAAAGATATGAAGATTCTAATGGAGTTTGGAAAAAGAAAGAGACCCTTGACAATATGTATATATCTTTGGGAGATGTGTTGATATGTATGCAGGATGCTGAGGCAAACTAGAAGATATCATGATGAAAGACCACCAAAAGGGTAATTTTGATTTAAATGCTAATTTCTTATTTTTGAACAAATATCTGGATGGGCTTATGCAGGGTTGCCAAGGAAAGATCCTTGGATATATTCCATCATCGATGACCATGTAGTAGGATGAAAGATCCTTATGTAAACACGACATGTAGAAGGAATCATGGCATGAAGGAAGGCCGTATATGAAAAAATGGATCACTTTTCGATGATGACATGACTGACTCATGGATAAAAGTGATGGATGGTCTATGCCCTACAAATAAGTCCCAAAACATGAAGACTCCTAAACAATGAAATAAGTTCATGAAATTGTGAGGAGGGGTTCTTCAAGAAGCTGGTTGTCCCATCATCTCCACCTGAGGAGTTTCTGTAGGTCTCTAATTAAGAGGGAGCCTAAAAACAAGTTTCTTACTTGGAAGAAACTTGGAAGAAAAATTCCTAAGCCAAGAGAGAGCTTAGGTACATTCGAGTCTGTAGAAATGAGTACATTCCTTTATTGGAATAGATATGTCCTCCCTAATTTAGAGAGAGAGATAGACACATCATTCTTGTCTTCAAGATATAAAAGGAGCAAGGTAGCAATACTTTTGTGATGGATCTTAAGGTTTTTCGGTGTAGTATAGTGTTTATAAGAAGCATAAAGGTCTTAATGAGCAGGAAACATGAATTCATTAAGCAAGAGTGAACTTAACATATAATAATTTTCCATCAAAACAAAGCTTAATGTAAAAAATTTTGTTTATTAAACTGTAAGGAAAACTGTTGAAGAGATGATGAATGGAAAGAGAAGATGAATATAATTCACATAAAGTAATAATAGAGGAAAAACAACATCACAAACTTACTGCACACGAATTACTAGATAATAGTTGCAAACTGTATCCTTTGATTTCCAGAAAATATCCAAGTACAAGCTACAATAATTCTCTCCTCTCAAGTCCAACCCATTCTATGACTGAGAAACTGATACATAAAGAATAAAACAACATCTCCCCACCCTTAGGGGTCGAATCTGTGACTCTAGGAACTATTCCACAAAGGTCTCAACCAAAACCCTAATGACTAGGGAAGTTGAAACAATTTCTACAATTAACTTTGACTACAACCTCTATCATAAATGAAGCTCAATTTACATCAAACAAAGACTAACCACTCATTAATACATCATGTTTACATTTCCTCTTACCCTTACATTCATTTACTTTATCATTTTGAATTTTACCAAAGTCGAACCAGGAATTACAAAAAATTACACAATGACAATTTGATAAAAAACTCAGAAATTTCTACATGCGCAATGAGTTGTTGGAGGCCATTTTTGAGTGCCTTGCTGAAGTCAAAATCCAGATCTGAAGTCTGTTCTAGTAATGAGAGATTTTAGATGTATTTAGTGTATTTTTTCACTCAAAATGACTCATTTTGGGCTTAGATATGGCCATTTTCCCAAGATGTCTCCAGGTGTGTATCGAAATGGAAAAAGAGAGGTAGAAAGGTGATTTTTAGCCTCTTTTTTGCAAAATTATTAATTTATGAGCCCTGGATCAGGAAAGTGAGAAAATGGGTTTTGAGAGGGGGTCACAATATTTCCAAAAATTCTGAGTTTTTATCATTTAGGGCCCTGAGGAAAAAGCGCAGCGTGAGCTCGTTGCTCACCTAGACAGAAAATTACCAAAACTTATAAATTTGCACCAGTTTGCACCAAAACACAAAAATTTCTCCAAATGCTCTCAAAATTTGTCCAAAGATCCATGATGAGGTTTTTTATGCATCATCAAGCAATTCTAACTTACCCTTATCCTTTTGGCTGATTAGGGTTTCCTTGAGTTTGGCCTTCAATTGCTTGATTCTGACCTTGGCAACCTGATTCCTTGTGTAATAATGGATGGCCATCTTCTTTTGCAACTTGTTATCCCTGTTAGCCTTGTCAAGGAGCTTCTCAAGGTGGAAATTTACCTTTTCAAGCCAAAACTCCCTGTCTTCATTTATTTCCATAGCAATCTTCTCCTCAAAGGTTAACTCTTCCATTGGTGGCCTTTGTTTTTTTTCTTTTTGAAGTGCCTTCCTAAGACCCATTGTTCTTGGTATTTTTCTTGCCACATGTTCTTCATGCTTCTAAATTTCATCATGGTCCACCAGTGCCTTTCCCTTCATCTCTTGTTTCTTGGCTTTGAATTATTCTTTCTCCATAGCTAGTTGTTGTGCTTTAAGTTGACTGTTTTCTTGCTTAAGGCATGAAATGGAGAATTTGGACCTTGACAAATTGTCATTGAGCTCCATGATCTGAGAATACTTCTCTTTGATGACTTGTTGTGGGGTTTGATGCTCATCTTGTTCTTCCAAGTCAACTAGGTAAAAATCATGCTCAATGAGCTCCTCATCATGCAAAGAAGCCTCATGATGTGATGGTGATCCCTGTTTTGCTGATGTAGTGTGCTTGTCCCCTTCCTCAATTTGAGGAGAAAACATAGGCCTTTTGCCTCTCTGATATGTCTTGGTCACCTTAGGCCTAGGTTTTGAAACATGCATTCTTGATGACCCAACCTCCATTGATTGTGCTGACATGGTTTGGTGCTGGCTTGGTGAAGTGGTTATATGCATTTTCAAGGATGCCTCAATGAAAGTGTCCCATGTCATGTTCCTCTTTGTAAATTGATGGAGAAATATAACGTTTATCATGCTATGATGAAAGGGACTAGGATAATGCACTTTTCCTTTCAATTGCACCTTTTCAAACATCTTGGTTAAGCTCCTATACAAGTAACTGCACAAATTGAGAGACTTGGCTGTTGTAAAGTGCATGAGAAGCCTTATGTGATATTGATACAACCTGGAAAATCTGCCCTCACATGTGAATAATTTCATGACATCCTTCATTAATGGTGCATATCTCTCCAACAAATATTTGAATGGGAAAACATGTGAGTGAGTTTCTTTATACTGCGATTTCAGGTAGGGTTTGTACTCTTCTAGGTCTAGGTTCATGCCTTTGAACCAATTTTCACCATGGTTCGGTATGCTTGTAGATTGAGAGATGGAATCCACTGAAAACATGAGATCAGCCGCTCCAATGGTGATTTTTCTTCTTTCAAGTTGAGGGAAAATATACCTGTGAGATGTTCACAGTGACCCACTTCCTGCATTTTTTGACAAAACTCTAAACAACTGACATCTTCAAATAATTTCTTGACAAAAGGGAAGAAGGTGATTTCATTGCAATTAGAGGGTTCAAACCTTAGTATTTTTCCTCCCTTTTTGTAATTCCTCTTCTCTGATGGTGGTGAATCTGACTCCATACTTTCAAACCCTAGGTGGAAAGCAGGTAAAAACAGTGAAATGTGCTGCTGTGAAGGAATGAGGTGATATGGGGGACTTGCCTAAATTTTTGAGGAAATGTAGGAGGGTAGGGAATGATGTTAATGAGTAGGGGAAAAAGGAATTTTGGTAAATGAGTGAGGAGAGGGAGTGAAAAAGGCCAAAACACAGGCCTTCTCTAGAAAGATATAAGGTAGATTAGGGTTTAGAGAAAAAGGATAGAAAATGAGGGGATAGGGTTCTGTGATGGATGGGAATGATGTATTTGTTGCAAAAGAGGTGTGGGAACAAGGAAACTAGGGTTTGGGGTAGCATTTCATCATTTGAGGATTAAAACTAGGAAATACATAGAAACACTAGGAGTGTAAGCATTTGAACAATTTCCTGACATAAGAGGCAAAAGGAAGGCACAAGAATGATTAAACTTACTTGTTGTGAAGCTTGGAGGATGACATGATAGAAGAGTAACCTTGAAGAATTAATTCTGGTGGTCAAAAAATGATTTGAGAGAATCTGGCTCGTGCGTAGCATAGTTCACCTGTGTGCAATGTAGTTCACCCGTGTGCAACGTGCCTGTCCAGAAGCACATCGAATTCTTTCTATGTGCAATGACTAAAGGAAAACTGATTTTTGGAAAATGTATGATCCCAAACTTGTGAGGAAATGATGGATGACGGATGAGAGCTCCATTGAAAATGTGATGAATGAGGAAAGGAGAGAAAAATGGTCTTTTGTAGCTTTGAGAAGTGACTTGGTTTGATTATAGCAGGGTGGCCCACCATATACCTTTCTTTTTGTTGATTTGAAAATAATGTACTTGTGAACCTCTTGAATGCAACTTTGGTATTATTTGAAACTTATTAGAAAATATTCATTTGAAATAAAAACCTTTTTGAACCAATTTGTATCACTACACCTTTACATGCCAAATTTATGAATGGAATGAGAAACTCAATGATTGAAACCCAAAATGCAAAGACTAACTTCAAACTAAAAAAAATTCACTGAATAACCGAATTTGACAAACAATAAACAAAACAAACAGAAACTTTAAATCAACAGCTGATTAAAGAAGTCTTATGGCCTTCTCCTTGGGCATCAAACTCCTATGATAGCCACTTTACACTCTGACATGAAAAGTAAACTGGTATATACAATGATAATGAAAAATTTCTAGAAATTTCTTTAGGACTGTAGTGATTGAGAAGCCTACCATTGATTACTCCTCTTGAATAACTTTTCCCATTCATCTCTTCCAATAGATAAGAATTCTCCCCCATGAAGGTTGAGATTCTGTACGGTCCCTTCCATAGGTTTTCAAACTTTCCATGTTTTCCCTTCTCTTCATTCTGTGCATCCCAACGGAGAACCACATCACCCATTTCTAATTTATCTTCTTTGGTATTGCGGTCATAAATATTTTTAACCCTTTCCTGAAGCTTGGAAGTATTTTGAAATACTTCTTCCCTAGTTTGTTATAAATGGATCATTTGACTTATCCTCCGTTGCATATCATTATGTTTGCTGCTCACTTCCTGCAGAATTTTCATGATTGGAACAGTAAGGGATGAAGGAAAAACAATATCAACCCCATACACCAAATGGAAAGGAGACATGCATATGGACATCTTAGTAATGACTCTGTCTGCCCATAAAGCATTAGTGATCTTTTTGTGCTTATTGACTTCCAAAACTTTCTTAATGATGTTGATCAAAGATTTATTAGAGGATTCATCTAGCCCATTCCTTTGCGCATAATAAGTGGTAGAATGCCCCAATGTGATATGGTACTTCTCACAAAACTCCACCATATTCTTAGACTTAAAAGCAACAACATTGTTGATGATTATTTTCTATGGGCAACCAAATCTACACAAAATATTAGTTTCGATAAACTAATTGACAACAAAATCAATATCTTTCCTGGTTGGGATTGCTTCAATCCATTTTGTAAAGTAGTATGTGGCTGTCAGGGTTCACTTGTGTTGTGTAGATGATGAAGGATGGATTTCCACAACAAAATCAAAACCCCACTACTGGAACAGAGCTGAAATTGAAACTGGCTGCAAAGGCGACATGATTTTTTTTCTTTTCCCTTGAAAAATATGGCATTCATGGCAGCTCATTACTGTTTTGTACACATCGGCAAAAAGAGTAAGCCAATAAAACCCTACCCTCAAAGTTTTGTTGGTTGTAGTTTTCCAAAAGAGTTTGCCACCACAATCTCCTTTGTGGAAATCAATCATCACATCCTTTGCTTCATTTTCAACAAGACAGTTCAGCAATACACCACCTGGATCTTTCCAAAACAAAACACCATCAAGAATGCAATATTTTGAAGCTTTCAACTTTAATGATCTACTTTTACCTTTTGGAACTTCTGACGGAGGAATTAAATGCTGCAATAGATAAACTATGTCAGAGTACCATGGAGATGAAGTGAACATATTTGAAACCTGTACTTGTGAATCTTGCACTTCTTCTTTGGAAAGGGCAGCAATCAGATTGATATCTAACACATGCACATTAGACTCGGCCATGAGCTTGGCCAAACCCTGTCCCTTAATGAGCTTTGTTGGATTTATTTCCATATCATATTCTAACATTGCTGCTATCCATTTTCCCCTCCGACCTTCTAGATCAGTCTGCATAAGGACTTCCTTTACTATTGCTGTTGGAACATAAGCTATAGTGTGAGAATGCAGAATATATACTCGAAAGTCTTTAAGCGCTTTCACCAAAGCCAAATACTGCTTCCCAATGATGTTGTATTTTAGTGTTGCATCTCTTATTGTTTGACTGAAAATGCTATGGGCTGTTCATTTTTCCGATCCTTCTTTTGCATCAATACGACTGCTAAAGTATGATCTGAGCCGAATGAGAATATAATAAAATCTAAAGTATAGTTGGGACTGATTAAAGTAGGAGCAGTAGATAATGAAAATTTGAATGCATTGAAAGACTTCTTGGCATCTTTAAACCATCTTACCTCACTGTCCTTTTTCAGCATGTCTGTCATTTCTCTCAAATGTTTAGTGAGTTTGGGAATGAATCTCCTTAAAAAGTTATTTTTCCCATTAAATGACTAAATTCATTTTTTATTGGTTGGAAAATCTAACTTCTGAATGGCTTCAACTCTTGTAGGGTCAATCCGGATGCAATCTTTGGAAATGATGTGCCCCAGTAGCTTACCTTCCTCCATGCAGAAAAGGATCTTTTTAGGATTAAGAGAAATGCCAATTTTTTGCATCTTTGAAAGACATTTCTTAGATGATGTAAGTATTCCTCATCAAATTTAGAAAAACTGTGAGGTCGTCTAAATAAATAACTATAAAAACATCATTTTCGTTGGCAAAAGCGATGTCTATAACCCACTGAAAATTTTCTCCTGCATTATTTAATCCAAATGACATTTTGGCGTACATAAATGTACCCCATGGTGTTGTGAAGGCTGTTTTCAACTGATCATCCTTGTGCACTAAAATTTGATTGTAGCCCAAGTATCCATCAAGCAATGACATCCCGGAAGACCCAACTACACTTTGCAGGATATGGTCCATCTTCGGCAAGGGATAATTGTCCTTTAAGGACACTTTGTTAAAATTTCTGAAATCGATACAAAGGTGAATATCCCTGGTCTTCTTTCTCACCGGCATAAGATTTGACATCCATTCAGAAAAACATATAGGAACTATAATACCATATCTATAAAGCATGTTTACCTCTTTTTCAATGGATGGCAGCAACTTAGGATTAATCCTCCTCAGCTTCTGGCGGAATGGATTTTGATAATGTTTGATCGGTATAGTGTGATGAATGATGTTATTATCATACTCCTTTAAATCTGAATAGTCCCAAGAAAATACATCAAAAAATTCTGTCATCAAAGCAATATACTTACTTTTGATCTTATGAGATAAAGACTTTGACAATTTGACCATCTTGGGATTATTTGTTGTACCAATGTTTATGTCTTCAACACCTTTTTCTGTAGGGACCATGGTGGGATTTTTAGCGACATCATCACATCAAATAACTCTTCCAAAGGTACAAGACCTCGTAGAATGTTATTTTCTTTCAACTCCCACACTTCAACCTCGGTTGCTTCAGTTTCTTGATAATCCTCGTCACATGTATCATCAATATGAGAGTTTAAAAATTCATCCTCCATCTGCAAAAAGTTATTAATATTTTTGTCATCCGAAAACACCTGCCAATATCTTAGATTGTCAGGGACAACTGAGTGATGATTAACATGAATTGAATACTTCTTACTTAAATGGGTAGGAATCTTAACCATACTTGCTGCAGTAGCAAGGGAATCAACCATAATATTCTGAATTCTAGGAATCAAAGACAAAGTATGTTCTGAAAAATTCTTAAGAATGTCAAGGAAAACATTACGATAAGATCACATCCTGGATGCTTGGCTTGGTACTCCCATTTTACCTGTTTAATTACTAACTTAGAGTCGCCATAAATTGAAATTCTCTTTGCTCCCAGTTTTTTCAGAATTTTAAGGCCAACAATCAGTGCTTCGTACTCCACCTCATTATTCGAGCAGTCAAAAGCCAACTTATAAGAACTTATATTACATTTTGAGGAATTTACATGAGTAATGCAAGGGGCCATGAATCCACATGCCGATCCTAGCTCCTTCTTTCCCCAATGCATCATCAAACTCCATGGTCCAAAGACCTTCTTCTTCATTGAGAAACATAATTTTGGAAGACTGATCTTTCTGATTTTCGGGAGGATGAATTACTCTCCCAACAATCTGAATTTCTAGCACTGATTCAACAATATCCGCGGGTGAATTTTCCGGCTGCAAACTTTCTGCATCATTTTCCTATTTTTCTGCAATCAAATCTTCATGTACACTACTTATGACATCTGAAACTTCTGAAATTGGAACAATTTGACTATCATCATCAACTGGATTCATATCACTATACAAAATGAAAGACTCTAGATCGGTATATACAACATGGATAGGGTGATTATTTGGTCTTTCTTTGCTACTGATCATGAATTTCATCTTCTTCTCCTAGTATAGTTTTCTAAGCTGCACAAATACCGATATAGTAGAATATGAAAAAGCAAGTTGCAAGGTCCTTTCAACTTTGCCCCTCAAGACCGTGAAAACAACATGTCGAACCATGGAGGTATATCGACGACCACTACATCCATCAATACATTCTTGGCTGGAATTTGGTCGAGGGACACTATTATATCTTTGATAAGGCCAAGGAATTTGACTCTTCCTGAATCGAAAGAATACAAGTCATGGTAGGGTCGGGTGATGTCTAATCCTAGTTTTTCCATAATAGATTTTTGCATCAGGTTATGTGAGGCACTAGAGTCTAACATGCCATTATGGAGTATAAACTCACGGAGTTTCAAACTAAGATAGAAAGGGGGAACTTCATTGTCCTCAGGACTTCCCTCTACAAATGGACCAAATAAAATTACAAGCTCATCATCGACAAAATTGATAGTATTTGACATTTGATCTACTTTCAACATCTTAGAGATCTAGAATTTGTACTTTTCATTTTTGACTAGTTCAGTTAGAGGAATTGAAACCTTCAATTTAGAAATTTTCTTCTCTAAGCTAAACAGATTGGATAGTTTGTCTACCTCTTTTTCTGTGGTGTCCTTCCTTTCAGGTTTTCCTTTCTCTGAGATTCCTTTTTTCTGACTTTCAGTTTGAAACTCCTTTTCCTTCCTCACATTAATAGTAGAGGCTTCATTTTTTTTATCCCAACTCAAAATGGCAATCTCTTTTTCTTTGTTTTGATCTGTAGGAGCTGCTTCTTTATCTGACGTATCTTTCTGAACATTCTTCCTTTTCTGATGTAATGTGAGAGGGACATGTCTACTACTCAAGTTGTATTGTTTCTGCAAATGACTGAGGGTATTTTGATATTCCCTTTGATACTCTCCGATCTACATTGCCCATGAGTCATCATTGGCAAGTACAAGCTGCTGATTAGTGTTGTGTGTGGAGCATGATTGTTCAAAGGTCTTTGTTTCAGTCATATGTATACCCCAGGAAGTCTTGTACACCCCTCCATGCGGGGGGGTGGGGGGGGGGGGGGGGGACTTGTCCCCCCCACGGGGGCCGGGGGCCAACAGTCCCCCGGCGAGGGCTCGGGGGCAGCGCCCCCGAAGCTAAAAACAAATGTAAAATTTCCTTGTAAAAGTATAGTAATTTCTAGTCAATCTAGGCCGTTCATTAGGCGGATGATCTGACGGTAGAGCTTATGTTTAGTTTAGGCTTTTTTGCCCTAGAAGGAAACCCCTCTCTTTGTATTAGGGTATTGTATTTGAGGCTGTGAAATAGATGTGTATTCTGTGAGCGAGAAACAGAGAGGTGAGACTGTGAGAGAAAACAGAGGATATTACAGTGGATTTGCTGTAGGTTGTGTCTCTTCATTTTGTTGGATAATAGAAAGGAAGGACTGGCTGTTCGGGGTGGACGTAGCCCAAACTGGGTGAACCACGTATATCTGTGTCTCTCTTGTTTTGTGCGTTTTCTGTGTTTATATTTCTGCAATATTTTATGTGTTCCATTGCTCCGTAATATATAATTTTCTAACAACTGGTATAAGAGCCGAAGGTCTATTTGGTTGATAAACTTGCAGGAAAGAAGGGTTCCTGGTTCGATTGGGAGCAATGGCGGAAGATGGTAAGTTTAGGGTCGACAAATTTAACGGCCAAAACTTCTCGCTGTGGAAGATGCAGATGGAAGATTATCTGTATCAGAAAGATCTATACCTACCATTGGGCAGAAAAACAAAGATGCCGACGGGTATGAAAGACGAAGAATGGAACCTTCTCGATAGAAAGGCACTCGGAACAATACGGTTGTGCCTTGCTGCGTCAGTCGCCTTCAACATTTCGAAGGAAACCACGACAGAGGGTTTGATGCAGACGTTGTCGAAACTATATGAAAAACCCTCGACCTCAAACAAGGTATTTCTTATGAAACAGTTATTTAATATGAATATGTCGGAAGGTGGATCTGTTGCAAACCATTTAAATGATTTTAATACAGTTACAAGTCAGTTAAGTTCTGTAGGGGTAAACTTTGATGATGAAGTTAGAGCTCTGTTATTCTTGTGCTCATTACCAGAAAGTTGGAATGGTTTGGTAATGGCCATTAGTAACTCTGTTTCTGGATCTAGTACTTTAAAGTTTGATGATGTTGTCGGTGCTATCCTTAGCGAGGAAATGCGATGGAAAAGCTCCGGTGAGACACCAGGAAATGCTTTGAGTGCAGAGTCTAGAGGAAGAAAAATGCAAAGAGGAAATAGTTCAGGATATCACAGTAAATCAAGGAAAGGTAGATCCAAGTCCAGATCGGGGATAGTGTGCTGGAAATGTGGAAAGAAAGGACACCTAAAGAAAGACTGTAGATCTCGGAAGGGAAAAGAAGGAGATGCACAGCAAGAAAACAATCATGAAGCAAATGTGACAGGTGAGGTGTTACAAGATGCTTTGATTCTTTCTTTCGAAAATATTACTGATTCCTGGGTGGTAGATTCAGGGGCTTCATTCCATGCCACACCTGATAAGAAATACTTTCATGACTATGTTCAAGGAGATTTTGGACAAGTTCGTCTGGGTGATGATAAACCCTGTAAAATCGTTGGAATGGGTAAGGTTCTTGTAAAATAGCAGAATGGAAACCAATGGCTATTAAAGGAGGTAAGGCATGTTCCAGATCTAAAGAAAAATCTGATTTCAACAGGGCAGTTAGGCGGTGAAGGTTGTGTGACAACTTTCACAGATAAAGCTTGGAAGGTCACCAAAGGAGCCCTGGTAATAGAAAAAGGCGAAAATGTTGGTACATTGTATTTATGCAATGGTATTTCTAACTTTGTTAATGCTTTAACTTCCAAAGGAGCAGATGCAACATTATGGCATCATAGGCTCGGACACATGAGTGAAAAGGGATGAAGATTCTTCACTCAAGGAATTTGTTGTCGGGTTTGAAGAATGTTGATTTGGACTTCTGTGAGAATTGCATTTATGGAAAACAGAAGAGAGTCAGATTTCTCAGAGTTGGGAAAGAAAAGAAGAATGAAAAATTAGAGCTTGTGCATACAGATGTATGGGGACCTGCTCAGGTATCATCTCTCGGTGGCTCTCGTTATTATGTTACTTTTATTGATGATGCAACTAGAAAAACTTGGATTTATTGTATTAAGAATAAATCTGATGTATTTGATACTTTCAAGAAATGGAAAGCTTTGGTTGAGATTGAGACAAAAAAGAAATTGAAGTGTCTTAGATCAGACAATGGAGGTGAATATTGCAGCAAAGAGTTTGATAGGTACTGTTCAGAGCATGGAATTCGCAGAGAGAAGACAGTTCCAAGAACACCACAAGAAAATGGTGTGTCAGAAAGGATGAACAGAACAATCATGGAGCGTGCAAGGTGCATGAGATTGCATGCAGGATTGCCTTTACAGTTTTGGGCAGATGCTGTAGATACTGCTGTTTATCTAATAAATAGAGGGCCTTCAAGTTCCTTGGATGGTGGTGTTCCAGAGGAAGCATGGACAGGTAAAAAGGTAAACTACTCTATTTTAAAGCCTTTTGGTTGTGAGGCCTTTGTCCATATTGATAAAGAAAATAGAACAAAGCTTGAGGCAAAGTCAAAGAAATGTACCTTTATTGGATATGGTGTTAATGATTTTGGTTATCGCTTATATGATTACGAAAATCACAAAATCATTAGGAGCAGAGATGTAATATTCAATGAAAAGGTCTTGTATAAGAATCAGTTGCAGGAAAAGAAACAGGAAAAGGAAAACAAGGAATACGCAGTTCTTGATGAAATCACTAAAAAAGGAAAGGTGCCTGAAAATAATAATAATCAACAACCACAACAACAACAAACACCACAACAACAACAGGCACCCCAAACACCTGAAAGTGGTGTTAGAAGATCTACCAGGATAAGTAGACCCCCTGAATGATACTCCCCTTCATTATATTATTTATTGTTGACTGATTCCGGTGAACCCGAATGTTATGAAGAAGCAATGCAGGTTGAAAGCAGGAAGAAGTGGGAGGTAGCCATGGAAGAAGAGATGGGCTCCTTAATGCATAACCAGACTTGGGATTTAGTCAGGTTGCCTGTAGGAAAAACTACATTGAAGAATAAATGGGTTTACAGGCTGAAGGAAGAAGATGGAGGAAAACAGAGTTATAAAGCTAGACTTGTGGTGAAGGGACTTGCACAGAAGAAAGGTATTGATTTTGATGAAATATTTTCTCCTGTTGTTAAAATGACTTCAATCAGAACCATTTTAAGTCTTGTAGCAGCTGAAGATTTGCATCTTGAGCAGTTAGATGTAAAGAAAACCTTTCTCCATGGGGATTTGGAGGAAGAGATATATATGCAGCATCCACAAGGATATGAGGTGAAAGGTAAGGAGAAACTAGTGTGCAGGTTGAAGAAGAGCTTGTATGGCTTAAAACAGGCTCCAAGGGAGTGGTATCTAAAATTTGACAAGTTTATGTCTGAACAAGGTTATACTAGATGTCACTCTGATCATTGTGTTTATTTGAAAAAGCAAAATGATGGCAGCTATATTATATTGTTATTGTATGTGGATGACATGCTTGTTGCAGGATCTAACATGCAGGAAATAAATGTGCTCAAAAGAAAATTGGCAAATTCATTTGAAATGAAGGATTTGGGAGCTGCAAAACAAATCCTTGGTATGAGAATAACTAGAGACAGGAAAAATCGTAAATTAACATTGTCTCAGAATGAGTACATACAAAAGGTGTTGAAAAGATTTAACATGCACAATGCAAAACCAGTTAGTACACCTTTTGCTAGCCATTTCAAACTTAGCAAGGAAATGTGCCCAAAGACCCAAGAAGACATGGATTATATGTCTAAAGTTCCATATGCATCAGCAGTTGGAAGCTTAATGTATGCAATGGTCTGCACAAGGCCTGATATTGCACATGCAATGGGAGTTGTAAGTAGGTACATGAACAATCCAGGAAAGGAACATTGGATGGCAGTGAAATGGATTCTCAGATATTTGAAAGGTACCACAAATAAAGCATTATGCTTTGGTGGTTCAAACTTCTCCCTACAAGGATATGTTGATGCAGATATGGCAGGTGACAGAGATAACAGGAGGAGCACTACAGGATATGTATTTACTGTTGGAGGAACAACTGTCAGTTGGGTTTCAAAAATCCAAAGTGTTGTTGCACTTTCAACAACAGAAGCAGAGTATGTTGCTGCTACAGAGGCTAGTAAATAAATGATTTGGTTACAAAGGTTTATGGGTTAATTGGGTAAGGAGCATGATATGGGCACATTATACAGTGATATTCAAAGTGCCATTCTTCTTGCAAAGAACTCAGCATTTCATTCCAGGACTAAACACATACAGCTCAAGTATCATTTCATACGATCAGTGTTGGAAGATGGAGAGTTGAAGCTGGAAAAGATACACACTAGCAAGAATCCTGCAGATATGCTAACAAAATTTGTAACCAGGGAGAAACTGAGAACATGCTCAATTTCAATTGGTCTTCAAGGATGACGATGAAGATGAAAAACAGTCAGGTCCAAAGAGGAGTCATTGTCCAGCAAATGAAGCAGCAGTGAAGTTGCTACAATCATCCTCCAAGTGGGAGATTGTTGTGTGTGGAGCATGATTGTTCAAAGGTCTTTGTTTCAGCCGGATGTATACCCTAGGAAGTCTTGTACACCCCTCCACGCGGGGGGGTGCGGGGGGGGGGGGGGGGGACTTGTCCTCCCCCGCGGGGCCCGTGGGGGCCGATCCCCCATGGCGGGGGGGTCTGGGGGCCAGCGGTCCCCCGGCGGGGGCTCGGGGGCTGCGCCCCCGAAGCTAAAAACAAATGTAAAATTGCCTTGTAAAAGTATAGTAATTTCTAGCCAATCTAGGCCGTTCATTAGGCGGATGATCTGACGGTAGAACTTATGTTTAGTTTAGGGTTTTTTGCCCTAGAAGGCAACCCCTCTCTTTGTATGAGGGTATTGTATTTGAGGCTGTGAAATAGATGTGTATTCTGTGAGCGAGAAACAAAGAGGTGAGACTGTGAGAGAAAATAGAGGATATTACAGTGGATTTGCTGTAGGTTGTGTCTCTTCATTTTTCTGGATAATAGAAAGGAAGGACTGGCTGTTCAGGGTGGACGTAGCTCAAACTGGGTGAACCACGTATATCTGTGTCTCTCTTGTTTTGTGCATTTTCTGTGTTTATATTTCTGCAATATTTTATGTGTTCCATTGCTCCGTCATATATAATTTTCTAACAATTAGTTTGTGTTATTGATTCCTGAGAAAATTGATCTTCCTCAGTCAGAAAGGTAGGTAATTTATCTTTCTCAAAGAAATGATTAGCCTCAACAATTTCTTCTTCATCATCTTCTGGGCCTTGTGTGTAATTTCGCTGAAATTGTGTTTTGATTTGTCCCCGAGGATCTTGATTTTTCTGTTCTTTCTGCTTATTTTGGAACTGTGATTGCTGTTGTCCCCTGTAGTTCAGATTCCTTATCGAAAGCTCTGCTTGTCTTTTAGCAATAGTCATCTTTCCATCATTCTTTCCATTGTTTTAATCAGAGTGTCAAGATTTACCTTAGAAGAAGAGGAAGATTCCTCCTTAATAGTAACTTTCTTCTCACGTTTCTCTAGTTTTATTTTAGACTTCTTGATAAAAAAATTAGCTTCCACACTTACAACATTGCATTGCATATCTTCCAAAGTTGTAGGATCTCTCTCCATAAGCTGATATGCCATGTCTGGATCGAATGCATCAGGATAGTGGATGAGGGCTAAACCACGGGGAGGTTTGATATTATTAGGAATGGGATTGTAAACCAGATTGAACTGTGTTGTAAACTCTTGTACTTTGTCATTCGAGTTTCTTTTCATGGAACTATACTCAGCCATGATTTTTCTTTTCCTGCCACTGGGATAAGAATAACTCTATCAACCACTGGGAACTATTGATGGAATTGGCTGTCAAACTACGAAACCATTTCTTTACATCTCCAGAAAAACTCTGGACTATGATTCTCATCTTTGCATCTTCCTGATCAACCTCTTCAAGGTCAATAAAATCTATCAGTTTCTCAACATGTCGTTGTGCTATGATATTTGATGTTCCATAAAAAAGAGGGAGTCTTTGACCATAGTTCTGAGGTAGGGAAACAAGTTGACCAGGTAATAGTAAAGGAGCAAATAGTGCCATGACTACTGGAGGAGGTAGTAGATGTACTAAAATGGGTTGTGTAGGTACTATAATAGGCTGTGTTGATGGAGATGATGACACTAGTGGAGGTAGTGGTAAACTAACTATGGCAGATGATGTAGCTAATGTGTTTGGAGATGAAGTAGAGGATGAAGCAGTAGCTAGGTTTTCAAGATGATATTGGATGTAAGATTTCTCGACAATGATTTGAAGTTGGTCTACTAGGCTTTGAAGTTTGTCAAAGTTTAACCATAATTCATGATCAGTTTTGGAAAAGATAGATTTAGCAGAAGGAAGTTAGGAATCAAACCTAATAGGGTCAAAAACCATTTCCGAAAGGGAAGACTGAGATTTAGATCGAAACAAAGATTGCTAAAACCAAATATCAAAATAAATATCTTCAATAGTCAATAATTGATCAGGTAGAGATGCAGTTTTTACCAATTTTCGAGGTTCACTTCAAAGAATGGGGCATTTGGGTTTCTTAAGCAACTTCTCTGGATCATCAATAATAGCAGGTACATTTGGGTCAGGATTTGACCTCGTGTATCTTTTAGGAGCTAAAGTTTTTTACACCTTGAGCTTGATGTGCCTTCTTAAATCAACCTTCTTTGGATACTGCAATCTGTCACCCACTGAACTAGTATTGAAAGCACTTATATAATTAATACCAGCAATAATATAACAATTGCTTCCCTAAGATCAATGCCAAAATGTTATCCTCCACAATGTCCTAGGCTGAGAGAAATCGACGGAGGTAGCCATAGACCAAGATTTTAGTTTGGTAGCTAGAACTACCAAACCAGAGAGGGATCTCTCTATGAAAACATAACCATAATATGATTGGGATATAAATGATTTTAGGCTAGATATGCTAGGCTCAGGTAGATCTTGAAATTTTACGGTTCTTTTGCTGGATAAGGGAGAAAAACCAGGTAGCTAGGTCAAAGGGTCAAAGGGTTAAATCAACAAAGATCTAAAGGAACAAGGTAGAAATACTTTTGAGATGGATCTTAAGGTTTGTTGATGTACTATGGTGTTTAGAAGAAGAATAAAGGTCTTAATGAGCATGATACATGAATTCATTAAGCAAGAGTGAAAGTAACCTATAATAATTTTCCATCAAAACAGAGCTTAATTTAAAGAATTTTGTTTATTAAATTGTAAGGAAAACTATTGAAGAGATGATGAATGGAAATAGAAGATTAATATCATTCATATAAAGTAATAGTAGAGGAAAAACAACATCACAAACTTACTGCACAAGAATTCCTAGATAATAGCTGCAAATTGTATCCTTTGATTTCCAGAAAATGTCCAAGTACAAGATACAATAGTTCTCTCCTCTCAAGTCCAACCCATTCTATGACTGAGAAACATATACATAAAGACAAAAAAAAACACTTCCCACCCTCAGGGGTCAAATCCATGACTCTAGGAACTATTCGACAAAGGTCTCAACCAAAACCCTAATGACTAGGGAAGTTGAAACAACTTCTGCAATTAACTTTGACTGCAACCTCTCTCATAAATGAAGCTTAATTTACATCAAACAAAGACTAACCACTCATTAATACATCATGTTTACATTTCCTCTTACCCTCACATTCATCTACTTTACCATTTTGAATTTTACCAAAGTCGAACCAGGAATTACAAAAAATTACACAGTGACAATTTCACAAAAAACTCAGAAATTTCCAGATGCGCAGTGAGCTATTGGAGGCCATTTTTGAGTGCCTTTCTAAAGTCCAAATCTATATATGAATCCTGTTATAGAAATTAGAGAGTGTGTGTATTTATTTATAGTTTTTGGTGCACTCAAAATGACTCATGTTTGGCTGAGATATGGCCATTTTTCCAAGATGTCTCCAAGTGCGCAACGATATGGAAAAAGAGAGGTAGAAAGGTGATTTTTAGCCTCTTTTTTGCAAAATATAAAAAACTAAGCCCTGGATCAGGAAAGTGAGAAAATGGGTTTTGAGAGGGGGTCACAATATTTCCAAAAATTTGAGTTTTTATCATTTAGTTCCTTGAGGAAAAAGCGCAGCATGAGCTTGCTGCTCACCTAGACAGAAAATTGCCAAAACTTGTAAATTTGCACCAGTTTGCACCAAAACACAAAAATTTCTCCAAATGCTTTCCAAATTTTTCCAAAAATGCTTGATGAGGTGTGTTATGCAACCATGGATGTATCAACAAGAAATTCTAACTTACCCTTATCCTTTTGGCTGATTAGTGTTTCCTTGAGTTTGGCCTTTAGTTGCTTGATTCTAACCTTGGCAACCTGATTCCTTATGTAATAATGGATGACCATCTTATTTTGCAACTTGTTATCCCTGTTAGCCTTGTCAAGGAGCTTCTCAAGGTGGATATTTACCTTTTCAAGCCAAAAGTCCTTGTCTTCATTTGTTTCCATAGCAATTTTCTCCTCAAAGGTTAACTCTTCCATTGGTGACCTTTGTTCTTTTTCTCTTTGAAGTGATTTCCTAAAAACCATTGTTCTTGGTATTTTTCTTGCCACAAGTTCTTCATGCTACTCAATTTCATCATGGTCCACCATTACCTTGCTCTTCATCTCTTGTTTCTTGGATTTTAATTGTTCTTTCTCCATAGCTAGTTGTTGTGTTTTAAGTTGACTATTTTCTTCCTCAAGGAATGAAATGATGAATTTGGCCCTTGCAAAATTGTCCTTGAGCTCCATGATTTGAAAATCCTTCTCTTTGATGACTTGTTGTGGGGTTTGATGTTCATCTTGTGCCTCCAAGTCAAATAGGTCAAAATCATTCTCAATGAGCTCCTCATCATGTAAAGAAGCCTCATGATGTAATGGTGATCCCTGTTTTTCTTATGTAGTATGCTTGGCCCATTCCTCAATTTGAGGAGAAATCACAAGCCTTCTGCCTCTCTGATATGTCTTGGTGACCTCAGTCCTAGGTGCCTTGGAAACCTCATCATTCTTGCTTGATTACCCAACCTCCATTGACTGTGCTGACATGGTTTGGTGCTGGCTTGGTGAAGTGGTTATATGCATTTTCAAGGTTGCCTCAATGAAAGTGTCCCATGTCATGTTCTTCTATGTCAACTGATGGAGAACTATAATCTTTATCAAGCTATGATGAAAGAGAATGGGACAATGCACTTTTCCTTTCAATTGCACCTTTTTAGACATCTTGGTTAAGCTCCTATACAGGTAACTGCACAAATTGAGAGACTTGGTTGCTGTAAAGTGCATGAGCAACCTTATGTGATATTGATACAACCTGGAAAATCTGCCCTCACATGTGAAGAATTTCATGAAAACCTTCATTAATGGTGCATATCTCTCCAACAAATATCTGAATGGGAAAACATGTGAGTGAGTTTCTTTATACTGTGATTTCAGGTAGGGTTTGTACTCTTCTAGGTCTAGGTTCATGCCTTTGAACCAATTTTCACCATGGTTTGGTATGCCTATAGCTTGAGAGATGAAATCCACTGAAAACATGAAATCAGTCCTTGCAATGGTGATTTTATCTTCCTTCAAGGTGAGGGAAAATATACCTGTGAGATGTTCATGGTGACCCACTTCCTGCACTTTTTGACAAAACTCTAAACAACTGACATCTTCAAAGCATTTCTTGACAAAAGGGAAGGAGGTGATTTCAATGAAATTAGAGGGTCAAACCTCAATATTTTTCCTCGTTTATGGTATTTCCTCTTCTCTGATGGTGGTGAATCAAGCTCCATACTTTCAAATCCTAGGTGGAAAGCACGTAAAAACAATGAAATATGCTGCTGTGAAGGAATGAAGTGATATGAGGGGCTTGGGAGTTGCCTAAATTTTTGAGGAAATTTAGGAGGGTAGGGAATTATGTTAATGAGTAGGGGAAAAAGGAAATTTTGGGAAATGAGTGAGGGGAGGGAGTGAAAAAGGCCAAAATACAAGCCTTCTCTTGAAAGAGATAGGGTAGATTAGGGTTTAGAGAAAAAGGATAGAAAATGAGGGGATATGCTTCTGTGATGGATGAGAATAGTGTATTTTTTGCAAACAGAGGTGTAGGAACAAGGAAACTAGGGTTTGGGGTAGCATTTCATCATTTGAGGATTAAAACTAGGAAATTCATAGAAACCCTAGGAGTGGAAGCATATGAACCATTTCTTGACATAAGAGGCAAAAGGAAGGCAAAAGAATGGTTAAACTTACTTGTTGTGAAGCCTGGAGGATGACATGATAGAAGAGGAACCTTGAAGAACGAATTCTTGCAGGTAAAAAAATGATTTGAGAGAATCTGGCCCATGCGTAGTGTAGTTCACCTGTGCGTAGTGTAGTTCACCGTATGCAGCGTGCATGTCTAGAAGCACATCGAAGGATTTATATGCGCATTGAATGAAGGAAAACTAGTTTTTTAAAAATGTATGATCCTAAACTTGTGAGTAAATTATGGATGATGGATGATAGCTCGCTTGACAATGTGATGAATGAGGAAATGAGAGAAAAATGGTCTTTTGTAGCTTTGAGAAGTGACTTGCTTTGATTATAGAGGGGTGGCCCACCATATACCTTTCTTTTTGTTGATTTGAAAATCATGTACTTGTGAACCTTTTGAATGCAACTTTGGTATTATTTGAAACTTATTACAATATATTCATTTGAAATAAAAACCTTTTTGAACCAATTTGTATCGCTACTCCTTTACATGCCAAATTTATGAATGGAATGAGAAACCCAATGAATGAAACCCTAATGACCTAATGGATGATGTGAACTGGATGAAAACCATGATAATGAGACTGATATGACCATAAAGCATTTTAGAGATGGCACATCCAATTTCATAATGGTAGTGACCAAAACATGGAAATTTGTAAAGGAGTAATTGACAACCTAGACACACTAACCAGTGACCAAAGTTTTTGAATGGAAGACCTAGTGAAATGGAAAAAACTTGACCTTAAACCCTAATGGACATTTTGAAAGAGAACATTTGATCACTAGTGGAAGGAAAAACTGACTGACACTAACAAGTCCGGAAAAGGGTTAAACTTATATTGAGTAGATGTATTTTCATTTACTTTAACGAGCTCGAAAATACGAGTCCTCGAAAATATTTTAATATTTTTGGAGTATGAAAAGAGTTGAAAGAGGAATCCTCCCGGAGGAATGAGTGGTATAAAGGCTAGCAACTAGTTCCGGTAATGATGGAAATGCTCAAAACATGTAAAGGTCAAGAGGTTGGCTAATAAGACGACCCATTGCAGCGGTTCCTTAGGAAAGGGTAAAACAACCAAGTGAAAGGATATGATCGACCAAGAAGATGGTGACAATTGAAAGAGAAAACCAAGTATCATTTAACAGAAACAGGTTGATAAAAATGGTAATCACGTGGGATAAAATGAGAATGGTTTCTGTTTTACACAAGCTTGAAATAGAGGAAAAAATATGCTTGAAATAAGTTTGCATGCCCCATTATAATGATTCAATTCTAGGTACATGCCCCCCAAGATTCATTACATTCACCTAAGTAGGCTATTAATTACTAAAAAGTGGATGGAATGAAGGTTCATTTATGAGATCAAGTGAAAGATTCAACTGGGAATTTACGAGATCTAATCAAAGACTCAAATTGGAAGGGGATTTGTTTCATTTTCTAATGAGCTTGACACAAGAAAAGTAACTCTTCTCATAGACCTTGTTTCATTTTTTAATGAGCTTGACACAAGAAAAATAAATCTTCTATGGGAACCTTGTTTCATATTTTAAGGTGCTTGACACAAGAAAAGGAAATATTCTCCAAGGACCAAATCATGGCCTCCAAGAGACCATGGCTTCCAAGAGGTTCTCATTAGATGGAAGAATAATTATTTGGAAGGGATAAATATCAAAGGATCCAATAGAAATATTAGGCTCCAATGCCCCCAGTACATGATGCAATACAACACCTAATAGATCATTAGTAGACATGGGCATGGAACAAGTTGCCACATAATTAATCTGTGGCGGGGAAGATACCGCTTGCATATAAGGACCATTTAGGGAAGGGGGTTGATTGGGAGCCAAATTAGAACCAATGAATGAAAGCTGGTCAATGGTCAAGATTCTTCCTTCATGCAGGAAACACATCACATGAAAGAGTGAAGAGATAAAAGCTCCCATGTCATAAACATAGTCACGCCCAAGGAGTAAATTAAAACCCAAAGGGCCTTGGGCTACCATCACATATTTATAGGAATTATTTCCTCCCAAAGTAATAGGAAACTTAGGAATGACCCATAAAAATTCACTGGTTCCTCTATTAAAAGACAACAAATTTTGGGTAACCGGCACAAGCTGCCAAAAACCTAAATCCTTCCAAGTAGTTGAGGAAAAAATAATAATAGATGCGCTTTAATCTATGATTGTTCTAGGTACAACCACATTATAAGCTTGTTCTATGATTTGGAAGGGAACATAAGGAGGAAGACAATATCATGCTAGTTGACTCCAACCAAAGGAAGTGACCATGCTACTTGGAGGGGGCGATGTGGGAATGAGAGAACTGCCCCCTTGCGCTATGGAAATAGGAGAATGACTCTCTAGTGTTGTGGGAATGGGAGAACTATCCCCCAGTTCATTGGAATATGAACATTAGGGGATTTTTGAGGTCTAAAATGGGCCTCCTAAGAAAAATGTACAACCAAAATAAACTTTATAAGAACCAATATGATTCAAGATGATGATGTCAACCATGGGGGATGATTCACCATTTTTGGAGTAAAAAAGTACAAAGATTAAAAAATAATAAAACTACCTTTCAACTCACATTTTCAACTTATCTCCTTAAGTTTTTACTCAAATTTAGAGTGGGAGTACTCATTGGATGCAAAATTCAATTCCTCATCCAAGGAATACCCATGTTGCATACTTTCGATGGACCCTGCTACATGAAAAATGAGAAATACATGAAAAAATGTGATTGCTATAAAGTTTTTCACGTATTTCTCATTTTTTGTGTAATAGGGTCCATCAAAAGTATGCAACATGGGTACTCCTTGGATGAGGAATAAAATTATGCATCCAACGAGTGTTTCTGCTCGAAATTTGAGTAAATCCATACGAGATAAGTTGAAAATATGAGTTGAAAAAACAGTTTTGTCTTTTTTCCCTTTAAAATTTGATGATGTAATCTAATCCTATTTTATTATTTCCACTATTATTTTATAATTTCCTTAGGAGGCCCATTTTAGACCTCAAAAATCCCATAATGGAAACAAGAAGAATCTAAGCAGTATGAGACTCACTCTTTATGAGAAAGGTACGATCAATTGACGGTGGAATTATGTCAACTAGTTTCATAACTAATGGTTGGTAGGGAATGGACTCATGAGATTGACATTCAGAGAAAGTGGGATTGATTGGATTGAGATTCTAATCAATCACTTCATTAACTCGTGTAGGATTGGGAGGAAGTTTTTGATAACCAACCGAAAGATGAGGTTGAGAAGCTGTAAGGTTTTCCAACACTTTTGAGGCTTCATCCATATAAGGACAAAGGTGAATAACATGATTCCCTTCACATAGTTTACAAGGAAACTTGACTTTACCCTTTTTCCCATGGACCTCACTAGCACTAGTGGATGGTTTATCACCATGATGATCTCCAAAGGTTGATGATGAAGGCTGATGTGAGCCTGTAGACCACACTTCTAATATCTTGGGAACACCAAGACAACCTCTATGAAATTAGTCACCCTTACATAACATTTAGGGAATTTAACTTTGTGGGGTGGATTGGAATGTTCCTCCATACTAGTTTCATCCGTAGCAATGGTTGCTTGGTTGCCCCTTACTTATTTTTCTTCTTCTTCTTCTTCTTCCCTTTCTTCTTCTTCTTAGCTTCCTGGTTACTATAATCAATACTTTCACTAGGAAAGGAGGAAGAAGAGATGATGAAACAATAGGTGAAGAAGGAAAAGGGTTAACTTTAGGATCAACTTGAGGTTGATATTGTTCAGGTGGAGGAGAACTTGGTTGAGAAGCATTTTCGAAATTCGAAACCATAAAGGTCGAAAACAACCAAACTAGAAAACCAATGGTAAATCTAGAAACGAAAAATGTTTCCATATAAGGAGAACCAATATTTCCAAAAGAAGGAAAAGGAACAAGATTCTTGTTAGGGGGGATTCCTTGTCTGGTGGTCTCGAGAACTGTTGCCATTAGTATTAACCTAAGATCTACTAAGGATTTGTTCCATGGTAAGGATGTTGCTCCATAGTCAATTAATTGATTTTAGAAATTAACAAAAAAAATAAAAAAGGGGGTAAACTAGGCAAAAGGTTTACCAAGCAACCATGAACTACAATATACACCTTGGAGAACCAAGGACTTAACATATGTGTAGGAAATCTCCCCAAATGTTGTGTTTGGTGTATCACGATACACAAGGCGGCTGAATTGGTTACTTATGGATGGATAACATCTAGGGTGTAATTCCAAAATATACTCGACAATACATGGAAGTGTAGTCCATAGTAGTGTTGTCTAATGTGTAATTGTTCGATGAGAGCATTCCCATATACTTATCATGCGTGGAGTGTCATCCAATATGCCTAGGGGTATGTGGAGAACGATCTGATACACTTACGTATGCGGAACGAGATATCACCCTCAGGATACAATGTTGTAAAACAACGATAACTCCTATGTTTAAAGATATCGGAACACGTCTCTAGCCTAAACCTCTATGTGTGTCGTTAAGTTTAAAATGCTCCTTAGGTTAATTGAGATCAATTTTAAAGTTTATCTTGAATTATGTTTCGATTTCAAGGCTCAAAACTCGATGTCACCTGAACACACCTATGATGCAACTAATATGATGAAAATAAATATTTTCATTTTCCTTTTAACAATGAAAGGCCTATCTAAGTAGGGGAAGAATAAATCAATAAATAATGCAACAAACAAGTGATGTAACAATTGATGTCCTCAACTTTTTTATTCCAATCAAAATCAAAACCTTATATGCGATGCAAATAAACTTTTCTTTTAATGTTTCAAATGAAAAGAATCATATGAATGCAACTTGATCGCTGATGAAAAGAAATCACACAGAATTTAACTGTAATGTAAATGTGTCTTTTCAAATTCAAAATCAGTCTATGCATACAACCAAATTTGAAAAGAAGAAAGAAATAACGAAAAAAAATATTATAAAAAAGGTGATGTCACTCAAAAGTGATTAACACTCATACATGCAATTTCACACACAAAACCCTATATGCAAAAATGAAAGCAAAAACATGCAATTTTGCAACACAAAACCCTAGATGCAAATGCAAATATTTTTCTTTTAAAAACACTTAATATTCGAAAATGATGAAAACTAAGATGCAAAGTTTAATCACTAATTCAAGCAAACTTTTCACAACGATGACTAAAAAATCAATTCATCTAAGCAATCAATGATAAAAAAAAATTAGTTTGTAAATGACCTAATGATAAGAACAAAGGAAAATCTAAATAAATCCTTACCAAAGGCACTAAAAAATGAAAGAAAACCAAATGGAGGCTTAAGAGAGAACACAAGGCAATTAAAGTCTCAAGGAAGAGTAGCTAGAAGAAGGTTGGTCAAAGAGAAAATCAAGACAAAAGCAAAATTGTGCATGAACAAGGGCCAATGTAGGTGCAAAGGAGGCACTAGTGCTATGCAATTCAAGCTCAAAGTAGGGTCAGCTGGGGTCCAACGCTCTGTCAGAATACCAGAGGGTGCGTTGGTCTAGGGATGCAAAGTTATGACACAAGGATTACTGTTGAGACTCAATGAAAGGTCTTCCTAGGTCTGCTTTAACTGAATAAGATAGTAAAGGTCTGTAGAAGAGGTAATACACGCACAATGGACAAATAAACCACCAAGGGAAAGCATTGTTCCCTGTTAGAAAATTATATATTATGGAGCAATGGAACACATAAAATATTGCAGAAATATAAACACATAAAATGCATAAAACAAGAGAGACACAGATATACGTGGTTCACCCAGTTTGGGTTACGTCCACCCCGAATAGCCAGTCCTTCCTTTCTATTATCCAACAAAATGAAGAGACACAACCTACAGCAGATCCACTGTAATATCCTCTGTTTTCTCTCACAGTCTCACCTCTCTATTTCCCGCTCACAGAATACACATCTATCACACAACCTCAAAATACAATGCCCTCATACAAAGAGAGGGGTTGCCTTCTAGGGCAAAAAACCCTAAACTAAACATAAGTTCTACCGTCAGATCATCTGCCTAATGAACGACCCAGATTGACTAGAAATTACTATACTTTTACAAGGCAATTTTACAGCTGTTTTTAGCTTCGGGGGCGTTGTCCCCGAAACCCCCCGCCAGGGGGGGCTCCCAAAGGTTGCAGCCGCCCCCCCTAGACCCCCCCTACAGCGAATATTTTACGGGCGGCGTTGCCGTCCCCATTTCGAACTGGGGTCCAATGTGGCGATACCTTTGAATATAGAAGATAATCAGGCTCCACACCCAACAATCTCCCACTTGGAGACTGATTGTAGAAACTCCACCGCTACTCCATTTGCTGGACAATGACTCCTCTTTGGACCTGGCTGTTTCTCATCTTCATCGTCATCCTTGAAGACCAATTTAAACTGAGCATATTCTCAGTTTCTACCTGGTTACAACTTTTGTTAGCATATCTGCAGGATTCTGGCTAGTGTGTATCTTTTCCAACTTCAACTCTCCATCTTCCAACACTGATCGTATGAAATGATACTTGAGCTGTATGTGTTTAGTCCTGGAATGAAATGCTGAGTTCTTTGCAAGATGAATGGCACTTTGGCTATCACTGTATAACGTGCCCATATCATGCTCCTTACCCAATTCACCCATAAACCTTTGTAACCAAATCATTTCTTTACTAGCCTCTGTAGCAGCAACATACTCTGCTTCTGTTGTTGAAAGTGCAACAACACTTTGGATTTTTGAAACCCAACTGACAACTGTTCCTCCAACAGTAAATACATATCCTGTAGTGCTCCTCCTGTTATCTCTGTCACCTGCCATATCTGCATCAACATATCCTTGTAGGGAGATGTTTGAACCACCAAAGCATAATGCTTGATTTGTGGTACCTTTCAAATATCTGAGAATCCATGTCACTGCCATCCAATGTTCCTTTCCTGGATTGTTCATGTACCTGCTTACAACTCCCACTGCATGTGCAATATCAGGCCTTGTGCAGACCATTGCATACATTAAGCTTCCAACTGCTGATGCATATGGAACTTTAGACATATAATCCATGTCTTCTTGGGTCTTTGGGCACATTTCCTTGCTAAGTTTGAAATGGCTAGCAAAAGGTGTACTAACTGGTTTTGCATTGTGCATGTTAAATCTTTTCAACACCTTTTGTATGTACTCATTTTGAGACAATGTTAATTTACGATTTTTCCTGTCTCTAGTTATTCTTATACCAAGGATTTGTTTTGCAGCTCCCAAATCCTTCATTGCAAATGAATTTTCCAATTTTCTTTTGAGCACATTTATTTCCTGCATGTTAGATCCTGCAACAAGCATGTCATCTACATACAATAACAATATAATATAGCTGCCATCATTTTTCTTTTTCAAATAAACACAATGATCAGAGTGACATCTAGTATAACCTTGTTCAGACATAAACTTGTCAAATTTTAGATACCACTGCCTTGGTGCCTGTTTTAAGCCATACAAGCTCTTCTTCAACCTGCACACTAGTTTCTCCTTCCCTTTCACCTCATATCCTTGTGGTTGCTGCATATATATCTCTTCCTCCAAATCCCCATGGAGAAAGGCTGTGTTTACATCTAACTGCTCAAGATGCAAATCTTCAGCTGCTACAAGACTTAAAATAGTTCTGATTGAAGTCATTTTAACAACAGGAGAAAATATTTCATCAAAATCAATACCTTTCTTCTGTGCAAACCCCTTCACCACAAGTCTAGCTTTATACCTCTGTTTTCCTCCATCTTCTTCCTTCAGCCTGTAAACCTATTTATTCTTCAATGTATTTTTTCCTACAGGAAACCTGACTAAATCCGAAGTCTGGTTATGCATTAAGGAGTCCATCTCTTCTTCCATGGATACCTCCCACTTCTTCCTGCTTTCAACCTGCATTGCTTCGTCATAACATTCGGGTTCACCAGATTCAGTCAACAATAAATAATATAATGAAGGAGAGTATCGTTCAGGGGGTCTACTTATCCTGGTAGATCTTCTAACACCACTTTCAGGTGTTTGGGGTGCCTGTTGTTGTTGTGGTGGTTGCTGTTGTTATGGTTGTTGATTTTTATTATTTTCCAGCACCTTTACTTTTTCAGTGATTTCATCAAGAACTGCGTATTTCTTGTTTTCCTTTTCCTGTTTCTTTTCCTACAACTGATTCTTATACAAGACCTTTTCATTGAATATTACATCTCTGCTCCTAATGATTTTGTGATTTTCGTAATCATATAAGTGATAACCAAAATCATTAACACCATATCCAATAAAGGTACATTTCTTTGACTTTGCCTCAAGCTTTGTTCTATTTTCTTTATCAATATGGACAAAGGCCTCACAACCAAAAGGCTTTGAAATAGAGTAGTTTGCCTTTTTACCTGTCCATGTTTCCTCTGGAACACCACCATCCAAGGAACTTGAAGGCCCTCTGTTTATTAGATAAACAACAGTATCTACAGCATCTGCCCAAAACTGTAAAGGCAATCCTGCATACAATCTCATGCACCTTGCACGCTCCATGATTGTTCTGTTCATCCTTTCTGACACACCATTTTCTTGTGGTGTTCTTGGAACTGTCTTCTCTCTGCGAATTCCATGCTCTGAACAGTACCTATCAAACTCTTTGCTGCAATATTCACCTCCATTGTCTGATCTAAGACACTTCAATTTCTTTCATGTCTCAATCTCAACCAAAGCTTTCCATTTCTTGAAAGTATCAAATACATCAGATTTATTCTTAATACAATAAATCCAAGTTTTTCTAGTTGCATCATCAATAAAAGTAACATAATAACGAGAGCCACCGAGAGATGATACCTGAGCAGGTCCCCATACATCTGTATGCACAAGCTCTAATTTTTCATTCTTCTTCTCTTTCCCAACTCTGAGAAATCTGACTCTCTTCTGTTTTCCATAAATGCAATTCTCACAGAAGTCCAAATCAACATTCTTCAAACCCGGCAACAAATTCCTTGAGTGAAGAATCTTCATCCCCTTTTCATTCATGTGTCCGAGCCTATGATGCCATAATGCTGCATCTTCTCCTTTAGAAGTTAAAGCATTAACAAAGTTAGAAATACCATTGCATAAATACAATGTACCAACCTTTTCGCCTTTTGCTATTACCAGGGCTCCTTTGGTGACCTTCCAAGCTTTATCTGTGAAAGTTGTCACACAACCTTCACCGCCTAACTGCCCTGTTGAACTCAGATTTTTCTTTAGATCTGGAACATGCCTTACCTCCTTTAATAGCCATTGGTTTCCATTCTGCTGTTTTACAAGAACCTTACCCATTCCAACGATTTTACAGGGTTTATCATCACCCAGACGAACTTGTGCAATATCTCCTTGAACATAGTCATGAAAGTATTTCTTATCAGGTGTGGCATGGAATGAAGCCCCTGAATCTACCACCCAGGAATCAGTAATATTTTCAAAAGAAAGAATCAAAGCATCTTGTAACACCTCACCTGTCACATTTGCTTCATGATAGTTTTCTTGTTGTGCATCTCCTTCTTTTCCCTTCCGAGATCTACAGTCTTTCTTTAGGTGTCCTTTCTTTCCACATTTCCAGCACACTATCCCCGATCTGGACTTGGATCTGCCTTTCCTTGATTTACTGCGATATCCTGAGCTCTTTCCTCTTTCCATTTTTCTTCCTCTAGACTCTGCACTCAAAGCATTTCCCGATGTCTCACCGGAGCTTTTTCGTCGCATTTCCTCGCTAAGGATAGCACCGACAACATCAT
Organism: Pinus tabuliformis; assembly: GCA_031772625.1. Taxonomy (NCBI): domain Eukaryota; kingdom Viridiplantae; phylum Streptophyta; class Pinopsida; order Pinales; family Pinaceae; genus Pinus; species Pinus tabuliformis. The sequence goes on along the minus strand of CM062806.1, from coordinate 207,373,069 downwards.
CAAACTTTAAAGTACTAGATCCAGAAACAGAGTTACTAATGGCCATTACCAAACCATTCCAACTTTCTGGTAATGAGCACAAGAATAACAGAGCTCTAACTTCATCATCAAAGTTTACCCCTACAGAACTTAACTGACTTGTAACTGTATTAAAATCATTTAAATGGTCTGCAATAGATCCACCTTTCGACATCTTCATATTAAATAACCGTTTCATAAGAAATACCTTGTTTGAGGCCGAGGGTTTTTCATATAGTTTCGACATCGCTTGAATCAAACCCTCTGTCGTGGTTTCCTTCGAAATGTTGAAGGCGACTGACGCAGCAAGGCACAACCGTATTTTTTCGAGTGCCTTTCTATTGAGAAGGTTCCACTCTTTGTCTGTCATACCCGTCGGCATCTTTGATTTTCCGCCCAATGGTAGGTATAGATCGTTCTGATACAGATAATCTTCCATCTGCATCTTCCACAGCGAGAAGTTTTGGCCATTAAATTTCTCGACCCTAAACTTACCATCTTCCGCCATTGCTCCCACTCGAACCAGGAACCCTTCTTTCCTGCGAGTTTATCAGCCAAATAGACCTTCAGCTCTGATACCAGTTGTTAGAAAATTATATATTACGGAGCAATGGAACACATAAAATATTGCATAAATATAAACACAGAAAATGCATCAAACAAGAGAGACACAGATATACATGGTTCACCCAGTTTGGGCTACGTCCACCCGAACAGCCAGTCCTTCCTTTCTATTATCCAGCAAAATGAAGAGACACAACCTACAACAGATCCGCTGTAATATCCTCTGTTTTCTCTCACAGTCTCACCTCTCTATTTCCCGCTCACAGAATACACATCTATCACACAGCCTCAAAATACAATGCCCTCATACAAAGAGAGGGGTTGCCTTCTAGGGAAAAAAAACCTTAAACTAAACATAAGTTCTACCGTCAGATCATCCGCCTAATGAACGGACCAGATTGACTAGAAATTACTATACTTTTACAAGGCAATTTTACAGCTGTTTTTAGCTTCGGGGGCGCTGCCCCTGAAAGCCCCCGCCAAGGGGGTGCTCCCAAAGGTCGCAACCGCCCCCCCTCAACCCCCCCTACAGCGAATATTTTACGGGCGGCGTTGCCGCCCCCATTTCGAACTAGGGTCCAATGTGGCGATACCTTTGAATATAGAAGATAATCAGGCTCCACACCCAACATTCCCTAGTATGGTCAGAAATTTGTTATGTAAAATCTATGACTGCGGATAGAAGTATCTTCCCTAGGCCTGATGGACTAACCTAGGATAACAGAAAGACAAAGGGACTAATGTTTTCCTTAAATTAAATAGATAACAAGATGAAGCCTTCCTAGAATTTGTCGCATGCTTCGCTCCTTCTTTGGCTCTAATGCTCCAATACTAGCTCTGATCGCTATTATTAGAACCTGTACAATCAAATAACACAAGCCAAGGATCTATGGAATCTATGCAACATCATCTAATCACTTTATTCAATAGATCAACATGATATTGAAATATATGGAACCATAACATCATATATAAGAAAACAAAGAAATATTTTCATTAATATAAATGGAGTGAGTTGCAACTAAAGATAGGTGTCGATCCTGTAAAAAGCTCCTCCAAGTTGACTTGTCCTTTCCTTGTCACAAAGTGCACCTCTAATCATCCTAATGCATGGAAATATATCTCTCACAAAAACAACATAAAGGTAGAATAACTCTCCAAAAGCCAACCCCTTGCCTATGAATGACAATAAATATACAAGTGAAGGAGGTAGTTCATGAATTCTTATCCTTTTACCAATTTGGACTTGAGATCGACTCATGATTGGAGGATGAGCTCAAGGGACAAGGGATGAAAACTCCAAGGTAGTGTTAGATGATCCAAAAATACAATTTTATCATAGGTTATAAAATTAGAATAAAATAATTATTAATTTAAGATATTAAATTAATAATTATTATTCTAGAATGTTTAATTATTTAATGGAGACTTTTAGAATTAGCATATTGTTGTAACTAGATATGACTCTCCAAATGTGTCGTATCTTAGGCTCTATTTTAGGAGATTAGTTAGCTAGTTGGTTTGAATAGCATTTATTGTAAATGGACACTTGTTATTTAATAAGTGATCCATAATTAGAGGTAGTTAGGACATGGAGCTTATAAATAGCTCATTGCAAGAGTGTTTGGTTGTTCAGGTGTAAACTCTTGCAAAATCAATTATGTAATTGTTTTTTCTGATTAATAAAATTACGTGTCTGAGGACACTTCTGCCATTATTGTGGTATCAGAGCTCTAGTAATGCTGCAGTTGATTTGAGGAAGAGATTCCAGCAGTTGATTTGAGGAGGAGATTCCAGCTCTATCAGATCGTGGAAAAACTCAACTCCGTTGAAGTGATCAGCAAAAATTGGTATGAAATTTGCAACAATTTTTTTTTTTATTGATTTTAGATCTGCCAATTCTAAAATCATTTAAAAAAAAAAAAGCTGCATAGAAGCCTGAAGCTGCATATTAGCCTAGAACTACATGTGGGCAAGTATATATATATATATATATATATATATATATATATATATATAATGAATTATATTTCATCTTTTTTCTGAGCGCCGAGCTAGATCTGAACCTATATTGTTTCAAATTAACCTGGGCCATGTTCTGCTCATAGAAACTTTTAATTCTGTCTCTGGCGTTTCTCTGTTATGGGGTTACCTTAGTGTCAAGAAACTCTGCTGCCTTTTTAAAAGACCTCTCGTCTACGATTGCCTGGAAGGCATGGACATTTTGCATAGGACATAGCACCGCTGCAGTGCAGCAATTCTCACCAACAGTAGCGCAAAATCATTTACAGCGCTATCAAATCTCTGATCACCACTTTTTGCCGAGAAGTTTAAGCCAGGACTCTTCATTTCGTGTACCCTTTATGGCTTCTTCCCTTCATTTTATTTTCTCAGTCTCTGAATTGTGCTTCAAAAATTTCCAAAGCACTGCAAAACCTTTAACTTGATACCGGCACATTGAATGCTATTTATACTCATGCTAAACTCTAATGCCTCGAGAATAAACAGAAGACAAGTGAACAGGCAAAGGAGCACTGTTGTTTCAGAAAGAACTTCGTTGCCTAACATACATACATCGTCACCTGTAATATGAACCCATGAAGAAAAGCGTGATTGCAGAAGCTATGGTCACAAATAGTTCCTGGCTATTGATAAGAGCACGTGGAATGGAAAGCCCAACAAATTCAATTACGTTGAGGAGCCCCGTGTAGGCCACTGATGAAACATCGATGCAACGCAACTGAAGACGAGTGAAAGAGCTATCGTGTTGGATATCAGTTGGTTTACTAAATTAAATCCCCACGGCTCGCCTATACGCATACGACTTGGAAAGTATAAGATTGGTTGGGTTATAAGAGGACTCCTTTGCCAAAGATTGATTTGCAAAAAAAACACACGTGGAGACGAGACAAGAGGTCTATCGGTTTGCCAATCAATGAAGCCTGCCAGCGTAAAGCTAAAGTGAAGCCTGCCACCTGCCAGCTTGATCATAAAGTTTTTTTTGTGTGTGGGGTAATTTGATGCATATTGTATTTTAAAGAGGTCTGATCACTTTGTAATTTTGGAGCAATAAGGTGATTGTAATTTTTTGGAGCAATAAGTTGATTGTAATTTTTTGGAGCAATAAGGTGTTTTTTTTTTGTAATTTTTTGAAGGAGATAAATGTAACTCAAAGTAATTTTACTTTGAGGGGGGGTAATTTTTTTTTACCAGATTGTGCAAAAGCACCATTGTAAAAAGTCAAATTTTGAAAGTTGCCCTGTAAAAATTTGAGAAATTGACTAGAGCCAAGTGCAAAGCTTAGTCAATATTCTCCTGTTTTGACGACTATTCGAGGGTCAAGGCCAAGCCCCGATAGATCGTGTTTTTTGCGTGGTGTGTTGTGTTGACTATCTTGTCCTTTTTGTTCTGATTCTTGGTGCGACGCGTCAATGCTAAAATGTCTAAGTTGATTAATTTGTTTTCTGATTCCGACAAACTAGAAGGCACCAAATCTTATAAAACATGGAATCGACTCATTGAAAGCACACTCATTTATAATGAATTATGGCAAGGAATATGTGATGGAGATGTTAAGCCGAATAAACCCACAGATGCAGATGCACTGGCAAAATGGGAAATCAAGAATGCTAAAGCCTTAGCTCTTATTAAATCATCTGTGAATGATGAAATGTATGTCCATATAGAAAATGCTTTAGATGCATGGACTGCCTTGAAAACTTTTAAAGACCTCTTTGATACGCAGCCTGAATCAAAGAAGGTTGATCTACAGTTAAAATTGTTGCAACAAAAATTAACTGAAGATGGTGATATTCTTGAATATCTCTCCAGACTTAAGAATATTAGGCAGGAAATTATTAATGCTGGATTTCCCACAATTGATGATAGCTTTATGGTCACAATTGTAATTGCTGGGCTTCCTTCTTCCTATACACATTTTTTAGAGACTTTACAAGTAACTGGGAAATTAGAAAAACTAAAGTTTGATGAACTTTGTGAAATGTTAAGTCAACATGATAAAACTTTTGGGAAGAAGAAGAAAGTTGGTGAAGATGTTTTTCTCAAGAGGCCAGCACTAGTAAGTCATCAGCAGATAGTTCTCGAGGAAGAGGCAGATGGAATCAGAATCAAGCAGCACATAATCAAGGTTGAAGCCAAAGCAGAGGCAACAATTTTAACAGAGGAGGAAGAAATAATTTTCAAGGTAGAGGAAACAACCAAGGAAGAGGCAATTTTCAAGGACAAGGATATAATAGTCAAGGTAGAGGACAATCTCAAAATAGAGGTCAAAGCAGAGGCAGAGTACAATCTTCAGGACGAGGAAGAGACTTAAGTCAAATTGTGTGTCGAAGATGTAACAAAGTTGGCCATTATGCTGAAGATTGTCGAACTTCACTTAAAAAAATTCCCAAGTTTCAGCAGCATTCAGCACAATTTGCAAATGATCAAGATGAAGATAACTCAGAATATGTTTTTACTTCCTCACCAGCATCCCAAATTTCATCTCATCTTAGAAGTGACTATGAATATGCCTGGATCTTGGATTTTGGGGCAACTCAGCACATGACTTGTCGACGTGATTTTTTCTGGAATTTTCAAGAATACCAACTTAATTCCATTTTTCTTGCTGATGATACAAAACATACTCCTTATGGAAAAGGAGTAGTAAAAGTTTTTCTCCCTGACATTGGAGAAAAAATGATTTCCAATGTATGGTATGTACCCAGTTTCAAGAAAAATTTGCTCTCTTTAGTCACGATTCGACAAGCAGGACATCAGGTGATTATGGAAGATGGTTTAGTGAAGATTAATTCAGTGAAACAGAACTTGAAAACAATTATGACAGGTTATGAAGATGGAAAACTGTTATGGATGAAAGGGACAGTTATTCCAAGGCATTCTGATTTTGCAGGGGCAGTGACTACAGGTATTTCACCTATAAGACTATGGCATGTAAGATATGGACATTTGAATTTTGAGAGTCTTTCTCAATTGCAGAAACAAGGAATGGTTAAAGGACTTCCCACATTCAAAAGGGAAAATGCAAAATGTGAAGCTTGCATTTATGGGAAACAAAATCGCGAAAGTTTTCCAACAAGTTCATGGCGTGCAAACAGGCGGCTACAACTAGTTCACAGTGATGTTTGTGGTCCACTACAAACTTCATTTGGTGGTTGCAAATATTTCTTACTATTCATTGATGATTTCAGCAGAATGACTTGGGTTTACTTCTTGAAGAACAAGTCAGAAGCATTTGATAAGTTTAAAATTTTTCGCCAACTTGTTGAAAATGAAGTCAAAGAAAAGATAGGTACTCTCAGGACGGATAATGGGGGAGAATTCACTTCAAATGAATTCAAAACTTATTGCAGTGAAAATGGCATAAGACGACATCTCACTAATGTTTACACTCCACAGCAAAATGGAGTAGTCAAAAGAATGAATCGCACTTTGTTAGGAATGGCGAGATCCATGTTAACATTCAAGAGTTTAAGTCCAACATATTGGGCGGAAGCAATACATACAGCTGTCTACTTAAGAAATAGATCTCCAACTGCTTCTTTAGACGGAATCACACCTTATGAAGCTTGGTTTGGTTTCAAACCTCGAGTTAAACATCTTAGAGTTTTTGGGTCAGTATGTTATGCCTTAGTTCCGAAAGAAAAACGAACTAAGCTTGACTCAAGAAGTTTAAAATGCACGATGATTGGCTATTCTGATGAGAAGAAAGGGTATCGTCTTTTGACCAATGGAAAATTCATTGTGAGCAGGGATGTCATTTTTGATGAAACAGAGAGTAAGAGTGCTGAAGAAATTGAAAATATTCTTCACAAATTAGAAACTAAGGGAAGTAAAAGAAATGGAAAAATGCAAAGTCAACCAACTTCACCAAATTGGTATGAACTTGATTTCCTTCCTCTGAAGATGAGTCATCTAGTCCATCTACATCAACAACATCATCTGGGTCTTCTAGTAGTTCATCCGCATCTCCAAGCAGCAGCAGTTCTTTTGACAGTGATTCTCCACATTCCTCACCTGAACGACGAACATCAGTTTATATTAATCCTCTTTACAATGATGGGGACTTTACAGAAGCACAAACAAGTGAGCACCAACTTCCGAAATGGGTAGTTCAAATTTTGAAAGATGTCAAGCCTGATGAACAGAATAAAACGGGCACCAGAAGGGCACATAGAAGTGAAGGCAATTTTGCCTTGATAGCAAATGATTTTACTGAACCTTCCACATACAAAGAGGCAGTAAAACATAAAGAATGGCAACAGGCTATGGTTGAAGAATATCAAGCAGTAATTGATAACAACACTTGGAAACTTGTTGATTGTCCAGCAAATGTTAAACCCATAGGCTGTAAATGGGTTTACAGAATTAAGTATAATCAGAAGGGTGAACTTGAAAAGTATAAAGCACGACTTGTCGCAAAGGGTTTTGTGCAGCAGGAAGGCATTGATTATGAAGAAACTTTTTCTCCAACAGCTAAATGGAACACCATCCGATTAACACTTTCATTAGCCGCTCAAAAAGGATGGAAAGTTCATCAAATGGATGTGAAAAGTGCTTTTCTCAACGAGGATTTACAGGAGGAAGTGTATATGACCCAACCACCAGGTTTTGAAGTTGAAGGACAAGAACATAAAGTCTGCAAATTGATCAAGGCTTTATATGGATTAAAACAAGTTCCTCGAGCTTGGTATGCAAAGATGGACGAATACCTTAAGAAAGTTGGTTTTCAACGAAGTGAATCTGATGATACTTTGTATGTGCGACAATAGGGAAAATATTTGGTAATTCTTGTTATGTATGTAGATGATTTGATCATCACTGGCAATCATGATGATCATATTGCACAGGTGAAAAAGGAGTTACATGCAGGTTTTAAGATGACAGATTTGGGATTACTTCACTACTATCTTGGAGTTGAAGTCTTCCAACGTCCACATCATATTTTCATTTCTCAGAGTAAGTATGCCGCAGAGGTTCTTCAGCGATTTGGCATGCAAGATTGCAAGCCCGTTCTCATCCCCATGGAGCAAAACTTGAAACTTTCAAAATTTGAAGGGGGGGAAAGGTGGACAGTACAACTTACAGACAGTTGATTGGCAGCTTGATTTATTTGACAAATACTTGTCCTGATCTATCTTATGTAGTCAATATTCTTTCACATTTTATGCAGGAACCACGAGACAACCACTGGAATGCAGCCAAAAGAGTTCTTCGATATATCCAAGGAACAAAAGATTTTGGTCTTCTTTACACAAAGACTAAAATTTTGTACTTGGTGGATATTCTGATGCCGACTTTGCTGGGAGTATTGATGATCAAGCATCAACATCAGGTTATTTAATGAATATGGGGTCAGCAGCAGTATATTGGAGTTGTAAAAAACAAGCTACAATGGCCACTTCTTCAGCAGAAGCAGAGTACATTTCAGCATGGGAAGCAGCATGTGAAATTGTTTGGTTGCGCCGAATTTTGCAGGAATTGGGCATTTCTCAGGGAGAAGCTACATCATTGTTCATTGACAGCCAGTCAACCATCAAACTTGCCAAGAACCCAGTTTTTCATTCAAAGACAAAGCATGTGGACACCAAGTATCATCATATCAGGTCTCTCATTGCCAAAGATGTCCTCAAACCAGTTTATTGTCCTTCCGAAGATCAGATCTCCGACATTTTCACGAAACCGCTTGGCAGAATAAAATTTACTAAGTTCAGGGATGAACTTGGTATCTGTTGTAATGTATCTTTGGATCATAGGGGGGAATGTTAGATGATCCAAAAATACAATTTTATCATAGGTTATAAAATTAGAATAAAATAATTATTAATTTAAGATATTAAATTAATAATTATTATTCTAGAATGTTTAATTATTTAATGGAGACTTTTAGAATTAGCATTTTGTTGTAACTAGATATGACTCTCCAAATGTGTCGTATCTTAGGCTCTATTTTAGGATATTAGTTAGCTAGTTGGTTTGAATAACATTTATTGTAAATGGACACTTGTTATTTAATAAGTAATCCATAATTAGAGGTAGTTAGGACATGGAGCTTATAAATAGCTCATTGCAAGAGTGTTTGGTTGTTCGGTGTAAACTCTTGCAAAATCAATTATGTAATTGTTTTTTCTGATTAATAAAATTACGTGTCTGAGGACACTTCTGCCATTAGGTAGGATAAAATAGGATTCAAGACTTTCATTTTGTTGAAATATGGCAACAAGAATATTCCAAATTAATTTGTCCTTGAATTAAATTGTGAATTAAAATCTAATTTAGTCTTAACAACTACTTGGAAATAATTAATTAATTTATTTTAAATTAAATTAGTTGGAGAAATTCAAGTTAGAAGTCTTTCTGAAGTCATGCAAGAGTTATCCCTTAAATTAAGGAGATAAGATTGAGTTATATTTGAGTTGTAATTAGTTAACTTAGTTTATTGAGTTAAGTCCAGTTAAATTAGTTCCAAATTGTTTGAGTAACTAATAATGAGTTAACAGTCAGTTGATGCATTAATGCACTCAACTAGTGCTACTCCACTTAACTGAATATTCCCTCATCAGAAACTCATGCATGTCTATTTTGAGAAATACCTGGTTGAGATTAATGTTCAAGGACAATGTACTATCAGTTGCATGTGTTTTCTCATGGAGAAAACTCATGCATGAAGTCAAGGATTCATCCTTGAGGATTGCGCAGTTTTGAAGGCTTTGTTTTCCACTTGGTAATAGGAAAATCATCCACAAGGAACAACGCAAGGAAATAGGAGCTTGGAGGGCAAAGAGAAAGGTTGGAGAGAAGCCAAGATTTCCTGTGAGCATCTGTGAGGATTGTACTGAGAGTTGGATAGCTGTGAGAGCTAAGGCTTTGTATAATTCCTATGTATTTCCACCATGTATGATAATACAATAGTGTGGGGTTTTTAGCCGAGGCTTTACCCAAAGCATTTTCATGTGTATTGTGCCATTGATTATTATTATTCTTCTTCTTCTTCTAGTTATATTGTTCATCTTGATCTTTAAGCTTCCTAAAATTGATAGTAGAAGTAGGTTATAGTATTCTGCTTTGATTTATATTGCATTATCGGGTTAACCTATCATAAATTTTCTACATGGTATCAGAGCTATGAACAATATACTGAGAAGTGAATTTGAAGTTTGAAGTTCAAGGTTGCAGGTGCAAATCAAATTCATATCATACTTCAAGGTTGGCCAATGGCATTCTATGGCTTGAGACTCAAGTATGCCTTGGAAGGTAGCTTGAATTACATAGCATGGAAAGATAGGATGGAGGATGTATTAGAAGACAATGGCTTGAAGGAATTCATTAATCAAGAAATCCCAAATCCAGCTTCAATCAATGCACAAGAGTTGGCTTAGTGGAAGAGGTGTGTGGCGAAGGCGAGACAGATCATTCTTGAGGGAGTTCGAGACCATATTTTCTCGAGTCTCCTTGGGAAGGATACTCCATTTTCAATGTGGAAGACATTGAAGGACCTCTACTAGAACAATAGTGACCAGAGGAGATTGGTGCTCAAGGATAAGCTTCGAAGAATCAAGATGGAGAAGGGCGATACTATTTCCACATATCTGAACAAGCTCACCACCTACAGAGATGAGCTTGGCAGTGTGGGAATAACTACTACAGATGATGATATGGTGAGCCTTGCTCTCCTTGGCCTTCCAAAGAGTTGGAATAGCTACCAGGACTCTATGAATGGAAGGGAGAAACTGCCAAATTGGGAATGACTGTGGTCAGACCTTATGCAGGAGGAGCACACGAGATGGTTCTTCATCCAAGAATGATGATGAAGAAAATCTGGCCTTAGCAAGTAAGGCAAGGAAAGAGAAGGGGAAGGCTTCCCATTTCAAATCGAATTCTTCTCATGGAGGGAAGAAGGGTGACATGTCTAAAGTAAGATGCTTTAATTGTCACAATATGGGACATTATGTGACTAATTTCCCATCGAAGAAGTCCAAGAAGGGATCCTTGGAGGGATTGGAAGGTGAGGCATTAGCCTCTCAGTTCGAAATGGACTTTACCCTCATCGCATGCATGGTGTCATTGATGACGGGTTGTGTCTAGTATCTTGATAGTGGAGCCTCATTCCACATGACTGGTGATAAAAATTTATCTAGTTCCTTGGAGGAGAAAGACCTCAAGATGCGCATAGAGATGGGTGATGACAGAAGGTATAGTGTTTCAGGAGTGGGCACGGTTGATTTTCAGAGGGAGCATGAAGCTCCTCTCACCTTGACATATGTAATGTATGTGTATGGATTGAAGAAGAACTTGGTATCGGGCACGATGTTGGAGGACAAAGGCTACGATGTTGTCTTCAGTAAAGGAAAGGCATTCCTAAGACACATAGACATAGTTCAAACCAAGAGGATAGGGATTTGAGTGAAGAATCTCTATAAACTAGAGGTAGATGATTGTGCAGCATTGAGTACGAAAGCAGAATTGGTGCAAAGCCAAGACATTGGTGAGTTGTGGCACAGGCGGTTGGGCCATTTGCATCATGGGGCTTTGAAGATAATGCAGTAGATATCTACAGGACTTCCCAAAGGTAAACTTGAGCAAGTTGACACATGCAAAGGTTGTACCTTGGGAAAATACACCAAGTCTTCCTTTCATGATTGAGACAGTCAAACAGAGGCTATCTTAGAGCGAGTTCATGCTGATTTGTGTGGACCATTCTCGACGACATCCACAACAAAGAAAAGGTATTATGTGATTTTCATTGATGACTATTCTTGTAAATGCTGGATTTATTTCATGCAGAAGAAGGACCAAACTTTCACAAAGTTTTGTGAGTTCAAAGATTTGGTCGAGAAAGAGTCAGGGAAGAAGATCAATGCCTTGAGAAGTGAAAATGGTGGAGAATATGTCTCTCAAGAGTTTAAGAACTTCTGTGCAACGGAAGGAATTAAACGAGAGTTGACGACACCTCATAACCCACAGTAGAATGGGGTGGCCAAGAGGAAGAACAAAACTATTGTAGGGGCAACACGAGCAATGCTACATGACCAAGGCTTACCACTTCACTTGTGGGCTAAGGCATGCAACACAACGGTCTATTTGTAGAATGGAAGCCCGCATCACATACTTGGGATGAGGACACTAGAGGAAGCTTTCTCCGGTAAGAGACCAGATGTGGGTCACTTCAGGATCTTTGGCTCATCGGTATATTTCCATATGACAAAGGATGCATGGAAGAAGCTTGAGTTGATAGTAGAGTTGGGGATATTTGTGGGTTACACTGATACACCTCACAACTATCAGGTGTACTTGCCTACCAGTTTGAGGACAGTGGTTCACAGAGATCTCAAGTTTGATGAGGAGAAGGACATGCGAGTTTACCTTGAGAGGGAGCTCCAACTATAGGCTGTGGAGGAACTGTTGGTTCCTAAGGAGGAGGAGCTTCAGACTGATGTGGAGCAGCCGCATGCAGAGGTTCCAGGAGTGGAGACATCCACTCAAGCAGAGTCTTCCAGAGATGGATGAAAGCGCACAAGAGAAGATGATAGATTTTTGGAGGATGCGAGAGAGAATGTGGGAGCACCATCTTCTCAGTGTAGACATAGGAGGTCACCTGATAGGTACATTGGATACATGGCCCTTGCTGGGGAATGTGTTGAGACTAAGCCGTCTTCCTTTGAGGAAGCAATGCAACAGCTGATTTGTGTTGGTGCTATGGTGGAGGAGTATGACTCCAGAGTTTGTAATAGTGTTTGGGATGTGGTTTCGAGACTAGATAATAAGTCAGTTGTGAGTTCCTGTTGGATTTAGAAGGTAAAGCAAGCTGCTGATGGTAGTGTGGATAAGCATAAGGGAAGATTTTTTGCCCATGGCTTTCACAGGTCGAGAGGATCATGTTGTTGCAATATATTTTGACAGAGGAGCAAGACGCTAACATTTTGACAAAGGCATTGTCAATGTGAAAATTCGAGTTCCATAGAGACAGGATCGGGGTGGAAGATAATCCCTTACTTTTTGAGAGGGAGTGTTGAAATATCGCAACAAAAATATTCCAATTTAATTTATCCTTGAATTAAATTGTGAATTAAAATAGAATTTAGTCTTAACAGCTACTTGGAAATAATTAATTAATTTATTTTTAAATTAATTAGTTGGAGAAATTCAAGTTAGAAGTCTTTCTGAATTCATGAAAGAGTTATCCCTTAAATTAAGGAGATAAGATTGCGTTATATTTGAGTTGTAATTAGTTAGCTCAGTTTACTGAGTTAAGTCTAGTTAAATTAGTTCCAAACTGTTTGAGGAACTAATAATGAGTTAACAGTCAATTGATGCATTAATGCACTCAACTAGTGCTACTCTAGTTAACTAAAGATTCTCTCATCAGAAACTCATGCATGTCTATTCTGAGAAAGACCTAGTGGAGATTAATGTTCAAGGACACTGTACTATCAGTTGCATGCGTTTTCTCATGGAGAAAACTCTTGCATGAAGTCAAGGATTCATCCTTGAGGATTGCATAGTTTTTAAGGCTTGGTTTTCCACTTGGTAATAGGCAAATCATGCACAAGGAACAATGCAAGGAAATATGAGCTTGGAGGGAGGAGAGGAAGGCTGGAGAGAAGTCAAGATCGCTTGTGAGCATCTGTGAGAATTGTACTAAGAGCTGGCTAGTTGTGAGAGCTAAGGATTTGTATAATTCCTATGTATTTCCACCATGTATGGAAATACAATAGTGTGGGGTTTTTATCTGAGACTTTCCCCAAAGTATTTTCATGTGTATTGTGCCATTGATTCCTCTTCTTCTGGTTATATTGTTCAACTCGATATTTAAGCTTCCACAAATTGATAATAGAGTAGGTTTATTAAGCTGATCCACTGATGGTTGTCTTCTCTTCAAAAAATCTAATTTCTCCCTCATAAAGTATACTTGCTGACCCGTCTTCAGGTTGTCTTCAGTCATGGTTTCATGGTAAAAATGCAATCATGTTTTCATTAGGTCTTAGGGCATGTTTTCATTAGGTCTTAGGGTTTCATTTCCAAGGTCAAAGGCATGATTTAAAGGTGTAAATAAAGGGCTGCAAGGGGATGAGGATGATAAATAAATCAAGAATGATGACTAGTAAGTCATAGTCACTATATAATTAGCTTTTTAACTAATGTAATTTTCACCTCAAAAAACATGTTTTTGAGGTGAAAACAAAGTATTTTGAGTTAATTTATATTTCTTATGTAATTTTAAGTCACTTTATGTAATAAATGATCCTGGCTGCACCAATGCATATCTCCTTGCTACAAGACAAAGAAACACTGCAAAAATCAGTTCCAATTGAGCATCATCCACCTGAGAAGGAACAAAGAAGAAAAGGAATTAAAAACAGAGATTTGAAAAAGGTCAAGAAACATTAGAAAGTGGGTTATTCTAGTGAAAAATCAAAATCTACTCCTATATAAGGTGTCACATTTCATTTTCAAGTTCATCATTCTCATTTGGCAAAGGAGGAGTCAAAAGGTGAAGAAAAGAGGAGAAGTTGAGTGAGTTTTGGGCCAAGGAGAAGTGGCGCTGTTTGGCATTGCGCGTTTCAGGCAGTGGAGGTGGCACTGCATGTTCAGGGGGTGGTGCTGTGTGTACAAGCTGAGTGCTGGCGTAGGGGATTTCCGGTAGTGTAAAATAGCGTTGTGCTGTGAATTTAGGAGGGCATTGCGCGCCTGTAGCAGGCACTGTGCATTGAGCAGCAAGGACCAAAAGAGCCTCCAGCTTCCTAAAAACATCCAAAATCACCCTCTCATCCCTCAATCAAGTAAGTGTCCTCACTATACCTCATCAATGATTTGCAATTGAAGTGTTTGAAGGTAATTTACATTGGAAAAGGAGAAACCCTAGATTCTTCCTCAATTACACCCTAGAAACCCTAACCCCCATTATTTTTCCCACCACCTATCAATAAAGTCCTGGACCCATCCCCTATATCACTCCATAACATTTTATACCCCTTCATCCTTCATCCCACAAGCTATACTTCAAAAAGTACCCAAGCCCCTCTCCCTCATTTTCATGATTCCTACTCTCCCATTCAATTCCTGGCCCACCAAATACCTCACAAGGTCATCCCCCATTCTCTTACTCCTAAATCACTCTTGCTCACTCCCTTCATCCCCTTTCTAGGAGTGCACAACCTCAAAATTTACAAACATGGATAGAGAAGACAGAGACTGTGAGGAGGAGGAAAACACTGGTAGTGACAGTTCGACAGATAGACCTCGACATCAGAGAAAACCACACAAGGGAGGAAGAATTATCAGGGTAGAGCCATCAAACCTCAGATAATTGCAAGCCTCTCAGTTGGCTATCACTTGTTTCATACATCTAGGGTGCTATGAGTTCTGTGAGCAGGTAGAGAGAGTTCAACACCACCCTGAGCTCACTAGGCTTTTTGTAGCCAATCTTCAGGACAACAAGGTGACTCTTGCTGGGGTGACATTTACAGTTTTACCTTCCATTATTGTGGATGCAACCAGGATTCAAAATGTAGGGGAGAAGTGGTACAAGGCACAGGGCCTAGATGAACACTATTATGAGCCTTATATAAAACCCAAGTACAGAAATGAGGCAAAAAGGCTTTTTCCTTTCAGATTTCTTGAAGACAAGTATGCCCCCATGATGAAAATCATCATGAAATATTTCACTTGTGAGGGTAGATTTTCCAGACTGTACACCTATCACATCAGGTTTCTCATGCATTTTAGCAGGGTGAGGATGTTAAACCTCCCTTATTTCTTGTTCAAGAATATTGAGAAGATGACCCAATTTGTGCAGAAAAATCCATACCCTCAGAAGATGAGTAGTCTTTATCATTATTCCCTGATCAAGATGATTGTGCTTTATCATCTTAGCCTCCTAAACATCTCTTGGGAGAAATTTATTGCTCATGACATCTTCAGGGGTCCTCAAATTCCTCAACCAGTGTCTCAAGAATCAGGAGGACCTTCTAGCAGTGCTTAGGTGAAGACATATGAGAAGGCCAAAGAGACTAGAGCTACTGAGGTGCCCGAGACCTACATGACATACCAGAGGGGCACAAGAATATTGTTTGCAGCTGATAGGCAAGTGTTTGCTCCACAAGATGTGGAAGGGACCTTGCCTTCTTCATCAACTCATAGGCAAATGTTTTCTCCACAGGATGTGGAAGGGGCTTTGCCTTCTTCATCAACACAATAAGAACAGGTGCAACATCTACAGAAAGGGAAAGATAAGATGTCAGAGGAAAGTTTTTATGATGAGGAGGAAGAGAGAGACTTTGATTTTACAGAGCATGATGAGCCGGAGTAGCATTATACTCATCATGGCATGGAAACAATTGACTTAGAGGCTCAGGATGAAGAAATAATAAAGGACATCATCATACAGGAAAAAGAGGCTCAAGTCCAAGCATTTTTGGAAAATTTGGAGAGAGCCAAGTATGTCAT
The DNA here is from genome assembly GCA_031772625.1 of Pinus tabuliformis. Taxonomy (NCBI): domain Eukaryota; kingdom Viridiplantae; phylum Streptophyta; class Pinopsida; order Pinales; family Pinaceae; genus Pinus; species Pinus tabuliformis. The sequence continues at coordinate 207,357,022 of CM062806.1, read as the reverse complement.
TACATATCTGGAACAAGAGAAAAAGCAGCTGAGTGAGAAGTGGGTCGTCATGGAGCTGGAACTTCTCAAGATAAAATGACAAGGTGACAAGGGTGAATCAACTATGCAAAAGGAAGAGGCACTGGTCACTTTGACTCTTGTTGAGAAGGAAATTGAGGATGATAGAGAGATTTGGCTTGAAAGAGTCAATTTTCACTTAGAGAAGTTATTGCAAAATGCCAATAGGGACCACAAGATGATCAGGCATGGCCTACCACTATAGGACCCGGAACAAAATTTGAAACATGAGCGTCAAACAGATGAAAGCTAAGCTAAGGCGGGTTCTAAAGGGAAAAAAAGAGGAGGATAGGCTTAGGTTGCTTGCTGAAGCTTCCTTGGCTCATCAAGATGCTTGATGATGGTGCTGCTCACCAATTTTGGTTAGGTTTGGAGGATATTTTGTTTTTTACAAATTTTGGAAATTGCACACACAGAAAATCTGGCTCAACACGCAGCGCCAGTGGCGCTGCGCTTTCCCTAGGGGCACCTAATAAACAAATAGCTTTCATTTTTTGATTCAGAGTGATGAGTATATGTACCCTATGCATTTGCTAAGTTTTTGGGGCAAAACTGGTCCACCAAAAAGTCAAAAAACACCCTAAAAATGACCTTTCTGCCACTTTTTGGACACATAGAAGCAATCTTGGGAGAATCAACTTTTGAGGGGTCAAATGAGCTTCAAATGAAGAAATTATAGGTGTTTTGGAAAGTATACTTGAAGATATTTCCAATGAGATATCATGAACTCAATTGGGATGCTGGGAAGGCCTCCAAAGAGGACTTGAAAGTGGCGCTACACGTTGGACCAGTGGTGCTGCGCGTAGGACAAATTTTGCACAGGATGGCCATTTTTCTGTGTTTTGACTATGTTCATGGATTTTCTCTCATGGAGGATGTTTTACTGATGTAAATGATTACTTGTCTTTTAAATCTGATGGATAATTAGTAGTATAGGGTATATTCATTAGATTAAAAGTCAATTTGAGCACAAATGAATCAATTTTCTCACTTTTAGAGGCAAGTTGTTAGGATGCTTATATTCTAGTTTCTTGTTCAGTGTTGGTTAGATTAGATCCTCATCTTAGGGATTTCACCCCTGAGGATGGGAGGAGGTTAAAACAATTCCTATATCTTCTTCTTCTTTCTCATTGTAAAGGGTTGGACTCAGCTGGATGCTTATGCCTTGACTGTACATCATTTTGTAGCAGTTTAGTAGGAGATTAATAAAAATTGCAGCTATCTCTTTGGAATCCATGTGGTATGGAGTTTAGTTCAGTTTCTTCTCTTGATCATATGTTAGACTGTTTGTGTACTTCATTAATCATTTCATTGCTTCTAAGTGAATGTTTTCAAGTTGATAGGCAAAATTCATAACATCACTGCTCTTCTTTGGGGAAATATTCACCATTATATGTTTTCTATAGTCTAGGAAGGATCCATGGTAATCACATGCTCTTTCTAGATTCTCACTAGTCTTAAAACATCTCACCCATCAAGCCTTAGAGTGCTAAACCTTATGCCTACCTTGCCCCATTGAACACCTTGCAATTTTGACCTAATTCCCTAGCCCTAACTGTCCAGCTCCTCTTGATCCAAAAAAACCCCTTCAAAATCAAATCAAACCTTGTGCTACTATACCTAGCTTAATATCCTTTTCCCAATCTAGTCATCTTGGATGAGATCCTTATGGAGAGAGCCCTCTCCCGGCCTAGTAGGGATAACTACTTGGCTAAGCGTGGTTTGTGGTTACCCTGGCATTGCCTTCCTTCAGCCTAAGGTTTAATCTAGGTGATAGCATAGTGGCGACCATACTGGGGAATGAAATATTAATCACCTCGGTAATATCTTTCATTTGAAGTCTTAAGCTTGTGAATGATGAGTTTTAGAATTTACTAGACTGAATTGGAAAGTTGTAAAGAAATATATAAAATTTCAAAATTGAGCATGCTGGCTTCTCGAAAGTACACCATATCCAATCCAGATCCAAATCATCCAACCATTTTCAGTGATCCTCATAAAATTGGGCGGAAATCTAAGAAAGCTGCAGAGAAATTTAGTGTAGCAGAAGAACAATCAAGTGAAGTTTTCATTCCTCGTGTTCATTCATTCCCGAAAAAGTTAGACACTTTGCAAGATATTGAGTTTGATGTTCATTTTGAGCAAATTTTATTGCACAATAAATCTTTGAGTTGGATTGATCAAATAGTTGTTGATTCCTCTATATCTCTTGATAACCTTGTTGAAGACTTGTTTACACAAAGTAAATCAGGGTCACAACTTATTCATGCTCTCGATCAGTTGCAGAACCTTTCTTCAAATGTAGACACTTGGGTGAAAAATAGGCCATCTTTTAATTTTCGAAATAGCTCCTTTACATCTACTGCAACTCAAACAATTCCTTACCCACTGCTTTCATCTTTACAAATTGTTCATACTACTTCATTTGTTGTTAATTCCCCTTTGAATATACTGAGTACCCCAATCCTTGCTTTAAATCCACCTCCCCCACCTCGAGTTATGGCTGCCCGATATGCACCCCTTGTTTTACCTCAGAATCTTGGTGCCATGCCCGCTGATTATCAAACCAAAATACCTTTCTTTGATGCCACTGAAACCATTACAACTTAGTAGCATGCAAATAAAATGAATGATTTCTTTGACCTCCATGAAGTAGAAATTGAAGATGTGACGATGAGGTTGTTTATACAAAGCTTTGGAGGTGAAGTTTGGAAATGGTTTAGAGAATTACCAGTAGCTTCTATCACCACTTTACCAATCCTCCATAGGTAGTTCTTGGATCGATGGGAGGTGAAGAAGAATCCACTTCAAATTTTGTCCGAGTATGAGAACATAAAAAGAAATGTTGGCGAGAGTGTGCAAGACTATTGTGTGAGGTTTAATGCAGTATACAACAATATTCCTGCAAACATTAAACCATTGGAGGGATTGGCTTTGCTCAAGTTTCCGGATGGTTTCAATACTGATATGGCATATCAGTTGTGGGAACATGATCCTACAACACTAGAAGACATGCAAAAGAATGTTGTGAGAGTATAAGCAAACTTGTCTGCCAACAGAGCAAGAATGAGATCCGAGAAAAGAGTGACCATGAAAGAAGAAACATCGACTTCAGATGTAAAGATGGATACGTTGAGTCGAACAGTGGAAAGGATGGTTGACCTGTTATCCATCATAGATAGACTTGAACCTCAAATCCAGAATCCAAATTTTAGAGGACAACAACAACCCCAATTTCGAATCAAGTAGAGAGAACAAAAAGCACCAGAACAACCAACACAACAACAACAATAGATCAGAACTCCCTTATAACAGAATTATGTTCAAGGAATGGAAGAAGAAGATGGGGACGATTCGGTAATTGAAACAAATCACTTTTTCACTGCTGATGGTATGCCCATATTTCTAATCAAAGATGAAGAATACACAGAAGTTCTAGACATTCAAAGGGATGAGGATTACATCTTAGCAAATGATGTGGTTTTGGAGGCCAAATCTGATGATTATTAGCGTGGTTATATGAATGCTTTGACTGCACAGTAGAGGCAATACTCTTTAAGGAGCAGAGATGTTTCGACCAATCCCATTTATAAAAGAAAGGATGTGCAATCAAAGAATGATTCCTCAAACACTCAGAAGAAATGCAAAGAGCTTGCTAATCCAAATCCCAACGAGGTACTATCAACAAGTACCACTACAAATGAGAAGAACAATCAGTAAAAAGATAGTGCAACAAAAGAGCAAACAGATAAGAAGGACATTGGTATCAAAGAGGTAGAGAGTTTCATCTTTTAATTTAGAAATTAAAATTTCTAAATTAAAAGTGTCCATTCCTTTGACTGAGCTTGTTAAGAATAGCAACTATAAACACCATGTATCTAGAATATTACAAATAGATCCTTTGTCTGACATGGTGAATGTCAAGGATTATCATCCTGAACTCATTTTTGGTCTAGCCATAGAAGGTCAACTTGAAGATAGCGAAGTCCCTCCCTTTTATCTGAGTCTTAGACTGCGCGAGTATATTCTCCATAATGCCATGTTAGATTCCGGAGCTTCCCACAATTTGATGCCCAAATCCATTATGGAAAATTTGGGCCTGGATATCACCTAGAAATATCATGATTTGTACTCATTTGATTCTGGTAGATTTCGTTGCATTGGTCTCATCAAAGATTTGGTGGTTTCTTTAGATCAAATCCCAGCCAAAAATGTCTTGATGGATGTGGTAGTTGCTAATATACCACCACGATTTGGTATTCTCTTATCTAGATCGTGGGGAGCCAAACTCAAAGGCACTTTACAACTTGACTTCTCTTATGCTACAATCCCTGTTTTCGGTCAATTGAGGAAATTGTATCGGGAAAAGAAAATGAAGTATATGATCACTAGTAAAGAGAAGCCTGTGAATCATCCGATAAATGTTGTACATACTGATTTAGAGTCTTTTGTTTTGTACTATCATAGTGGATCGAATGATGTAGATATTCAACTTGTAGAAGTAGATGATGTACTAGAAATTTCCGAGAATTTTAGAGCAGTTCTTAATCAAGAAAAAGAAAAAATAGCAATTTTTTCTGAGCGGCTTACATAGCAACAAAAGATCAGTGAAGAGCAGAAAAATGAAGTAATCAACGAAGGTAAGGTTGATAATGAAACAAAATTCCAGCATCTAGAAGATGAAGCCAGCCTTTGGAGCATGGACTTCAGTGGTGTTGTGGATAAAGACGGTGCCGGTATTGGAATTTGGATTCGAAGCCTTGCCTTCCAACCTGCCAAAGTCCCAAGTAATGTTAGAGTATGTTCCTACAAGTTAGCTTTTGATTCTCTAATAATGAATCGAAGTATGAGGCATTGATTACAATTCTAAAATTTTTGAAGAAACTGGGTGCGAAAAGGATTTCTATTTATGGTGATTCAGAGTTGGTGATAAAACAAGTAAAAGGAGAATATCAAGCAAAGCATCTGTGGATTAGAGTCTACAGAAATACAGTTCTGGATATTTTGAAAATGTTTATGGAATACAGCTTGACAGCAGTACCTCGGAGTCAAAACATCATTGCAGATTCACTCGCCATTGCAGCCAGCAATTTGAAGATTCCAATGAATTCTAGCAATAAATTTGAAATTCACGTCAAACATAGGCCTAATGTTCCTGATAATTTGAGGTATTAGCAAGTTTTTTGGGATGACAATGAAATTAATGCCTTTTTGCAGAACGAAGGAAAGTTTAAGAATGCTTTCATTGATGATGTTTGTGATTCCGGTGAACAAGATATTGAGGTAAATTAGATGGAGGTTTTACAGCTAAAGGATAATATTATTTTTAGAGGTCTCGTACCTTTAGAGGAGCTCTTTGATCAAGATGATGTGGCAAGAAAACCAACCTTGGTTCCTATGGACAAAGGAGTTGAAGATGTAAATCTTGGAACAACCGACCAACCCAAGCTTGTAAAGTTATCAAAAACATTGTCTCCCGAAGCAAAGGCTAAGTATGTTAAGTTAATTTTTGAATTTTTTGATGTTTTTGCGTGGGATTATTTAGATTTGAAAGTGTATGAGAAGAATATCATTCAACATACCATTCCTATCAAGCCAAATCAAAAATATTTTAGACAAAAGTTGAGAAGAACCAATCCAAAGCTGCTGCCATCCATCGAGAAAGAGGTAAATAGATTGTTTAAAGCTGGCATCATTGTTCCAATTAGATTTTTTGATTGGATTTCAAATTTGGTCCCGGTATGAAAGAATACTGGAGAGATAAGGTTGTGCATAGATTTTCGGAACCTCAACAAAGTGTCCTTAAAGGATAATTACCCTCTTCCTAAGATGGACCATATTCTACAAAGAGTAGTTGGAGCATCACAGATGTCACTACTAGATGGCTACTCGGGCTATAATCAGATCTTGGTGCATGAAAGAGACCAAGACAAAACTGCCTTCACAACACCATGGGGAACTTTTTAGTATGCCAAGATGCCATTTGGGTTGAAGAATGCCAGAGCCACTTTTCAGCGGGCGATGGACATAGCTTTTGCTAATGAGAAGGATGTTTTCTTGGTAGTCTATTTAGATGATTTGACGATATTTTCTGGTTTTGATGATGAGCATTTGCACCACTTAAGGATTGTTTTTCAGAAATGTAGGAAGTTCGATATTTCTCTAAACCCGAAAAAGAGTCTTTTTTCCATGGAAGAAGGTAAACTCCTTGGTCATATAATTTCTAAAGATGGTATTCGCATTGATCCTTCAAGGGTGGAGGCAATCCAACAAATAGACTTTCTGCGCAACAAAAAGGAGATTCAAGCTTTCAATGGTAAGATGAATTTCTTATGCATATTTATACCAAATTTAGCTGAGCATTTACGTGAATTAACTAATATGTTGAAGAAGGACAAAACTATGAAATGGATCGAGGATGCCATGAAATCATTCAACTTGGTAAAATTTGCTTGACCACAGCCCCAGTTTTGATTAGTCTTGATTATACTCATGATTTTATTATATTTTCATTTGTGTCTGAGCACACTATGGCTATGATGTTGATGCAAAAGAGGGATCAGGTGGAGCAACCCATTGCTTTTTTCAGTAGGACTATTAGAGATGTTGCCTTGCATTACAATATCATTGAAAAACAAGCTCTGGCTCTTATAAAATCATTGAAGGATTTCAGAGTATACATTCTGCATTCACATACCATAGCATATGTTCCTAACGTAGTTGTCAAGGATGTTCTCATGCAAACTGATCCGGAGGGAAGAAGAGGTAAGTGGATAGCAACAATGTTGGAGTATGATATTGAGATTAAGCCTACCAAACTGATCAAAGGACAAGGCTTGGAAAAACTGATGGCTGAATCAAATTTGCATGTTCTAGACATAAATATCATTGCAGCAATGTCAGATGATGAAGATGGTGGCTCACTCATTCAAGTATTAGAAATGTTTCTCAAATCACCTTGGTATTCCGATATAGTTTATGTTCTTCAGCATCTTTCGCCGCCTCCTGGAATGTCAAGAAGTAAAGGTAGATCACTAAAACTAAAGTCTGCAAAATTCTACATTTTAAATAGTGCTCTCTATTAGAAAGATCTAGGAGGGGTTCTTCTTAATTTTTTGGTTGAAGATGAAGCTCAGCAGGTGATGAATGATTTTCATAGAGGTGATTGTGGTGGTCATTTGTTTTGGAAAACAACAGCTAACAAAGTGTTGAGAGCAAGATATTATTGGCCAACTTTATTTTCAGATTTATATAAGACAGTCATGAGATGCCATGAATGCCAAGTTTTTCAAGGAAAAAGGAGGTTGCTTCCTCTTCCTCTAAATCCTGTTGAAGTAAATGCACCTTTCCAGTAGTGGGGACTTGATTTCATAGGAGAAATCCATCCTACATCATCAACACAACACATATGGATTTTGATAGCTACTGATTACTTCACCAAGTGGATTGAGGCCATTCCGACAAGGCAAGCCATGGACATAGTAATTATCCAGTTTTTAGAATCTAATATTTTGTCTCGTTTTGGTTGGCCACACAAGATTATAACAGATAATGCAGCAGCATTTAAGTCAAAGAGGATGGTCGAGTTTTGCAACAAGTAAAATATTACATTGGGTCATTCCACGACATACTACCTGCAGGGCAATGGATTTGCTGAGTCATCAAATAAATCCTTGGTGAACATTATCAAGAAAATGTCGGAGGCAAACAAGAAGAATTGACATTGAAAGCTTGTTAATTCCTTGTGGGCCAACATAGTTAGCAACAAGAAATCAATAGGTATGTCACCTTTTGAGTTGGTTTATGGTACTGATACGGTATTTCCCACATCACTTGCAGTCCCAGTCATGAGATTATTAAAGGAAGCTGGCAACGAAGAGGATGATATTCAGTGCAGAATTAATCAAATGATTCACCTTCAACAAACAAGGGAATATTTTTCCCAAAACAATTTCCAGTTACAAGAGAAGATAAAGAAAATTTATGACCGCAAAACCAAGATAGAAAAGTTTCAGCTGGAAGATGTAGTGTTGTGATGGGATGCACAAAATGAAGAAAAAGGAAAGCATGGTAATTTTGACAATCTATGGAAAGGACCGTATAAAATCTCAACCTATTGAGGACAAAATGCATTTTTATTAAAGGAAATGGATGGTCAAGAGTGCTCAGGAGTACCAGTGAATGGTAGGCTCCTGAAACACTACTACTTTTGATGCTCTTCCCTGAAGTTGGTTCACCATCATTGTATATACCGGTTTACTTTTCCTTGCAAGATTTCAAGTACACTATCATGTGAGCTTGGGGCCCGAAGTGAAGGCTATAAAGCTTTAATGATTTGTGTCAAATTTGGTTGATTTTTTTGAGTCAAGTTTAGAGTCGGTTGTGAGTCAGTTTCCAGTTTGTATTGAGTCATTATTCTTTAAAATTGTAAAAAAAAGAGGGTTTTTTTGTTTGTTTTGTTTTAGTCTTCTGTATATTTGAATTTATTGGCCCAATCAGCTACGCACTTTGTCTACGGTGTTCTTGACACCTCCAAGGAGCTGTCATCCCCAATAAGGCCAATGTTAGTGTTAGTATCTGCATGCTTCCATCAGGGATCAAATTTTCTCTTTGCATTTTCATTTTAGGGGTCCCATACTGAAATTTTTACATCATTTCATTAGGTCATGTCAAGCTGATCCACTGATGATTGTCTTCTCTTCAGAAAATCTAATTTGTCCTTCATAAAGTATACTTGCTGACCCATATTTAGGTTGTCTTCAGTCATGGTTTCATGGTAAAATTGCAATCATGTTTTCATTAGGTCTTAGGGCATGTTTTCATTAGGTCTTAGGGTTTCATTTCCAAGGTCAAAGGCATAATTTAAAGGTGTAAATAAAGGGCAACAATGATCCGGATCTTGAGGAGGAGGCCCCCAATATCTAAAATATTGAAATGGATCTTGGAGTAGAGACCTCCAAGATCTGAAAACTTGAATTGCCAGAAGAGAAATAGGAGAATGCCCCATAAACAAAACCACAAAGAAACTTTTTATTAAAACCCACTGATCCGGATTTAAACAGGAACGCAACAAATTATAGAGATAAAAATATACACAAAGATGCAGCGGAAATAATACTTCATTTCATTAATGGAAAATACTGAAATATGCTTACAACCAGAAATGGAAACAAACCAGCTAGGGCGATGGTAGCTTATCTCTGAGAAGATATGTGTGGCTACATGCCTCTGAACTGTAAAGGCTACATTGTGGCGGACAATCTGTCCTTTTACAAAATGTGACTTGTTACTTATAGTATTTTTCAGTTACAATACCACTGGTCAATTCCATGGGTGAATGAATACCATGGGTGGATTTCACAATACCACGGGCCAATTCCATGGTGAATGAATACCATGGGTGGATGTCACAATACCATGGGCACTTACCATGGGTGAATGAATACCATGGGTGGATGTCACTTACAATACCATGGGTGGATGCCATTTACAATACCATGGGTAAATTCCATGGGTCGATGAATAATATGGGTGGATGAGTACCATGGGTTGATGCCACTTTCCATTTGGATCATTCCTCCCTCCTTAAGAAGCAATGGTCCCCATTGCGTAAAGTTCCCTCCTGTGAAGCCTTTGTTGAATATGAAGAGCCACTGAAGATAAGGGTTTTATGTGGTTAACCCAAAACCCTGACAAACGAAGATCCGAGGATAGAGATACCATGTAATGCTTGTGACGAACTGTGATTCTGACAGTGTGCAACCTAGCAAATGGACTTCGATGATAAGGATTTTATGCGGTTGACCCATAACCATGATGTTGGTTGCTGATGAAGTAGTAGGTGCCTACATAGCCTGGGGTGGGAGGGCACATATCCAAATAACCCAAGACGAATGCTGCTATGTTGAAACTGATGAATGTGAAGCAGGTGCCTACTAAAGTGGGGTGGGAGGGCACGTCTCTAATGGGAACCCACTCCGAATGCTGCTCCAGAATTAAAATGGACATAACTCAGTCGATATAACTCAGAATATTTATTATAACCTATTTTTTGAAGCAGAAGGACCATTTTGCATCTTCCCATGTGTTGGAAATCCTTATCTGGACACTCTGAGATCTCAGATTCGCACTGCAAGAGTTTCGCCGTCACAAAAATTATGATAAAATAGCTGATTTTAAATCAGTGATATCTCCCACATCCGGATTCTGATTTGACCCATTTTTTTTTTTTGAAATTGGGTGATTTTTCGAGAGGAATCCAGATCTGGTATTTGTTTTTGTAAATTTTGTACCAAATGTCTCAGATCTGATCTACAAAGTCGCTGCCCAAAAAAATTCCTGCAAAAAAATTGAGACTGAAATATGCATGAAACCCTCATTCCCATGGAATTGTAACCTGCTATGATACCACTGATCCGGATCTTGGGAGGAGGCCCCCAAGATCTAAAAGATTGAAATGGATCTTGGGAGGAGAGACCACCAAGATCTGAAAACTTGAAATGGATCTTGGGGGAAAGGCCCCAAGATCTAAAAGATTGAAATGGATCTTGGGAGGAGAGACCCCCAAGATCTCAAAAACTTGCATTGCTAGAAGAAAAATAAGGAGAATGTCCAATAAACAAAACCACAATTTTTTTTTTATTTAAAATAGTAATGGAAATAAACAAGCGAGGGCGATGGTAGCTTATCTCTGAGAAGAGATGTGGTTGCTACATGCCTCTGAACTGTAAAGGCTACATTGTGGCGGACAATCTATCCTTTTACAAAATGTGACTTGTTACTTATAGTATTTTTCAGTTACAATACCACGGGTCAATTCCATGGGTGAATGAATACCATGGGTGGATTTCACAATACCACGGGCCAATTCCATGGTGAATGAATACCATGGGTGGATGTCACAATACCATGGTGTTGTAGGGAAAAGTATCCAATACGGAATGAACCTATCCCACTCTAAGGGTGATAGTACCTCAGCAACAACTGAAAGCAAAGCTATCTAAGGTTTCTTCTTTATGAAAGTAAAATAGGGGAGAAAGAGATCCACTAACCGATGTCTTCCGCTAATGATTGATCCAATCTTCTCTCCTTTCCGCTTGCTCCCAGCTCCTTGCTCTTTCACTGGCCCAACTACACAAAGATCCTGCAAAAGGGCAAGAGAGGGAAACTACAAGAAGCATACATTCATAACTGATTCAAGGATTAGAATAAATCAAATACACAAGTACAACAATACATCATTGAAACACATGCATATAGAAGAACCTCAAATGCTTTATTAATGGAAGAAGTAAAGTTCTGAGAGTGTTACAACCATAAAAGGCCCAATCCAGCAACACCTCCCAGCAGAAAGAAATCTCCTCTTCACCTCCTTCAAAGCAATCACCCAATAACTCTAAACTCAAACCAACAGCACTTCCTTACATTCACCAAATTCCAGCCTCCTCAGACCTCATGAGAGAGCTCTATATATAGGAGTTTTGGAGAAAGGATGAGTCAGCTTGAGGCTGGCATGAAGCTGACTAGTGTCCTCTCCCACTTCAGTTATTCTTCAGTTCTTGAGTCCACTTGGAGGTTCTTGCTTCCACTTGGAGATCTAGATCCTCTTACTCATCACAAGGCGAATTCCCTGATCCAAGTGTCATTTTGGAAGCTTCCTGGGCATTGACACCTTGATGAATGACTGTGCCACTTGGCCAATCTCGCCCAGCGCAGGTAGCCTTCATTAGAGCATTCAGCGCAGGTACAGAGTGGAGCAGTTGACATTCAGCGCAGATGCTCAGTGGAGCAGTTGACATGATCCAGAATTAGCTTGCTTTTGAGTGTTTTCAGGTGGAGAACTGATATTTAGTGCTGTGGTTTGCTGACCTTGTTCCTCTAGGGGTAGGAACAACATGTTTAGGGACTTTGGATCCCTCAGATTATTGACATTTCATGCTTCATGCTGTAAGGCACAAAAATGTCTATAACAGTTGCCCCCTAAAGTATGAGGTCGTTTATCGGGTGAAATGCTTTATCAGGAGGATCCGAAGTTCATTCAATCGCTGAGAGGTGACCTGTAATAAAATACAATACAATACATTATTTTTCATTCTGCTTTCATGATCTAGCTGAGGCATGCATTCCCATGCTCAGCTTTATAAATTCATTTTGGTACATAGAACAGACGATCGTCTGATGGTAGACTGATAATTCTCTGCTGAAATTATCATCCTTTGAATAGGATGATCATCTGCTGCAATGATGTACATGACAAATGTCTTTATATTTCCTGAATATATATCGCAGCCCGGATGGATGAAACTAGATCCGGGGTCTTCAAACTCGTTCGATCTTCACTCTAAGTACAAGTCAATCCATGTGAGAATTGCGCTGAAGTCGAACATGGAAAGACATCGCTTGATTACAGGTCAATAATGAAAACCATTAACAAGCGCGAGAGGAATCACCGATAATGATAATGACCCTCAAGGTACTGCAGTACAATTCACGTGGTGTGAATAAAGGACTTGGCGTCGAACACCACGCAAAGTCTTCTGGTCGAAGGTCATTGATGTATACCTGTCGCCGGAAGTGAGGAACTTGCCATTGAGGCATGCAAGCTTCAAAGTACTGAAGGGGTTGTTCCTAGATCAACTTCTTGGATAATGAGCTGAAGTCGACAAGAAGCGATCCGTCAAAGGAGGGCCTTAATGAATCCCACATCAGTGACACGGAACGGAGCTAATGATTTTAGTGGAGGTAAAAACAAACTGTGACATATGATTCAGGGTGGCGATCATGGGCGGATGAAGGATAATGTATGGCAGTGGATGGGACACGGTTGACTCTTTCTGAACGACATCTCTTGATCATATAACGACACTGATGCGATGGATCGGAAGCATTACCCCAAATGGATGGTTTGGCGAAGACCATGGTGATGAGACCGGTGAATGAAACAACCCAACCCGATGTGGTACGGAAGAAAAGTGTCATGTTCAAGAGCGACTTGCTACCATTAAAGCTTTGAGGTTCTCCCAATTTTTCCCCAGTCATTTCTGACCAGTACCTCTTTATTTTTTTCAAGCTTGAGGAGGATAACATATGCTTGTTCTATAACCTGCCCTTCGGGCAAGCCCATCGCTATGTTTTAACGAGCCTAGCGATAGGGAAACTCGTTCTCGTCTAAAGACAAGTTTGTCGCTATTTAATCATTTTAACGAGTCTAACGACAAGGAAAACTCGGTCCTTTTCATTTTTAGAGAGTCTGAAAAGGTACAGAAAGTTAACTCCAAAATTCCTTTTTCGTCATCTAATCCCTTAAGTCCGAAAAAGTATAAAACAATACAGAAGGGATGAGTTTTCGGTACTTTTAACGAGCCGAACAAAACAAGCGCTCGATCTTTTTGTGCAATAATCCCTTAGGTCCAAAAAGATTAAAATCTAGAGGAGGGATAGCTCTTCCGGTCATTTTAACGAGCTGGAAGGCCAAAACTCGGCAAACTTTTCATATTTTACGAGTCAGATGAAAAGAGCTCAAAGAAGACTCGTCTTTTGAGGAACGAGTGATAAACAGGGATAGCAGCAGATTCTAGGTACAGGTTGGAATTTTCCAATCACGGCAGTGTCACAAGGATGGCTAGGTGAAATCACTCTTCGCAGCTGTTCCTCAAAATGGGTAAACAATCATATGGGGATGAACGATCGGCCAAATGGAATGGAGGTGGCAGGTGCAAACATGACCAAGGCTTTTTACGGCTAATAAATTTACGATCGAAATGGTTATTTACCGGGATAGGTTCATTTTTTAATGAGCTTAAACTCTGGAGGAAACTCTTGCTCACGCTTTTCTATTTTTTAATGAGCATAAATTCCGCGGTAAAACTGCTCGGATCTCGCGTTTATTTTTTAACGAGCATGAACTTTATGCTAAAACTGCTCGATATACCAGTCATAAGATAAGAATGTCTCCTGAAAGATCCCATTTTTTATAGAGCTTGCGCCTTACCAAAGCTATGCTCCTACTCATCCTTCCTTTATGTAAGTTCGGAAACGGCTAATCTCAAAAACAGATAAATAACCGCTCTTAGCTTGCACTCCAAAAGGTTCGCATGCCCCCAGGTATAAAGTACAATTTCAAGGCTTCCCCTACTTATCCTATAAAACATTTGTTTTAAAGGGTGAGGCTTACCTCTTTCTGGTTACCCAAAGATTGTTTCGTTAACACCATCAAACAAAAACATTTCCTCGGCACTGTCTCCCATAGTAGACAGTGGTGAATGACCTTTGTCAAACACGTGACCTTAACAAAAGAATCCTATTCTAGAACAACCCCTCTTCCATCCACGGATGGGGTACGGACTAGTCATATTCTTTCGCGGAAATTCTACTTTATACCCAAGGTTTTCTCTGCCCAAAGCAGACCAGGATGCATGCCCCCTGGGTTCCAGTCCCATCTTTCCGAATCACTCGCACTCATCGGGAAGGAGGACTGGGGGTGGAGACATTTCTTGAGTGAATAGACCATTCAGGGTTGGTATTTGACTATTTGCTATGCGTGATCCTGGAAATGAAAGTTGGTCTACGAGCTTGACCACTCTTCCTTCGTGTGGAAAACACATTACTCTAAAGAGTGAGGACACTATCGCTCCCATGCAATATATATAGTCTCGTCCAAGGAGTAGGTTATAATCCAAGGGTCCTTGAACGACCATCACATTCATTTGAACGGTCTTCCCTTTCAATGTAACAGGCACATTGGGGAGGATCCCTAATGGTCGACTGGTTCCTTTATCAAAACCCGAGAGATTTCTTATCTCAGGCAAAAGCGCCGGGGAACCCAGTGCTTTCCAAGCAATAGAGGAAAGGATACTCACAGATGCCCCTTTATCAATGATAGTGCCAGCCATTACCATTCTGTAGATTTGGACAATGATTCTGAATGGTATACTGGCTGGCAACCGGGGTCTGCCTAGTTGATTCCAATCAAAGGATACAACCAGGTTGCTTGGTGGTGGGACCGAATACACGGCCGGATATGACCCTGACGATGTTCCTTCCTGCGATAAAGGAATGGGCGCATTGCCCTGACGCTCATCAGAGTCTGTGTTGATGAAAAGAATCTGGATGGTGTCATCCTTATTCTCTTCAGTGAGGGTGTCACTTGAAGATGACTCTTCAGTGACGGTGTCATTCGAAGATGAAACTTCTGAAGGGAGAACCGGGTCAACTGCCGTATCGACCTTTGGACTTTCGTCCGGTCTGGATTCAGTAGGTTCATTTTCAGTGACTGACGCTTCAGCCGACCACTTGAGCGGGCCAGCTGTATTTTCAACCAACGAAGGACTTGGCACGAGTTTTTTGTATCCAGGAGGAAGTCTTAACGGTGACACCGGACGATCTTCCAAAACTCTCTTCGCTTCGTCTAAGAAGGGACAACGGTGGTTGGTGTGATCGCCTTCACACAGTCTGCAGGGGAATCTTACTCCTCCTCTTTGTCTTGAACCTTCGCTTTCGCTGGTTGACGGTAAGCATTCAACATGGCTATCAGAGGTTGATGCTCCCGAATTGTGCAAACGAGGGGACCGGTCCCTTAGTATCCGGGGAATACAGGGACAATCTCTATGGAAATGGTCTCCTCTACATATGACACATGGCGATTTAGGCCCGGTCTGTGCTGTGTGTGGATTTTTGTCAGATGTCTTTTGCTTGCCCCCAGTCGCCTTAGGCTCCTTCTTCTTCTTCTCCTTCTTCTCCATGGGAGCTTGGCTTTTGCCGGCTCTA
This sequence comes from Pinus tabuliformis, assembly GCA_031772625.1. NCBI lineage: Eukaryota > Viridiplantae > Streptophyta > Pinopsida > Pinales > Pinaceae > Pinus > Pinus tabuliformis. Next base: position 207,341,200 of record CM062806.1, on the reverse strand, counting down.
CCTTGCGAAGACGAAGGATTGGAGGAAGAGTTATAAGAAGTAGAAGGCTGGTGGGCAGCTCTAGACTGATCTAACTGTTGACTCGACTGCTCAGGAACCATGGTGTTCTGAACTACATTGGTTGAGAAAAGCCAAATTGGCAGGCCAATTGTCAATCTTGGAAGCGACAATGTGGCCATATGGGGCGCACCAACTTCTCCCCAAGAGGAGAAAGGACTAGGATTTCCATCCTGTGGAATTCCTTGGTTGGGGCGTTCCATGTTCTCAACCTACAGATCAACGAGGGAATAAGAGGTGATTATGTTCCGTTTAAAATGAATTTTATAACGACGCTTTAGACACAACTTGCTTTTTCACTTTTTAAGAGTCGAGAAAAAGCTAAAGATGACTCTAGTCTCCTTCGATGTTTTAACGAGCCCGAAGTGACAAATGCTCGGATGGACTTTTTCAGTTATAGAGTTTGAAAAAGGCCAAAAGAAACTGCTCTGGAGATCTAGGCAGAGGGTGTGCCAAACCTTTCGCGAAACCACAGAATACGTTTTACGGTACGGGTGGTCGATCTTCGTGAATGCTGTGTTCACTGCATCGCGATCAGTAGGGCGGCCGACACGGCTTCCTAAGGATAAAGGCTTTGTTCCTATAGGGGTCTCCCAATATATACGCGACGGTACGTGGGAGCACAAGTCCGTATTGATACTTATCGCTTCACTGTGGAGGAATCACCCAACCACTCAACGCTAAGATATCACGTTTAACGACGCCGGAACACGTCTCTAGCTTAGACCTCTATGTGTTTGCGTTATGTTTCAATGCGTTGTTATGTAAATTCAATTAATTTTAAGTTGATCTTGCTTAGCAGTTTGCCTTTAAGGATCACCACGAGATGTATATACAACTTCCTAAATGCAGTCTAAGATGATAAGCAAGCTTTTCAATCTTTCAACTTTGAAAATCTTAACTACTGAGGGAAAAGAAAGACATCATCTTTCCACACAGATCATAGAGCACACACTAATGCACTTTTCCCTAAATCAACATGCAAGCTGTCAAAATGCACATGCACAATGCAGGTATTTCTTTTCTCTTTCTTAATGTTGATGTATTACAAAAAGAAAGCTGTTGTATAACTTTGAATTCAATTTCAAGTGAAAGCAAACAAGCTTGTCCAAAATCAAAAGACACCTTAAGATTTACTTGTTTCGACACTAGAAATGTATAAATTCAAACCATATGACGAAAGCAAAAGCTCAATCAGCTATGAACAGCAATCAAACTAACTCTTAAGATCACTACGACACTTATCACAGTTCTGGATCTAAGAGGCCACAGCAAGACTAGTTCACTTTTCGTTATGGGAAACTGTAAATGATATAAGAAATACACAAAGAACAATCACAGTTTCTTTATACAACCGAGGCGGAATAGTGGCAAGGAAAGTTGGTTTCAGATAGGTACATTGACTAGCAACAGGCAGCAAAAACAAGGGTGAAAACAGGGCAAGAAACAGCAGGAAACCCCAGTAGCACTAGGCAAGACTGGTTCAGCGCAGGCAATACACTGTCAGTTTGACATTCAACGCAGGTAGCCCCTTCGGGAACTGCGCTGAAATGCAGACAGCCTTCACACAGCCTGCACTGAAGAACGAAACTTTCGTTTCTCTTGGTTTCCGGGTCACAGATTGCTCAAAAATTCACAGTTTTTGGCCAAATCAGAAGCTATCAGTCAAGTACACACTAAGGGATAATTAGGAGGATGAAAAGCTATCACTAAGAGCTATTAAGAGTCCTTGTGGATCAGCTCTTCAAATCATAAACATGCCCAGAAACTGAGCTAGAGTAGCTGCCCTCTACTTTGCATTTGAAAGATCCAAATGCAGTTCGATTCGGTACTCCCTGTGTTTATGAAATGAATAGCAAAAAACACAAGCAACCAACAAGATACGATCCCCAGCGGAGTCGCCAGTTTGTTGTAGGGAAAAGTATCCAATACGGAATGACCCTATCCCACTCTAAGGGTGATAGTACCTCAGCAACAACTGAAAGCAAAGCTATCTAAGGTTTCTTCTTTATGAAAGTAAAATAGGGGAGAAAGAGATCCACTAACCGATGTCTTCCGCTAATGATTGATCCAATCTTCTCTCCTTGTCGCTTGCTCCCAGCTCCTTGCTCTTTCACTGGCCCAGCTACACAAAGATCCTGCAAAAGGGCAAGAGAGGGAAACTACAAGAAGCATACATTCATAACTGATTCAAGGATTAGAATAAATCAAATACACAAGTACAACAATACATCATTGAAACACATGCATATAGAAGAACCTCAAATGCTTTATTAATGGAAGAAGTAAAGTTCTGAGAGTGTTACAACCATAAAAGGCCCAATCCAGCAACACCTCCCAGCAGAAAGAAATCTCCTCTTCACCTCCTTCAAAGCAATCACCCAATAACTCTAAACTCAAACCAACAACACTTCCTTACATTCACCAAATTCCAGCCTCCTCAGACCTCATGAGAGAGCTCTATATATAGGAGTTTTGGAGAAAGGATGAGTCAGCTTGAGGCTGGCATGAAGCTGACTAGTGTCCTCTCCCACTTCAGTTATTCTTCAGTTCTTGAGTCCACTTGGAGGTTCTTGCTTCCACTTGGAGATCTAGATCCTCTTACTCATCACAAGGCGAATTCCCTGATCCAAGTGTCATTTTGGAAGCTTCCTGGGCATTGACACCTTGATGAATGACTGTGCCACTTGGCCAATCTCGCCCAGCGTAGGTAGCCTTCATTAGAGCATTCAGCGCAGGTACAGAGTGGAGCAGTTGACATGATCCAGAATTAGCTTGTTTTTGAGTGTTTTTAGGTGGAGAACTGATATTTAGTGCTGTGGTTTGCTGACCTTGTTCCTCTAGGGGTAGGAACAACATGTTTAGGGACTTTGGATCCCTCAAATTATTGACATTTCATGCTTCATGCTGTAAAGCACAAAAATGTCTATAACACATGGGCACTTACCATGGGTGAATGAATACCATTGGTGGATGTCACTTACAATACCATGGGTGGATGCCATTTACAATACCATGGGTAAATTCCATGGGTCGATGAATAATATGGGTGGATGAGTACCATGGGTTGATGCCACTTTCCATTTGGATCAAGCAAGGGGATGAGGATGATAAATAAATCAAGAATGATGGCTAGTAAGTCATAGTCACTATATAATTATCTTTTTAACTAATGTAATTTTCACCTCAAAAAACATTTTTTTGAGGTGAAAACAAAGTATTTTGAGTTAATTTATATTTCTTATGTAATTTTAAGTCACTTATGTAATAAATGATCCCAGCTGCACCAATGCATCTCTCCTTGCTACAAGAAAAATAAACACTGCAAAAAGCAGTTCAAATTGAGCTTCATCCACCTAAAAAGGAACAAAGAAGAAAAGGCATTAAAAACATAGATTTGAAAAAGGTCAAGAAACATTAGAAAGTGGGTTATTTTAGTGAAAAATCAAAATCTACTCCTATATAAGGTGTCACATTTCATTTTCAAGTTCATCATTCTCATTTGGCAAAGGAGGAGTCAAAAGGTGAAGAAAAGAGGAGAAGTTGAGTGAGTTTTGGGCCAAGGAGAAGTGGCACTGCACTTCTGGAGTTTGGCACTGTGCATTTTAGGCAGTGGAGGTGGTGCTGCGCGTACAAGTTGAGCGCTGCGTGTAGGGCGTTTTCGGCAGTGTAAAATAGAACTGTGCTGCGCGTTGAGTAGCAAGGACCAAAAGAGCCTCCAGCTTCCTAAAAACATCCAAAATCACCCTCTCATCCCTCAAGCAAGTAAGTGTCCTCACTATACCTCATCAGTGATTTGCAATTGAAGTGTTTGAAGGTAATTTACATTGGCAAAAGAGAAACCCTAGATTCTTCCTCAATTACACCCTAGAAACCCTAACCCCCATTATTTTTCCCACCACCTATCACTAAAGCCCTGAACCCCTCCCCTATATCACTCCATAACATTTTATACCCCTTCATCCTTCATCCCACAAGCTATACTTCAAAAAGGACCCAAGCCCCTCTCCCTCATTTTCATGATTCCTACTCTCCCATTCATTTCCTAGCCCACCAAATACCTCACAAGGTCATCTCCCATTCCCTTACTCCTAAATCACTCTTGCTCACTCCCTTCATCCCCTTTCTAGGAGTGCACAATCTCAAAATTTACAAACATGGACAAAGAAGATAGAGACTATGAGGAGAAGGAAAAAACTGGTAGTGATAGTTCGACAGATAGACCTCGGCATCATAGAAAACCACACAAGGGAGGTAGAATTATCATGGAAGAGCCATCGAACCTCAGAGAATTGCAGGCCTCTCAGTTGGCTATCACTTGTTTCAGACATCTAGGGTGCTGTGAGTTCTATGAGAAGGTAGAGAGAGTTCAACACCACCCTGAGCTCACCAGGGTTTTTGCATCCAATCTTTGGGACAACAAGGTGACTCTTGCTGGGTTGACATTTATAGTTTCGCCTTCCATTATTGTAGATGCAACCGGGATTCCAAATGTAGGGGAGAAGTGGTACAAGGCACAAGACCTGGATGAACACTATTATGAGCCTTATATCAAACCCAGGTATAGAAATGAGGCAAAAAGGCTTTTTCCTTTCAGATTTCTTGAAGACAAGTATGCCCCCATGATGAAAATCATCATGAAATATTTCACTTGTGAGGGCAGATTTTCCAGACTGTACAACTATCACATCAAGCTTCTCATGCATTTTACTAGGGTGAGGATGTTAAACCTCCCTTATTTCTTGTTCAGGAATATTGAGAAGATGGCCCACTTTGTGCAGAAAATCCATACCCTCAATAGATGAGTAGTCTTTATCATTATTCCCTGATCAAGATGATTGTGCTTCATCATCTTAGCCTCCTCAACATCTCTTAGGAGAAATTTATTGCTCATGACATCTTCAGTGATCCTCAAATTCCTCCACCAGTGTCTCAAGAATCAGGAGGACCTTCTAGTGCTTAGGTGAAGACAGATGAGAAGGCCAAAGAGACTAGAGCTACTAAGGTGCCCAGGACCTACATGACATATCAGAGGGGCACAAGAAGATTGTTTGCAGCTGATAGGCAAGTGTCTGCTCCATAGGATGTGGAAGGGACCTCACCTTATTCATCAACTCATAGGAAAATGTTTGCTCCATAGGATGTGGAAGGGGCTTTGCCTTCTTCATCAACACAACAGGAACAGGTGCAACATCTACACAAAGGGAAAGAAAAGATGCCGGAGGAAAGTTTTGATGATGATGAGGAATAGGCAGACTTTGATTTGATAGAGCATGATGAGCCGGAGCAGCATTATACTCATCATGGCATGGAAAAAATTAACTTAGAGGCTCAGGATGAAGAAACAATAAAGGACATCATCATGCAGGAAAAAGAGGCTCAAGTCCAAGCATTGATGGACAATTTGGAGAGAACCAAGTATGTCATTACATATCTGGAACAAGAGAATAAGAAATTGAGTGACAAGTGGGTCCCCGTGGAGCTGGAACTTCTCAAGATAAAATGACAAGGTGACAAGGGTGAATCAACTATGCAAAAGGAAGAGGCACATATCACTTTGACTCCTATTGAGAAGGAAATTGAGGATGATAGAGAGATTTGGCTTGAAAGAGTCAATTTTCACTTAAAGAAGCTATTGCAGAAGGCCAATAGGGACAACCTGATGATTAGGCACATGACCTACCACTACAGGACCTGGAACAAAATTTGCAACATGAGGGTCAAATAGATGAAAGCTAGGCTAAGGTGGGCTCTAAAGGGTAAAAAAGAGGAGGATAGGCTTAGGTTTCTTGTTGAAGCTTACTTGTCTCATAAAGATGCTTGATGATGGTGCTGGTCACCAATTTTGGTTTGGTTTGGAGGAAATTTTTTTTGCAAATTTTGGAAATTGCACACACAAAAAATCTGGCTCAACGCGCAACGCCACTGGCGCTGCGCTTTTCCTAGGGGCACCCAATGGAAAAATGGCTTGAATTTTTGGATTCAAAGCAATGAGTACATGCACCCTATGGATTTTCTAAGTTCTTGTGGCAGAACTAGTCCACGAAAAAGTAAAAAAACACCCTAAAAATGACCTTTTTGCCACTTTTTGGACACACAAAAGCAGTCTTGGGAGAATCAACTTTTGAGGGGTCAAATGAGCTTGAAATGAAGAAATTCCAGGTGTTTTGGAACGTATACTTGAAGATATTTCCAATGAGATATCATGAGCTCAATTTGGATGTCAGGAAGGCCTCCAAAGAGGACCTGAAAGTGGCGCTACGCATTGGACTAGTGGCGCTGCGTGTAAGACAAATTTTGCACAGGATGGCCATTTTTTTTTTGTTTTGACTGTGTTCATGGATTTTCTCTCATGGAGGATGTTTTACTAATGTAAATGATTACTTGGCTTGTAAATATTATGGATAATTAGTAGTAGAGGGTAGATTCATTAGATTAAAAGTCAATTTGAGCACAAATGAATCAGTTTTCTCACTTTTAGAGGCAAGTTGTTAGGATGCCTATATTCCAGTTGCTTGTTTAGTGTTGGTTAGATTAGCTCCTCATCTTAGGGATTCAACCCCTGAGGATGGGAGGAGTTTGAAACAATGTCTATATCTTATTCTTCTTTCTCATTGTAAAGGGTTGGATTCAGCTCGATGCTTATGCCTTGACTGTACATCTTTTTGTAGCAGTTTAGCAGGAGATTAATAAAAATTGCAGCTATTTCTTTGGGATCCATGTGGTATGGAGTTTAGTTCAGTTTCTTCTCTTGTGATCATATGTTAGAATGTTTTGTGTACTTCATTAATCATTGCATTGCTTCTAAGTGAATGTTTTCAAGTTGATAGGCAGAATTCATAACATCACTGCTCTGCTTTGGGGAAATATTCACCATTATATGTTTTCTACAGTCTAGGAAGGATCCATGGTAATCACATGATATTTCTAGCTTCTCACCAGTCTTAAAGCATCTCACCCATCAAGCCTTAGAGTGTTAATCCTTATGCCTACCTTGCCCCATTGAACACCCTGCAATTTTGACCTAATTCCCTAGCCCTAACTGTCCAGCTCCTCCTGATCCAGCAAAACCCCTCCAAAATCAAATCAAACCTTGTGTTAGTAGGGCTAGCTACTTGGCTAAGCGTGGTTTGTGGTTAGCCTGGCATTGCCTTCCTTCAGCCTAAGGTTTAATCCAGGTGATAACACATGTTAAGTGGAATGCTTTAGAATTGACACTTTGGGGTGAAAGAAATTTTACTTTGAAAACACTGAATTATGAATTGTGTATTTATGGATGGAATTCTGAGTAGAGAAGGCTATATGTTTGCACGGGGATTAGGTGACATTAAATAATTCTTCCATATCTCTACTTACTTTTAAACTCCCAAATCTTCCATGTGGGCCTAATCCTCATTATCCTGGCCTTGTGGAGGGAACCTAATCCTTCGTTATCTGAGCCATGCACAAAGGATCATAGGCATTGTCAAGGGAACTTGCAGACCATTTTGTTTTCTTCTAATTAGACATGTTTTTTCTATATGGCCATTAACACTCATGCCACTAATTTTATTTGGGCTCTCATACCATTTCTCACGGGAGATCGTGGCATTTTTCAATTAATATGTGCATTTTGACTCCCTCGAAATTGCAAATCCACTACTTATATAGTTAATCCCTAGTTACTCTCCTCCAAGTCTTAACGAAATCCGCTTCACGTTCATTATGTTTCCATCAGGCTTCACTTAACTTTAAATCACTTATAAATGGATGGATTCCTCAATAATGTTGGATAGCAGACCAATATTAGATTTAAAAATATATTGAATATTCTAACCAAATATATAAATAATTTCTAATTAACTATAAACAGTTTAATAATTTTCAATAATCTTAAGATTCATAGTGTTTAAGCCTTGCTTTGATACCATATAGAATGACCCAGAATCTAAACATACAATTTTTTTATTATTAATAATCAATACAAAAATATCCAACTAATTAACGTATAATTTGATAAAACATGATAGAAGAAGACTTACCTGTAAAGCGAAGATGTATCTTATTGCAGATTTCAGAGTCTTGGCACTATTGGGTATCACTGACTGTAACAAAGTTTTGTGGATGACTCTCCACCCAACTGTAACCTCAACTGCATAGAATATTTCTTAGCTAGCCACCCCCGAGCCATCAATCAATAGCTACATCCAGTGAATCCTTTGTCCTCCAACATTATATTTTGAAAAGAATGAATGCTTCTCATTTCCCTTTTCATCCATTAAATAGAACAAATTGTTCCAAAAATGGAAAGGGGATTGGAAGGGGGATCCTCATGCACAAAATTTATATGTCAGCATGCCAAATTATATTTTGGTCTTAGGTTTTCCTTAACTAAACATTTTTCTTAATTCAATTATGGCTTATTTTATTATTGTTTACATTTTATTAACTTTACTTCTTTTTACTATCTTTATGATTTATTTTTATTTAATTTTTAAGAACGTCACTTTGTTATTTATTATTTTATTTATTTACTATTATTATCTTTTCTTTATTAGTTTATTTATTTACTATAATTGTATTTTCTTTATCATTTATTATTTTATTTATATATATGTTGATATTCTCACTTATTATTAGTAGTATGAGAAATTGCATAAAAGCTTTAAAATTTTAGGTAAGGATAATGAATGGCCTATATGGGAGTCTAGTTCTAGAGAGATGTTGGGGCACCAATATTTTTTTGTGTATGTGATCAATGTGATTATTATGAAGAAAATAAAAATGTGCTTTGGAAGAGGACATTGTGATTAAGTGCACGATGAATTTTTTTATTTATTTCGTATTGTGATTTTGATGATATTGAATTTTCATTTCAAGTGGTTTTGAGAATAATAAAATTCTTAAGGGATAAAGTTTATAACAAAATTATTAATAAGTAGCAAATCCAAAAAAAAAGGTAATATTATATCATTCCAAACTAGATTCAAAGATCAATTCATTAGTAGTAAGTATGATAAATGATCATTGAAATATGCAAGGGTCCACCTTTCTTTAAGTTGTAGGTTTTAAAGAATTATCAGTTGCTGTTTTCACTAACCAAAATATCTTGGTTAAGAAAACTTTTTTAATGAGAGTGTGAAAAATTCTTGACTAAGAGTTTTTCATGTTTTTATCCAATATAATTGTTGTCCAAAAAAAAAAACAAGTATCATTTGTATTAAAATAGTTGGTTGCATGGACAGAACCATTTACATGCTTCAGTAATTTGAGAGGCTTTGATATTATAGTATATCCACAATGTAATTTTCTTTCCTCTACGGGCTCTCTAGACTACAATTTACATTAGAATATCCCATATACTGTGTAAAATTGTCCCAAAAAGAGCGCATATTTGCAATACATAAAAACACATGAAAATTAAAAACCTTGAGAGGGCCCAACTTTTGTTGTAGGATCCAAGTTTCCTTGTTTCAAGATGAGCCTTCACCAGTTTCTTTGACACCAACTTCAGCCACCTGGTCACCAGTTCCTTGTTACGAAATTTCTAGCTTGAGTCCAAGATCACCTATAGTCAGGGTATCCCCACTGGCATGCAGTATCAGCATAATAAATTCAGCCTCCAGACTTGCAATTTTTTTTTCCATTCTCAGCTGCAACCATTCACATTATTTCTCCAGTAGATGAAACCTTTCTTCCTTCTCCATTTCCACCAACTCCAATCTTTCAGTTGATATTTCCACCATGCCTATTAAAATCTTAAATAGATTTTCAACTGCTTGTTTCCAATGCTCCAGATCATTCTCAATAGCATGATACCTAGTGGAGGTCAATTCAAATCTTTCCATACTCAAAATGTGGAACCAATGTAAAAGTCATGGAGTAGGAGAAAATGATGAGGAATTACCTAGGATACCTTGAATATATAAGAATTTTTCATCAAATATGAGGAGGCAACACCCAAGGAGAAATATTAATTTTGGATCAACCTAAATCTAGAATACTACAAAAGGAATGTAATCGACCATGAGATTAAAGAATATACTAGGGGATCAATCCAAGGAATTAAAGACTAGCACCATGGAGAAGTGAGATCATATCATCGAAAAGGATTTGCGTGTTAATTATGTTGGAAACAATGTTAACACTTAGAGGGGGGTGAATAAATATTAAGGAAAATTTAAACTTTTATGCTAATTCATTTTTACTCATCCAAACTTGGCATCCATTATATGAGAGAAGCCATTAACAAACCATAACAAAAACCATATCAACCAATACAATCATACACATCATGAGCAACAAACACATGCGACACGAAGGTTTTACGTGGAAACCATTTCGGGAAAAAACCACCAAAGCTTGTTGTTGTTATGGATGTAAAAATAAGATCACCTACTCTATTACATCAATCTGTTTGTGAGCCACCACTCACAGGAAGTACCAACTCCCTTTGATTTTTTGCTAGAACCCACTAGAAACAAACATCAACTCCCTCCTTTTGTAGACACCTGATCATCTTACTAGAAGCACCATATGAAGCACCAACTTCATGGATTTGTTGCAAGCACCAACTTTCTGCTCCTTGGATTTATGCAAGCACCAACTTGCAGGAGGCACCAACCTCAAGCCTTCTCAGACACCCACTAGATATGGAAGCACCAACTTCCTGTATGCATGCTCCAACAAAACTCAATAAGGAAACTATTGTTTACTATACATGGCATCGAGTCTACCTGATATCATCTATGTTATTCATATCCCTTGACCCACGCAACATTCTATGTCCTCTACTTACTCTGCAACAGTTCGTTGTTCCACTTAACAGCATTCACTAACACACAACTCTCTCAACACTTTGTTCACACCACAACATCATACTACTCTCAACCCTCTGCTCTTAACAACATACATTCATCACTCGACCCCTTCTATTCCACATGATCTCTCAATCTCTTACACAACAACATAGGCTCTCTCACGGTCTCTTTCCTCTGCATAGGCACTCTCAACCACTTCTTTGCAGCACAGGCTCATTCAACCTCACACAATAATGCACTCACACCCACTATGTTCTCCACACACCTCACTGGCCATAATGTTGCTTCGCCTACATTTCTCGATTGCAATAATGGGTTTTGTTTTATTGCTACTCACTGGTCGATGTTGTCTCTTTCAGCAATCACTCTGCCTTTCACACTTCCCATCTGTACTTCTGCATGGCTTTTCAATCCTGTTTTTGTGTCTAATACATAGGCACTGCAAATTCATTAATCATTGAGAATGGGATGTGTTCTCTCACTCATTGTTGCTGCATTAAACACAAGGATGGGCACCTGAGTGTTCCCATGTTGAGACATAAATACTCAGTCAACCTGCACACTCCAACAAGGCTCTTTATCTTTCTATGAATAAATATCTTGCCCTGAGGCTTTGATATTCATTTAATTCAATGAAGGATTCATGCAAGATAAGGGATGTCATGTATCAACACATGAAAAACTCCTTTAAATCATCTTGTGAAATCATGGTCCTTACTAACTTGACCCAACAATCTCTGCAGTCACCATTACTCCTTCGATACCAACCTTACTATGCACATTTACTCTTTAGCCACCCACCCACTCATCCTCCATACTCCTCTGTGTTGTAATTTCAGAGCCAGATATCTCGTAACATTATTAAGAAGATGTTACAAAATCACTAGATACTGAGCCTGGCCTTTAGCCCATTTTGCTTTGCCTATTGTCGTTTTTCCACGATAGAACTAGGTGTTGTGACCGGTGGCATAACACTTAGGTGTTAATCCCTTCAGGATCCTGTCAGGGGTCTATATCCTTGTGTTCTTTCTCTCACGCTTGGTTCTTTGGGATCCACGACCAAACACCAACACATTTGAACTCCCTGGTATCATAACTTTTCTCCAAATTACAATTATTGAGGAGTTACAAAATTCTGACCTCTGAAATACTTCCCACATGGAGTCACCATATCACTTAGGTTCTAAGATCTTCTCTATATCATTGGCTCTTTGGGTCCCCACGACAAAAATCCAATCAACATCAAAGCTTCCTGGTATCGAGAATTTCTAACAATTCAATTACTGAGGATTTACGAAAACTTTGAGCTCCAAAATATACTTCAAGAATGACGTCATGCTCTCGTCAACAACCCCACATGACTTCTCCATAGTGGTGACACGTGTCACCATGATTTGCCCCATTAAGCCTCCCAATAATGTTGAATTTGACTGCCATGTGTCCTTTGTACAACCATGTCATGTTGATGTCATCCGCCACCATCATCTCCTGATATGGGATGATCCAGAAATAGAAGTGATCTTGAAAATAAATCAAAAATCAAAGTCATCAGATGGAAGTGAAATTAGGACCATATTATAGTGCTCATCGATCTAATTCCAACGGTGCGAACGACACTCAAATCTGAGTTCGTATGTTGAAGTTATAGCTAGTCAAAGTTCCAGTCAAACTTGGCCAAGTGGTAGTCTTAATGAGGCAAAAAATTTGGGAGAATCTCGGTGCATAGAATCCCATTGTTGGAATGGGATAATTTTTCACCTCTTTAATTTTTCTAATATACCTTATTTTCTAGCAGGAAAGTTCGAACCATTGTGTTATTAAAAACCAAACTTTTTTTTTTATAATTGGTGTGGCAAGCCACCAACCCTGCCACCCCACAACAGTATTATATTGTATATAGTGGGTGGGTGGGCCACCCTCGAAAAATCCGCTCAACCCTGGTGGAACCAACATAATGTATACACAAACTGTGTGCCATATGTAACCACCGATACCACATTATGTTAACCACCATAGTCTAGAATTAACACCGAAACTGCAGCATGCTATATTCATATGACTCATACCAAAAAAGGGACCTGTGGGGTTTGACCTCGAAACCACCCTAGTGGAGGAGTGGAAAAGGACGGGTGGAACCTTGAGCAGCATAGGTGTGGAACCATGAGTGAGGGTATCTTGGAGATGTTGAAAATATTCCCTTAGAGGGCCAAAGGTGCCAATGTCATAATTTGACAAGTTTATAGTCGATTTTTCATTTTTTCACGACAGGAATCCATACGTGTAGTTAATTTCTCAAGCCGAGCTCTCCACTTTCAGGCTATCATTTGAATTGGAGGTATAACGGTCATTTTTGTAAAGTTTCTTGTAACTGATTTCTTTGATTCCACTTAATGAAAGAAGGCCTCCCCACTTTGAGCAGGGCCCGAAGACGTAGCCCACATTGGGTGAAATCCATAATCAAATCATTTGTGTGCCTTTGATCTCATGGTTGCTTTATGATTTCCACTTCTTTTCCATGTGTTAAGTTACTTGGTTAATATGCTCTTTTATATGAAATTCTGAATGCATCCTTGAAGTTAAAATATATGGATCAAGTTTGGTATCAGAGCAGGTCTTCTTGATGCGAATTACATGAGTGAATGCTAACCAGGAACAATTTCCAAAGAGGTGAAGGAAAAATTAAATCCTTTGATCCCACAGCGGGGCATGCTCCATGAAGACAGAACATGGCAAATGAGTAAGCTCAAATGGATGAAGAGTGAAATTATCACAAGATCTTCTTCACCATGGTAGAGAGAGTTGACAAGTTGTTTGCAGAGTATGAGAAGGCGATAAAGCCTGAGAAGAAAGAACCATATGACCATGCATCGGTAAATCATGAATGCGGAAGAGGAGATCCTCTTGAAACACCCTCTCCATCCTCTAGTGACAATTATTATTCTTCTTCTTCTCATCACTCTAACAGGAATCATAGGAATACATCTAAGAAGCCATTGTTTAAGCTAAATGTAAAGTTTGATTTGCCCACATATAATGGAGAATGTAATGCAGAGAAACTAAACAATTGGATTAGACAGATCGAGGTTTATTTACAGATTCAACAGATCGAGGAAGATGAGGAAAATATCCGATTAGAATCTCTTCAGCTGAGTGGCACTGCTCTCATCTGGTGGGAGAGAAAGTTTCAGAAAGGTAGCAAAAACATGGGTAATCTCCTTTCTTCTTGGTCCAATTTTGTTTCTACATTAAAAGATCAATTTTATCCTTTGGGTTATTGACAAAGTCTTTAATGGAGTGACAATATTTAAGGCAAGGAAAGAGTCAAAATGTACAAAGCTTCACAAAAGAGTTTATAAAACAAGCATTGAATTTGGACATTTCACTTGATTCACCTGAAATTGTAACAAAGTATATTCGTGCTTTATATAGTTACATAAGACATTGTTTGTTATTAATTGAGCCTACTACTATTGATGCAATCAGTGTGAAGTCATTCACCTTGAAAGAAGGGGCAAGAATGATAAAGAAGAGTAGCCAAAGAAATCATCTTTTAAACCTGATAATGGCAAGTTCAAGGAAAAGGCAAGGAAAGGACAAGAAGGAAACTACAACCAAGAAGAAGGAAGGATCGAAGCCATCTTGCACACATTGCAAGAAGAAAGTCCATGATGAAGAAAACCGTTGGAAATTGCACCCGGAGTTGGAACCAAAGATATTTGGTGGAAAGGGAAAGCAAAAGATGGTGGAAACCACACAACCGGACCTTGGATCTGATTCTGGTGATGATACATTGATCATAGAAGTGGGCACAAAAAGTACTCTTTCTCTTCATGCTAATGAAAATTCTGAATCACATCTAAGTACAAGTTCTTTAAATGAGCCTCTTGTTAATGAACGAAATAGAATTGAATTGTTCCACAATAGAGTCATAATGAAACATACTAAAATGGAAACCTTGTCTGATCTGAGCTCACAAGAAAATTTGATTTCAGAATCCTTGGTTAAAAAGTTAGGATTAGAAACCAAGCCTCATCCAAAAACATACCTGCTTGGTTGGGTGTATGATAAAGAAAAATTATATGTAACCAAGTAGTGTAGAGCTAGATTTGTGATTGCATCCAAACTAGTTGATGAGGTCGATATTGATGTTGTACCCTTGGATATCTGTGGTATTGTATTGGGAAGTCCGGATTTGTATGACAGGAAAGCAGTTTTCTTTCACCATGAAAACAAGTATCATCTCACGAAGGATGAGGTGTAATACATTTTTAGAGATCATTGCGCCAACATCAGTGCCAATATTGTAAGTGTAGGTCAGATGAAGGGATTGATTAATTCCAGCAAAGGGTGTATGCTCATGGTTGTGAGAGAAAAAATACTGAGACATCTGAATCTTTCCAAGGTTGTGATCCCACTCGTCAAAAGGAATTGTATGAAATTATTTCTAACTATGATGGGATTTTTCAAGAACCAAGTGGGTTGCTTCCAAAGCGTGAGATCCAACATGAGATTCACTTGTAGCAAGATGATCCTTTACCGAACATTGGTATGTATAGGTTGTTATGTATCGAGATGGAGGAGATAAAAAAGCATGTATAGGAATCGCTGAACCAAGGGGCCATAAGACCAAGTTCTTCTCCATGCAGCTCACCTATCGTGTTGGTGCATAAAAAGGATGGCACATGGAGGATGTGCGTAGACTACAGGGAACTAAAAAAAATGAAGAACCAGTACCCTCTCCCTCGCACTGATGTTTTGTTAGATCAATTGAAAAATGATATCTATTTCAAAAAATTGTACTTGTGTAGTGGCTATCATCAAGTCAAGATATACAGAAGGCCGCATTCAAGACGAAACAAGGGTTGTTTGAATGGCTGGTGATGCCATTTAGTCTGTGTAATTCTCCGACCTCATTCATGAGGGTGATGAATGATATTTTTTAGGCCTTTTCTTGATGCTTTTGTACTTGTGTATCTTCATGACATTCTTGTTTACTATAGGACATGGGATGATCATGTGTGTCAGGTTAAAAGAGTGCTTGATAAATTGAAAAAATAAAAATTGCATGCCACAATGTCTAAATGTGAATTCAGGAAGACCTCCTTGGTTTACTTAGGTCACATTGTCGGTGGTGGACAATTAAAAATAGACCGTTCTAAAATTGATTTGATTGTAAAGTGGCATAAACCCACCAATGTTACAGAGGTTTGTAGCATTTTGGGTGCAGTACAATACTGGAGAAGGTTCATTTCCGAATTCTTTGTTGTTGCATCCCCCTTACATGCATTAAAAAGTGTGAAGAAAACATTTCAGTGGGGAGGAAAGCAACAAAGAGCCTTTGACGCACTAAAAGAGAAGATCAACACCTGATTAGGAGCTCAAAATTTGTCAAAAATTCAAAGTGTCAATATTTTTATAAATTCAGCTTCAGATCGAAGAGCTCGTCATTCTGAATCCAATGGTTCTAACGACACTCAAATCCGAGCTCGTATGCAGAAGCTAGAGCCGGTAAAAGTTCAAGGTTGACTTGATGAGATGGAAAGGTCTTTAGTGAATGAGGAGGCACCAAGTGGCAGATCGCCATTGGCCTTCACATATTGGAAATCATAGTCGAAAGGAAGATCGCATTATAAAATCAACCCCCAACAAGGGAAGGGATGTGGTGCGACATCGGCCAAAGTTGCGATTGCAATGGATCACAATCGCATATCGACGAAAGGATCAGGTATAGAATCGGCCCCGACAGGATTTGCACTGCGATCACATATTGCAGTCGGGAAGAGGGTAGAGTCTCGCAGATGTTCCCATCGATAACGCCGATTTCGATGAGTTGCGAAAAGAAATAAGACCCCGGATGTGATGTTTTATGCATTATAGTTAAATATTCTAGTGGGTCCACAAAGCGCTTGGTATAAGGGTCTGTACACCGATGGACTTTAGTTGATTGTGATATCTGATAGTGTACAGAACCGTCACCTTAATCGTCGGACCTCCACTCCACATGTGATCACTCAGTCTTTAACCGCGAAAATGACGGGATTGATAGTGGAACCACCAATTTCGGTGTAACTACTAGTTTAGACTGCAGATAATGAATATAACTAGCAATAAGCCAGATTTGGAGGAGGAAATTATGGGGAGACTGGCAGAAGTCATAACTAGGGAAATTTTTGACAAAATTGGATGAAGAAAGAGGCTAGATAGTCATTTTTGGGCATTCTAAACTCATTGGAACAGGTTTTAGGATCAGAGGAGCACTTCTGGATAGGATTTTTGCAAAGTGAAGCCTATGGGTGCCCTGGTCAACCAGAGTGTTGATTCACTTTATGGAGGAGTTCCAAGATGGAGATAACCTTGTAGGGGTATTCCAGCCTCCATATGTCTTCTGTAGAAGCCATTATAACAATGCTATAGTTGTATTTCTTTTTTTCTCTATATGTGTATGGAGAAAGAGACTTGTTAAGTACTTCAAGTGGATTGTTCTACTTGTTGATGCTCTTGGAGGTTAGATTATGGGGTCTTGATTTGAGAGCCCTTAGCTTGTTGATTGTTTCATGACTAACTGTAGATTTTCATATGTTTAGAGTGAAAATTCTTTACAGAAGAATGTTTCCTTGAAGGGGAAACAAGCCACTCTTTTTTTCAACACATTTATGTACTCTTTATCTGAAGAATTTTGAGCATATGGAGAAGGGGTCATGCCTTTAGAGGTGATCCAAGGAGATGTAGCCCAGGAGGGGTGAAATCCTTTATCAATTGCTGGTGTATTATTGTTTGATGCATGCTTCCATTTAGTGTTTTGGTTTCATGTTTTAAGTTTTTCTTCATGAAAAATATCTTAAGCAAAAACACATAAAATTCATGCTTTTACTTGCTATTTTGGAGTACAACCTCAAGCACATTTTTATATTTTGTTGAGGGGAACTAGCATGTCATTACTAATCTGCCCCAATTCAGATCAACTTGGTATCAAATCTATGGTTTTTCTTTGTGCAAAGAAGAATTGAGTGTTATTTGCAAGTAAATGTGTTTTGAAGCTCATTGAGGAGAAGGTTTTGGAAAGGAGAGCAATATTGTTTCAATCTCTACCACTAAGTTCTACCTCAAATTTTAGTATAAGCTTCAAACAAAGCATGTCCCAAGGAGGAGAACCTACAAGAATGTCAAAGGATCTGAAGGCTTTTAGAAAGGCTTTCTTACACATGGCAGAAATGGTGAAAGTCCTTTATGAAGAGAGGAATACCAATTTGCAAGTTGTAGGATTTAGACCTCCAAGAGGAGAATGTTCTCCAAGGGAAGAAGATAACAAGAATGGTGGTAAACCACCATCTTCTCCAAAATCTTCATGTTCTTCTACAACTTTTATGAAAGAGTCTAGTGTATAAAGTCCTTCAGAGAAGGTAGATGGAAACTTTGTACCTTATGTCCACATGATGTGGAAGATGAGGTTCTATCAACACCCAAATCTGAGGAGCTGAAATAAGAGAGTCGAAGAGTCCAAGAGGACACATATCGAATTAAAAGGGAATTTGAAAAAATATTCGTATGCCAATGAAAGGATGCAACAAATGGTAATAATTTGCATGCTTCTTCCTTATGTGAAAGTATTTATGTAAATTCATTTGTAGCCTTTCAAAAACACAGTAAAGGCATTGGATCGAAACTCTTGACCAAGATGGGTTACAAGGGAGGAGGCCTTGGAGTAAATCAATAAGGCATTAAAAATCCAATTGAATTCGAAGAGAGGCCTAAATATGAAGGATTAGTCTATGTCATAAAAGAAGAATGGTATTCTAGTGATGGTTCATGGGTCATGTGTTCCTTTTACCATAAGGGAGAACACGCGGAGGCAACATGTTGGAGTTTACACCTAGAACTGGTTCCCACGAGGTTCCTAAAACGTAAGGGGTATTTGAAGAGGAAAAATTCTCCAAAGAGAGATGAAAGCGTCAAAGAAGAGGGGAATCACAGTTCTTCCAGCCATGTGAGTTCCTCATGCAGGCAGCGTAAGCCAAAGGACAATAGAAAGAGGTATAATCATTCTGTTATTTCAAATGTTGTTAAATCAAATGATTTTCATGGTGGAAAAAAACGCATATTTGAATAACGTGTTAAGGAAAATGTTTCCATGCACATTTTTCCTTTCACCTAACCATTGTGTAGATAAGTGCGAGAAAAGGAAATCAATCATCGAGAAGATGTTTATGTCTATTGGAATTGAGATCGAAAGGAGAAAATCTCATCCAAGGATAAAGGCAAGTGAGTCGAGAGGAGCTCAAAAGAACTTTTGTATTCACTGCAATATCAGTGGGCATTGGGTCGAGAAGTTTTGGAAATTGTTTCCACAAATTCATCCTAGTAAGGACAAGTAGATCATGCAAGCACCAGAAGAGGAAGCGACAACAGAAAAAGTGGCGCAAGATGCGAACATCCCTGAAACAAGAAAGTTCAAATAGAGGGTTCATTCACCTGGTTGGGTAAGAAATGGGTAGACTCTTTGTCCAGTTGAAGTCTGTAAGTTTCTGTTTTGCACTAGTTCCATATCCCCATAGTTGGGTAATTTGTAAAAGTGGTTTTCATAAATAAATAACTTATATGAAACAATGTTTTTCTTTAAGCATTACAATTCTAGTTTGGCTTGTTGATAGTCAATTTGAATGGAAAATTTGGAAGTCAAGTTCATTCCATTTTGTAAAATTCTTTCTTGAAAACATTTTGTAAGAAGAATTTTAAGGCTGTTGTATGAGTAGTTACAACACATTTAATATGTTCCAAACGTGTGTAGCACTCGAGTTATACGAGTATTCACTATGTGAAGCTTGTTTTGGGTTCATTTGACAAAGTATTTTAGGATATTATTCTTGATAAGGATTTTGCAGATAATATTCTTATCAATATTATTGGGAAGGATGTTGTTGTGGAAGGCCATAGTGACATGGATAGGTCGATAAGAACATCAAACTTGAATTCTTTGATCGCATAGAAGCCATGTAATTTGCAAGATATTGTACTACAGATTTGCAGGGAATGCAGGTGGAGGCTCATCGCTTATGGCTTTGAAGAACAAAGATGAAGGAGAAGGAAGGATTACATGAAGGATACTTGCGGTGTAGACAAGTATAGAGCAGTTGCAGATTATTTAATGCTTTTGGAGACCAAAAGTTTTTTAGTGGGGAGGAGTGATCAGGAGTTCAAAATTTGTCAAAAATTAAAAGTGGCAAAATTTTGATAAGTTTAGCTTCAGACTGAAGAGCTCGTCATTCTGAATCCAATGGTGTGAACAACACTCAAATCCGAGCTCGTATGTAGAAGCTAGAGTCGGTCAAAGTTTAGGGTTAACTTGATGACATGGCAAGGTCTTCAGCGAATGAGGAGGCACCAAGTGGCAGCCCGCAATTGGACCTCGCATATTGGAAATCGTAGTTGAAAGGAAGATCGCATTATAGAATCAACCCCCATAAAGGGAAGGGATGTGGTGCGACATCAGCTAAAGTTGCGATTGCGATGGATTGCAATCGCATATCGACAAAAGGACTAGGTATAGAATCAACTGTGACAGGATTTACGATACGATGGAATCACATATTGCAATCGAGAAGAGGGCAGAGTCCCACAGATGTTCTCATCGATAACATTTATTGCAATCAGTTTTGAAAAGCAATAAGACCCCATATGCGATTTTTATGTATTACAGTTAAATATTCTAGCGGGTGCACAAAGCACATGGTATAAGGGTTTGTACGATGATGGAATTTAGCCGATTGCGATATCTGACAAGGTGCGAAACCATTGCCTTAACCAACGGAGCTTGACTCTGCATGTGATCACTCAGTCTTTAACCGTGAAAATGATGGGATTGATGGTGGAAATGTCGATTTCGGCGGAACTGTTAGTTTAGACTACTAATAATGAATTTAACTAGCAGTAAGCCAAATTTGGAGGAGGAAATTGTGGGGAGACTTGCAAAAGTCATAACTAAGGCAATTTTCGACCAAATTGGATGCAAAAGGAGGCTAGGTAGCCATTTTTGGGCATTCTGAACTCATTGGAATAGGTTTTAGGATCAAAGGAGCACTTTTGGATAATATTTTTGCAAAGTGAATCCTATGGGTGCCCTGGTCAACCAGAGTGTTGATTCAGTTTATGAAGGAGTTTCAAGATGGAGATAACTTTGTAGGGGTATTCTTGCCTCCATATGTCTTCTATATCAGCCATTATAGCAGTGTTGTAGTTGTATTTCTTCTTTTCTCTATATGTGTATGGAGAAAGAGACATGTTAAGTACTTCAAGTGGATTGTTGTACTTGTTTATGCTATTGGAAGTTAGAGTATGGGGTCTTGATTTTAGAACCCTTAGCTTGCTGATTGTTGCATGAATAACTGTAGGTTATCACATGTTTGGAGTGAGAATTATTTACAGAATAATGTTTGCTTGAAGGGGAAAAAAGCCACTCTTTTTGTCAGCAAATTTATGTACTCTTTATCTAAATAATTTTGAGCATAAGGAGAAGGGGTCATGCCTTTAGAGCTGATCCAAGGAGATGTATCATAGGAGGGGTGAACTCCTCTATCAATGGCTGGTGTATTATTGTTTGATGCATGCTTCCATTTAGTGTTTTGGTTTCATGTTTTAATTTTTTCTTCATGAAACTATCTTAAGCAAAAACACCTAAATTCATGCTTTTACTTGCTGTTTTGGAGTACAACCTCAAGCACATTTTTATATTCTGATAAAGGGAATTAGCATAGCATTACTAATCTGCCCCAATTCAGATCAACACCCACTAGTTTTGTCCTTACCATACCTCTAGCAACGTTTCGAGATTAAGATCGATGCCAAAGGATATGCCATGGGAGTAGTTTTGATGTAGCAGAGGAAACATGTATGTTACCATTCAAAGATATTCTCCTAGATTGTTTTGAACTATACCACATACAACAAAGAGTTGTATGCCTTGGTTCAAAGCGTGAAGAAGTGGAAACACTATTTTATCGACAAGGAGACCGTCTTTCACATAGATCACTAGCCCTTGCAGTACCTTCAGTCACAGACCAAGCTTCAACAAGCATGTCATTTCAGATGGATGGGATTCCTTTAGAACATTCACTTGGTAATAAAATACAAGAAGGGCACCAACACCAAAGTGGAAAATATGCTTTCTCGCCCTCTTATTTCTGCATCTATAGTTTTGAAAAATGCCTCTTTCTCTTTTGAAAGTTATGTTGAATAGTATGTTGATAATGATGATTTTAAGAAGATTTATGGAAAATTGACTCATGGACCATAAGTGGTGTTCACATGGAAAATTTTCGCTATACCAACAAGGGGAACTAACCTGATCACAGATCCCAATTAGATTTGCTTTCATTTGGGATGGCTAGCTCCAACGGGTTTTAAAGGATCTCGTAAACTGTTAAGTGTGTTGAAATATTGCTTCTCGGAGGAAGACTTCAATTAAATCAAAAAAATGAAAGCAATTAACCTACGTGTATCAAATACTACCTACACTACTTCTAACTATCCTAATCTATCCAACAGGAGTGAAACAAAAGGAGGTTATAAATCACATATAAATCCCAATTCCAAATGAATCAATTAATGGTCCACATAAGAACAAGGCTATAGTAAATCCAAATTGCAATCTAATCACTCATATAGGAATACACATTCATTTTATACAAATAAATCTTGCAACTGATGTCTAACACAGTTTCAAATCAGGGACAATTCATGGATTAACAATGTTATTGAATCATATTCAAATAACCAGGAATAACCATGGACTGCTCGTTATCAATATGCACAAAGAAAATTGCATTTATCTTTATGCCAGTAACAATACACTGATTCTAACCTTGGGCGCTCTTAAAGCATCCACCTGGAGTGAAGTAATTGACAAAGTTAAAAGAAAGGTGCAACAATGGGGAACTCAATGGCTCAACCCAGCGGGTAGATTAATCTTGCTTAAATCAGGTATTTCCTCCTTACCATTATATCGCTTCACTCTTTATCATGCTCCAGCTTCATTCCATAACAAGCTAGAAATTGCGCTCCGTAACTTTTTATGGCAAGGAGGGAGACAAGATAAAAGCAGATTCAATTTGGTCAATTGGAGAACTGTAATCCAATCACCAGACAGAGGTGGATTGGGAATCAGAATGCCTAAATTACTGAACCTTGCCTTTGGAATTAAAATGGCTTGGAGGCTCATCAGTGAACCTAAAGCATGGTGGAAACAGGTTTTCGAATGCAAGTATCTTACAAACAGCAGGCAAAGATTACTTGAATCTGATATTCCAACTCGGGACTCCACCAAAATATGGCAACTTTGTAAGAAAGCAATCCCCATTCTTACCCAAAACACTTCAAAAATTCCAGGGGATGGGAGCAGCATTAATTATGCCACTGATAAAATTATGGGTCTTCAACCAACAAATTCTGTAGAAGAAGCCATTCCCATTATTCATTACCTGCACAGTAAGGGCATTCAGAGGTTGGATCAAATTTCAAAATGGGACGAAGAGAGCGGAGCTTGGCTTAGCTGGGAATTTCCGGATATTCCTCCACACTTGGGCTCTAGCTTACAAGCTCTTATAAAAAACCTCCAAAACCGAGCGCCAATTAAAAAAGGAGCTCTAGATGGACTCAGATGGGACCCCACGGGCTCAGGGTATACCATTAAATCTGGCTATCAATTCATCTGCAATAGCACCTATCAATCTCCGGTTTGGAACCAATGGCGGATAATCTGGAAATCTGAGGCCATCCCAAAGGTCAAATTTTTCATCTGGCTGCTGCTTAAAGGGAAAATTCTCACCTCGGAAAATTTAAAAAAAAGAGGGATACATGGTCCCTCCATCTGCCCCAACTGCTGCTCTGAGGAGGAGACCATCCACCATCTTTTTCTTGAATGTGCCTTTGCGAAGAGATGTTGGACTATAATGGCCAAACTCGGCGAATTAAACTGGCAGCCCCAGCAAAACATAGCTGAGACAATTCTATATTGGAGAAGGAATTGCCCTTGGAAAGATAAGCGGAGCAAGATAGTCAAAAGAACCTGGGACATCATCCCTCATAATCTTCTCTGGAAGATCTGGATCACTAGAAACAAGAAAATTTTTCAAAACCAAGAAGGCAATGCTAGAATAACTTGTAGAAGTGCTCATCTTCTAGCGCAGGAAACAATAGTTGTCAAAAGCGCGGATATCATCAAAGTCACCGATCATACTACTGAGGAAAGAATCATGATCAGTCATATTCTAGACAGTGCAGGCCAACACCACAGCATGCAGAGAAGGAGCGTGAATCCAAACCACAAGACCAAGCAATGGGAAATAAGACTCCCATCTCAGGAATTCAAGAGATGGATGACGAGCAATAACTGTCCAATTTTACTCTTTGACGGGGCCTCTAAGTCCAATCCAGGACCTGCAGGAGCAAGAGGAGTTATTCTAGATGAGAAAGGAGAAGAAATAAGTAGCTATGAATGGAGCTTAGGAGTCAAAACAAATAATATTGCGGAGGCGCTTGCTCTGTTCCAAGGTTTGCAGCAACTGCAAAAAAGGGGAATCAAAAAGGCAATCGTGCTAGGAGACTCTGCGATTGTCATAGGATATATGAATCATCACAGACCGTCATCAAATAGCAGCCTCCAACAACACCTCTGCCGCATCAATCTCCTCACTGATCACTTCAATTCAATCCGCTTCTATCATATTCTGCGCACACACAACGGGGCAGCTGACAGGCATGCCAATAAAGCCGTCGGATGTCAAGAGGGAACCCTAAGGCACAGTCAGCAATCCACCTTTCAACCTCTGCCATGAATAAGGCGATCTCTGACAAAACCCAAATGTGCAACTCCAACAAGCGTGCGGGAGGTATGGTATCTACAGATTTCGGGCGTTCGAAAGGCCTAATCAATCAGCTGCAGAACTTGTCCAGCAGCCCATTTGCATTCCCAAGCAAATTTCAAAATCTCCGAGGACTGACCAAGGATCTCGACGCCTCAGACAATCGTGCCAGAAAACCACCAAAATATTTTATTGCAGCAGAGAATCGGTCCTCTGATAAGAAAGCAGGAAGCCGCAGGCGGATTCAATCTTTAAATAGGAGTGCAGGAACCCAGAATTTACATCATAAAATCCCAAATCATCTCTGTGAAGTTGAAGGAAGCAATCAGAGCCAGCAGCGACATAGAAGAGGTGCCTTGGTATCGTTCTCATTTCCCCTGCTCTTTATTTTTCTAACCTATCTTTTGGATTATTACAGGATCAGATCTGAAGTATCGATCAAGAGCTTCAGCAGCCCTCCTTCTATCTCCTCCGTTCCCCTGTCAGCGCCTCTGCCGATCGACGAAATTTGGCTCTTCAACCCGCTCCCCTCACTAGCTCTCCCCTGGCTATTTTCCCCTTTCTTCTTTTCATCTCAACTCCCTGAGAGTCATCTCCCTGCCCCCTTAACCGCGAAGTTGAGTTTCGGGCCTTTGTTCTCCCGCGGCGGTAGCTTATTTAGATCAGACTCCAATCCGCGGCCCCCTCTCCTTTGTATTCTCACAGAGCCCTTAGGCATCTCTCGTGGCTCTGTCTTTTTCATAATCAATCCCTATCCTGTGATGGCGCGTTCTGAGGAATGTTTTCACTGCCGAGACCTTCAAGCTGAATTTGATGAGGTCAGATCTCAACAGCGAATTCTGGAAGATCAAGTGCGAAATATGGAAGCTAGGCACGCAGAAAAGATCCACTGTCTGGAAGGAAAATTTGAGGAGCAGTTCAGGAACCTCCATGCTAAATACCGTACAGAAATGGGATTGTTTCTCCAAAGGGTTCACTCGCTTCAGGACCAGTTCAACGGGCTTAGTAACAGATGCATCCATGCCGAGGAATCATTGGCAATTATAAGAGACATTTTGGAAGCCAAGCAGAAAGACAAATCAACTTCTTCAAGCGTCAAACCAATGGAAGCAGATCAGCACCCAGAGGACTCTACCGCGAGGAATATCAGTCATATTTCCATCGATTAAATCATGTATTGCAAATGCAAAATTTTGTGTCTTCAGTTTGTTCGAATATACAGTAGTACTAGCTCTTTAGTAGTCCGTATTTTAAGAATCCATCTTAGGGATAGGGACCTTATTCTCTATCCTTGGTTTTGTAATGCTCCCGCAGCAATCCTTGTATGGCTTTATGCCTCAGCACTTTTTTCAATCAATACATAGCATCCGAATTTGTAAAAAAAAAAAACAATACACTGATTCTAAACATATGAGAGAAAAGGAAAATGAGTCTGAAACAACAAGCTCCTTATTGAACCAAACAATCTTCTTTATTCATAATACATCAAAGTTGTTCTCTCCAAACAAAAAGCCCTTCTATCCTATCTGGAAGTAATATTTATGCCTCCGGCCATGACCCTTCGTCTTCCCGTTTTCTTTTCAATATACCGATCCGAATACACAGATGTAGAGCCATCGATATCATTGTTGACACGTAGAAGGCATTTCCTGTCATTGGAGTGCTTCATTTCCTGGGGGAAATGAATAGATGTAGATTAGAAGAGGATGACTATATGTCATCTCTTCATGATGAAACCTGGGGAAATTTCAATTTAGGAATACACAGGCAAGGCGTGGAACTCAACCGACAACGCCTAGGGCTGCCTCTATGAATGGAACACATCCACTCATGCATCTTTCATATAGAGCCATACTTGATGCCTATGCACTTGTCCTTCGATCTCGCTTGCCTTATCTCGGTCTTCACCTGTAGACATAACCGACATCAGTCATACTCATATAAATGTGATAAAAATGCTTAAAAACACCAATCTTGACTATATGAAGCGTTTATAACATGAGAAGGAATAAATGTGAAAGAACTGGCTCCTTTTTTTAATTCACACATCGATTAATTCCCGCAAGCGAAAACTCGGTTTACATTGAAAATCATCATAAAACATAGAAACGAATCGAAAATCCAGACTTGAAATACTATTGGCGAGAATCTGTGCCCTATCGGGTCCGCCATATGGGGTTTTCCATTAAAAACCGTGACCATAGAATTTTATTGAATACAAAAGAAACACGGGAAAACCCGCGTCCAGGCCGTAAAGTTGGACTTCAAATTTTATATACCCGAGCCTATAATTATCAACAGGTCCGGTCATTACCCCTTCGCTAACTGCATAACCCACGGGCTCTGCCAATTGCCATAAGCGATTGGGGAAGGTCGACCCAAAATATATATATACTACACTTAATAGCCCTGGCGGGTCCGCAATGTATGATTTTCTTTGAAAAGCCCCAACCTTAACACTTTTCGTAAAACACAAGATTATACGGGAAAACCCGCGTCCGACCGTAAGGCAGGACTTGAAATAATATATGCCCAAATTCATGATCATCAGCGGGTCCAGTATATCATAGTGCAACATATATATAACCCCTGGGTTCCACTGATTGCAATAAGCAATTTGGGGGGCGGACCCGATAATATATGTATTGTAGTTGATAGCCTTGTCGGGTCCACTATATTGCATCAGCCTTATGGCTTGGCTCTGACTCCCGCCGATTGTGATATGCGATGGGGCTCCGGACCCAATATATATGCATTTTGGTTAATAAAACTATCGAGTCTGGAAGCCAGGTATGTGTTTCGTTTTAATGTTGATTACGGTTAAACGAAAAAAAAGGGTCAGTTGGGCATTTTTCGAGAATTTCTATTTCAAAGAGTTATAATGGGAATGAGGACGTGATAGGAGTTTTGAGGGCTGAAAAGGTTCTGATGGAGGGAATGAATGGAGGTCTAGGCTGGGTGATGAACAGACTGTGCGACATGGATTTATTAAAGGAGGGTCTTGACCATTAAGAATTGAAAATTTGGCTCGGCAACGAGTTAAAGTCTCTGGGACTAAACAGATCATTCGGAAAGGTAGAAGACCAAATTTTAGGGGACCCATTCAAAATTGCTGCCAAGGAAAGTTTTGATATGGTGGTGGTTGTGGCCAAAAAAAATTGCGAACCACTGGGCAAACCAGTTATCTCTATTTCCAAATAAACCTTAGATCAATAGAGCATCAGGGTGTTAAGATAAACTTGAAATGCAAACTGTATATATGGACAAGTATGGGTTCCACTTCAACATTAATTGCTTCAGGTGGGATAGAGACAAATAGCTTCTACTTACTGATAGGGTTTTGACAGGAATTCTCCGATGGCAGTGTTATGTGGTTTATTGACCTTCCTTTACCTGTTTCCTACTTCCAAAATCCTTTTAGGGCCATCAGTAGTCTGTCAATACCTGTTTAGGTGTGTACCTCAGCTCTTTATTGCTCATCAAACTTGATGTAGATATGTTTATCTGCATTTTATATAATAATTTTAGTGTTATATTTTCATATGATTGAATGGGGTGCAATCATGGATCATGCCATATTTTTAAACTGCTTAAGCAAGGTTGAGCTTGTTGTGTCAACCAGTACTCTAAGCCCAACAACAATCCTTACTCTAACCGACTTCCCAAACAACTTGTCCTTCCATATTGGCACAAGGACTTGACATTTCATTTTCTTTTAAATAAGTCCTTCTAGTTTCAGGCACAAGGACTAGAGCACAATTGGATTTGCCACAGGGTATATGACAATGAGCTTAGCCCATGAAAGGAGGTTTACTTGTAGATAAAAGGTATTGGACAATTTAGTGTAGTGGATGGGACCAATGGAGAATGACTATAATCTTACAAGCAAATATAGGCTAGGTCTGAGTGGGATTTATTTAAAAATTCAGCGTTCCTCCATGCCAGTCCAGCTGTATCTACACATTTTTTGTTTTATAAAGGTGCCCCTACATGCTCCAGGTATCTAAGTCATAAACATATCTCACCTAGTTCCCAATAGATGCCAATGAGTGGCTTTGGTTTGAATTCTACAGTTGATTTTCAAGTTCTCATGGGCTGATTGAAAATTTGTTTGATTTGCAAGGTAACCATGGATTTAGAATCGGCAGTCTCATCAATAGGTTAATGAAGGAGGCGGAAGCTGAAGGTGGCGCGTGAGGGCAACCTGAAAAGGTAAAAACAAGCTTGGAGGGCTGAAATCAGTTGGCTGAAAAGGACTGCAATTCAAAACAGCAGGAAAATAAACTTTGCAGAAAAACAAAAGGAAAGGACAAAAATTTAACTAAACTAACAACAAAATAAAATGAGTTCTAAACTTTTCAAGAGGTAACCACCATATGGTGGCTACTAGAAGTATCTCTTCAGATGTTGGCCATAACATGGAGTTTTTCAGTTTCTCCCTGGAAATTTTTCAACCTATAAGTTCCTTTACCAATTTTTTCCACAACTTGGAATGGGCCCAACCATAAGTGTTGGAATTTCGTGTGTTTACCTTTTGGCTCATTCAATTTGTCCCGTTTCAGGACTAACTCTCCTACCTGGTAATCTTTATCACCTACCAGATGGTGATCATCTCTTCACAATCATTTGGTGATTTCTGAATTTGTTTCTAGCTTTACCTCTCAATTCCTCCAACCTCATCAGTTGGTTGATCCTTTCTTAAAGCAAGGCTGAAGGTGTTCCTCTTGAAGCTTGGGAGAGCTGTAAAGAGGGAAGGGTAATGTTTGGAGGCAAGATAGCTTCCTGTCCATAGACAAGGAAGTATGGGGAGTTTCCTAAGGCCACTTTTGGGGTGACCTTATTGGCCCAAAGGGCATATTTTTTAGAGCATTGTGCCAGTTCCTCTGGTTGTCAGCAACATATTTATGGATTATGTGTATGAGGTTCTTGTTTGAGGAGTCTGCAACTCCATTTCCCTGGGGATAATAGTTCGATGCATACCTTATGTGAATTTATTTATCAATAGAAAATTCAGTCAATTATAGTGGTGAAAAGTAAGAAGCATTATCAAATATGAGAGCGTCAGGAATGCCATACCTATTGATAATGAATTTCTCAATAAATAATATTACCTCATTTTCGTTCACCTTCCGAAGAGGGATGGCTTCGGTCCATCTGGTGAAGTAGTCGATCGCTGTGAATATGTACTTATGCTGCTATGAGGAGTTTGGAGTGATCTCGCCTATGACATCCAGGCCCCATTGCTGGAATGGGTGATAAATCATAATGGGCCTGAGGGGAACAACTGGCTTTCTTTCGCGTCCTGTGGCAATTTGACACACCTTGCATCTGCGAGCGTAGGCATGTGAGTCTCTGAACACTATGGGCCAATAATATCTAGCTCTTAATATTTTGTGAGCAGTGGTCTCTCTGCCGTAGTGACCACCTGCTGGGTTGTCGTGCATTTCTTTCAAGACATGGTCGGCATCATCCTTTTCCAAACACCTCAGCCAGATTCCGTCATAGTTTTTTCTATATAATGTGTTATTAGCCAAATGATACTGATTAGATTTCAATCTGAGCACTCTCCATTGTGATGCATCCTGTGTTCAGGACATGACCCCCGTGTGAGATAGAAGTGGATGTTGTAATACCACAACTTAGGATCCAAAAGGGCATCTGACGCTTCGCGTTCATATATTAGCGTTTCATTAATCCATAGGGGCTCCTCCCTGAGTTACACTTGTTCGTTTTGCATGCTTTTCACTCCTGGTTCTTTGGATGCCTCTCCTATATCCGCTAAGGCTTCTGTTGCTAGCTTGCACAATCCCTACCCTCGAACTATCTTTTCTGGCTTAATCTCGAGGTTGAATTTTTGAAGTGCGGTGATCCAATTTCCTCTCCGTTCGCCCATTTCTTTCTGCATGAAGAGGGATTTTACAACATGATGGGAAACGATCACTTTAGTCCTGGCCTTTAATAAATAAGGGCGAAAATGTTTTATGGCCTTAAAAAATGAAAAGCCTTGTTTTTCCATGTCTGGGTAGTTTAGTTCTGATCGGAGATTAGAGATAATATAAGAAATAGGGACTTCATTGCCATCATCATTTTTTTGAGTGAGAATTACGACATATAAAAGATCAGAAACAAAAGTGTATAAGAAGAATTCCTTGCCGAAATTGGGGTTGACCAATGCAGGAGCTTCTGCGATGGCTTCCTTGATTTGCTGAAACGATTTCTTAGCTTCATCACTCCACTTATACACAATGTCCTTTTTCATCATTAGTTGCATAGGATGCACTATTTCTGTGAAACCTGAAACAAATTTCCTAACGAAATTAATTTTCTCGAAGAAAGATTGCATTGCCTTTTTATTTGCAGGGGGTTGTATTCTCACGATAGTCTATACTCTTTCAGGATCAATAACAATCCCTTATTTAGAGAGGATATGAACCAGTAGTTTCCCTTCTGTGACTGCAAATACGCTCTTCTTGGGATTCAATGATATTCCATACCTTCGGCATCTTTTGAAAATCCATTTCAGGTGATAAATATGATCCCTTCTATGATATGAATACACAGTGATGTCATCCATGTAAACCACTACTGATATGTTAATCAACCCTCAGAAATTTATGTCCATGGCTCTCTGGAATGTGGCACTCGCATTAATATGTCCAAAAGGCATTTTATGATATGTGTAAGTGCTCCATTTAGTGTTGAAGGTTGTCTTCAGCTGATCCCCATTAGATACCAACACTTGATTATATCCTGAAAACCCATCTAATAGGGACAACATTTCAGACCCAGAAATGCACTGAAGAATGTGTTCCATAGAAGGGACAGGGTAGTTATCCTTTTGCGATGCTTTTTTCAAGTTTCTGAAATCGATACACATCCTGATGTCTCCATTTTTATTTCCCACTGGTACGGGATTGGCTACCCAGCGGGTGTGTCTGACTAGGAAAATGATTTTAGCATCCAACATTTTGCTCAATTCTTTCTTCACCAACGGTTCTAGGCTTAGATGCATCTTGCGAAGCTTTTGTTGGTAGGGGTTAGCCTCCTTTTCCGAAGGAATTACATGCTGCATAATGCTGGTATCAAAGGTTTTTAGGTCTCCATATGTCCATGCAAAGACGTCCTTGTATTCTTTAAATAGCTTGACAAATGCAGCCTTTTCTTGTGGAGAGCACCCCAAGCCCAAATTAGAATTTTTTGGGTCTTCTTGGGTTCCAAGGTTGACCGATTCATACTTCATGGATGAACTATGCATTTTGCAATTCTTTGGCTTTTTGAACTTATCATACAAGTCACACAAGCGCTCCATCTTGGCAACTGACTTGGGAATTGTATTGAACTGATCCTTTTCCTCACCTTCGCTCTCATTCATAAGCATGTCATGTTCCTTTTCATCGATGACTGCATTCTTGAATGTCTTTTCGCAGTACAAGAACTCCAAGATTTTCTCTTCATCTTTGAACACCTGCCAGTTTGAGATGTTATTAGGCATGGATGGTCTGAAAATCAATTCAACATAACATTTATTCTTCTTTAATCTAAAATCAGGCAGAAGTTTTGTAGCCACACCAGCCATCAGATCAACATCTTGGTTTTGCCCTCGAGGTATGTATGTGATATTAAAAGAATCAAAACTATCAATTAAGTTTCATACCTCATGTTGGTATCTTACCAAGTGTGGCGAATTGCAGTGTATCCTCTTCCTTACCTGGTCCACAATTATCTGTGAGTCACCAAAAACTTTAATATTTTTCACCTTCATATCAATGGCTTTCTTTAGGCCCTGCAGCAAGCCTTCATATTCTATCATGTTGTTGGTGCTCATGAACTCCAACTAGCTGGCCATCAAATGTTGGTTCCCTTGTGGATCAACGAGAACACTCCCAACACCTGCACCTTCAGGGCAGTTAGAGCCATCAAAATAGAGTGTCCAAAATATAGAGTCTAGTGTTACATCAATTGAGTTGCTTCCTACGAAATTAGTTCTATCATATACTATATTAAAGGTGGTTCATCAGTTGGATTGCAGGGGAGAGCTTCCAACTATGTGTTTATTGTAGTTCCTTCACTTGTTCCTGCATGGAATTCTCCAAAACAGGTTTATGTGACACAAACATTGAAACTACAATTCCCAAGGATAGAGATGGTAAACATTACAGGTTCATTGGGACTGTTTAGCTCTATCACCACATACTTCAAGTATCTTTCACGATCAACTCTTAGCATATCACCCTTCCCCTTTTGAGGCAGCAAGAGATGGGACCAATCATTTGAGAAGTATGCATTCAGTTTTGCTAACTAGTCCCTACTAAGTAGCATTCCATTAGCCTCAAGTATGTCGACTACAACTATATCAATTACTGTGTGTATTGTGGTTTAGTAGTCATCTAAATCAATACATCTTTCAATTCCCCAATTACTTTCACATTTGTCCTGTCTAATTGGATGATTCGAGTTCCAGTTTTCTCAGGTATCGCATGAAGTCTTTTAGCAACAGCGTAAGGCATCACAGTGGATGAGGCACTTGAGTCTACCAACAATTGTGTACGTTCATGTTGAAGATTTCAAATGTGATTAGGAAAGGGGGAGTCATGGATTTTGATTAACTTCCTATCATGGCTGCACTGACATCTTGGGGGTTTCGATTCATTTTTGATAGGGTGGCTTCCATGGCTACTGGCTTTTGGGTTGTGCTGGGAGTACTAAAAGGTCTGGAGACCGACTTTTGGGTTTGGCTACTTAGGATGGTGGGAGTTTTGCAGTTCTTCTCATTCATATCTTTCAAGAGAAAATCTCTTTACTGTGTTAATTTCAAAAAATCAAAGTATGTGATATTAGCCCTAGATTTCTTAAGATCATCCACAATATTGTAATCAATGTTATAAATAGGATAGGGTAGAGTAAACATACTGGTTTTTCCATTCTTAGGTGGGACTTTACCATTGTGAGTCACCTTCGTTGCATTTGGAGATGCATTTTCTTTCTCTGGATGTTTTGCAACTGGGGTATTCTTGGATTGACCACTAGGTCTACCCTTCTCAACAAGAACTTTGGGAGTGGATGCATTCATAGGGCGAACATCTTTCTTGGTCTGATCTATAGGCTTCATCACACCCGCAAGTGGCCCTTTACTTCGTGTATGGATTTCTTTAGTGTGGATTTCTGCCATATTGTCTCCTTGGTCATCATCGTTCTTGTTTGTATAGAAATCCCATAGTACATTGATTTGAGATTCTTCTTCCAAGGGCTCTTCTACTTGGTATTCTTCCTCATCTTCTTGTTCTGGCTCTAGCTCCACTATAGGTTCTTGGTTATGGAGCGATCCGATAAGAGCCAGCTCTTCTGTATTTAAATTCCCTTCATTGGGTGGAGCAAGCAGTGCAAGTGGACCATAACCACCTTTTGTCTTCTTATGATAGAAAGGTTTGAGAGGTTTTCTGTTGTTATACTCTCCTCCACTCCCGCTTGTACTCTTCCAAAGTTCCTTTTCATATCGAGGACTATGTTTGTCAACTTCTTAATGATTCAATGTAAACCTTCCACATCTGTGGTGTCCCTTTCTTTGCCCTCAACCACTTTTTTATCACTCCCACTATTCTTCTTGGATGACTGAGAGGTTTTATTTTCTCCAGTTGTATGATGACATGCTGTGAGACTAATCATTTCATTCTCGACTTTTACTGCTTCATCAATAACACCCTGTAAGGTTTGTGCGTTACTCGTTTTGACCCACATCGCAGTAGGGATAGGGAGAGAAGTGATGTATAATTCCATGATCACCTCCTCAGTAGGTCTAGAATTATTCGGGATTCTATTAAACAAGGTGTTGAACCAGATGTTAAAATCCTTGACCTTTTCTTTGGTTTCCATTTTCAAACGGGATAGTTCTAGAACTAAGGCCGCAGGGGTATTTTCATCACCATACTTGTCTAAAAAGGCTTGTTGAAAGGCAACCCATGAGGTGATTGATCCCGTTCTCAAGTTAAAGTACCATGTGGAAGCCGCACCAATCAGGGTAAAAGGGAATAGGTGACATACTATATCTTCATTAGCTACCCTCAGCATGCGCACGACCAGGAAGAAAGAGTGAATATGTTTATCAACGGTGTATCCCCTCTCAGGTTCAAATTTAGGCAGTACTCTTTCTGCATTCTTGGGTAAGGGATGCTACTGCCAAGGTACCACTATGGCGTCCTGAGAGAGCCAGGGAGGAAGTGCTCCGGGAGGAGGTGGGAGTTGGTTCCTACCCGGTTGAGGAATATTAGCCATATTGAGGATAGGGATGTTATGGTTAAAGGTTTCTTCAAGGCTTTCTTTATTAAGACTTCCCAAATCGGGCTAGGGATTATCTTCAGAGAGTGGATCTTGAGGAATTTCTTCCCAGGGAGTGTCGATACTTTGCAAGGATTCAAGAGCAATATCTTCAAGAGATGGGGCTGCAGATGTCTCTTTGTTTATGGAACAGATCCTTGGCTTTCTTTTAGTTGTCAGAGGTAAAGAGTGAAATATGGGGAGCTGAGAGAGGGAACGAGCGTAAGCCCGAGTAAGTATTCTGACTGGTTTTTACTGAGTGATAGGATACTCCCATAGTGTCTCTTCTTCGAAATGAGGCTTTTTCGAATGAGAGGAAGGGTCTTTTCGACCTTCATGATCCATGCATTAATCTTTTCGAGTCCATGCGCGACATTTATAGATGAAATCATAAAAATCTATGGATGGTGGTTCAGGCCCTCCTTCTACCGCCAATTTGTTGACATGGCGAATTTTCGCTATACCAATAAGGGGAACTAACCCAACCACGGATCCCAATTAGATCTGCTTTTGTTTGGGATGGCTAGCTCCAACGGGTTTTGAAGGATCCCTTAAACTGTTAAGTGTGTTGAAAGATTACTTTTGGGAGGGATACTTCAATTAAATCAACAAAACGAAAACAGTTAACCTATGTGTATCAAGTCCTACCTACACTACTTCTAACTATCCTAATCTATCCAGCAGGAGCGAAACAAAAGGAGGTTAAACATTACATATAAATCCCAAGTCCAAATGAATCAATTAACGGTCCACATAAGGACAAGGCTTTAGTAAATCCAAATTTCAATCCAATCACTCATACAGGAATACACATTCCTTTTATACAAATAAAGCTTGAAACTGATGTCTAACACAGATTCAAATCAGGGACATTTCATGGATTAACAATGCTATTGAATCATATTCAAATAACCAGGAATAACCATGAACTACTCGTTATCAATATGCACAAAGAAAGTCACATTTATCTTTATGCCAACAACAATACACTGATTCTAAACATATGAGAGAAAAGGAAAATGAATTTGAAACAACACGCTCCTTATTGAACCAAACAATCTTCTTTATTCATAATAAATCAAAGTTGTTCTCTCCAAACAAAAATCTCTTCTCTCCTATCTAGAAGTAATATTTATGCCTCCGTCCATGACCCTTCATCTTCCCCTGTTCTTTTCAATATACCGATCCGAATACACAGATGTAGAGCCATCCGTATCACTGTTGACACGTAGAAGGCATTTCCTATCACTAGAGTGCTTCATTTCCTGGGGGAAATGAATAGATGTAGATTAGAAGAGGATATCTGTGTGTCATCTCTTCATTATGAAACCTGGGGCAATTTCACTTTAGGAATACACAGGTAACGCATGGAACTCGACCGACAACGCCTAAGGCTGCCTCTTTGAATGGAACACATCTGCTCATGCATCTTTCATCTGGAGCCATACTTGATGCCTATGCACTTTTCCTTCAGCCTCCCTTGCCTTCTCTCAGTCTTTGCCTACAAAGATAACCGACATCAGTCATACTCATATAAATGTGATAAAAATGCTTAAAAACACCAATCTTGCCTTCATGAAGCGTTTATAACATCAGAAGGAATATATGTCAAAGAATTGGCTCCTTTTTTTAATTCACGCATCGATTAAGTCTTGCAAGCAAAAACTCAGTTTACATTGAAAATCATCATAAAACACAGAAACAAATCGAAAATCAGGACTTGAAATACTAGAGACAGGAATCTATGCCCTATTGGGTCTGACCATATGGGGTTTTCCATTAAAAACTGTGACCATAGCATTTTATCGAATAAACAAGAAACATGGGAAAACTTACGTTCGGGCTGTACATGTGGACTTCAAATTTTATATACCTGAGCTTATAATTATCGGTGGGTTCGGTCATCACCCCTTTGCTAACTGCATAACCCCAGGGCTCCGTCAATTGTGATAAGCGATCAGGGAAGGTGAACCCGAAATATATATATATATATATATATATATATATATATATATATATATATATATATATATATATATCTTCTAGGGTGAGTAAGATGGGTGGGATTATGGTGTGTTATTAGCCTAGATCCATCTTATCCCCAAATTTATCAAGCACCGAGAGGAAACAAATTTTTCAAGATGCAAACCTCTTTTTAAGTGAAAAATTTGAGGACATGTTTGCACCTTGATAAGTTTAATCCCTCTCGATGCTTCGCAAGTCCAGAGTTAAGATGGATCGCAACTAATTTCAATCATGTGTGGCCATGGAAAATTTGCTGAACATCTAATTATTTTGATCATTTTAAATATGCTAAATATTTCTAAAATTAATTTGATCATTTTAATTTTAAACTTGTTAAATTACCTCAATTTGTTGAGATTATAAACTATTAAGGCTTGTGTTCTACACTATTTCTCCGAAGCTATTCGAAAACTCCCCAAGATTTCGTGAAGACCCCAAGGCTTTGCACAGGTTTGGCTAATGAGATAGTCGCAAGTATTTCAAAAACTGAAGGACTTGAGACGCAAGTCTTTCAAAAAATAAAAGACTTAAAGACAAGAACATGGCCCCCTTTCATTTGCCTTCGTCTTGACAGATTCAATACTTGAGACAGAATTCTCCCTTCTAGTTTGTGTGTCTTTCATTTGCCTTCGTCTTGACAGACTCAATACTTGAGACGGAATTCTCCCTTCTAGTTTGTGTGTCAAGAGTTTCCTGCTCCTTGTAGTCCTCGATTATTCGAAACCCATCTTCTAGAACTACTATCTAAGGTGAGCTCGAGATAGCCCCATGTATCTTCAATGTCGGATTTTTCAAAACCAATCTTCTATAACTCTCTTATGTGAGCTCAAGCTAGCCCCCTGAATCTTCGAGGTCGGATCCTTCGAGTTCCATAATCAATAATAATGTGGACCCTAGATAGAAAAAACCACACAAGTTCTTTAACAATGGTTCGTACACGTGTAAACACCCTATTCGCTCCTCCATCATCGTGTATCTCCCAACTCAATGAACAATTCAATTTAAAGGCGTTCAAATCAAGACAATACAGACATGGATCCAATACATTGTATATCTCCCAACTCAATGAACAAATCAATTTAAAAGCATTTAAACCAAGAAAATACAGACATGGATCCAATAAAGCATATTTATAAAAGAGTGGTTTTTAATCCAATACAGAGTATTTATAAAAGAGTGGTTTTTAATGTGATTTTTTGTCCCAACTCAATGGAAATAACATAGCAGAAAAATTTGAAATAAAATCTTGATTTGTATTATTTACACTGATTTTTTTTACTGTATATATAGATTCATCACCTTGAAATACTCCTATTTAAACTGGTTTTTGACTGTATATATGTATTCAACACCTTTTCTTGAAAAACTCCTGAAACACTTTGATTACAAAAATTACCTATAAAACACTTGTGATTTCCATAACTTTTTTCTAGATTTTAGAGAAATTAAACCAGAACCCAAAAAACAAAAAAAAAACACTTCCCGATAAATATACGACTACCGATGATGACCAGTCTAGAAAAATCTTTGCAACAGTGGAACAACCCCAATATCAATGACTTCACATCCACCCCAATATCAATGACTTCACATCCCGGACGCACGATTTGTATTGGAAAAAATTTAAAAAAATTAATAATAATAGATTTGTATTGGAAAAAATTTAAAAATAATAATAATAATAATAATAATAATAATAGTAATAATAGTGTACCCTAATGGGAGATTGAGCTATGGCGGGGGCGACAGAACTCTGCACAGGTCTCCATGGTTCGTTACTTGGTGGTTGCTTTCTAGAGAAAGGAGCAGCGACGACGGGGTCAGGGTTCGATCAGCGGGCGTCCAGATCCAAGACCGTCCGCGTTGTCTTCTGTAGCAGCAGTCCGGGCAAAGAGCTGAACTATCAGGCCGCAGCTGCTGAGCTTGGACTCGAACTGGGGCTTCGATCTCCACCCACGGCCGCTCAGGTTTTTACAGTTATCCTTCACGCAAAGCTGCCCAGCATTCAGGACAGCCGCAGCAAGTACAGCTCGAGGCCCTCTTGCCTTCACAGAAGATCTGCACTTGCCATTAGGGTCTCGGCCGGTCATATAACTGTGGGCTTTTGCCACGAACCAGAGCAGTTGACCTCATCATACACATGGTCACCATATGGATCTCGGGCAAACAACTGTTCTCTGAAATGCAGTCGTAGCCTCAGATCTGACAACGATTGGCCAGATCCGATCATCCAGCAGGCAGAACAGCCCATGCTCTGGCCAGATCCGATCATCCAGCAGGCAGAACAGCCCATGCTCTGGCCAGATCCAGAGATATGTACTCATCTTGGCATGGGGTCAAGGCCGGTATCTGACTCCTTTCAGATTCAAATTTCTCAGCCTTCAGGCAGAACCATCATGCAATGGGTTAGCCCTTCAGATCTGGTGCAGGAACTCAAACTGAAGCTAGAGCGCAGATTGGGGATTCCATCAAGCCTTCTTCGACTTCTCTCTTAAGGTAAACAACTTGAATACCCTCTTCCTCTCTCTGCTTGCAGCATTTCCAGGAATAGCTTGGTGGTGGCGACCCTTCGTTTAAGAGGAGGGGCAGTGGGACAATCATCCTCTACCCGGCCTTTCTCATACAAAGATGCAGTCCACTCTGAGAACCCCAAACCTCCGGAAGCCCCTAAATCTAAGGTCTTCTTGGTTGACAAGATCGAAGAAGTTCCCTCTGTTGAACTCATACATGAAGATCTGGCTTCCCATCTTCAAGATTTTGCAGAAAGAGCCATCATCTGCAGATTTAATGGATTGTGGCCGCGTTCTCAGGATCTCTATGCATGGATCCATGCAAACTGGACTCATCACTGTAAGATCCTTTTCTGTTCGAAAGGCTATTTCATTGTTCTATTTGATAACAGTAAGCATTATGAAAAGGCCTTAGAAGAGGGCCCTTGGTTCATGGGAAATGCAGGGCTATTCTTGACTCCTTGGTTCCCAGATTTTGATCCAGCTACTGCAGTCATTACCAAGACTCCGGTATGGATTCGGCTTCCAAACTTACCTGCCCACCTATGGAGTACTCGTGTCTTCAGAGCTATAGGAGACACCATAGAGACATTCAGGTTCTACCCCCTAGGTGGTGGCACAATCTGGCCATTGACTAATGGGACATAAGAACTAACAGAGACAATCTTTGAAACTAGCGGTTGCAATTGACGTGTAACTGGGATTGATTATACAAGGGTATTTGAAACGGTGGGCTGCGTCGGGACTGAAGTAACAGCCTGTTGGAAGTTGTGCTCATGACGAATGGACCTGACGTAGGCCTGGCGCCTGACACCCATACAGGATTATGGTAGAGTGATGAGGCACTAGGTGTGCCTAAAACTAAGTGCCCCAAGGACACATAGTTGGGTGGAAAATTGGCAGGAATACCTTCTAAATAAGGGAAACCCTCGGGAGGGAACTGAAATTTCAATTCTTCCCCCTCAATAGTGTGTGGAGTAGAAACTTCAGACTCATCTGGAGATGTGACTAGAGCATTGCCTTCGGGTTCCATGTTTGAAAACAAACGACGATAAATGACTAAACGT
Organism: Pinus tabuliformis; assembly: GCA_031772625.1. NCBI lineage: Eukaryota > Viridiplantae > Streptophyta > Pinopsida > Pinales > Pinaceae > Pinus > Pinus tabuliformis. The sequence continues at coordinate 207,300,578 of CM062806.1, read as the reverse complement.
GTACTAGGGGATAGTTCCAAAGGAACACCCGGATCGTTGTACGGACTGTAAGGATGCTGCGGTGATATCTCAACAATGTCAAACAAAGGGTTTGGAGGATAAATAACTAGTCTAAGCTAATCGTCAATGGTCGGTGAGTTCTCTGGAGTTTGAATGGGATTGTCCAGAGATTTTGGGCCGAGATCAATAGATGACCCTGAATCGAAAGTAGGTAGAAGACGAGATGACAATGGTTGAACACTCAAAACAATAGCGGGTTCAACATTTTGGTCCTCAAGTGACTTTGATAACTCATGAAATGGCTCCTCAGACAATCTTTCATATGGAGGAGAGGAAGAGGAATTGGGTGAACCGGATGGTTCAGCCACGATGACCTTGTCTTAGTCGAGAGAACAAATAACTTCAAGACTTTAAAATGCCCTTTTAAAGGAACTCACAATTTGGTCAAAAGACTAACGAGATGTTTTGGATCGTGGGTAATCAATTATTAAAACACATACGAGATTGATGTTCTTTGACATTTTTTAAGAGTCGAGAAAGAAACAAAGATGACTCTATCACTTTCAATTGGAAACAAGCTTGAAAGGACAAGTGCTCAAATGATCTTTTAAGTTTAATGAGTGAAAAATATCAAGTGACTGCTCTGGATGATCTAGGTAAACAAGATTACCAGGAAACTGTGAACTGCAGAATACCTCCTGGCGAACCAAGAAGTACGAGCAGGCAATCTCCCCGAATGTTGTGTTCGGCATATCATGTTTGCAAGGCGACCGACTCGGCTTCCTAAGGATAAAAGGATTGCACCCTAGTGGGGTCTCCCATTATATACTCGACGGTACGGGGAGCACAAGTCCGTGATAGCGCTGTCTAATGCTGAAGCTAATGACAGCTGCTAGGTTTAAAGACGCTAGAACACGTCTTTAGCCTAGACCTTCCAGATATGATCGTTAATGTCAAATGCGCCTTAGGTTAATTGAATTCATTTTAGAGTTGACCTTGAGTTATGTTTCAGTTTTCAGGTCTTAGAGATGCTACTCGAAAAAACCTAAAATGCAACTAAATGGGACAAGACCCTTTCAATTCGATGAAATGCCTACACTAGAGAGGGTAGAAACTACTCAATCAAATGAAAACAATCAAGCAACTGAAAATGAAATGATCTTTCACTACTTCACTTTTTCAACAAATAAACTAATGAAAAATGCATTCCAATTCCTAATTTCCTGACAAGCACTTCTCTATTAGTCCTTTCAAAATGAAAAATTCTCTTCCTTTTTCAAATGCTGATGTAATTCTAGTCTTTAAAAAGATGCAAATTTCGTAACACAATGATGCAACAGGCTAGAATTTCATACTTTCTCATGAAACAACGAAACAAACTTCGCATACAAATTTTCAATGAAAAAGTTTTCGAAACAATGAGTTCTTCAAGCAGATAAAAACATGAAAAGAGAAGTTCATTTAGGTCAATGAAAAACCAACTTTACCAAACACAAGGCCAACAATGTAATCTATGCCGGAAAGAGACGTTCAAGCTAGTAAACTAAACTTTTTCAAACTTGTGTAAAAAGAGGTCAAAGTCGTAAAAGGACCAAAAAGTACATGCAAGGATTAAACACACCTACAACCGGACTTAGTGAGTCCACACGCTGTTGAATGGGTGACTAACTAGATGCCCTAGTGTCGTTGGCCACTCAATGACTCAATCAATCGAATAGAAAGATGACAAGCCAACAAGCAAGCCAAACCAAATGAAAAGTAGCTTTCTAATAAGGGAGAAAACCGTCAAAAAGGCTCATAGGGTCAAAAACACAAGAGTAGAACACACTGGTCAAGACTGGGCTCAAGCCCTAATCTTCACTTACAGGCATCAACGCGATTGCCTAACTGACAACAAGCGCCAGAGGCTAGTTGGCGTGGCTATTACTCAGCAATTCGCGCTGGCCGACGCGACTATCAGCAGATTAAACGCGTTGGCCGAGGTAACTAAGGAAAAATAAATAAAAAAATTCAAAGCAGGGACCAGATCTGCTACTATGAATTTTAGACTCAGACCAGTAAGTATGAGAAAAGAAAAAGAACCAAATGGAAAACATGAAACTATAAAAGTTATCACGAAATAACGAAATCCAAAACAAACAAAAAGATGGGATCTCCCTAGCGAAGTCGCCAATTTGTGGTGAAATAAAATTATGTGCGGACACGAACGAATTCCTCTAACCCGATAATCGGTCTAGCCACAACAGATATATTCTATGGAAGATATCCTTAGGTTAGAATCAATCAAGAAGACCCACTTCTTGGTCGCTTATCCTGCTTGATGATGTCCTCGCTTGCTCACTCCAGCAATCTCTTGCTTCCTTCTTCAAACTCCCGAAACAAGTAAACAACAACAACACACGAACATAATAATAGACAAATTACAATTCAACCTACTTAACAAGTCAAGAAACATTAAAACATGAATATGTTATATTACAAAACATGTAGGAAATCAATCGATAATTGCATATATTAATATCAAAGAGAGATTACAACCATTCGTCTTGACATTGCAATCTTCCTCTGACAAGACCAAGTTCTCACACACATTTGCTAGCATTCCACGATGGCTTCAAACAACAATAGTTTTAAAGCTCTTCCCTTTAGGCTTCACTCCAAACCAAACACACTTCTCCCTCACACAACTAGATGGCTACAATTAGTAATAACTTGCTTGCCTAATCCAAAATAGTATACTCACACTCAGCCAAAACTATCAACTGTGACTATAACACTCACACACTAGTTACGAAGCTTCTAGAGCTCGAAGCTTTGGCTCTAATTTAAAAAACTCTCCATAACAGGACCAACGCGACTGAAACGCAGCTCAGTCGCTCTGGTTGGCGTGAGTAGTGCTAATCTCTGCACATCGACGCGGGGGAGACAAAGGCCATTAGCGCCAGTGTTGTAAACTAGGCAAAACCAAAGGAAAATGATCTGCTCATGAAAAGGGACATAATGGGAGTTTCTTCATGAAGGAAAAGCATGCGGGGTTCACTGTAGAGGTCCTCCGTAACGACCAAAAGTCATATACGCAACATAAATATTATATTAAAATACTTCGTAGACAAATACATCCATTATAGGACAATAAATGTAAATGGTATATTATATAAAAGAATTGATGTAGGATGAGTACAAATGACAATGAGGGTCCTGTATATATAGCTAGGTAAGTACCCTTTCACGAACAAGCATGTCTCTAAGACATGCCATTTCATTATTAACTAACCATTAGTTAATTTACTTATTGTTTATTATTATATTTATATTATTATGATTATTACTTATTATCTATTTTTATTCATTTTTACATAATTTATATTCATAACATTGTCTTCTCCTTCAAAAAGCTTTGTCCTCAAAGCTTGTTGAAGAAAAGCTTGATCTCTTTTCTTCTACAAATATCTTCTGCATGATATCGTTTTCTGCTACGAATGCCTTCCTGTTTCAGAACAATCATCTTTGTCGATACAAGTTGATATGAGCGTTGGAGTGATATATAAAATTGTCTTATTGAGAATGGATCAGACCATCTCAGATTAACCTTCTATGGAATCTTCTGATTACTGGAATTTTGTAACAAATTGTTATCAATAGACTGAATTGAGCTCATTTTAGTATTCTTTGTAACATAAGTTTGTTGTTTATGTTCTAAGTGATGCATATTTGTAGATAGATTAAGGTGTCTACTCTTGTGATTCGGATGTAGATAAAGAGTTTCTTGTTTGAACTTCCTTTAATGTTTTTATGACAGTTTCTTAATTGCCACCAAGCATTGTTGTTGTTGACTTAACTAGTGAATCTTTATTTGGGGTGTCATCTATTTAAACAACAACATCTGAGTACGTTTTTACTTCAAGGTTTGGATTTCCCTGAACTGCGAGATTAGTGGTCTTGATCTTTGTTTCTTCAGTTTGGACTACTACATTTGGAGATTTTAATCCTTCCTTTGCGACAAGTTCTTTGAACCTATTCGTCAATGACTTCTTATTGTCCTTAAGTGTTTTACTCTGTTTGAGCAGATTTTGATTATGATTTTTGAGACGTAAACATTCCTCATTTTTTGAGTCAACTTTATTTTGGCCTTCACGCTTCTCGTCTTTTAAACACTTGATTTGTTCTACTAATGTTTGGTTAAGGCTCTTTAAACATAATTTTTCTTCTTCTTGTTCTAATAAACGTTCATTGAGTTCCTTGTTTGATGCTTTAGCTTTCTTGACTTGTTTGAGTATCTTTTCTTGGTGATCTCTTAGGCGTGAAATTTCTTTGTCTCTGCTGCAAATGACTTCTTCAAGCTCTTTTTGCTTCTTTCATATAGTTTTTTCGTTATCTGGAAACATTAAATCTAAGATATCTTTAAGGTCTTCTAATGAAGATTTTATTGATTTTGATTTACTTGTTATGTCTTGAAACATGATCATCTTCCCTCTATAAGGAAACGTCAAAACTTGTTTCTTTATGTGTAACATGAATGTACCCAAATCCTTAAACCAGGGTTGACCAAGTATGATATCAGTTTTTCTATCCGTCCTTACAACATGAAATTGAGATATGTAGTCATAATAACCTATTGTCACTTGTAGATCACAAATTTTATACTAGTTTTGGTCAAAAATATTTTTCTTTACACCAATGCTTAGCTCTGAAATTAATAATTGATTTGCCAAGTTGATGTTGATATAATTTTTATCATTGATTGATTTGATGGTGACATTAACTTCTCTTCCTTGAATATTTACTTTTAATGTAATTACTCTATAATATGTAACTAAAAGACCATTATAGAAAAACTTTTCTTCCTTCATCATATTAAAATTGAGCTCCATCATTCTTTTTTTAATGATTGATTCTATTTGTTTTGTCGAGATGACTTAAGGTATTATATTTAAAGTTCCTTTGGACTTTGTACTTCAAGCCTCCTTTAAAAGTGTCTTTTTAATATATATATATATATATATATATATATATATATATATATATAATTCTTCAAAACTCTTTTAATCCAATTTCCTATTATCCTTGGTATTTCAAAACTCTTTTGTATTCTTTTTATATAATTCTACTTACGCTTTTTTTTTTTCTTTTTGTACTTTAAAAAGAATATTTAAATATTGTTTCAATTGGCTTCTTTTAAATATCTTATTGTCTTTTAAATTTCATATAACTCTTTAAAATTTAATTCAATTTCACTTTAACGTAAACTCTTAACTCTTAACTGATATTTTATCCTTATGAAACCTTTTATAATAATACCCGCTTTGTACTTATATATATTTTCAATAATTTTATGACGTGAACTTTTCTTTAAATACCCCTTTATAATATAATACTTCTCTTTATATATATTTTATTTATAATATTTTTTCTTTTTCTTTTTGAAAAGTTACAACCCTAGTGAAACGTGGCTATTCACCTTTGGCGTATATTATAAAATATATGTTCACTTATGTACTTTTGACTCGGTTAATGTTCTCCACGTAAAAAGTAAAACTTACCATTCACATAAAGAGATTTTGTATTCTTTTTGTTTTTCTTTTACTTTTAAAATACCACGAGCAATTACCATTGGTTTTTAAAACCATGGGCTTGTAAACCACTTAATGAAGAATCAAAATAATATTATCTATTCTTCACGTAAAAAGTATAACTTACAATTGGTTTCTAAAACCACGGGCTTGTAAACCACTTAATGAAGAATCAAAATAATATTATCTACTCTTCACGTAAAATGTATAACTTACCATTCACGTAAAGAGATTTTGTATTCCTTTTCTTTTTCTTTTACTTTTAAAATACCATGGGCAACTACCACGGTATCTAAAACAACGGTTTTCTCCACGTAAAAAATAAAACTTACCATTCACATAAAGAGATTTTGTACTCCTTTTGTTTTTCTTTTACTTTTAAAATATCATGGGCAATTAACACGGACTTCTATAACCACAGTTTGTAAACCACTTAATGAAGAATCAAGATAATATTATCTACTCTTCCTTTTCTTACGTATAGTTTTAAATATATTTGGAAAGATTCCCACCAATCTTTATTATGCACTTTTTATCAATGATGTAGAACCTTTTTTATTTTATTTTTAAACCTTTTTTGTAATCTTTATATGTACTTTTTTGGAATTGATTTTATTTTCTTTATTTCTTTTTAATCTTTGTTTTTTGACTTTTTATTTCCTCTCCATATCTATATATATATATATATATATATATATATATATATATATATATATATTATTGAATGGCCAAATGCTTGATAGCGAAATGGAGAAACTCCAAATTCTTGTAGAGAAACGCTTCAACGAAAACAGTGTTGATGAATTTGACGGTCAAAGACCTAGATCAGAGAACGCACGAATCTGTGCAGCGGTTGAGCGACCAGAGGATGCTCTGATACCAATGTAATGACCAAAAGTCGTAAACGCAACATAAATATTATATTAAAATACTTCATAAACAAATACATCCATTTTAAGACGGTAAATGTAAATGGTATGTTATATAAAAGAATTGATGTAGGGTGAGTACAAATAACAATGAAGGACCTGTATATATAGCCAGGTAAGTACCCTTTCACAAACAAGCATGTCTCTAAGACATACCTTTTCATTATTAACTAACTAACCATTAGTTAATTTACTTATTATTCATTATTATATTTATATTATTATGATTATTATTTATTATCTATTTTTATTTATTTTTACATAATTTATGTTCATAACATCCTCCAGGATCAAGGAACGGGGAGTACAGGGACAGTGACAAATGCTTTGTAACACCAAGGCCTCGGTAAAACCTCTGTGAATATATATACATATTTATATAATCATAATAACATTATTATGCCATGATTAGTGGCTTGAAGTTGGGATTAGCCCTCGGCCACATGGCGGGGCATGTGACCTAGTGAAAGGGCTAGGGGTTAAGGCATAGGCTTTATGGTTGCCGAGTCAAAACCCTGATGAAGATGAGGACAATAATCAGAGCCACCAAGGTCTTTGGGATGGGGCCTCAAGCCTTAAGGGGCTTTATGGTCAAGTGTTAGAGTAAGGGCTAGAACCCTGAGGACATGTTTGCACCTTGATAAATTTAATCCCTCTCGATGCTTCGCAAGTCCAGAGTTAAGATGGATCGCAACTAATTTCAATCATGTGTGACCATGGAAAATTTGTTGAATATCTAATAATTTTGATCATTTTAAATATGCTAAAAATTTCTAAAATTAATTTGATCATTTTAATTTTAAATTTGTTAAATTACCTCAATTTGTTGAGATTATAAACTATTAAGGCGTGTGTTCTACACTATTTCTCCGAAGCTATTCGAAAACTCCCCAAGATTTCATGAAGACCCCAAGGCTTTGCACAAGTTTGGCTAATGAGATAGTCGCAAGTATTTCAAAAACTAAAGGACTTGAGACGCAAGTCTTTCAAAAACTAAAAGACTTAAAGACAAGAACATGGCCCCCTTTCATTTGCCTTCGTCTTGACAGATTCAATACTTGAGACAGAATTCTCCCTTCTAGTTTGTGTGTCTTTCATTTGTCTTTGTCTTGACAGACTCAATACTTGAGACGGAATTCTCCCTTCTAGTTTGTGTCAAGAGTTTTCTGCTCCTTGTAGTCCTCGATTATTCAAAACGATTATTCAAAACCCATCTTCTAGAACTACTATCTAAGGTGAGCTCGAGATAGTCCCATGTATCTTCAATGTCGGATTGTTCGAAATCCATCTTCTATAACTCTTATGTGAGCTCGAGCTAGCCCCCTGAATCTTCGAGGTCGGATCCTTCGAGTTCCATAATCAATAATAATGTGGACCCTAGATAGAAGAAACCACACAAGTTCTTTAACAATGGTTCGTACACGTGTAAACACCCTATTCGCTCCTCCATCATCGTGTATCTCCCAACTTAATGAACAATTCAATTTAAAGGCGTTCAAATCAAGACAATACAGACATGGATCCAATACATTGTATATCTCCCAACTCAATGAACAAATCAATTAATACAGACATGGATCCAATAAAGCATATTTATAAAAGAGTGGTTTTTAATCCAATACAACATATTTATAAAAGAGTGGTTTTTAATGTGATTTTTTGTCCCAACTCAATAGAAATAACATAGCAGAAAAATTTGAAATAAAATCTTGATTTGTATTATTTACACTGATTTTTTTTTGTATTATTTAGGTCAAAGAAATCCTTTGACCTAAAACCCAACAAAGAAAACAAATGAAACTTGATAATCTTCGAAAATTTTCATCCTCAACTTGGCAAAATAGACACCAAATAAAGAAGACGAGACACATGATGATATTCATAAAAATAACCATCCCGAGCGACACATGATGATATTCATAAAAATAACCAACCCAACCCAAAAACTTGATGATATTCATAAAAATAACCAACCCAACCCAAAAACTTGAATAATCTCGATCCACTTATAATTCACAACACTCCAAACATGAAACCTAATCCATCAAAATTGTAAAATATACATTTCATGAATTAAAATATTAAAATTATACATTTTATAAATAAATAAAAAACACTAAACATTCTGTTCTATAAAATAGAATTTATAGTAGAGTTCTCCATTTGAGAGGAAGGCGGAAGCTCACAAAAAACTACACACATCCTGCGATGCATCAGCATTAAAATAGGCAGAATTCTGAATTTCTATCAAGATTATCAACGATTTCCCCATTCCTCTCCACGCGAAAAGATAATTCCTGCTGCTCAGGTATTACATCAATGTGTACTGTACAGTTCTCATAAATCTCCCCACTGATGAGCATCCGAGATAGCCGAGCGTTAACTTTACTTTTCAACCATCGTCGCAAGGGGCGAACGCCACAAACCTGCAAGTACCACGTTACCACGTTATCCATTGAGAGGTTTTAAATGAGGATCCCCAACTAGGTCTTGCATTTTACTCACTAATTTTGATCCACATTGCCCGTAAACCACAAAGGCTAATGATCCTGCCTGCTTCACTAGTATTAACAAGTAAACAATGCATTAAATTATATTAATCGGCAAACGCACTAAAAACATCCCTTTACTATATACTTTGAACTAAGTTGATCGAGTACGCATAGACAGGCAGCACCCAATTTTTAAAGTTTGCGGGTGGAAAACGTTAAAATTTAAATAACAGAACTGAAATTTATATCGATAGAATTCATACAGAAGAAGAAAATCATGTGAAAATTGGAAAATCCGAAACTGAATGTGAAAGTTGAGAAAATTGAAAATCTCAGAAAGCAACTCTGTAAACTGAAGAGTTCACAGCTCTTAATGAAGAGTTCACAGCTCTTAAAGATCAACCGTTGGCCACCACCACCAACTGCCAGCAAAAATATCAGACTAAAATTACTCCCTAGACAGGTTCATGCAAAATATATGACAGACCATTGAAAATGCAAATAAGACATAAAATCTGATCATTGGGCATGAAGGACTCCAGTTAGACCCTTCATAATGAAAATTCTAAGCATCAAATCAGACAATATAATAATTTCAGATTGTTTCAAGGTGAGGTACATCAAATTTGGTCAGAGGCACCTTCCCACTACCGAACACGGGCTGTATCACCCGGGATGGGGAGACGTTTCTGGAATATGGATCAAGTCCCACGGAACAGGGAGAAGCATCCCCGGGAAAGGGAAATGCAAAGACATGACTACTAGGGTCGGGAACACATCACCTGGCAAAACAGACTCTGAATAAGAAACTGAAACAAAGAGATTGTTTTACTTCCAGGATGATAGGCTTCCCGAAGGACAATATACAAAGCTGAGTACCCACTTTTTAAAATCATGTTAGGAGGGAACATCAAGATACACATTTATATTTTTTTTTGATGTATGAATAATTAAAAATACCTGGAATTTATATCAATAGGATTCTTTCACTAATTATGTGAAATTTTGTATGAAGAACATTATGTGAAAATCGAAATGAAGAGCATCGAAATTGAAAATCGGAAAATCTGAAACTGAAAGCGAAAATTGAGAGAATTGAAAATCTGAGAAAATGAAATTGTAAACTGAAAAGTCCTGCTCTTTTAATATTCACTGTTGGCCACCACGACCAAAACTCTGCAAAACATCAAACTCCTAGAATAACTTTCCACACAGGTTTATATGACAGGGCATGTAAAATAGAAATCAGACCTTGAATAAAAATCACCGTACATGAAGAACACCGAGCAAACATTAGGAATGAAAAATACCAGGCATCAGAATAGAACATATAAATCGCAATTCTAGATTGTTTCAAAGGGAGGTAAGTCGAATTTAGTCAGGGAACCCTCCCACAACATCTCCTAGTCAGAGTCATGTCCCTTGCAATAGGGAAAGAGAGAAGCGACTCGTGAAGGAGATGCAGTGTCAAGTTTATTAGGGTCGGGGGCACATCCCCTGGCAAGTTAGACTGAATAAAAAAGAAACGAGGTGATTTACTTACGGGATCATAGGCTTTCTGAAGAACAAGATCCAGAGCGTCATCTGTAACCCCTAAAGCAACACCTCTCTCTGCAAGACGAATTGCTACATCTTTCATCTGTAGTCTAGCAACTTTCTTGAGCTCATCATGAGAAAGAGGATCAAATACAACTATCTCATCAAGTCTACCCAATAACTCTGGCCTGAAATGTCTTCTAACCTGCAACAATATTCAAAGGCATGTCAGAGCACCGCAGCCAACTTCGTGATACAATTATATTAAAAAGATGCATACACAGAGTCCAGGAATGCGTGCGCATACTTCTTGCATGACGTTCTCTCTTGCGTGTTTTATTGTTGTGGGGCCAGACAATGCATCAAGCAAGTGCTCTGCTCCAAGCTTGGATGTCATGATAATGACTGTGTTTGAGAAGCTAACTGTGCGACCTTGTCCATCCGTAAGTCTACCCTCATCAAGGGTTCGAAGCAAAGTGTTTAAGACTGAAGTGTGTGCTTTCTCAGCTTCATCAAAAATAACAACACTATAGGGTCTTCTCCTTACTGCTTCTGTCAGTTGCCCCCCTTCTTCATAACCAACATAACTGCCATCACAACATCAAACCATTTTAGTACATTACAACACCATTTTAGTACATTACAACAACAAATCGAGCAAAAATATAAATACAACTATACAAAAAAAGCGTCTTGCTGTCAACCAATTGAGTGTCTGGCTATCAACCAATCTCAATTAGAAACATCTAGCTGTTCACATACCCAGGAGGAGCACCTATGAGCCTTGGAACCGAATGTTGCTCCATATATTCAGACATATCAATACGAACCAGCTGATTTTCATCATCAAACAATTGAGCTGCAAGAGCCTTTGCCAGTTCCGTTTTGCCAACTCCAGTGGGCCCCAAGAATAGGAAAGATCCAATCGGCTCTTGAGGGCTTACAAGTCCCGCCCGCGACCTTAACACAGCTTTGGCAACCGCTTCAACCGCCTCTGCTTGTCCAACAACTCTTTCATGGAACCTGTCTATCAGTTGCTCCTTTTCATTCTGCCCAAGTCTTGTAACAGGGATACCAGTCCAGCGACTCACAACCTGCATTCATCACATAGTTATGTATCATGAACATCAGACACTATAGCTCTCATTGGGTTGTTCACAACCTGCATTCATCACATAGTTATGTATCATGAACATCAGACACTATAGCTCTCATTGGGTTGTCAACATAAATTCTGTCGATCATATTCAATGGAAGGTATGTATAGATACTTCGTTCAACGTACCTCTGCAATCTGATCAGGTCCCACACTCTCTGTTAACATGAGATTTTTTCCCATAGCTTCTTTTCTAGAAATTTCAGTCTTTCTTTCTTCAAGGGCCCTGTATAGTTTTGCAGCTTGTGCCACAGCCTTCCTACGCTTTGCTTTTTCCAGAGCAATCTGCAATTTCTGACATTCTTGCTTCAGTCCCCGGATTTCATCTACTCTCTCTTTTTCTTTTTGGTATTTCATTTTCAACGGTTTCAACTTATCTCTCAAATTATCATGCTCCTTGTGAAACTATAAGAATCAGAAAAGAAAAGAAAATGAGTTATTTAAAGGTTATGATACTAACGGTTCTTACCGACCAACAATTTTCACAATGTCAAACAACAGTGAACACCCCTCTCCCACCCGCCAACCCCCCAACATACAAAGAATTTTCAATAAACATCTTTACATCAGTGAATCCCCATCATAATAAAAATGCCTAAAGACTGATCACTGATCAGAAAGACAGCCAAGAAAATGCAATAAGGTTATCTCAAGTACAAACCTCAGCCAAACGAGCTTTACTGGCTTTATCTTTCTCCTTTTCAAGGGCATGCAACTTAAGTTCTAGTTGAACTCTTACATTTGCACATGCTTCATCCACAACATCAATTGCTTTGTCTGGAAGCTGTCGCTCTGTTCAGACAAACGGATTATCATGATTTTCAAAACGCCTCAAAGGAGTTCTTGATCTCTCAAGAATTAAGAGCAGAATATAATACACCAAATGATCAAGTAATAAACACTGCTTTTGGGATAATTCACACATATTGTAACTTATTCCACCTATAATAGCCAGGTATCAACTTACCGGTGATATATATACTTACCAGTGATATATCTACTTGATAATTGGACAGCATCTTCAAGTGCTCTGTCCAATATTCTCACGCCGTGGTGACCTTCGTACTTTTCTTTTAACCCACGAAGAATACTAATAGTTTCTTTCACACTAGGTTCAGCTACATAAACCTGAGCCATAATATCAATAGCGACAAATTTATTAAAACCACTAGAAGTGTGTGAACAGCCATATTAATACGTCTAATAACCCCACTAAGCACTCACTCGCTGGAATCGTCGCTCAAACGCAGCATCTTTCTCCACATACTTCCGGTACCCTTCCAGAGTAGTTGCTCCAATGCACCTAAGTTGGCCCCGAGCAAGCATCGGTTTAAATAAATTGGCAGCATCCATTGATCGCTCATCACGCCCTGGAAACAAAACAAAATTCAATTCGACACGATTACTTCACAACCAAAGCTTAAAACCAATCGCTTAAAAGGACCTTTAATCAATCAAGGTTAATAACATATATAATATTTGCTAGATCAAAAAATTGAATCGTAGGCAACCAAGACAGGTTTCTCTTTACCGGCACCCAGAACCAAATGGATTTCGTCAATAAAGAGGATAACTTTTCCATGAGCTTCTTCTACCTCTTTCAATACAGATTTAAGTCGCTCTTCGAATTCGCCTCTGTACGTGGCACCAGCCACTAGAGCTCCCATATCCAAGGCTATCAATCTCACTTCTACCAAATTGCTGTTTAAAACCATTTGAAAAACAAAATGAATTAGCGGCTCTACCAAGCTTGCATTCTGAAGATAATCCCGCCCAACACACTGTACCAGCGCGGACCCACAAAAGTCCCCAAATTTGGGGAAGGCAACCTACAAACCAAAATTTGCAAACAATATATATTTGTGTGCGTGCAAAAGAGCTTACCTTGGTACATCCCCTCGAACAATACTTTGTGCCAGCCCTTCCACCACAGCAGTCTTTCCAACACCAGGCTCTCCAATGAGAACAGGATGGTTCTTGGTCCTCTCAGACAAAATTTCAAGTACTCTCTGAATTTCTTTATCTCTACCAATGACAGGATCAAGCTTCCCAGCATCTTCAACCAAATCGCGGCCATATGTTTTCAAGGCCTGAAAATTAGTATCACCAGACGCAGTATCTGCTTTTTTGCCCTCTCCTCTGAGCTTCTCCACTTCGGATTTCACTCTCTCTATCCTCACACCTGCCTCTGTAAAGCAATCTGAAACCTGGGAGTTTTTTAGCACTCCAAGAATAAGATGATCTACTGCCAAATGAGTGTCCCCCTTGCTCTTTTGTAAATACAGAGCACGTTTGATGCAGTATCTTATTTCAGTGTTAGGAGTAATACTGTCGGGGGCAGGATCTTGGGATGGGAGTTTCTTCAGGGCCTGTCGAAGGACTCTCTGTACTGCTTCCACAGTTTCCTCTCCAGCTGTAGCAGCAGATGAAATCGCTTGATGGAGAATACCCCCTTCGTCCTCGGTAAGAGCTATGGCCAAATGTACAGGAGTGTACTCGGCGTGACCAGATTCTGTAGCGATCTCTTGGGCCGCGGCTAGAGCCTCATTTGTTTTTTGTGTAAATTTCTCGGGATTCATTTTATATTGCGCTCTGTGAAATCGGTTTTGTGCGGTATTATGGAGATCCTTTTCTCTTCCTTGCACCTACAGCATCATCAGCCAGAAATTGATCAGCATTACAAACAGGAAATATAATCTTTAGCATTGCAGGAAAAGCTTGACAAACGCCGGAATATGAAAAGATTTATAAAGACGGCAAAATAATCGGATAAAATTCACGAATAAAAGATGTGATCAGACAATTCTACATTCAAACTCATACAAATTACAAAAATTCTACATTCAAACTCATACAAATTACAAAAATTCTAAGGCTTCGATAAGAGAGAACAAAAAATAAAGATTTCCAAAGGATTGCCATCAAACTCCACTCAGGAATGCCAATTACAGTATTCACACGAAAATATCAACAATAACGTAAATACCCATAACCAGTCACAAGAATAAATCCTGATCGGGCAAAATATATTAAAACTTAAAAGCTAGAACCCTAGATATCAACAATAACGTAAATACCGATAACCAGTCCCAATAATAAATCCTGATCGGGCAAAATATATTAAAACTTAAAAGCTAGAACCCTAGGGCAGCGCCTAACCAGCCATATATACCCGGAGATGCACGCGACATAGCCCGTTAACACGCAAATTGCCTTTTTTATTTAGTGACGAGTTTTCAAATTCGTGTGTTAACGGATTATCTCGCGTGCTCGCGTGCATCTCCTGGTGCGTGCTCGCGTGCATCTCCTGGTGCATTGAATACGCGATATATGGCTGGTTAGGGGCTGCCGGCGGAACCTGATTTGGAGGAATAGCGTGATCAAAATCCAAAATCGCACTTCCTAAGTTAAACAAATTATAAATATTGTGCAATGAGGCGATAAAAACTACCTCAAGCAATAGACAAAAACATATTGAAGACTTTCTAAGGATTCGTATCGGACTCCGCCATTAAACCCCAAATTACGTTTTCCACCAAAACCTACAAATCCAGCATTGATCTACTTGCAGATCTGAAAATTAAAAACAGAGAATAACAGAAGAGAATAACAGAACAGACTGTAGACACAGACACAAACACTGGAATAACACAGGTCTGCAAACAATACCACTACTTTATTATAAAGAAGAGATGAGCATTTTATAAACAATGCAATCATTCTCTTTATTACAAAAGATAAAATCAAACTGCATAATTAGATAAAGCCAATATATTTTAGATATTTCCTTTTTCCTAGTTTTTCAGATGTTTCCCTATTTTCTATTCTTGGATGTTTCCAATGAAATAGTACGCTTTTTCTTGGTTTCTTGGTTGCCCAATCAGTGAGATGTTGCTGATTTTTGTGTCCTTTCTACTACTTTATTATGAAGAATCTACTACTTTATTATGAAGAAGAGATGAGCATTTTATAAACAATGCAATCATTCTCTTTATTACAAAAGATAAAATCAAACTGCATAATTAGATAAAGCCAAAAGATAAAATCAAACTGCATAATTTATTACAAAAGATAAAATCAAACTGCATAATTAGATAAAGCCAAAAGATAAAATCAAACTGCATAATTAGATAAAGGCAATATATTTTAGATGTTTACTTTTTCCTAGTTAGATAAAGCCAATATATTTTAGATGTTTACTTTTTCCTAGTTTTTCAGATGTTTCCCTATTTTCTATTCTTGGATGTTTCCAATGAAATAGTTCTTGGATGTTTCCAATGAAATAGTCCGCTTTTTCTTGGTTGCCCAATCAGTGAGATGTTGCTGATTTTTGTGTCCTTTCTGGTTGCCCAAGCATACCTGTGGAAAACCTCCAAACAAATAAAAACTTACAAATCCAGCATGTGGAAAACCTCCCAAACAAATGAAAACCTACAAATCCAGCATACTTCTCAAAAACTTTCAAAAACCAGTCAGATTTTTTAGCTTCACTGATTCTTTAACTTCCCTGTCTGAAAATCGCCTAATGAAAAAAAGCAAAGCCAGTTATTCTTTATATTTATGAAAGAAAAGAATAATCGAGATGTTCCTGCTGTTGCCGTCCCTAACAGGCCTTTCTTCCTTTCCAACTGTAGCCGCCTATATATCTGCCCCAGGTTCCCTGCGCTACCCTGCAACCAGCCGTAGCCTATATATATCCCCCATGCCACCCACAGTAAGCTAATGAGAAAGGCTTAGTGTGAAGGTCCGAACCCGGATACATGCAAATCACTCTGTTGAGCGTAGCGAGCGGCCCCCCCTCTCTTGGTAACAGAGTGTAAGCCGCACTGGGTTTCTACCATCTTCGCGTAACACTGGCCAGACACGTGCCGGGAAGTTAATGCGACAGGTTAAAGAGTTTTTTTTTTAAATTATTTATAACCTTTCGTATCAATATATAAACATAAAGCATTACACTATAATGTAATATAAACATAAAGCATTACACTATAATAATAATAATAAAAAGTTTTTACCTATATATAAAATAAACAAATATATATATATATATATATTTTAATTTAATTATTAAATATAATTTTATTTTATTTTATTTTATATTTTATTTAAAAACATGTAACTTTTTAAAATTATATTATCTATAAATATGTGATAATTATTTTAAATTTATGAATTTAGGTCCATGTAATTTATATTAAGTTTTTGAAACATATTATTGGTGATAATTAAATTAAAAATTATTTGTCCACTTCGAATTATTAGTGGGGTTCAAATTATTAGTATGGTTCATTGTAACAACAAGATAGTGAGAATACTTGGAATCATTAGTGCGGTTCATTGTAACAACAAGATAGTGAGAACACTTCTCTTTTTTTTATTCAAGATAGAAATACAGTATTAAAAATATTCAATTAATTTTTTATTTTTTTAAGTTTTTATTCATGATAGAAATAAAATATTAAAACATTTCAATTTATTGTTTTTAAGTTTTTATTAGGATAGAAATAAAATATTAAAGAATTTTAATTGAATAGACTATGTCTAGATAATCTTCGGCAAAATCACATAATCAATCTTTTGTCGACGCGTTTCGAACCAACCAGTGTGGTTCATCGTCAGGACGATGAACCACACTGGTTGGTTCGAAACGCGTCGACAAAAGATTGATTATGTGATTTTGCCGAAGATTATCTAGACAATGTTATGGATCACAGATGAATAAACTATATTAGTTTTAGTGTACGTTCTTCATTATTATCATCATTATTATTTTGATTTTTTTTAATTGTTTTATCAAAATCAAATATGTATTATAATAATGAATGAGTGTTTAATAATACATATATTTTTAATTTCTATTGATATATTACAAAATTACCAAGGTCATGATTTGTTCTCTGTTTTTTTGCTTACTCCTTGGAAACTAGACTAAAGATAGAATAATTGTTTATCAAATTGTTGTAGCGGCTACAACAACCCCCCAAATTTTTGACATTCTAAAAATTTGGATCCCCGTATCTTGAAATCCTCATAAGGTGCATTCCAATGGTTATCCTAAGCCTATATGTCCTCAAGATTCTCCTAAGTCTTCTTATTCGTCTAAAATCTGCCCAAAGGTTAGTATCACACTTTTCTCATGTAATCTGTGATTGCATATTTTTCATATTTGTTGTTTGAGTTACCCTTTCGTTCTGCCTTCCTGATGCTATGTCTCCCTCAGGCCTCTAATAATGTATAAATACCATTAGCCTCTACACTTAGTGTAGCACCACAAACCATCTCGCTCTCCCACAATGGCAGGAACTCCCTCAACTTACCCTGCAAACCTTTTTGGTGTAACACCCTCCTCCCACATATACCCAAGTAACCGACCAACCAGAGCAAACATGTGATGAGAAGTTACTATGATATGATTTGACTCCCTATGTGTCAGATAAGGAAGTGGAATTGACAGAAACACACCATACAGGCCTTCCACATCAACGACAGAACTCCTAGGAGCCATCCCAACCACTCAGGTAACCAACCCTTGGGTCCCACTGATTTTTATACCATTAAACCCCCAGATGCTCCCTTGATATGGACAAGCATGCATCCAAGAGGCTTCAGACGCTCCCACAGCATGGGTATGCATGTGTCTGGGGACTTTTCTCCTCAGACCTGTGCCTGCAACTCCGAGATTTGTGCCACTTTTTCAGGCCGAGAGCCCAGGTCACTGCCCAAAACTCAATGACAGGTTCAGAAATGAATTATCACAATGAAACAATGATACATTTGCAAAAACATTGACTAGGACTATATTGGACCCCTACTAGCCATGACAGGCATTTCGTCAAACATATCACAAATATGAAAGCTACAGGTCTTAACAACATAACTGAGCATAGGAGTGTCATACTTATCTGAGATTTGCTATAAGGCATTTTTTCCTTATCACATTAGTTGCATTATCATCTATTAGGCCATAGATACATTGTTCATTCAATTACAAGTAAAAACATGATGAGACCCATACATAGTCACAGTCATAATACATGTTCATAACCAGCATAATAACAACAGAAATACCAAAGAAACAACAACCATATAATCCACATATAAACCAATATAATACTCATGAATTAACAAGGAGAAATAACCTCATATTAATGATGCAAAAGCCAACTCGGTATGGGACTACCACGTTCCACTTGACCATAGATTGGCTGAGCCAAGTCTCTCTTCAGCCAATCACCCTAGTGTCATATTCCAGGCATGAATGCGGGATCTCATAAAACACATCAATCAAAACCATCCAGGGCTTCCAGAGGCCAAACCACCTCAACCCTCAACCAATGATTCCACCTCACGGTCGAACATCACTAGCCATCACCAGATTGGTCTCTACCCAAGCTGTCCAGGGCTCTAGAGCATTTGTTCCAACCCAGCTTCCAAGACTAGTAACTCTACCCACGGCTGTCGCCGAACTCCAAAGCGTTTGTCCAACCAAGGCTCCACGACTAGTAACTCAACCCACAACTTCTGTCGGGATCCAAAGCGTTTGTCCAGCCAAGGCTCCAGGACTAGTAACTCAACCCACCAAGGGCTCTAGAGTGTTTTTCCAACCAAGGCTCCAGGACTAATACCTCAACCCAAGTTGTTACAGGGCTTTTAGAGTGTTTTTCCAACCAAGGCTCTAGGATTAGTAACTCAACCCAAGTCGTTATAGGGCTTCCTGAGCATTTTTCCAACCAAGGTTCCAGGAAATAATAACTCAACCCACAACAAGAGGAATATGAGAACAAACCAGAAAACAAAAGTAAAACCCACAACACCATGACTATCCAGGAAATGGAAAGGCTGGGCAAAACCATTGTCAATCCGGGAAATCCTCCATGCCAATGACAAATCATAACCAAGAAACCACATGCATGTGCCATGCATGCAAAAACTAACAAGGAATCATACATGTAACTCGGTACCTGCAAGCAAAACCCACTGTAGTTGTTGATCCCAATGCCCTCTTACACTTTTCTGCTTTTCCTTTTCCTTCTTGCTCCAAATTCCAAGTATGCCACACTCTTCCAAGAGTGTTTAAAGAAAAATCTAAGTGTCCAAGAGTATGAGAGAGAGAGAAAGAATAGAAGAGAGCTCCACCAAAACCTATCAAGAACTTCCAACTTATCCTTAGAAGCCTTTTTATCAATGAGGCCTCTATTTTCTTCAATTTCCATTATTTTCCTTCAATTTCCTCCTCACATGCAACCTGTGACCTTTCACCTTCTTTTTCTCCTAATTTCTTTTATTTTCATAAATAAAATGCCAATAAATGCCTCATGCCTTTCCAAAGCCTTTTCCATTTCCTTTGCCAATTTCCTTAGCCATAATAAACCGAAGTGACATCCCACTAGGATGTTTTTTCCCACCATTTAGCTTGGAATATGTGTCCCATGACCATGGTCTTATATTTTTATATTTACATGGATTTTTAACCAGGGTTGTTACAGAACCCTCCCCCTTGGGGGAACACCATCCTCGGTGTTTGATGACACCTATAACCAGCAAGACCGCTGAAAACAAAACATACTGCCCATTTAGCTTTATAACATAACTCATTGCAGTATTTACAATGACCATCTGCTAAAACATGACAAACATACCATTTATTGGAGATTTATAACACAACTAATTACGATATTTACAATAATAACCACATATACACACATACACATTTGCTTCACCCAACAAATAATCATATTGCCTATGGAGCTTTATAAATCCAACTCGATACAATATTTACAATAATAAACACATATACACATATGCACATTTGCTCAACCAACAAATAAAAGGATATGGTGCCTGCATCCGCAACAAGGGAATCCAGAGGCTCACACCTCCACCCTCAAAGTAATACCTGGATTCACCTCCTTCCCAGGAAGTCCAAAATCCACTGCAAGGTTAAATCTGTATCCAATGTCCAACACTATAATCCTGCGCCACTTGTCCTCTCAGTGAACAGTTACTGCCTCATTGTTCCAGGGCACACTCCCAATGTGCATTTGATTCGATATGGCAATGTTAATTACCAAAACAAATATATCCCCGGACTTCCCTTCTCTGCTACGCAATCTGTCGGGCAATCTGGCCACCCCCTTCCGTGCAGTCACACACCTTCCAAGTTTCATCAGCACCCCCATCCCAGGCATTCCATCCCTTGACAAAGTTTCCTCGCATTGGAAGGTCCAAAAACCAAGGCATATCCCTGCCTTAAAACCATCATACCAGTCATAGCATGCTCATGGCAATCAATGGACACTATTGGGTACCAGTGTCCCACAATGGCCCTGCTCCTGAATGCTTTACTAGCATACTGTTGCTTATTCCAATTCCTTTTTATGTTGTTGCTAATGCTTACTGTCAGTTTCGACCACCCAACCGGGCATTTCATGCTTTCCTGTACCAAGCACATAATTTCCATTAATTCAAAATAAATTGAAATAACTTCAAATCATACCTCATTGGTGGTCTGTCAAAAAGGTATACTTGCAATTTTGTTTGTTTCCTGTCACAACAAGTCAAACTAGCATCTTTGACCAAATTATCATGTATAAACATATCACATTAGGTTAGCTCAAAACACAACCATCATAGATCAAAATCATAAATCGCATGTAACCATCATAAACTAGAATCATAGATCACATGTAATCATCATAGATCGTAATCATAAATCACATGCATAATAAAACTAAAATAAAAATATTGATACTTATCCTTTAATCAATCCTTAGCTTCTACCTTTGTCCTTATTTCATACACACATCGGATCGTTTGCCACACCCGAAAAACACCCAGTGCCTTCGGGCCTCAACCATGTGCACATACACATAGTGTGCATCACACACATACAACCACACACGACATACAACACCATGCAATACATGCACCTACACCTGACATACCACACATACAACTACACCCAGTGTAGAACACAACACAATACATATTCCTACATCCGGTGTACACCACCACACAATACATACACCTACACCTGATGTACAACACAATACATATACATACACAAAGTACAACACAACAAATACACATGTCACGATGTTGGCTTGAGGGGGCTTGGACCCAAGTTCAGAGTTAGTTGTGCTAACTAACAAAACCCTACATTACCAGCCCTTTCGGCAACAACTTTGCGTAGCACAGGCTGCAGTCTCACCTAAGACAATATTGGGGGATGCCAGAACTATGTTTCTGCATCTAAAGGAATATGTTATGTGTTTCTATTACTCCTATAAACAATTTTCACAGAAATCAAAATCCAGAGAGCTAATACTCATACCTTCTACCATACCTTTACCATGAAGTATTCGAAGACCCTTCTCTCCAATATGTCCAAGCCTTTGATGCCACAGCATGGTCTTCTATCCAGAGACCACTAGATTTTCTACTCCACTTTCAGGAACCACAGAACTGTTTCACCCATCAACAACAGTGCTACCTTGCAGCTTGTACAAAGTTCCAATCCGAACTCCCCGCATCAATACTAGTGCTCCCCAAGCCATCTTGCAGGTATCCTTCTCGAACACTATTTTTACATCTGCATCATCCAGCTTGCTAACAGAAATCAAATTTCTCGTTAATGCAGGAATATGCAGAACACCCGAAAGTGTTCTAACCCTTCCACCTTGCAGCTTCAACTTTACTTTTCACGACCAATGATTCTAGCCTTCCTGTCATCCCCCAAGAAGACATCACCACCATCATATTTCTCATACTCGCAAAACCACCCTCTATGGGGAGTGAAGTGAAAGGATGCACCTAAGTCAATCAACCATACCTCATGTTCTACATGTGTACTTGAAGAAGCCAAGAACACATCCCCACCTTCATCTGAGGTGGTTTTCCCCTCTACAGAAGGAGCATCATCAGATCCCTTTATTTTGTTAGGAGCTTTAGATTTACAGTCCCTTTTGTAGTGCCCTTCCTTTCCACATTTCCAACACACCACCTTTATAGGTTTTCCTGGAGATTTAGATCTCCCTCTAGATTTAGATCTCCCACTCGATGACTTATTTTTGTTTCTGTTCTAGGATCTCCCTCGTATAGACAAGACATCACCATGTTGGCTCTCCATATTTTTCTGTCTCATCTCCTTCGTCAGCAAGGATGAGACTATTTCATCAAACTGCAAGGTAGTTGCATTGCTACCTATTGCAATAACCAAACTATCCCACGAATCTAATAGAGAACACAACAAACTGATGCACTTATCTTCATCTGAAATTTTAATATCAACAGATGCTAACTGACTTACCACAGTATTAAATGCGTTCAGATGCTCTGTCACCGAGTCTCCATCTTTCATCCTCAGGTTATACAGCTTTTTCCGTAGGAACAGTTTATTCACCAGAGGCTTAGATTGGTACAAAGTCCCTAACTTGTCCCACAAAGCCTTCGTCGTAGCTTCCCCTCATACATTCAGCAATACTGAATAAGAGACACACAATCGTATTCTGCTCTTTGTCTTCCGATCCAACTTCTTCCATGCTTCATCAGACACTCCCATTGGTTTAGAACCCGAATCTACCGTGATCCACTGATCTTTATCCACCAACAGATCCTCCATTTTGAGTTTCCACAACTCAAAACTCTGACAATTAAATTTCTCGATCTCTATCTTTCCACTGCTCACCATCTTCTTTCACCAACAAAATCGATCTCGCAGATCTCCCACTGAACAGGGTCTACCATAGGCCCGAGCGAAACCCCTAAGCAACAATGGCGTCGCCTTTAAGCTAAAACAACTCTGATACCAAATGTAGGTTTTAACCATGTACATAAATTACCTGCATACGAATTCTAAAACACATAAAATAAACAATGCGAGAGCATAACACATAAAACACATATACAAAGAGATTTTCCCCTGGATCCCAAAACCGAGACTACCAGCTTGATTTTTCATTATGTTCCTTTCAATGTTATAATACATATTTATACATGCCGAAGCATCCAATACCATGGACCGAAAACCATCGCGTCCAATACTATGGACTGAAAAGCCATTGTGTCCAAAATACATGTATGGAAATCATGCACAAAACCATAGGTGGGTCCACCCAACTTAACATAGGGTCCAAAACCAAAATTTTCTAGGGCGTTGCCCGGACCCCATAAAGTGGGGTTACGGGTACGCCTTAAACCCCCTGTGACCTCCCACCTGCTACACAATTGGCGCAACGAAGGGGGGGCTCCGCCCCCTCTCTAACCCCCCGATTAACTATGTGGGCTAGTCGTGGAAAGAATATAACACAACATGTTGAGATTGCAACAAGATGATGGAGCTTAGTGAAAAGAGTCGCCTTCACTAAGTGGGCCCGCAGGCAAATTATGGCGCAAGTTCTATTTTTGATCACAGTGTGGATGATCACAGTGTGGGTGACCACAGTGTGAGTGATCACATTGTGAGTGATCACAATGTGGGTGACCAAAGTGTGGGTGACCACAGTGTGGGTGATCAAAGTCTATTTTTACACTGGCTGTCAAAAATAGAAAAGTCAAATATTATTCTCTCATAATAATATTTGGACTATAAACTTGATCTTATTCTCTTGGAGCACTTCAGTTTGAGCTACAGATGTGGCCCAAGCAGCTGTCAGAAGGAAGTACGCTTTTCTTATGAGTCAGTTGAGTTGTTGCATGCATGACTTCAGTTAGAACTCAATTAGTTCAGTTTGGTGGAGTTGATTGTGGAGTTGATGGAGTTGTGTTCAGTTTGACTTGGTTAAACTAGTTGTAGTTAGTCTAACTGCAAATAAACTAATGATGAGTTGTTAAACTATTTATTAACTCATGATGCAACTAATGAATACATCAGTTAACTCAGTTGCATGTCAGTGCATGTTCAGTTCAACAGGGACAAGTGGTAGAGAATCAGATTGCTATCAGTTGTGGCTATAGTTGTGCACCAGATCTTGCACAATCAAGGGATTGAGTATGCCAATGAGTTTGCTCGCGTATTTTCCTAGTATTGTAGCCTTTGCTCACGTCCAACAAAGTGTGAGTGATTATTTTGAGGTGAAATACGAGTTTGGTAAGCCATTCTCATCAATTCTTGAGCAGGTATTGAGCAGTGGAGGCAGGCAAGCAGTGGAATAGATTTGGAGATCAGATCTGAGCTGTATTGTGTGTAACAGGTGGAGCTGGTACTGGATTGCTTGTGATAAGCATTGTACTTTGTAATGTTACATGGTCTCAATCATTAATATACAGATAGTTGGGGTTTTTAGCGAGATGCTTTCCCCGGGTTACATACTGTGTTAATGTGTGAATGCTCTTGATGTTTTATTGTTATTGATGCTGCTATATTGATGATCAACGTAGAGGAGCTTATGTATTGTGTATGTATTCCGCAATATTACATGATCAGGATAATCTCTGTTGAATATGTGTTAAATTATTCGAAATTTCTACATGGTATCAGAGCTGCTTGATTTATAGAAGAGATTTTTACAGGATATCAAGCGAGGATTGATCATCAGATCTACTATTCAGGAAGTGTTTACATTCTATTTCTTTAGGCAGAGTCTGTAATCGGGCCAGGTAGCTTCTGGATTCATCCTTCCTTTGGAAGGTGAGATATCCAGTGAATGCCCATACAGTCAATCTCTGTACGAGAAATATTGTGTTCTCACGAATCTTAGATCGGAAGTGGTTGAGTTGGTTGCTGGTGGAATTCGAATTTGCAGCAGTGTTTTCTTGGTGACAATGCAGCAATATCTTTCAACGGATTGCGATTGGAGTATGCTCTTGAGGGCAGCTCAAACTATATTGCATGGAAGGACAGGATGGAGGCAGTATTGGATGATAACGGGCTGAAGGAGTTCATAGATACGGATATCCCAAAGCCTACTGATGCTTCTCAAGCTGATGCTTGGCAAAAGAAGATCGCAAAATGTCAAAGGATTCTGTTGGAGGGCGTGAAGGATCACATTGTGTCCAGCCTCCATGGAAAGGCTACTCCATATTTGATGTGGAAATCATTAACAGAATTATTCCAAAGCAAGAGCGATCAGAGGAAGCTAGCGCTCAAAGATAAACTCAGAAACATCAAATGCGAGAAGGGTGACAGTATTCCCAAGTATCTCACGAAGTTCACTCAGTGTCGAGATGAGCTGGGAAGTGTGGGGGTTACTATCGATGATGAGGACTTGGTGAGCTTGGCTCTCCTTGGTCTTCCGAAGAGTTGGCATTCCTATCAGGACTCTATCAATGGTCGGGAGAAATTGCCAGGATGGGAAAGACTATGGTCAGATCTTGTGTAGGAGGAGATCAGGCGAAGTACCAGGGACGGATCTTCGTCAAAGGGAGCTAATGAAGAGAATTGTGCTTTGGCTGCCAAAGAAAAGAAAGGGAAGAGCAAGAAAGCTTCTCAGTCTGGTGCGAAAGGCAAGAAGCAGGATATGTCCAAGGTGAAGTGTTTTCACTGTCACCAGCACGGACACTATGCCACTAATTGTCCGCAGAAGAAGAAGAACAAGCAGGCTGCTGGATCTTCAGCAGGAGAGGCTCTAGCCTCACAGTTTGAGCTTGATTTTTCATTGATCGCATGCTTGGTTTCAAGTGTGATGGGATCCGTGTGGTTCTTGGACAGTGGTGCGTCTTTTCACATGACGGGAGATAAAGATTTGTTCTCTGATCTGGAGGACAAAGATCTTGGAGTGCACATCGAGATGGGTGATGATGGTAGATACAGTGCGACCGGTATTGGTACCATTTTCTTTGAGAGGGAGTTTGGTAAACCCTTCGTATTGAAGAAAGTCATGCATGTTCCAGGATTGAAGAAGAATCTTATGTCAGTGGCGATGTTAGAAGACAAGGGGTATGATGTTGTTTTCAACGAGGGAAAGGCTTTCCTGCGCAGCAAGACAACTGGTGAGACCCGGAAGATAGGGGTTCGAGTGAGGAACCTTTATCAGTTGCATGTAGATGGATGCGCAGCAATGGGAAGCAAGGCAGAACGATTGGTGAGCCGGGATGATGCGAGTTGTGGCACAGGAGATTGGGTCACCTTCACCATGGAGCCTTGAAGATACTGCAGTAGATCACTATAGGGCTTCCTAAAGGCACACTTGCACAGTCAGATCAATGCAAGGGGTGTACTTTGGGGAAGTTTGTGAAAGCCACCTTTCACGAGAAGGATAGTTGCGCCACGACGATCCTTGAGAGAATTCACACAGACGTGTGTGGACCTTTCTCAGTTGCTTCGACAACAAAACACAGGTATTATGTGATTTTTGTTGATGATTTCTCTCGTAAGTGCTGGATCTTCTTCATGCAGAAGAAGAGAGAGACATATTCAAAGTTTTGTGAATTCAAAGCACTGGTCGAGAAGGAGTCGAGGAAGAAGGTGAAGGCTCTTAGGAGCGATAATGGTGGTGAATACATCTCGGACGAGTTCAAGGATTTCTGTAAGGCAGAAGGGATTCGTAGAGAGCTCATAGCTCCCCATAACCCACAGCAGAACGGGGTAGCTGAGCGGAAGAACAGAACGATCATGGGTGCTGCACGGGCAATGTTGCATGATCAGGGCCTACCCCTTCACTTGTGGGCGGAAGCATGCAATACAACAGTTTATGTGCAGAACCGTTGTCCTCATAGGATACTTGGCATGAGTACACCCGAGGAGGCTTATTCTGGTAAGAAGCCTGATCTTTCTCATTTGAGGATTTTTGGTGCTAACATTTACATGCATGTGACAAAGGATGCCAGAAAGAAGTTGGAGCCGACCGCAGAGGTTGGGATATTTGTGGGGTACACTGATACGCCCCACAACTATCGTGTGTATTTGCCAGACAGTGGTAAAACTGTTGTACGACGGGATATAAAATTTCAGGAGGAGAAAGCCATGAAGTGTTCGCTTGAGAGGGAGCTACACTTGCATGTAGATGAGGAGCTATTAGTTCCTAAGGATGAACTTCAGGATGTGGATCAGCCACAGGATGAGGTTCATGGAGTGGACGAGTCCACTCATGCAGCGCCAACCATCAGAGGGCGAAAGCGCTTGACAGAAGCTGAGCGACTGGCTCAAGATGCAGAGAAAGTTGTAGGACCACCTACAGCCCAACGTAGGCAGAGACAGTCACCTGATCGGTACACTGGATACATGGCTCTTATGAGCAAGTGTGTTGTGACTGAGCCATCCTCTTTCGAGGAAGCTATGGAGGATCCCGCATGGGTAGACGCCATGGTGGAAGAGTATGATTCTATTGTCAGAAACAGTGCATGGGAGATTGTTCCTAGACCAGAAGGGAAATTAGTGGTGGGTTCGAGATGGATCTACAAAGTTAAGCAGGCAGCTGACGGGAGTGTGGAGAAGCACAAGGCAAGATTTGTTGCCCGAGGCTTTTCACAGATTGAGGGGATCGATTATGAGGAGACCTTTGCACCTGTCGCAAGGTATTCTTTCATACAGACGATTCTTGCTCTCTCAGCGCAGATGGGATGGCACATTCATCAGATGGATGTGAAGACTGCGTTCCTCAACGGAGTCATTGAGGAGGAGGTGTACATTGAGCATCCCGAAGGCTTTGAGGTCTTCAGCAGCGAGTCGCATGTGTGCAGGCTCAAGAGAGTGCTGTATGGGTTGAAGCAAGCACCACGTGCTTGGTACACACGGATAGACAGCTATTTCACAGGACTTGGATTCTCCAAGAGCGAGGCGGATCCTAACCTATACCAGATTGTGGTGGAGGGTAAGTTGCTTATCATTGTACTGTCTATTGATGATTTGATTCTAACGGGTGATGAGCTGTTGATACTTTCATGCAAGAAGGATCTTGCTACAAAGTTTGAGATGAAGGACTTGGGCCTCCTTCACTATTTCCTAGGATTGGAAATATGGCAGCGTAGTGGTGGACTGTTTGTTTCTCAGGGCAAGTATGCTCGGGAGATACTGGAGAAGTTCAACATGCATGGCTGCAAGCCTGTTGATACTCCTCTTCCTGGAGGTTGGAGGAAGGAGGATGCCACTTCGAGAGAAGAAGTGGATGCCACTGTTTATCGACAGTTGGTGGGGTCGCTGATGTATTTGGTCAATACACGACCTGATATATGCTATGCAGTTAACCAGCTTTCACAAGCTATGGTTAAGCCTACCAAGCTCTTTTGGAAGGTGGGCAAGCATGTATTGCGCTACTTGAGAGGCACATCAGGATATGGTTTGTGGTACAGACAGGAGGATGAGGTGAAGCTATGTGGCTTCACGGATGTAGATTGGGCAGGGAGCCCATTGGACAGAAAGAGCACATCAGGAGGGGTCTTCAGTATTGGATCGACAGCAGTTTCTTGGTACAGCAGGAAGCAGAGATCCGTGGCACTCAGTTCAGCGGAGGCCGAGTATATGGTAGCAAGTTTGGCTGCATGCGAGGCTATAGGGATGAGGAAGATCCTGGTTGGTTTGTTCGGTTCTCATTTGGATCCTACTGTGATTTACTGTGATAACCAGAGTTGCATTAAACTCTCGGCTAATCCTGTATTTCATGATAGATCTAAACATATTGACATCAGGTACCATCATATTAGAGATTGTGTGCAGGAGGATCATGTTACTTTCGTACATTCCAACGGAGGATCAGGATACTGATATTCTGACGAAGGCTCTCACCAGAAGCAAATTCGAGTACCACTGAGGCAGGATAGGGGTTGCTGATAATCCATATCTTGTCGAGAGGGAGTGTTGAGATTGCAACAAGATGATGGAGCTTAGTGAAAAGAGTCGCCTTCACTAAGTGGGCCCGTAGGCAAATTATGGCACAAGTTCTATTTTTGATCACAGTGTGGATGATCACAGTGTGGGTGACCACAGTGTGAGTGATCACAATGTGGGTGACCAAAGTGTGGGTGATCAAAGTCTATTTTTAGACTGGCTGTCAAAAATAGAAAAGTCAAATATTATTGTCTCATAATAATATTTGGACTATAAACTTGATCTTATTCTCTTGGAGCACTTTAGTTTGAGCTACAGATGTGGCCCATGCAGCTGTCAGAAGGAAGTACGCTTTTCTTATGAGTCAGTTGAGTTGTTGCATGCATGACTTCAGTTAGAACTCAATCAGTTGAGTTTGGTGGAGTTGATTGTGGAGTTGTGTTCAGTTTGACTTGGTTAAACTAGTTGTAGTTAGTCTAACTGCAAATAGACTAATGATGAGTTGTTAAACTAATTATTAACTCATGATGCAACTAATGAATACATCAGTTAACTTAGTTGCATGTCAGTGCATGTTCAGTTCAACAGGGACAGGTGGTAGAGAATCAGATTGCTATCAGTTGTGACTATAGTTGTGCACCAGATCTTGCACAATCAAGGGATTGAGTATGCCAATGAGTTTGCTCACGTATTTTCCCAATATTGTAGCCTTTGCTCACGTCCAACAAAGTGTGAGTGATTATTTTGAGGTGAAATACGAGTTTGGTAAGCCATTCTCATCAGTTCTTGAGCAGGTATTGAGCAGTGGAGGCAAGCAAGCAGTGTAATAGATTTGGAGATCAGATCTGAGCTGTATTGTGTGTAACAGGTGGAGCTGGTACTGGATTGCTTGTGATAAGCATTGTACTTTGTAATGTTACATGGTCTCAATCATTAATATACAGATAGTTGGGGTTTTTAGCGAGATGATTTCCCTGGGTTACATACTGTGTTAATGTGTGAATGCTCTTGATGTTTTATTGTTATTGATGCTGCTATATTGATGATCAACGTAGAGGAGCTTATGTATTGTGTATGTATTCCGCAATAGTACATGATCAAGATAATCTCTGTTGAATATGTGTTAAATTATTCAAAATTTCTACACAACACAACAATTACATGTATGAAACAACCCAAAGAAAGGACAACAAAGATGGGAAAGTTGAACATTTTATGTATGGATTGAGACATGGAAATGTTAATTTATCAAAGTTCCCCAGTAGTACATCTCTTCCCAAGAGTGATTACACTTGACTAGAACATAATGATGACTACCAAGGTGAAACAAGGTCACTAGTTTCATGTTGGCTACATATGTCATTAACCCATGGTCACTACTTTCATGCTAAATACATATGTCATTAACATTTAATATGCAAAAATGAACAAATGTACCTCGTGTGTTGGTCACCAAAATCATCAACTGCGAGTTGAACATGGTGTCAAGCATCTCTAGGAAACTGTATGTGGAGAAAGATTGATGTCAATTGTGGAGCTACTATATGTGATTAGGATCATAGGAGAATAAATATCCTCTAATTACCCTTAAATATGAATGAGTAACAAGCCAAATTCCCCATAAAACAAACAAGATAGAGCTTTACAAGTTATTTATGATTTCTTTGTTAACCAAGAAAAAACACTAAACAAATAAAAGATTAACAATCATGACCTATATGGTTGCAAGTGAGTAACCATATACAACTACAAAGATCAAGGTATAGATATAATTCATGACATGCAATGTAAGGCTAATGGAAGCTAATGTACAAGTGGATGAGGTCCCACCATTTTAGGAGTAGAGTTGCATAATTGCCTGTGTGAAGCAAGTCATGGATGTCATATGTGAGAGAGATCACTAAATTGCTCAAAATAAAGGACATGTTAAGGTACTGTAGTAGCGGCTGCAACACCCTGCAAAATTATAGCATGCATTTAATTTTGGAGCCTCCCTTTAGTTTTTACTTGATTTTTGCATGCGCTCGGGTTCACTTTGTGGGCTTGTGTGAGTCTTTGGACCCACCTTGCTTGACCATTCAACGGGCAACTTCTGCATGTTGGTAACAATGTCTTGCTTGCAACCATGTTCTGGTCGTACACAAGGTCTCTGCTTTGTGTGTACATGTTGTGTTCAGTATGATTAGTTTTTTTGTGCTAATAAAAATTATAGATTTATAAACATGTGCTTGCTTCTTGCTTTTTGTGCTGAGGTTTCCTTAGTTGTTGGTGCTTACAAACATGTAAATTTCCTTAAGTTAAACAAGACATTCATGAGAAAAAACAGCTTCAAAAACTAATAATGAATAGAAAACATGTACAACACAGTAAACCATCAAATAAACACATTAATATAGTGTTTTGATGAAGGAGTTCACCCCTCCTGGGCTACATCTCCTTGGTCTAGCTTCCATGGCTTAGGCTTCTATATTAGATCAATGTGGAAAAAATATTGTTTACAAAGATTTATGGCTCCCAATACCTACACCAATGTGTTTAGAATGTCAAAATTAGCCAAAAATGACTATTTCATCTCTGAAAACTGACTCTGGCAGCTCTGGGTATTGCCCCCTTCTCTGCTGGCTCTGTGCTTCCCTGAACTTCCCTATGGAAAAATTTACTATTAATTTTTCAAAATTGGTCGAAAATTGAGCAAGATATGCTTCATTTAATTTTTCCCTAGGAAACCCCGCTAAATCTGGAGGAGACTCCAGTTAGTACCGCCAAAACTGGCAGTTGCGCCAAACTTGGCGCTCCATCCAAAATCTCCGCCAACTTAATCCATCATTAACGGAGGGTTAATTAGCCATTTAAGCATGATTATGGGTGTTAAGCATGCTTTGTGATAACCGCTATCTCCTAGTTTTGGGCACTTGGTCGCATGGGGAAGGGGTTAGCCTGCAGGGCTGGCTCCCTCCGCCCCTGCCATCAGCTCCGTGTGCACTTTAAATATAAAAACGTGGCCTGCCTTTTCAAATCCCCACCATTGGTTCACCAATGTTGCATGGAGTTTGGGAGGGGGAGGTCACGGGTTCAACTTGCCCTCCGCCCATCCCATAATACTTTTACCATATATAATACTTGTGCCATATATATAGTTTGGAACTAACCATAATTCGAAACTTTGGATTGTTTGAATATGACTTTCGGATTTAATTAAATTAAATTTATTTAAAAAATATATATATATATATATAGTTAATAAAAAACTATATAATATAAATAATAGTTATATATATAATATTTAATAATATTTAAATAAAAATAATTTCAAATTTCACCTTAGGACCACTTAGGCAATTTCACCTTCACACAACCAAATTGGTGAATCCAGAGGTGACAATTGTCATAGTCCCATTGGGAAAAAACTGAAGAAGATTCCCTTCGCTGACTGGACTGCTAACTGCACTGCCATGTCATATTCTGCATTTTTTTAGTTGTTTAGGAAAACGAACATCAAGCCTTTTCTCCTTGATCCAAACTCCGTTTTCAGCGAAATGAATTGCATTGCAATCGTCTTGACGAGACAGATGCAGTCATATAGTTTTCGAGCCAATCTGAGAATTTTTATTTTTGAGCTAAATACTAAGCATCTGATCACACTATGTAAACATTCATCGCGCTGACACACAGAGTTGTATACATTGCCACGCCAATGTCGTTGCAGTCATCCAACGATCAATCACAAGTGTTGCGCTTGTCGAATCGAACTGTTGGTTAGTCATGTTGAGCATGTATGTTTGGATGGTTTGAGTCGTCTTGTCGTTAAGTCATGTGAGTGTGTGTTTGCAAGGTCGCGTATGCACATTTTCATTCGCTCACACACTTAGTCTTTTCGCTGAAATTCTGACAACCATATCACCCTCTAATAGTCGAAACTTCACCCCACCATCAAATCAACTGACTATCACCCAGAACCGCGCAGAAGCACTCAGCAAGCCATTTCAAGTTGTGCTTCCCGCAAGCTGATCAATCAACCCTCTTGTTGGTCAATCAGAGAGTTTGATTAGGCAGTCCCCTAGGACTAACTCCCCTCAAAATTGCGCAGAGGCTATAGACCATGCCCTCTCCACTGACTGAGAAAATTGTACAGATAGGCTAGACAGACACCCAGTGCCCATCCCTGTCTCCCCCAGAAAATTACGCAGTTTTCCCAGCTAGCCCACCAATTAGTCAACCAGCTGCTCACCTTGAAAATTGCGCAGATTTCATGAGCAAGCCCTCGTTTCCCAGCAGTCCGCTCAGCTTAGAAATTACACAGAGGTGGTCAATAGGTTAGCCTCCCAGCATCAACACAATTTTTCGGATCTGATAATGAGATCTTAGATTACTTTTAAGGTATTACAAACTCATGTGCATGGATTTGCCTATATTACTTAGTGCAACGGATCGATAGGATTGTGAATAATATAAGCAATGAGTAGTTAGAGAAACATAATAAACAAAAACATATAACATAGCAAGTTTAATATGGAGTTCACCCAAAACTCTTGGGCTACGTCTCCTGGTCTAGCCTTCAGTGGTGACCTCTCTATTATGTCTTCAAGAGCAGAGTTTTACAAAAGTGAGCTCAATTTGAGTCTCAACACAACAGATACAAAACAACAGGAGTTTACTTGAATCTCTCTCACTCTCTGAGTACACAGACTCTCCCTCTCACTCTCTGTCTCTATTTCCCTCTATCTCAGCACTGCTTGTCCCTGTCTCTGTCATTCTGTGGCTTTTAAGCCAATCGGCATTGTCTGTTCATTTCCTCTTCTGGGCTCTCTAGCTCCCAGCCTCTGTTTGCTCAAACCCCCCTCTGAGCATTAAATAATCATTTGTTAACGCCTTTAGGGTAGGTGGCCACCTGTTCTGCAACACAAGGGACCATCGGCGCCTTTGAAATCCAAAAAATGGTCGTTCTTTGTTTACACAAAGAAATACTCTAAAACA
Organism: Pinus tabuliformis; assembly: GCA_031772625.1. Lineage (NCBI taxonomy): Eukaryota > Viridiplantae > Streptophyta > Pinopsida > Pinales > Pinaceae > Pinus > Pinus tabuliformis. The sequence continues at coordinate 207,266,220 of CM062806.1, read as the reverse complement.
TGGGAAAATCCTTCAATTTGTCGTTTATCAGACTACAAAAATCATTAATTCCACCCTATATTCCATTGGGTTTGCCTTTAAATCACTACCGCAAGTCACATAGGCGCGAGTTCCTTTGTATTTGGGTTTATTGTTAAAAATCCCAAATACAAATAAAATCCCAACAAAATGCCTTATATCGAACTTGAAATGTTATATATTCGCATCTATAAGTTCCATCGGGTCCATATATATTATCGCATCGAGCACATTTCATTTATTTAATGAAAATGCGAAATACATAGAAAAGCCCTATTTCTTGATCTCAAAATATATCAAATATCATCCATAACCCCATCGGGTCCGGCTATCGCAAGTCGCCTTTGTGTCGGCCCTGCTCCTTTGTATTACTCTGACGCGATATTTTGATGCAATTATATCGCAATCACATACACATAGTCCCCGGGCCGTTGATAATCGCTCCCTTGTGTTTTGCCGACGCGATATTGTTAGTTAACCTGGGTCGTCGATCTGCGCGCTTGATCGACGGTCCTCGTTGACCTACGCTGATCGCTGTCGCAACATTTATGTGGTAGCCTCTGATAGCCCCCGCTTGCCTTCGCCGATTGTGATATGTTGATTGGATCTAGACCATTGATCGGCCGAATTCGAAGGCTCCTATGCATCGCTATCCAAGCCTCCGATAACTCTGTTTTTGGCCATTTCTACATGTTTTTCAGGCCCGATAGTGTAATCCGTCTTTTGTAAGTTTTTTCCTTATGCGACAATTTTTTTTATTTTGAAGACTTAGAGGGTGTTTTGGATCCATTTTGGATCACGCATTCCCACTAAAAAATCTTTTGGACCACCAAAAGTTGGTTTTTAATCATTGATCAAGTGAGGATACAACTTCCTTGCTTGTCCAATCTCTATACATCGTGCATTGCTTGGTTTTGAACCTTTGAGTCCGATTCTGAGGTACTCAACATCCCCTCTGCGCGTACTTCTCACCTTCCTATCCAGAACTGTGCCTTCCTGCAACTTATTGAGATATTCAGGCAACAGATCATTAATAGAAGGCAACTGACTTTGCTCTTCGGGATCTTCAATCAATGAAGGTTCATATAGTCTCAAGTTCTCTACATTAATGACTGAATATATATGCATGTAAGCTGGAAAATCAAGGCGAAAATCGTTTTCACCAATTTTCTCAAGTATCTTGAAATTCCCATACCTTATTAGTTTCAGCTTCTTACCTTCACCTTGCATTCTGTCTTTGCTGACGTACAGCCAGACTTGATCACCAACTTGGAAGCTATCCTCAATTCAATGCTTATCATGCCTTGCCTTGTACTTGGCCTGGCTTCTTTCCAGCTATTCCTGTACTGCCTGGTGACTTTCTTAGATCTGTTCAATGAACTTGGTTACATTGTCCACATCACTGTGTCCACCAACTACTATGTCTTTTCCAAAGACAAAATCCAAGGGAGACTTTGGTGTAGAACCAAAACAAATCTCAAAAGGAGATCTCTGTGTAGAAGAGTGCTTAGCACGATTGTAAGCATGTTGCACATAACACAAATGTTCATCCCAAAGCTTGGGATGCTTGCAACAATAGCCCCCGAGCAACTGGATCACTGTCCTGTTGACCACCTATGTTTGGCCATCTATTTGTGGATGAAATGTTATGCTCTTCTTCAATCTGGTGTCCATCAATTCCTACAGATTTGACCAAAACTTCCCAACAAATCATGAATCTTGATCAGATACAATAGAAGTGGGTAACCCAAAATGAACCCATACATGCTGAAAGAACAACTTTGCTATTTGTTCAACTATAATCGGCTTGTTACAAGGTATTAAAATACACATTTTGCTGAACCTGTCCACAATAAGATATAAATAATCATGACCTTTTCTAGATTTTAGCAATCCCCCAACAAAGTCCATGGAAACACTTTCCCAAGGATGAGAAGGAATCGAAAGTGGAGTGTACAAGCCTAATTTTCTATTGTTGGGCTTGCTTTTAGCACACATGGTACACCCTTTAATATATCTAGAAATTGTTTCATGCATTCTTGGCCAATAACAGAACCTTTGCAACTGTGCAACTATTTTACTTACCCCAAAATGACCTGATATTAGAGGAAGTATGCGCTTCTCGGATTATGTTAACTCTTTTAGTTTGAGGAATGCATAACTTTCCCAAATGATATAAGAGTTGGTCCTTAACATGATAATCCAATTCTTCTACTTGTTTGCCCTAACTTAAAGTTGCATATACATCTTTAAAATCTACATCTTGAGCATATTGTTCAATGTAGCTTTTATGCAATACTGAGTTATGCTTAAGTATAGTGTCTTGATTGCTGCAATTTAGTTTGTGAGTCAAATATTGAAGTGGTTGATGATCTGTATGTATAATTGTTTCTTTGCCCATTAAGTAATGTTTCCACTTTTTCACACTCTGTACTAATGCATACAATTATTTATCATATGTGGGATAATTAACTACTGTAGAAGTAAATGTCTCATAATGATAACAGATGGGTTTATCTTGTTGCATCAACACTACTCCCATGGCATAGTCACTAGCATCTATTTCAATCTCAAATGGTCATTGAAGATCAATGCTACTACTGGTGTTGTACTAATTTTTTCTTTCAAAGTGTCGAAGGATTTCTGATGTTTGCCTCCCCACTGAAACACCTTGTTCAATCCTGTTAAAGCATGTAAGGGAGTTGCAATCAAGGAAAAGTTAGCAGTAAACTTTCTCCAATATTGTGTTTCTCCTAGGAAACTCCTAACTTTTGTAGCAAATTTGGGTTTAGGCCAGTTCACAATGACTTCGACCTTAAAGGTATCTATCTTCAATTCACCACCCCCTACAATATGACCCAAATAATTTAAAGATGTTTTCCAAATCCACATTTTGATAACTTCACATAGAGATTTTCTCTTTTAAAAATATCTAAAGTCTGCTTTACATGCTTCAAATGTTCTTCCCATGTTTTACTGAAAACAATAATGTCATCTAAATATACAATTACAAAATCATCAATAAAAGGTCTGAGTACATCATTCATAACTCTCATGAAAGTGGCAGGATCATTAGTTAATCCAAAAGGCATAACCAACCATTCATACAACCCTTGCTTTGTTTTGAAAGCAGTCTTCCATGCATCGTGTTCTGCTGCTCTGACCTGATGATAGCCACTACGCAAGTCTAACTTGGAAAAGTAAACTGCTTCTTTCAGCTGATCTAATAGATCATCAATGCGAGGAAGAGGATAACAATTCTTGATTGTTATTTTATTCAGTGCTCTGTAATCAATGCACATCCTCCATGAACCATCTCTCTTTCTCACTAGTACAATTGGAGATCCACATGGTGATGTGCATGGTCTTATGAACCCTCTATCGAGCAGCTCTTGTACCTGCTTCTTGATCTCTGCATTCTCTAAAGAGGATAACCTGTACATTCTGATGTTAGGCAATGGAGCATCTTACTGCAAATGAATATCATGTACTATTTCCATTTTGGGTGGCAGACCTTTAGGTTCTTGAAATAGGATATCATATTCTGAAACAACTTTATCTAAATCAGCTTTCTGTTTAGCATCACAGCCTTCAAATACATTGGTTTTATCAGGGTTCTTTTCCTTTACAACCATTAGTAAAAATTGCTTGCATTAGTTTACAATTCTTTTCATCTACCTTGAGTTTATGAGAGAGTAGTTATTTTTTAGTTTATGAGCTCTTACAATATATTCTATTCCATCTTTAGTGAGTTGATACTTATTTTCGACTCTTTAGAAAATGGCTTTTATATCATTCAAGTTGTTATGAAACCAACTCACAAAAGGATAGAAAAGATAGATCAACGCCTTATAATTCAACCTCTTCAAGGGGGCAACCTCCTTTACATTACACAAATGAACAATTCTTCGATGATACAAATGACAAGACCTCCTTTCTATATATAGGAGTCTAAGGGGTCATAATATAATCAGAGCCGACATAACAATAATAATGTAAGGGCACAATAATAACAATAGTGGGCTTCTATGGGGCACAATAATAACAATATGGGGACTAAATGGGTACAAAAATATAATAAGGGGGTTGTACTAATAATAATAAGGAGTTACACTAGTAGTATAGGGGCCTAACATGCCCCTCTCATTCAAAAAGTGTTGTCCTCAACGCTTGAGTAGTTCTTGATGCTTCTATATAAAAATATTGTCCTCCCATGTGGAATATTCAGCGGGTAAGTTCTTTGACTTGATGAGATACTCTTAAATTGATCGATTTCGTAGCTATTGAGTTCTTGTTTCTGTGACTGCTCCAGGTTCCAATATGGTTTTTCCTTCCTCTTCAAGTTCTAGCAATATTGTTTGAATTGGGATATTCTGCAACTTTTGAATAAGTGGCCACACTTCTTTGTCCTTCTTCCATTCATCCCTTGCTTCATTTATCCAATCTGGTTGGATAATAAAAATAGCACAAAACAATGCTTCCACATCCTCATCCTTTCTTAAGAGTGCATCTGCAACAAAAAATTTCTTCCCTTTTCTGTAGATGATGTCAAAGTCATAACCCAACATATTTGTGACCCATTTTTTATGTTCTACTAAAGATAATATTTGTTCTAAAATGTATTGAAGACTATAATGATCCATTTTTACGTTGAAGTGTCTTCCCATTGGGTAAGGTCGCCATTTCTTAAGTGCGTGTAGTATTGCCAACATTTCCTTCTCATAAATAGCTTGCTTGAGATGTAACTGTAAAAATACCCAATCACCTACATCAAAACTTTTTTCACTACGATGTTGATCCACCTGTTGTTTTATTTGATTCTGCACCAAAGTGGCATTATCCTTTAAAAGTCAGAGAACTTGTTGTTGATGCTCGATGTGATCTTTCATTGCTTGAACCTTTTTCTTCTTGATATTTCCTTCTATCTTGAGAGTTTGTGGAGTGGTAATTTCTTCCAATGCTTTACAAGATATGGTCGAATTCATTTCTTGATGCTTGATGTGATCTTTCACTTCTTGAACATTTTTCTTCTTGATATGTCCTTCTATCTTGATAGTTTGAGGAGTAGTATTCCGGCCAATGCATTACAAGATATGGTTGGATTCATTTCTTCTTTCTCGATGTGATCTTTCACTTCTTGAACCTTTTTCTTCTTGATATGTCCTTCTATCTTGAGAGTTTGAGTGGTAATTCTTACCAATGCTTCACAAGAATGGTTGGATTCATTTCTTCCTTCTCTAGGGTTGGGTCCTGGCGTATATCCTCTTCTTTTGATGTTTCTTAATCCTTTTTTTCCTCATCTTCATACTCTATGTAAAATAATTTCTTCTTAGCACACTTATGACCTTTAGTGCATTTTCTATCACAATTGTAACAAAGTCATTTTTCTCTTTTTTCTTCCATTTGTTGTGGTGTAAGCCTTGTAGGTTGTGGAAGGCTAGGAGAAGAAACACTTCCATAATTATAGTCATGAGTGGTGGGATTCCTTGTTTCCATAATTTTGCTTTCAATTTTTCTTGCCAACTCAAATGCCTCCTCCAATGAATCAAGTTCCAAAAAACAAACCTCATGTTGAACATTATCCTTTAAAGTCCCTATGAAGACATCAATCCTTTGCTTCTTTGGAATATAATTTATCCTTCTATTCAATTTTTGAAAGTTCTCAATGTTCTCTTCCATTGAACCCTTTTGTTTGAGATTTATCAATTGGCTAAAGAATGAGTTTCTCTTTGTATCCTCATAATGTGCTATCATTTCCTCTGTGAAAATTGACTACGTAACAAGTGGTTTACGAGAACAAAGCCCTTTATACCATAAAAATTGACCTATTTCTAAATATGAAGATGCAATACATACCTTTTGTAATAGTTGCACTTCATGTAGATCAAAATATTGCTCCATCTGTAGTATCCAATTTACCAGATCCTTGCCATCAAACTTCCTTATATCATCTTTTCTTGATTTTAGGAGCTCAATCTTGAAATGACTATAACTCTGTATTTTCGGCTCTTCCAGATTTGAAATTGTGACCTGCAGTAGCCCTCTGTGTCCTCTTACCAATGCCACCAGTCTGATCAAAATTGGATTCTACAAGAAAGAGTTATGCACATCTCCCAAAATGATCTGACTATATACCTTTTCAGAAGAGCAAACTTGTATGAAGTGCCACATGTCCCTGTTTTGACCTTTGGATCTAAAAAACATATATATGAAACTACAGTCTGTCCTCTTTCTGTAATTTCTGAAGAAATTTCAATCTGGTGATCAGAGAGACGATTATGACTATTTTCCCAAGGTGGCCTGTTTGGAATGTAATTCAGGGGTTTGCAAAAACCCTAACTTCCTCAGACTATATCTCCGAAAACATAGAGAGATAGGATTTGAAATTCAGAGCGAAGGTTCAGACTGATTTCTTCTCAAATAGGCTTTTTTATTAGCTTCTGAAACTTCGTAGCGAAATAGTTATAGCGAAAATCTCACGATGACCTATTTTAGCTTAAATTTTGGAGCTTGCAAAACCCCTAACATCCTCAAATCATATATCCGAAAATATAGCAACACAAGCTCTGAAATTCGGACCCAAGATTCAGAACGATTTCTTCTCAAATGGTTTTTTTTTTTAGCATCTGAAATGGCGCAGAGAAAAATTTATATCGAAAATGCCACAATGACCTGTTTGGAGCAGCGAAACCCTAGAATCCACAGATTTGATACCAAATGTTATGAAACCAACCCACAAAAATATAGAAAAGATAGATCAACGCCTTATAATTCAGCCTCTTCGAGGGGGAAACCTCCTTTACATTACACAAATGAAAAATTCTTCGATGATACAAATGACAAGACCTCATTTCTATATGTAGGAGTCTAAGGGGTCATAATATAATCAGAGTCGACATAACAATAATAATATAAGGGCACAATAATAACAATAGTGGGCTTCTATGGGGCACAATAATAACAATATGGGGACTACATGGGTACAACAATATAATAAGCGGTTGTACTAATAACAATAAGGGGCTACACTAGTAGTATAGGGGCCTAACACAAGTAAGGACTTCCTAAAACAATACCACATATATCCAAGGGAACTATATCTAACTCAACCTCATCTACAGATGTTGACCTAATAGCAAACCTAAGTTTACATTGTCTAGTCACTTGTAGCTTTGCCTTATCACATACCCAACCTAATGGATATGGCTTCTTGTGAGGTGTTGTTAGTAAGCCCAACTTCTTTACAATTGTTTTAGAAATCAAGTTTACTTGTGATCCACTATCAAATAAGATATCAATCTTTTGATGCTTGGAAATAACTCAAATATGAAAAAATTCATGTATTTTCCTCTCATTATCTTCATTATCAATAGATTGTGAAGAATTACTTGTAGATGCTTCATAATTTTTACCTTTTATACCTGTGGCTGTGATTGTTGTTTCATAACCTAAGTCTGGCCCCAAATATTTCTGAATAGCAGCAGCAATCTTCTTCTTCTTACCACCGAACTTCTTGGGTTTCAGCTCCAGATGCAAAGACTAACAGTGTTCATCATCGTGTCCATCCTTCTTGCAGTGAGTGCATGAAGGTTTGTCCTTCTGTACAACATTTGCCTTCCTCTCTTACCATTTCAACTTCTTCTTTTCCTTATTCTTGCTTGCAAAGGGTTTTGATGATCCCCCAATCTCTGGGTTCACATTCTTGCCTCTAGCCTCTAGATGTGTAGCATGAACTGATACATCATCTAGGCTAGTGGGATTAAACATGAGAATGGTGTGCTTCAAATAGCCCTGCAAAGCACCTATATACTTCAGCAAAGTTTCAGGTGAGTCTAAAGAAATGCCTAAAGTTAAAGCTCTTTTTCTAAATTCCTGGGTATAGCTTTGTACACTTTGGCCCTTTAATTGGTGAAGAGTTTGTTAACTCATTATTGCTTGCTACATAAATGCTAGTGGATATAACTATTTTTTAATGGTAGAAACAAATTAATTCTAAGTAAAAAGAATTTTACCATGTCTCTTCAGATCAGCTTGTGTCTTGCCTTCCCACCACACTAGGGCAGTTCCTCCAAGGCGAAGGCTAGCCAGCTGAATCTTTGTCCCTTTCGAATCAATGTTCTACACCTTGCAATATACATCAATCTGTCCAATCTAGTTATCTAGCTTTTCTGCATTTGATTCTCCATCATAGATTGGCAAATCAAATTTCACATCTAATTTAATCACAAATGTTTTCTTCTTTTTCTTTTCAGGGCTAGGAGATGAGGATGATGGAGGTGAGGGTGGAGGAGATGATGGAGGAAGCTTTTCCCCTTTCCCTTTGCCCTCTAAGGAATCTATAGAAGGTTCCTCTGCTCCTTTGTCTTGTTTGGAGGTTGAAGTACTTTCACCTCGACCTTTCTTAACTTCTCGATACATCTCTTCCGCCATGGCTCTCATGGTCATGAAACTGTCCATGAACTAAGATTCTGATTCCAATGGGCTTTTTTCTGCCATTCTCCTCCTAGGATAGACTCTTCCAATTTCTGGATTAGCCTCAACAAGTTCTCCTTCTCCTAGTTTGAGCTTTGACCTAGTTAGCATTCAACAATCTCGCACAAGTTTGTCTAACATTAGCAAACCTGAAGCTCTGATACCACTTGATCTGATAATGAGATCTTAGATTACTTTTAAGGTATTACAGACTCATGCACATGGATTTTCCTACATTACTTAGTGCAATGGATCGATAAGATTGCAAATAATATAGACAATGAGCAGTTAGAGAAACATAATAGACAAACACACATAACATAGCAAGTTTATTATGGCATTCACCCAAAACTCTTGGGCTACGTCTCCTGGTCTAGCCTTCAGTGGTGACCTCTCTACTATGTCTTCAAGAGCAGAGTTTTAGAAAAGTGAGTTCAATTTGAGTCTCAACACAACAAATACAAAACAACAAGAGTTTACTTGAATCCCTCAAGTCTCTCTGAGTACACAGACTCTCCCTCTCGCTCTCTGTCTCTGTTTCACTCTGTCTCAGCACTGCTTGTCCCTGTCTCTGTCATTCTGTGGCTTTTAATCCAATCAGCGTTGTCTGTTCGTTTCCTCTTCTGAGCTCTCTAGCTCCCAGTCTCTATTTGCTAAAATCCCTCTCTAAGCGTTAAGTAATAATTTGTTAATGCCTCCAGGGAAGGTGGCCACCTATTCTGCAACGGAAGGGACCATCGGCACCTTTGAAATCCCAAACATGGTCGTTCTTTGTTTACCCAGAGAAATACTCTAAATCCCGGGAAAATCTGCCAATCTATTGTTTATCAGACTTCAAAAATCATTAATTCTACCCTATATTCCATCAGGTTTGCCTTTAAATCGTTATCGCAAGTCGCATAGGCGTGGGTTCCTTTGTATTTGGGTTTATTGTTAAAAATCCCAAATATAAAGAAAATCTTGACAAAATGGCTTATATCGGACTTGAAATTTTATATATTCGCATCTATAAGTTCCATTGGGTCCGTATATATATTGCATCGGGCACATTTCATTTATTTAAATAAAATGCGAAATACATAGAAAACCCCTGTTTCCGGATCTCAAAATATATCAAATATCACCCATAACCCTGTCAGGCCTGGCTATCGCAATTCGCCTTTGTGCCGGCCCCGCTCCTTTGTATTACTCCGATGCGATATTGCGATGTGATTATATCGCAATCGCATATTGCATAGTCCCCATGTCATTGATAAGCACTCCCTTGTGTTTTATCGACGCGATATTGCGAGTTAACCTAGGTCGTCAATCTGCGCACTTGATCAACGGTCCTCATTGACCCGCGCTGATCGTTGTCGCAACATTTATGTGGTAGCCTCCGATAGCCTCTGCCTGCCTTCGCCAATTGTGATATGCCGATCGGATCTGAACCGTTGATTGGCCAGATTCGACGACTCCTATGCATCGTTGTCCAAGCCTCCGATAACTCTGTTTTTTGCCATTTCTTCATGTTTTTCAGGCCCGATAGTGTAATCCTTATTTTGTAAGGTTTTTCCTTATGCGATAGTTTTTTATTTTGAAGACTTAGAGGGTGTTTCAGATCCATTTTGGATCATTTTCCCACCAGCAACCCATTGCCAACTCCCTCCAGGAATTGTGCAGTTTTTGCTGCCAAGCCCCCGCTACTGGCTCCATCCAGAAATTGCGCAGTTTTTTCTTCCAAGCTCCTGTTTCCCGCTCCCTCTAGAAATTGCGTAGATTTTTCCTGCCTAGCCTTCCTACAGCCCAGACTACTCCTCCCAAAAGTTGCGCAGATTTGTCCTCCAGCCGATCCAGATCCCGCGGATAGTCATTACCGATCCAGATTGCCCATCACCATCTCCCACTGACTTCTGCACAGTTTTCACCAGTAGTGCTCGGAGCCCACGTCCGAGCTTGAAACTTGCCTCTTGCAGTTTTGTAACCTTATCTTCTCTCTTGGTCACCTGCATCCGAAATGATCATGCATCATGGTAAACAAGGAGGTTTATGGAATTGATGTTGTCTCATCATGAGTGACTATAGATACAGGTACACGAATAAACATGGTGTGACGATGGATGGGATGAACAAGGGGAGTACATGCAAAAGGACATGTTCGCAAACGGACAAACAAACGATGCATGCAAAAGATGTGTTTTCAGACAGACGGACTGACGAACATGCAAAGATGTGTTCGTGGACAGACAGACAAATGAACATACACTTTTCACGAATGGATGAACATGTCAAGCATGCCAACACACAAGCAAGGAGAAATGTGCGAATGCAACATCAAGCGAACCCAACGACCATCGAAGACTCTGCGCACCTTTCCATGTGGAGGTGAAGTTGTCACACACGATGAGGACATCCATCATCCAGTAGCACTGTCATGTCGAGTCTTATCGTCCACACCACTATTGTGGGCCATATTGTTGATCAATGTAATGTAACATGGAAGTCCAAGAGACCCACTGGTCATATGAAGAGTCATGAAAATTTGCAAGGTCATGGAAATCAAACAGTCATGAGGGAAGTCGAATAGTGATAAGGGTCAGTTTTACCCTTGGCTATAAATACCCCCTCATTTGTACATGCAAAGTACTCTTTCACCTTGGCTCCTCCCGCATAGCCTTGAGAGTCTGTAATTTTTTCTTGGAGGAGTAAGCAGTGGCTCCAACGCCCCATCCATGGGGTTAGTGATGTATGGTGTATCGATGTGTATTGGAACTTTCGCTTAATTCAAAAGCCTACTAACATGCCAGCACGTTTTCACACGTGTTGTAACTGTTTGTGAGATTCATCTTGAACAATTGTAATACATGTTTCTCTAACATGTTTTTCACACTTGGATTCATTCAACTGTTCTAATACATATATTAATGAAAATGTGTTGTATAAGTCGTTAACATTGTCATGCCCGTGTTGGTTACCTCCCGGACATCAGACAGAACCTTTCATGTAAACTCACTATAGCGATTATCGTGCTCGTGCGGATTGCCCACAGAGTGTTGTATGTGCTATCTTCTCTTGTGCGTTGTGACTTCCACATCCATGTGGATTCCTCCTCCGGAAGCTGCGCATATCCTATTGTGTTGTGTGTTCCTAACAGATTTGGGTTTCCTCCCATCCAACTTGGGATTCACTCCCACCCTTTCTCCCTCTGGTGAAAGAACCTTGATGCAAGTAACATTATCAATCACTGGGCATGCGAATCTCACTACTTGAAGACAAAGCAGACCACTCTCATGTGCTGACAAGGAAGAGCCACGAAAACATTTAAGATAATGGCAATCGGCCCATCATACCAAATGGGACTCCCACACCAAACGGCGTGAGGTCTAGTTGGGGCTTCATACCAGGGTGATCCCCCGAATGTTGGTGGGTCCAGCACCATCAACATTTCTGGCTCTAGAAAGAGGGTCGCCAATTTTTTATGGCTAAACGTCCTCTCACACTCACTCATCAACCATCTGGTCAAGGCAGTAACTCGCACTCCCTCTCACCTATGTGCGACTCTGAATTTGGTTACTCCTCATCCCCTACACGTGAACATGAAATTCCATATCACCACCTTCGCTTTGTCCATCCCATCACCTGCCAATTCGCGAAAGCAGACGGATTGATCCCAGGAATACAATATCTTCCATATGCATCAAGGAAGACAAAAACCACTCCCACAGGGGTTGTTGTATCATCAGTGGAAGAAGAAGTTCTTGCCACACTTGAAGGTATGACAGAAGTTATTGAAGATGGAGAGGAACCTCTGATCTTCTGATGGGGAGAAAGAGACACCCTCGTGATCTTCGGCTCAGACTCTGGTACAAGAGGCGGAGGGGAAGGTTGCGGAGAAGGCGGAGGTGGAGATGAAGCAATAGACTTAGAGCTGGAACCGTTAGATTCTGAAGAAGAGGAGGAGGACGAAGAAGAAGAAGACATGGCTAACCAAAATCTAGAATGGATGACTCAGGGACCATTGGGCCTCCCGGGTGTTTTCCACAAGATGCCGAAGCGGTCGAAGATGATGATCACAAAGTCCGACCCTGACAACACAGTGAAGGCAGAAGATCATTTGGAAAACTTCTACCTACGGCTGCAGACCTTGAGGTATGATATGACGACGTAGCATGTAGATTGTTTGCATGTACCTTGGATGGTCGCGCAGTTGCATGGTATCACAGCCTTCCTACCAACTCCATATAGAACTGGGGTGCGTTCAAACGCATGTTTCTGGAAAAGTTTGTTGATGACAAGACCCCAACCATGTTGATCAAAGAATTGGGAAGCCTGAAGATGGAGGGAAAAGAAAAGGTAAAAGACTTCAATCAAAGGCTTTTGCACATATTGAGCAAGTTTGTGTCGGACACGAAACCTCATGACTCAATCATTGTTGATTACTACACGTTTGCATTACCGACCAACATTGCGCAGTTCGTCAAGCGAGTTGTGAAACCAACATTATTGGGAAACTGCGAAGAGACAATGATTGTTGAGAAAGACTTGCACGTGATTGGAGTCATCAAGGATGATGAACCAGAAAAGGACTCCTGGGATGCGAGCATGAATTCCCAAGCATTGGTGAGTAAAGGTAGAGACAAGGAAAAAAGTGATATTGAAACCCTCACTCGCCTCGTCAAGAACTTGAAATCAGAAGTGTCTGAGCTTAAACAACGGAAAACGGACACATTTACAAGCAACCATCCGCCCAGACAGAGACAAGGAAGCATTTCATCAGGCAGCAACCGTCTCCCGATGAAAACTGTGCAGAGCTCTATGTTTGAGCTCAATCGGTACGCGAACCCTGAATTTTGCTCATTTCATGAAGATGGTCACTCAAAAAATTCTTATTCAGACTGGAAGCGAGTGGAAAACTTAGTATACAGTCGCACACTCGACATGGAAAACAGTATGCAGGAACAACTGGGAGATATAGACAATGATGAAGATGTTTCACCTAATAAGTCATCAAGTTTTGGGCATGTGGTAAAAATGTATGAGTGCTCGAAGGCAGCGCTGAAGACAAACATCGAGAAACAACCCCAAAATAAAAATGCTCATTAAAATCTCAGAAGTAAGGGGGTTCCTCCTATAATTTGGGAAGTACAAGAAAAGTTGGTACTATTGATGAGGAAGGTTGATCCACCATCCATCCCAAAGCAGAAAATGCAAAGCAAGCCCGAGAAGACAGTAGCGGACAAGAGTACATCCATGAGCAAACTGTAGAATACTCTGTCAGACAACACGATCACCAATCTTACCTCGGACACCTCGGTGAGTCTACCCCCTCTGGATTACAATATTGTGGATGACATGAATAAAACTTGTGCGAAAATAAGTTTTTTCGAGTTAGCTAAGATCTAAAGTCAGTGGGACATCTTGTTGTGCGCACTGGGACAGATAGCAACGAACAATGTAACCTCTACCAGCAAGGGAGCAAGCACACCTCCTAGATCACTATCAACTGTGCTAAACACACTCCTGATGGAAGAAGCAAACTTAGGTTGTGCTCCATTCCTGCTCTCATTCGAAATCTTCAAGTGTAATGTTCACAACTGCTTGGCTAATTCTGCCATAGAAACCAACGTCATGCCACTCTCCATTACCAAAAACATCAATGCATAATGGAGCAAGACATCCGCGCAAATCATCCAACTTGATCGAACATCTGTACCAACCATTGGTGAACTTCGAGATGTGATCATCCGACTATCTCACGATGATCGAGTCCACCAGTGCATCAACATTGTTGTTGTGGACATACCAGAAGCGTATGTCTTACTACTCAACAGAGACTGGTCCAACGAGCTGAACGAATATTTCGCTACAGACTAGTTGCACATGTAGCTTTTGTACAAGGGTAAAAATAATCAAATCTTGGTGTTATCCGAGAGGTATATGAGGCACAATGTCACTCCCATTAATGGAAAAAATGAACCACTGGCCTTCACAGAACTCATGTTTGCTAGCCGCCTCTTGGAAACAACGCTGGGGTGTTATCCTGCACAGCCAGCCCCAACCCCACTAGACACGTAGTTGGGTCTCCTTCCTTCCCCAACTAGTGGAAATGAAGCATGTAGAGTACATTGTAACAATAGTAACAGTAGCAGTAGAAGTAGTGCAAGTGCATCGAATGGTCCGTGTACAGATGAGTTGTGGACCATGTATTTCGACGGATCAAAGACATAAGATGGCTCAGGAGTCAGGTGTGTTTTGATTGACCCAAACTACAGGAAACATCTGATTTCGAGTCGCTTGGAGTTTGAGTGCATGAACAACGTTGCTGAGTATGAAGCACTCATGTTGGGCTTGCAGAAAGCCATCAGCCTCAACGTGGTCGCGCTCAAAGTGGTAGGTGATTCGAAGATAGTGGTACGGTAGGTACGTAACACCATTCATTGTTTATCACTGCATCTCAAAAGTTACCAGTAAGAGGTATGATGAATAAGCTCTAACTTCCAAGCATAAAACATCACTGATGTACCACATATGCGTAATGCAGCTGCCAATGCTCTAGAAAACACAGCCTCTAGGATATCACTGATTAGGAATAGATTTACTATTGAAATTTTATATAGACCATCTATCCCGGACAACATAACTAACTTACGTGTGTTTTATGATGATCAAAAAATACTACATTTCATGGCCAATGCTGACACCTTCAAGTATGCGATAAATGAAGATGAGCATGAGCGGTCTCTGCAAGCAGAAGCTAGTAGCAAGAAAGGCCACCTCATCCCTAAAGGAGTGGCATCATTGGAAAAGCTTTATGACTTGTAAGAATGCTTTCAAGGGCCGAGGAACAACAAAACCCACAGTTCCACCATGATGCACGAGTTTATCAACTTGGGAATAGAACAAGATCTGAAATTCCTCAATCTCAGTATGTGTTGCACGTAGCAAGAGCGGCAATCCTTTGTCCGCTTGTTCAAACAGTATCGGGATGTGTTCGCATGGACGTACGATGATTTGAAAACTTATGACACGCGAATAATCCAACACATCATTCCAATCAAAGAAGGAGTCAAGTCATATCAGTAGAAGCTAAGGAAGGTACATCCGTCACTTGAACCCCTCATACAGAAAGAGCTCACCAAGTTGTTGGATGCACGAATCATATACAAAGTTCATCATTCTACTTGGGTTTCAAACCTTGTTCCTGTACACAAGAAGTCTAGGGAAATCCGCTTGTGTGTTGATTTCCAGAACGTGAACCATGCCTCGGACAAAGACAACTACCCCATGCCATCTATGGACCACATTCTGCAAACAGTATCTGGGGCACAGATGTTTTCCTTACTCGACGGTTTTTCAGGATACAATCAGGTTCTGGTAGCAGAACCTGACAGACTCAAAACTACCTTCTGTACCAAGTGGGCTACGTTCGCATACAAACAAATGTCGTTTGGGCTTGTGAATGCAGGAGCAACCTTTTAGCGCACCACGAACATCACCTTCCATGGACTCATTGGACATAGTGTAGTGGTATACCTTGATGATGTGATTGTGTTTTCAAGAAAACGTGAGGACCACATATGCCATCTAAAGAAAATTTTTGAGTGATTCCGGAAATACAGGATTTCCTTGAATCCCAAAAAGAGCATATCCACAGTGTCTAAGGGGAACCTTCTCGGACACATCATTGCCAAAAGCGGGATCCAGGTTGATCCAAACCGGGTCCGGACTATTACACAAATCCCTCACCCAGCTAACAAGAGAGTGATGCAGTCCTTCTTGGGCAAGATAAACTTCCTTCGGGAGTTCATCTCGATTATGCGCATATAGTCAAGCCCATGTAGGACATGACCAAGAAGGATGTAGTCTACAACTGGGGCAAGAGGGGAAAGTATGCATTCACCCATATCAAGCAGGCTATTGCAGAAGTGTCTGCACTCTATAGCCCAAACTTCAAAAAGGACTTCCTACTATACACCTTCGCCTTCGATAATTTGCTCACTACAGTACTCACTCAGAAGGATGAGATGAACAATAAATGTCCCATCTCCTTCATGAGTGCAAGCATGCAGGGACCCAAACTCAACTACCCCATCAGTAAAAAACAAGCATATGCAATTTACAAGGTGGTGAAACACTTCAGACCCTACTTACTGAAGAACCACTACATAGTCTATGTCCCTCACCCAGCATTCCGCACACTACTTATACAACAACAATCGGGTGAACAACGTGTGAATTAGATCACAGGCTTGCAAGAATATGATATTGACATCAAGCCAGTTCACACGGTCAAAGGTCATGGGCTTTGCAGACTCGCAACTAAAGTAGTACACGTGCAAGAGGAGGAAGAAGAGCTCATCGGCTAGGAGCAGGAAGTTGAAATGTATGATGTAGTGTGAGCAACACCCACTGAAGACGGAAACTCTTGGTACGCAGATGTGCACCAATACCTTGAGCATGGCACCGTACCCTCTCACTTTTCCATCAGACAAAAGAGGGCTTTGCATCTCAAAGATTTAGCATATCAGTTATATATATATATATATATATATATATATATATATATATATATATATATATATATACTGCACTTAATAGCCTTAGTGGGTCCACAATGTATGATTTTCTTTGAAAAGCCCCGACCCTAACACTTTTCGTAAAACACAAGATTATACGGGAAAAACTACGTCCGATCGTAAGGCCGGACTTGAAATAATATATGCCCGAATTCATGATCATCGGTGGGTCCAATATATCATAGCGCAACATATATATAACCCATGGGTTTTGCCGATTGTGATAAGCGATTGGGGGGGGGGGGACCTGATAATATATGTGTCGTAGTTGATAGCCTTGTCGGGTCCGCTATATTGCATTGGCCTTATGGCTCGACTCTGACTCCCGCCGATTGTGATACGCGATGGGGCTTCGGACCCGATATATATGCATTTTGGTTAATAAAACCATCGGGTTCAGAAGCCAGTTATGTGTTGCATTTTAATGTTGATTGCGGTTAAGTGAAAAAAAGGGTAAGTTGGACATTTTTCAAGTATTTCTATTTCAAAGAGTTATAATGGGAATGAGGACGCGATAGGGGTTTTTAGGGGTGAAAAGCTTCTGATGGAGGGAATGAATGGAAGGCTAGGTTGGGTGATGAACATACCATGCAGTAGGGATTTATTAAAGGGGGGTCTTGACCATTAAGAATTGAAAATTTGGCTCGGCAACGAGTTAAAGTCTCTGGGACTAAATAGATCATTTGGAAAGGTAGAAGACCAACTTTTAGGGGACCCATTCAAAATTGCTGCCAAGGAAAGTTTTGATAGGGTGGTGGTTGTGGCCAAAACAGGTGATTAATTACCATTTGTAGGGAAAGTTTTTGTATCACCTTGGAAAAATTTGTATCCCCACCAATGAACAAATACATGTAATAAGAGAGGCACATACCTCTCTTGTGTCAAGTCATTTTTGTGTAGGGAAGAATTTGTGTCATTTCCGGAGGTTGTGTTATTGGCCTCAGATGAAAAATGTTTTGACTCAATATGTAAAGGGATGTTGTGTTCAGTTAACAAGCCCACTAATAGAAAAATGGGGCTCTACACACCACTCCATGTTTTGAGTCATCCATGGCAAAGTATGTCAATGGATTTTCTAGGTGGTTTGCCTTTGTCTAGGAGAGTGTAGGTTTTAACCTTGTACAGAAATTCCTTGCATACGAATTCTAAAACACAGAAAATAAATAATGCGAGAGCATAACACATAAAACACATATACACAGAGATTTTCCTCTGGATCCCAAAACCGGGACTACCAGATTGATTTTTCATTATTTTCTTTTCAATGTTACAATACATATTTATACATGCCGAAGCATCCAATACCATGGACCGAAAACCATCGTGTCCAGAACCATGTGCAAAAACCATGTGCAAAACCATAGGTAGGACCACCCAACCTAATATAGGGTCCAAAAAAAATTTCTTCGGGTCGTTGCCCAAGACCCCATAGAGGGGCGCTACCCACCCCCCTCAAACCCCCCTATGACCCCCCCGCTACACAATCGGTTCAACAAAAGGGGGGCTTTGGTCCCCCTCTAACCCCCCGGTTCACTATGTAGGCTAGTCATGGAAAGAATATAGCACAACGCAACATTCTTCCACTTGTTGTTTTATTTCCATAGGGGGCCACAGGAGAGCTTAGTTATTTATCTAGCCCTCAAACGCCCATTGTTTCTCTACACCAAGAGAACTTCTCAGAGCTCACAAATTTTGTCAATGCATCTACAGTATTCTTAAAAATGTCCACCTTTACCAACAACACCTTTTTGTCTTCTATCATACCCCTCACAAAGTGATACTGAACATCAATGCGTTTTGTCTTTGAATGATAAGCACGGTTCTTTGCCAAAAAAATTGTACTTTGGCTTTCACAGTCTATCCTTATAGCTCCGTGTACTAACCCCATACTTGAACACAATCTCTGCAACCAAACTGATTCCTTGCTTGCATGAGTGGCTGCCATGTATTCTTCCTCTATAGTTGACAGTGCCACTACAAATTGTTTCTTACTCATCCATCTGACTGCACCTCCAAACAGGTTAAACACATACCCACTTGTAGATCTTCTCTCATCCATATCTCCAGCCCAGTCTGCATCAGCAAAGCCACGAATATCCAACACTCTCTCCAATCCTAGTCTTCCTTGGTAGCACAAGCCATAATCACTAGTGCCACGCAAATACCTAAAAACTCGCTTCACTGTTGTCGAGTGCTCCTTCCCTGGTTTTGACATAAACCTGCTCAATACTCCCTCTGCATGTGCAATGTCTGGTCTAGTACAAACCATTGTATACATCAGGCTTCCAACTACACTTTCATATGGAACACAGGACATGTCCTCTTCCTTTTCTTGTGTCTTGGGACATTGTTCAGCGGATAACTTTAAGCCTATAGGAATAGGAACCTTCACCAATTTATTATCCTACATGTTAAACCTCTGCAATATTGTCTCGACATACTTCCTCTGGTTTAACCAGAGCTTCTTCTTTGCCCGATCTCTTTTAATTTCCATGCCTACAATATAGTTTGCAGCACCAAGATATTTCATGTCGAATTTGGAGGACAATTGGGTCTTCAAATCCTGGATAATTTCTTTGTCATTTCCAACCAGCAACATATCATCCACATACAAGACCAGATAGATAACACGGTCACCAATTAATTTAAAATACACACAGTGATCTGCATTGCTTCTGGTGAAGCCAAGTCCCCATATAAATGTATCAAATTTTTGATTCCACATCCTTGGTGACTGTTTTAACCCATACATAGACTTCTTTAACTTGCATACTAGTTTTTTCTTACCCTTCACCGCAAAGCCTTCAGGTTGCTTCATGTAGATCTCCTCTTCCAGATCCCCATGAAGAAATGTTGTCTTCACATCCATCTATTCTACCTCAAAATCAAAATCAGCAACAACAGATAAAAGTAATCTAATAGAAGATACCTTGGCAACAGGAGAAAAAATATCACCAAAATCAATTCCCTACACTTGGGAATAACCTTTTGCTACCAATCGAGCTTTGTATTTCTCCACCTTTCATTCTACATTCGTCTTCTTCTTGAACACCAATTTTCTGCCAATGGGTTTCCTTCTAGTCGACAACTCCACCAGATCCCAAGACTCATTTTTGTGCAAAGATGCCATTTCATCAACCATGGCCTCTTTCCAGAGTTTTCTGTCCTCTGAATCTATTGATTCCTTCACAGTTCTGGGATCATCATTAGTAATAGATAAAGAAAAATTTGAATAGAAAGAAGATGGACTATACCTTTCTGGCTGCCTTCTTTCTCGAACCGATCTTCTCACACCTAGATTTTGTGGCTCTTCATCTTCTGATTCCTCTTCTGCTGTAAAGTCCGATTATTCCTCCTTAAGCTCAAACTCTATCTTCTCAAGTTCCTTTGGTTGCACTTAATTTTTGATAACAACTTTCACCTCTCTGAACACCACATCTCAGTTGTACACAACCTTCCTTAATACTGGGTTCCAAAGATTATAACCCTTTAAACCATCCTTATACCCAATAAAGATGCACTTTTTAGATTTAATATCCAACTTGGTTCTTTTCTCCTTTGGAACATGTACATATGCATCACATCCAAATACCCTCAGATGTGAAAGAGAGGGTTTCTTACCAGTCCATACCTCTTGTGGAGTCTTGTCCTCCAACGCTGATGAAGGTGATTTGTTGATCAGGTAACATGTTGTCTCCACTGCCTTTGCCCATAATTCCTATCCTAACCCGGCACTATTGAACATGCTTCTTGCCCTTTCCATCAACGTCTTGTTCATTCTTTCTACAACTCCATTTTTCTCAGGTGTGTATGGAGTAGTTTTTTGCCATGCTATACCACACTTCTTACAGAATTCTTCAAATTCCTTACTACAAAACTCTCCACCGTTATCTGTCCTCAACACCTTTATCTTCTTCTCTGTCTAGTTTTCCACCAGAGCCTTAAATTCTTTAAACTTGTCAAAGACTTCAGATTTCTTCTTAAGGAAATATATCCATGTATTTCATGAGAGGTCATTTATAAATGATACATAGTACACAGACTTACCGAGTGATGGAACCTTCATAGTTCCAAACACATCACTGTGCACAAGTTCTAATATCTGTTTTGCCCTCTTACCACCAGAGGGGAAACTCAACCGATTCCGCTTCCCATATACATAATTTTCATATAAATCAAAATCCAGAGAGCTATTACTCATGCCTTCTACCATACCTTCCCATGAAGTAGTCGAAGGCCCTTCTCTCCAATATGTCCAAGCCTTTGATTACACAACATGGTCTTCTCTCTAGAGACCACTAGATTTCCTGCTCCATTTTCAGGAACCACAGAACTATTGCACCCATCAACAACAATGCTACCTTGTAGCTTGTACAGAGTTCCAATCCTAACTGCCCGCGTCAATACCAGTGCTCCCCGAACCATCTTGTAGGTATCCTTCTCAAACACTATTTTTACGCCTGCATCATCCAACTTGCTTACAAAAATCATATTTCTGGCCAATGCAGGAATATGCAGAACACCCAGAAGTGTTATAACCCTTCCACCTTGCAACTTTAACTTTACTTTTCCGTGACCAACGATTCTAGCCTTCCTATCATCCCCTAAGAAGACATCACCACCATCATATTTCTCATACTTGTAGAACCACTCTCTTTGGGGAGTGAAGTGAAAGGATGCACCTGAGTCAATCAACCATGCCTCATGATCTACATGTGTACTTGAAGATGCCAGGTACACATCCCCACCTTCATCTGAGGTGGTTTTCACCTCTGCAGAAGGAGAATCATTAGATCCCTTTCCTTTGTCAGGAGCTTTAAATTTATAGTCCATTTTGTAGTGCCCTTTCTTTTCGCATTTCCAACACACCACCTTTACAGGTTTTCCTGGAGATTTAGATCTCCCTCTAAATTTATATCTCCCACTTGATGATTTTTTTTTTTTTATCTATTCTAGGACCGTCCTTGTACAAACAAGGCATCACCATTCTAGCTCTCCATATTTTTCTATCTCATCTCCTCCATCAGCAAGGATGAGACTATTTCATCAAACTGCAAGGCAGTTGCATTGCTACCTATTGCAATAACCATACTATCCCACGAATCTGGTAGAGAACACAACAAACTAATGCACTTATCTTCATCTAAAATTTTAATATCAACACACAATAACTGACTTACCATAGTATTAAATGTGTTTTGATGCTCTGTCACCAAGTCTCCATCTTTCATCCTCAGTGTTGGCTACTTGAATTGTTTATTGATTAAACAGTCGAGTACCACATTAATTTGTCAACCCGAGAAAGTCCTTTATTTCAAAGGTGACCTCGTACTGTATGTACTTAATTCTAAAAGCATTAAAAGCTGTAGTATACACAATTCTATTTTCTGTCAAACTCCTTACTCTATGTTATAGCAGTTAAAATATATTGCAGAGATGAAATGAAAGCAGTTAACTAAGAATACAAATCTGCAAAGAAAAATAATGGCTGCTCTGTTAGCAGAGGATCAGGACCCTATCCTCAGGGTAAGGATGTTCAGCACCTGCCCCTGTAACCAGGTTGCTAATACACACTGCAATTCCTAATCACCGGTGAAGTATTCTTTTACAATATCAAGCAATTAACAAAACAGAGTATCAGCAAAAGGAAATTATCAGAGGTAATGCTACAGAATCCAAACAGAGTATCAGCAAAAGGAAATTATCAGAGATAATGCTACAGAATTCAAACACACTCACACACTAACAGAAAATAAATGGGTGAATCTTGTGAAGAAGGTGGGCCCTGTCCCTCTCACAAGATTCCCCAGAACACAGATGCCGGATTAGATGCTCAGAACAACCTTTTATTCATCTGCCAAAATGTCCAGTTACAATGAAGATTCAGACTTGCTTTTGTTTTTCAAAATTTCCCTTACAACTTGTTTTCTTTCTTCCCCCCCTTTCTAATGTAGATGTCTCCTCTTTATAGAGGAGACATCTATTACAATAGATCGTCATGGTTCATTCAGTTTAACCTTTTTGTCAAAAATAAGAAATCCATCCTTGTTACAGGATGCTGTTACAACAGTGTGACGATGTATTCATTCTTGGGTCTCTTACTGTTAAACAGCTGGTAAACAAACCTCAACCGTCTTCTTGGAATCCTCGTACTATCCTTTGCCGCTTCACCATTGTTGATGATTTAGTAAACTCATGTTGTTCCTGGTGTTTCAGCAACTGTAACTATGTTTTACCCTTTCTGGACAGTTGCTGATCGTGCTGTGTCAGCATGGAACTCTGCCGATCTTCTGATAGTTGTTGTTTCCGCTTGTCATTTCCGGTGTTCCAGTTGTTGCAAAATAACGTTTTCCCTGCTTTAGATAGTTGCTGTTGCTGGTGTTGCAGCAACTGCGTAGTTGCTGTTTCTGGTGTTGTAGCAACCACGTAGTTGTTGTTTCTGGCGTTGCAGCAACTACGAACTATAATTTCTGCAGACTTTAGACAGTTCAACGGTTACTTAGCAACTTGGTTAACTTCTCCAAAGAATAATTATAAAGATAACATGAATATGTAATGAATGATTAAACATATAGTAATGAGGAGAGTTACTTCATACCTTGGAATGATTAGGTCATTATATAATCAAAGCTTTCAACTTATGGACTGAAGAGGGTAATATTATAGTAAAAATACAAGGTCAAAAGTGGTCAATTCAGAGTCCTAACATCCCCCCCAAATGAAAGGGTTGCATGTCCTCATGCAATGCTGACTCTAAATCTGAGTCGGAGTACTGGGATGAACAGTGTAAATTACTGATACAGTAGCTATGGAAAGTGTTATCAAACCTCTCTCTGAACCCACATACACTCTCTAGTTTCCTCCATGCTGCCACCTCTTCCTTTTTGGATGATCTAAACTAACCCTTGTATTGCTGACCAGATAACCATAAGAGGGGAAATTTAAATCTGTAGCCAATCCATTTTTCAGCACATTGTTCCATACATCTAACATAGTAAGGTACCCTTGAAATTGCTGCCTGTAGATTAGGGGGATTGTAGGGATGATACTCCTGTCTTTCCTTGGGACAATTTTCCCAGAATAGGTTGTTGGCTTTAATAGCCAAAGGTGCCTTTGTTTTCACATAGTGTTGGCAATCTCGCAAGACCACTGCTTGTAGTTGCCTAATGTGATCAGTCATTCCAGGTTCACTTAACATTCTTTGGTGTTGTGCAATGAAAGTAGCTTCATTTTGGGGTTCAGCCCTAATCCAAAGGAGGCAGTTCTGTTCATTGTGTTGTGCTGAGATGAAAGTGTTTTGCCAAGTGAGTTGGTTGGCTAGAAAGGAAATGAAAACTCTGAGTTGTATGTCGCCAACAAGAGGGAGTATATTCATTTTTCTGTCTTCAGACATAACTTCGTTGTGGAGATAAAGCTCACACAACAAATTCTGATCATTCTTGGGTGCTTCTACAAAGGTTTCAATAAATTGTTCTGATGTAATTACCTGATGAGGTCTACCATCTCTAACTGCCTTTATCTGTAAGAATGTTAGTCGTTCCCTCAAAAATGCTGCATAGTTGAAAGAAGGTCTTCTTGTAGCAAGTATTCTTTGAACCAAATCAAAAATCTGGGACAGTCTGGCTTTTAGTTCCTTAATTTCTTTGTACTGAGCTCTAGACTGCTCAAGTGCTTCCCAATTCTTATATGCATAATTGAACCAGATTCCCTTTTGCTGTTGGAATGCTTTCCCTTGTGACAACTCATATTCTTTCCACCATATTCCCTTTAATTCCTGAAAACTAGCGGTCTTTATGCATGCATCACTGACAGAGGGAGATTCAGTTTGTGTATAGGCATCAACATGAATTTTCTATTTTGTGATAATTGGAGTAGGCCGGGGTGGTTCGATGTCTTCTTCTCCATTTCCTGCTGATTCCTGTGTAACAGCCAATGCTTCTTCTTCTTGTTCCATAACAGTTTGGGTAGGCCGGGGTGATTTTATGTCTTCTTGGTCATTTGCTGCTGATTCCTGCATAACAACAAGTTCTTCTCTTTCTTGTTCTGTAATTTTTGGGGAGCCTGCTAGTTCTTATGTTACAGCAAGTTCTTCTACTTCTTTCTTTACACTTTTTGGAGATCCTGCTAGTTCTTGTGTTACAACAGGTTGCTCTGTTTCCACCTGCACTGTTTTTGGAGAGCCTGCTAGTTCTTGTGTTGCAGCAGGTTGCTCTGTTTCCTCCTGCACAGTTTTTGGAGAGCCTGCTGGTTCTTGTGTTGCAACAGGTTGCTCTGTTTCCTCCTGCACAGTTTTTGGAGAGCCTGCTGGTTCTTGTGTTGCAGCAGGTTGCTCTGTTTCCTCCTGCACAGTTTTTGGAGAGCCTGCTGGTTCTTGTGTTGCAGCAGGTTGCTCTATATCAGCAGAGGGTTGTGGTGGTTCTGTTTTTGCTTCTGCAATTTGTGTAACAACAGGTTCTTTCATTTCAACTACAACAACAGAAGGTTCTGGAATGACTCCAGTCACTGGTACTGCAACTATCTTGTATCCTGCTTGAGTGTATAGCTCACCACACTTGGTGCACATATATTCACTCTCTTTACTCTTCTCCGCTGCAGATGCTACCTGTGCTAAAATGTGCAGGTTGCGTTCATTTTGATAAGCTTCTTTGACCCTTATTATTTCCTCCTGATAATCCTGAATTTGGGATTTCAGAAATTCAATTTCTTCCTACAGGGCAGATATGGTAGGCTGAGCTTGTGGAACTGCAGGTTCCAGTGGAGGCAGAGGTTGTGTTTCAGCATTCATTTGAACATTTATACCCCCAACAGGTGGTTCTTGTGTGTCACCTGGTGGGGTAGTGGCTGTTTCTTGTGTTGCAGCCACTTGGCTGATATTACCTTGGGTGTCGGTAGCTGGTTCTTATGTGACAGCTGCCTCAAAAGATAATGTCACGAAACTGTGAACACTCTGCATCTTAGCCCCAGAGGGTGAGGAAGGGGAGTTTTCAGGGCTGGTGGGAGTATGGGTTCTTAACATGATGGGTGGAGAGCTGGGGAGAGTGGGGCTAGGGGGTTCAGCTGTTACAGACGACCGAGTCCTTTGCTTGGGTAGAGAAGCAGGGAATTCAGATATTTTTCTTTTTCAGCTAGCTTTCTTTAAAATAGGGGCAGTGGCGGAAATAGCAGCTGCCTTGACCGAAGCTCTAGTTCTTCTTCTTTTCGGTGGGGTTTCATTTTTCTGCTGCTTCTTTCGTTTGAGAAGGGTAATAAGGATGTTATCATCAGAGTCGTCGGTAGAAATACCAAGTATGGGAGTGGATGGGTTGGTTTTATTGGGGGATGGGGTTGTTTGCATGGGTATTTCTACTGCTGATTGTACATTTTCAGCAACTTGTGGGGGAGTTTGCTGGGGAATTTCTTGGGGTATTTGCTCTGAAATATCCTCTGTTTGCTGAGGAATTTCTTTGGGTATTTTCTCTGAAATATCCTCTGTTTGCTGAGGAATTTCTTCGGGTATTTGCTCTGAAATATCCTCTGTTTGCTGAGGAATTTCTTCGGGTATTTGCTCTGAAGTATCCTCTGTTTGGTGAGGAATTTCTTCATCCTGCTGAGGTATGTCCTCAACTTGGTGAGGAATTTCCTCTTCCTGATGAGGAATTTCCTGCTCTGGCTGAGGGATTTCTTCCTCTTGGTGGGGATTAATGAGGGGAGGGGGGTTATTTAAGGCAAGGCCTTTATTTATCAATAATTGAGCTAGACGGTGGTGTTTCAAGGAATGGAGCGGACGCTTTGCATTGACAGTGTAACGTGACATATTTTTAAGACATCCCAATAGATAGTATGGCATATTTATCAACTGACCATGCCTCAAGTGATTCAACAAGACGAAATCGTGCTGGTAAATTACCCGGTACTGGCCTTCGCACGTCAGGTATTGCTTTACAAACTCAGCAACTTTCGGCCATGGTTGAGGCAGTGATTGAAGTGCTACGCCTCTGCCCTTGGGTTCCACCTGCTCGCCTGGTTGAAGAAAATCCTGCTGCGCGTTGAGGATTAGGTGCTTCCTACTGAACCAGCACGTGCCATTAGCTAGTAGCCCGGTAGCTTGGGCTATGACTTCCTCTGTGACTGGAATTTTTACTCCCTGAACGACGGAAAATTCCTCTGTTAAATTGCATGCAAACTCAAGGACTTGCTGTGCGTTGAAATCTGGAAGTCTCCTAAAATAATCTAGCCATCCCGCTTGCAGGAAGATTTGGTAGGCCTCGGGATAGAGCTCAAGAAGTGTTGTTGTGCCAGGTTCGTATGTGATGAGATTTCCTCCCATAGCTGCTGTTTCACTGAGAATTCTCAGTACAGAGCCGAGTTTCCGAGTTCAGTCCAGAGTAAACCGTTGCAAATGGTAACATGACACGATGAGGTGACTTTTACATATTACCGGGAGAGTTAAGGGCGGCGGCAGTTGGCGTGCTATACAATTATGACAGTGCTTTGGTAATCCCCCCCCAAAAGCTACGACTAAGTGATATGATTGGAAGTACAATTATTCGGTAGTCCTATCAACGTCTCCACATTAACTATTATTTAATATCCATGCATAATCATGCGTACCTTTATATTTTACCTTTTTAGTTGCTGCGTCGAAAAGTCTTGTCTTGTCTTTTGCTGGATTAATAATGATTAAAGAGGGTCTAAAAGTATGAGAATACTGGCGGTTTTTATTACTGACGGGAAGTAATAGTGGAGGATTGTAATCATCATAGTGTATGGCTGGTTCTTTTGGTAGGAAATGGTATATTTTATGCAAATAATAATTCATTTCTTGGGAACTGAAGTGGAGAAATTGGTGCTTTTTTAGTATAAATGAGAGAAATACTGAAAAAGGCATTACGGCATCGGTAAGTGGTGTTGCAGCAACGGGAGTTGGTGTTGCAGCAACGGGAGTTGGTTGCAACCATAGGAAATGGAGTTGCAGCAACAAGAGTTGGTGTTGCAGCAACGAGAAATGGTGTTGCAGCAACAAGAGATGGTGTTGCAGCGACAGGAGTTGGTGTTGCAGCAACGGGGAGTGGTGTTGCAGCAACAGGAGTTGGTGTTGCAGCAACGGGGAGTTGGGTTGCAACAACAGGAAATGGTGTTGCAGAAATGGGAAATGGTGTTGCAACAACAAGAGTGGTGTTGCAGCAACGGGAAATGGTGTCGCAGCAACGGGAAATGGTGTCGCAAGAACGGGAAATGGTGTTGCAGCAACAGGAGTTGGTGTTGCAGCAACGAGGAGTTGGGTTTCAACAACAAGAAATGGTGTTTCAGCAATGAGAAATGGTGTTGCAGCAACGGAAAATGATGAAAGACTGATTTATGGTCCAAAAAACGTTCCCAAGTCCGCAAAGTGATTCTTTTGAAGTTTTTGTTCTCAGCCATTTTCCAAAACTAAGATTTGCAAAATAATGAATTGTAATATGGCAACCCTTGGCAGGGATTATTAGTTGAAAAGAATATCTAATCTAAAAAAATAAATAAATGAACAGAGATTTAAGTGCCTTGAGGGACAACAAGTTCCCCCAGGAAAGCATAGTGTATATCTGTCATGCAAGTAGCTTTAAAATCTTCTTTAGAAACAGGCCGCTGATACAAACGGAGTCAATACCCATTCACTAGTAGTGGTGTTCTGCTATCATCAATCGTTAAAAGTATGACTGTCCCATTTGGAAAAACAACATCTACTTCATAAGGCCCTAACCACCTTGTTCTTAACTTACCTTGGAAATTCTCAAAACGGGAGTCATAGAGTAGAGCCCAATTACCTTTCTGGAACTGCTTTTGCTTGATGGTTCTGTCATGCCACCTACTTCTTTGTTGCTGTATCACAGTTGTTTGATGGATGGCATCCAGTCTCTTCTCGTCCAATTCCTGAAGCTGTTGCAACCTAGCTGTCTGTGCATCAGTCAAGTCAAGGTTAATAGCTAAAGCAGTTCTTAAAGTTTTGATTTCAAACTCTACAGGGAAAAAAACATTTTTTCCAAAATCTAATTCATAAGGTGAAAAGCCTGTAGTATTCCTCCACGTAGTTCTATAGGCCCATAATGCCTCAGGCAACCTTTGAAACCAGTCCCTTCTATTCTCCTTTATTGTTTTTGTCAAGATGGCTTCTATGACTTTATTGGTGCTTTCTACCTTCCCATTTGCCTGGGGGTGATAAGGTGTAGTCATTTTGTGCTTAATATGATATTTATGAAGTGTATCCTTGAAGCCATGAGAGTTGAAAGGAGGTCCTCCATCCGTGACTAGTTCTCTAGGCAATCCAAACCTAACAAAGATCTCTTCAAATAAAAATGTTAGTACTGATTCTTCATTAGCTTTAAGGAGTGCCTTAGCTTCTACCCATTTAGTCATATAATATGTGCACACTAGTATGTACACTCTTTGATTGGATGGGGGATTAATGTGACTTATAAAATCTAATGCCCATCTCTCAAAAGGTTCGAGAATTACCTGGGGTTTGAGTGGCATTTCATCCCTGTGATTAAGCTGGCCCATTCTTTGACAGCTATCATAGGCCTTCACATATTTCCTTGCATCTTTGAAGAATGAGGGCCAATAATAACCCATTCTGAGTACCTTGTGTGCTGTTCTTTTATCTGCAAAATGACCTCCACAAGGGCCATCGTGACAAGCTTTTAACACATCATAAATTTCATCTTCACCAATGCATCTCCAGATTTCTTGATCGAGTCCTGTGTGGAAAAGACACCCGCTTATCCAGTTGTACCTAGCACTTTGCTGAATGATCTTTCTTTTTTCCTTGTGTGATAGGTGCGATGGTAATTTTCCTGCAACTAAATAGTTGGCAATGTCTGCATACCAAGGTGAGTGAGCAGATACTGCAAATAAATATTCATCAGGAAAGGAATCATCTACTGGAATATTTTCATCAGTTTTTAATCGAGAAAGGAAATCAACAACTACATTTTCTTTTCCTGGCCTATCTACAATTGTGATGTCAAATTCTTGTAATAATAATAACCATATGGTAACTCGAGCATTTGTAACTGATTTATTCATTAGAT
The DNA here is from genome assembly GCA_031772625.1 of Pinus tabuliformis. Taxonomy (NCBI): domain Eukaryota; kingdom Viridiplantae; phylum Streptophyta; class Pinopsida; order Pinales; family Pinaceae; genus Pinus; species Pinus tabuliformis. The sequence continues at coordinate 207,236,129 of CM062806.1, read as the reverse complement.
ATTTAATGGCCGAGTGATCAGTATGCACAAAAGTAATGTAGCCAGTAATATAATGTCGAAACTTATTGATAGCATAAATGACTGCTAGGAATTCCTTCTCAGTGACTGTATAATTCAGTTCAGCTGGTGTCATATTCTTACTGATAAAATAAATAGCATAGGGAAGACTATTTTCTTCTTGGCCCAAAACAGCTCCAATTGCAGTATCTGAGGCATCAGAGCATATATGAAAGGGTAGTGCCCAATCAGGTCCTCTCAAAATGGGAGTTGTAGACAACTGATGTTTAAGTTCATTAAATGCTTTTTCACAATCATCATTCCACTTAAATTCAACATTTTTTGTTAATAACACAAATAGAGGAGAAGCTATTTTGGAAAAATTCTTGAAAAATATTCTATAGTATCCAACATGTCCTAAAAAGCTTCTTACATCAGTTTGTGTTTTGGGGATAGGGAGGGTCAGAATTACCTATATTTTGGCTGGATCGACTTGAATTCCTAGGAATGAGATGAAGTGACCCAATACAATACCTTGATTCATCATCATATGACATTTTTCAGTGCTTAAGGCAAGGTGTGCTTCTATACATCGCTTAAGTACTTTTTCAAGGTTCTTTAGTGCATCCTCAAAAGTCACTCCATAAGGAGTAAAGTCATCCATAAATATTTCTAAGGAATCATTTAGCATATCAGAAAAAATGCCTATCACTGCTCTTTGAAATGTTGCTGGATCATTACATAGCCTGAATGGAAAAACCCTGTAAGCAAAGGTCCCCCATGGGCTAGTAAACGTGGTCTTGTCCTGGTCTTGAGGTGCAATATTAATATGATTGTATCCACTAAATCCATCCAAAAATGAAAAGAATTTCTTACCTGCCAAATTATCTAATACCTAATCAATGAATGGTAAAGGGAGATGGTCTTTCTGGGTGGCTTTATTTAGGGCTCTGTAATCCACACATACTCTCCATTTGCCATTTTTCTTCGGTACAATTACAAGTGGGGAAACCCACTCACTATTGGATATAGGATATATAAATCCTGCATTCAACAATTTTTGAAGTTCTTCCTTCACAATTTCCCTTAAATTGGGATTCATCCGTCGCTGGGGTTGACAGACTGGGCGGGATCCTTCTTTAATATAAATGCGGTGGGTGCATAGCTCAGGAGAAATCCCCTTCATGTCTGTATAATCCCATGCAAATGCTTCTTTATTCTCTCGGAGTAACTTTATTAACTGTTGTTTTTCATTATCAGTTAAGTTAGGATTTATATTTAATGTTTTGCCAGGCTCAATTTCTATTTTGTACTTTTGGAGGAGCTGCCTACTATTGTCTGAGATAAATTTTTAGTTTTCAGGTTCTGCTGAGATTCAGATTCCAAGATTGCAGTGAAGTGATTATACATTTCTGGGCTGACCGAAGAAGGTTCAGAAATGAAGCTACTCATTAATTCATCTTCGGTAGAATCTTTGAAAGGTAAAGCTTGTCCGATAGTCAAGATAGGTTGGGTTTCTTCATCCTCATAATCTACCCATACAGAGTTGTCATTATTAATCATGGGTGTAGCATGAGGATAAAGGGTAAGCTGTTTGGTTTCCTGCCCATTAGAGATGGTCATTGATCCTGATCTACAGCTGATGAAAACATCTGCTGTAGCTAGCCAAGGTCTTCCTAGAATCAGTGGATGACCCCCTAACTTTGTTTTAGTTTGTAACACCACAAAATCAGCTGGGTAATTCCAGGATTCTACAGAAATTATTAGGTCTTCAATGACTCCTTCAGGTTTAATTGTAGAGTGATCAGCCAGCTCTAGAATGGTTGGAGTTTCCCTAATAAAGTTTTTTAACTGCAGTAATTGTGTTGTTTCAAGCGTCATAATGTTTATTGCAGCACCCAAATCTACTATAACTTTAGAGACCAAGGTTTTTCTAACCTGAACTGTTACTATAGGGTGACCAGGGTCACCATATTTCACAGGAGGATCTTTTTCTGTCATTAAAGCAGTCAGTTCTCCCATCACATGAACTGTGAGGGGGTCCTTAGATTTTCTTCCAGGTTTTTTTATACAGATATCTCTAACAGTCCTATCATAAATGGGAACATCTCTTAGCGCTTGAAACAATGGAATTTTAACATATAAATTTTGCAGTTTGCCTAAAAGGTTAAAAGCAGGTTGCTCAAGCGTTTTGGTGAGAGCCAGACGTTGAGGGAATGGCGGATTTGCTGTTTGAGCATTGTTGTTAGATGCTGATTCAACTGTTTCAGCATTATTGTTAACTGGTTTTTCTTTTCCAACTTCCTCTTTATCAGAGTCAGTAATGTCATCAATGATGGGTTCAACAATTCTCCCTGAACGGAGATGGATATCGTGACATTGCATAGGGGAGACAGGCTGATTTTGAACATCAATTACTTGCAGAGCTTTATTATTATTTGGGTTGGGGTTAGGTTGCACAGGCAGCTGTGGTCTAATTGCTTGGTTATTCAGAGGAGTATTGGATGGTAAGGAAAGAGATTGTTGATGCCGAGGAAATGGCATCTGCTGGGCTGCCCAGTTCGGATTCCATTGATTAAAATATGATTGCTGGGGAGCCCAAGGATTCCACATGGTAGGATTAGGAAAATGAAGACTTGGTTGCTGCATGGGTAGAAAATTCATCGTATTAAAGGGTGGGTACTGCATTTGGTTCATGGGTGGGTAATTCGTTTGAAAAGGAGAATGATTATTCCAATGACTAAATGCTGTGTTAGAATTCATACCTTGTCTTTGTGGCCATTGCCTCCTCTGTGTCATCAGGTACACTGCTTCAGCCTCTTCTTCAGTTGACTGCAGTGCTGCTTTTATTCCTGGTAGAGAGTGGCATTGCTGGGTCTCATGGTCCTTTTCACAGATCGTGCAGACTGGTACCTTATCTAGTGGGCATTCCCTAAGTGGGTGTTTTTCTCTGCATTTAGAACAAAAAATAGCTAGGGCAGCTTCTGCTTCTGCCTGTTTCTTTTTTACCTGCAGAGCATCAATTTGTGAAGCAAAAGAGCTTAACATTTCAGTTTTAAATTCTTCCAACAAATTACCTATTTCAGCCCTTGTTTCTCCTCCACTTGCTGAGTTCTGGGCTCTTGAATATATGCTGTCCCTGCTTTTTGGTCTGCTTACTGCTCCTCTTGAACATCTCATACAGAGGTTGATAATTTCATCAAATAGTTCCTTGGAAATGTCCCCTTTTCCAAGCATATTCTACATGTCCAAGCAGTCATCTCGTACCCCTTTCAACAATATTGTTTTCAGAATATCTTTACTCATGGTAGGGTGGTCAGACCGCTGCAGATTATACTGCAGTCTTTCCACAAAGTCCTCCAGATTCTCATCCTCCTTCTGAACCATTTTAAACAACTCTTCCTTCCTCTCTCTTGTTCGGCAGTAATCCTGATATTTGGCCATAAAACTTTCTTTCATCTGATCCCAGGTAGTGATTGCCTGAGCTCCTAAGCTCATAAACCACCTTAACGCATTCCCTTTCAGTGTTGCTGGAAACAGTTTTAGTTTCTGATTAGGGCTCACATAATCATAACTCCTACATAGTATATCAAATTCAAAGAGGAATTCATCCAGGTCTTCAGAGGATAACCCATGAAAGTTGGGTAATGCTGAAAGTGGAATGTTCTTTATAGGGGTTGCCCCTCTCGGGAGCTCCCCAATAGGGAACTCCAGGGTAGAGAGTGAGTTTTCCCCCCTTCCTTCTGCTCTGTTATCCTCCATTGGTCTTTTTCCTGAATCGCTTGCTCTATCTTCAGTATCTTCTGTCTCTTCAGGTTCTTCTATCGGTTCCTCAGTGTGCTCTGGTACTTCTAGCTTCCTTTCAGGTCCTAGTACTTCCTCCGTCTGTCGATCTGTTTGTGAGGAATACTGGATCTGAGGTCTCCGGGAACTCGTCCTCTGTGATGTCTCGGCCTTTGAAATAATTTCGTCAATGAAGGTATTTCTTCCTCCCCGCCTTTGCCGCCTGTGAAATTAGGTTTCCTGCGTCCTCTCATGCACCTGTTATTCTTAAAAAGAAATCATGAATGCTTTTAAATCTCTAGTCGCCTTCCCCGGCAACGACGCCAAAATGTTGGCTACTTGAATTGTTTATTGATTAAACAGTCGAGTACCACATTAATTTGTCAACCCGGGAAAGTCCTTTTATTTCAAAGGTGACCTCGTACTGTATGTACTTAATTCTAAAAGCATTAAAAGCTGTAGTATACACAATTCTATTTTCTGTCAAACTCCTTACTCTATGTTATAGCAGTTAAAATATATTGCAGAGATGAAATGAAAGCAGTTAACTAAGAATACAAATCTGCAAAGAAAAATAATGGCTGCTCTGTTAGCAGAGGATCAAGACCCTATCCTCAGGGTAAGGATGTTCAGCACCTGCCCCTGTAACCAGGTTGCTAATACACACTGCAATTCCTAATCACCGGTGAAGTATTCTTTTACAATATCAAGCAATTAACAAAACAGAGTATCAACAAAAGGAAATTATCAGAGGTAATGCTACAGAATCCAAACAGAGTATCAACAAAAGGAAATTATCAGAGATAATGCTACATAATTCAAACACACTCACACACTAACAAAAAATAAATGGGTGAATCTTGTGAAGAAGGTGGGCCTTATCTCTCTCACAAGATTCCCCAGAACATAGATGCTGGATTAGATGCTCAGAACAACCTTTTATTCATCTGCCAAAATGTCCAGTTACAATGAAGATTCAGACTTGCTTTTGTTTTTCAAAATTTCCCTTACAACTTGTTTTCTTTCTTCCCCCCCTTTCTAATGTAGATGTCTCCTCTTTATAGAGGAGACATCTATTACAATAGACTGTCATGGTTCATTCAGTTTAACCTTTTTGTCAAAAATAAGAAATCCATCCTTGTTACAGGATGCCGTTACAATAGTGTGACGGTGTATTCTTTCTTGGGTCTCTTACTGTTACACAACTGGTAAACAAACCTCAACCGTCTTCTTGGAATCCTTGTACTATCCTTTGCCGCTTCACCATTGTTGCTGATTTAGTAAACTCATGCTGTTCCTAGTGTTTCAGCAACTGTAACTGTGTTTTACCCTTTCTAGACATTTGCTGATCATGCTGTGTCAGCATGGAACTCTGCCGATCTTCTGATAGTTGCTGTTTCCGCTTGTCATTTCCGGTGTTCCAGTTGTTGCAAAATAACGTTTTCCCTGCTTTAGATAGTTACTGTTGTTGGTGTTGCAGCAACTGCGTAGTTGCTGTTTCTGGTGTTGCAGCAACCACGTAGTTGCTATTTCTGGTGTTGCAGCAACTACGAACTATAATTTCTGCAGACTTTAGACAGTTCAACGGTTACTTAGCAACTTGGTTAACTTCTCCAAAGATTAACTATAAAGATAACATGAATATGTAATGAATGATTAAACATATAGTAATGAGGAGAGTTACTTCATACCTTGGAATGATTAGGTCATTATATAATCAAAGCTTTCAACTTATGGACTGAAGAGGGTAATATTATAGCAAAAATACAAGGTCAAAAGTGGTCAATTCGGAGTCCTAACACTCAGGTTATACAAATTTTTCCATAGGAATAGTTTATTCACCAGAGACTTAGATTGGTACAAAGTCCCTAACTTTTCCCATAAAGCCTTCATCATAGCTTCCCCTAATACATTCAACAATACTGAATTTGAGACACACAATCGTATTGTGCTCTTTGCCTTCCGATCAGAAATTACCTACATACGAATTCTAAAACATAGAAAATAAACAATGCGAGAGCATAACACATAAAACACATATACATAGAGATTTTCCCTTGGATCCCAAAACTGGGACTACTAGATTGTTTTTTCATTATTTTCTTTTCAATGTTACAATACATATTTATACATGTCGAAGCATCCAATACCATGGACTGAATGTAGAAATTTTGAATAATTTAACACATATTCAACAGAGATTATCCTGATCATACAATTTAAGCGGAACATGTATAATACATAATCTCCTCTACGTTGATCATCAATTTACAGAAGCAGAAACATCCACAGGCACACATAGAAGCATCAATCAAACTCATAAACACAGTATGTATCCCGGGGAAAGCATCTCGCTAAAAACCCCACACTATCTGTATATTATATTGATTGAATCATGTAACAATACAAAGCATAATACTTCTCACAAGTATCTCCACCTGTTACACACAATACAGCTCAGATTTGATCTCCAAATCTCCCCCGCTGCTTGCCTGCCTCCACTGCTCAATACCTGCTCAAGAACTGATGAGAATAGCTTCCCAAACTCGTTTTTCACCTGCAAAATAGTCACTCACTCTTTGTGGACGTGATCAAAGGCTAAAATGTGGGCCAAATATGTGAGCAAACTCATTGGCATACTCAATCCCTTGATTGTGCAAGATCTGGTGCACAACTATAGTCACAACTGATAGCAATCTGATTCTCTACCACTTGTCCCTGTTGAACTGAACATGCACTGACATGCAACTGAGTTAACTGATGTATTCTTTAGTTGTATTATGAGTTAATAATTAGTTTAACAACTCATCATTAGTCTATCTGCAGTTAGACTAACTACAACTAGTTTAACTAAGTCAAACTGAACACAACTCCATCAACTGCACCTCCAGTCCACTAAACTCAACTCACTTGAGTTCTAACTGAAGTCCTGCATGAAAATATTAGTCATCCCATAGGTAACCACGTATTTCCTTGTGGGATCTGCATGTACCACATCCGTAGCTCATTCTGAAGTGCTCCAAGAGAATAAGATCCAGTTTATAGTCCAAATATTATTGTGAGATAATAATATTTGACTTTTCTATTTTTGACAGCCAGTCTAAAAATAGACTTTGATCACTCACACTGTGATCACTCACACTTTCATCAAAAATAGAAATCCATGTATTTTTCCCAACTTGATCAATCATCCATAAACATAGACATGATCCATATGTCTAAAAATAGACATAGTCTAAAAATAGCCTGCGGGCCCACTTAGTGAAGGCGACTCTTTTCACTAAGCTCCATCATCTTGTTGCACTCTCAACAAGCATTTCTTGTTGCACACTTTTCAACACTCCCTCTCAACAAGAAAGGCTTCCTCTCAAACCCGATCCTGTAACTCTGGAATGTTCTCCATGCAACACATCTGGCCGGTCCACTTGCTCTATCATCAAAGTCTCTGACTGCTATTGCCTCTGTCGACTGAAACTCTGCATCTCTGTGCTCTTCAGTATCTGACTGCTCTAGCCTCTGTCACTTTGATCTCTGACTGCATCCGTACTGTTGCTGGTTCTATCTCCCAGCATTGCATCCGCACTGCACCTCCCAACTGACCTCCCTGTTGGGATAGAAACATCCTCTGATGCTGAAGCTCTACCTGCTGCTGACAAGTGCTCCCTCTCTGACATCTGCGCTACTGCAACATCTCCATGCATCTCGCACCATTGCACACCTCTCTGTGCCACCTAGCACTGTGCAAAACACTTGTGCCTCTCGCATTGTTGCAGCCTGCTAGCTATGCGCTGTCCTGGGATTCCCTGCACTGTCGCTCTCTCTGCCGCTCCATCCGCATCTGTCTCTACCCAATCAGTCAGTTCCTGCTACTACACATCTGGGGCTCCCGTAGCAACGTCTCATCCAAGAGGTTGGGTACCTCAAGGATCCTGCCCCTCCTCCTTGGGACGATCAATCCACATCACCCCACCTCCTACCTGGAGGTATGGCTTCATGTGATCCCTCAACCCACCTGGCTTGAAGTTTCCCCCTACTGGAGGTCTCTGGATGAGTATATGTCTCTACTTGATCTCCTCTCAGCTTCCCCAGTTGTGGCTCCTCCACAATCTCCTGAAGCTGCTGCACCAATCATGGCTCCTCCACAATCATCTGAGACTTCTTCTGGCTCTGCATGTTGACAGGTAATATACTCTCCCTCTCAACAACCAAGTCTCCATCAGTTGCCTCGCTGCTCAAGGCTTCGCATGCATCTTGAACCACAAGAGCATACAGGTTCCTGACCCGTGAACCAATCTCATGACAACGAAAGCATCGCACTTTCGATTTGTCAACCTTCTTCCCACCACTGGAAGAACAAGATTCGGAAAGAGAAACCTTCTCCTTCCCCTTCTTCACCTTACTCGCTAAGGCACAGTTCTCCTCATCATGCCTAGATGAAGAACTGTCTCTGGTGCTCCGTCTAATCTCCTCCTGCATCAAATCCGACCATGGTCGTTCCCAATTTGGCAGTTTCTCCCTTCCATTCACCGAGTCCTGGTAGCTATGCCAACTCTTAGGAAGGTCAAGGAGTCCTAGACTCACCATCCTCATCATCAACAGTAACCCCCACACTTCCCAGCTCATCTCGACACTGAGTGAACCTCGTGAGATACTGGGGCATACTATCTCCATTCTCGAACTGAATGTTTCTGAGTTTTATCTCTTGCTTTGGAATTAAATTCGAATTCCACCAGCACAAAACTCAACTGCTTCCGATCTAGAATTCGTGAGAACAAAATATTTCTCGTACAGAGATTGACTGTATGGGCTTTCACCGGATATTTCACCTTCCAAAGGAAGGATGAATCCAGAGGCTACCTGGCCCGATTACAGGCTCTGCCTAGAGAAATAGAATGTAAACACTTCCTGAATAGTAGATCTGATGATCAATCCTCGCTTGATATCCTGTAAAATTCTCTTCTACAAATCAAGCTGGTCCGATACCATGTAGAAATTTTGAATAATTTAACACATATTCAACAGAGATTATCCTGATCATACAATTTAAGCGGAACATGTATAATACATAATCTCCTCTATGTTGATCATCAATTTACAGAAGCAGAAACATCCACAGGCACACATAGAAGCATCAATCAAACTCATAAACACAGTATGTATCCCGGGGAAAGCATCTCGCTAAAAACCCCACACTATCTGTATATTATATTGATTGAATCATGTAACAATACAAAGCATAATACTTCTCACAAGTATCTCCACCTGTTACACACAATACAGCTCAGATTTGATCTCCAAATCTCCCCCGCTGCTTGCCTGCCTCCACTGCTCAATACTTGCTCAAGAACTGATGAGAATAGCTTCCCAAACTCGTTTTTCACCTGCAAAATAGTCACTCACTCTTTGTGGACGTGAGCAAAGGCTAAAATGTGGGCCAAATACGTGAGCAAACTCATTGGCATACTCAATCCCTTGATTGTGCAAGATCTGGTGCACAACTATAGTCACAACTGATAGCAATCTGATTCTCTACCACTTGTCCCCGTTGAACTGAACATGCACTGACATGCAACTGAGTTAACTGATGTATTCTTTAGTTGTATTATGAGTTAATAATTAGTTTAACAACTCATCATTAGTCTATCTGCAGTTAGACTAACTACAACTAGTTTAACTAAGTCAAACTGAACACAACTCCATCAACTGCACCTCCAGTCCACTAAACTCAACTCACTTGAGTTCTAACTGAAGTCCTGCATGCAAATATTAGTCATCCCATAGGTAACCACGTATTTCCTTGTGGGATCTGCATGTACCACATCCGTAGCTCATTCTGAAGTGCTCCAAGAGAATAAGATCCAGTTTATAGTCCAAATATTATTGTGAGATAATAATATTTGACTTTTCTATTTTTGACAGCCAGTCTAAAAATAGACTTTGATCACTCACACTGTGATCACTCACACTTTCATCAAAAATAGAAATCCATCTATTTTTCCCAACTTGATCAATCATCCATAAACATAGACATGATCCATATGTCTAAAAATAGACATAGTCTAAAAATAGACTTGCGCCAAAAATAGCCTGCGGGCCCACTTAGTGAAGGCGACTCTTTTCACTAAGCTCCATCATCTTGTTGCACTCTCAACAAGCATTTCTTGTTGCACACTTTTCAACACTGAAAACCATTGCGTTCAAAACCATGGACTGAAAATCGTCGCGTCCAAAACCATGGATCGAAAACCATCGTGTCCAAAAGCATGTGAATAAAACATGCACAAAACCATACGTAGGACCACCAAACCTAATATAGGGTCCAAATTTTTTTCCCCGGGGCACTGCCCTAAACCCCGTAGAGGGGGGCTACTCACCCCCCTGTGACCCCCTGACTGCGTAATCAGTGCAACAAAGGGGGGGATCCTCTCCCCCTCTAAGCCCCCAGTTCACTACGTAGGCTAGTTGTGAAAAGAATATAACACAACCCAACAAAGTGGTCATGACTATTTTTATGTCGTTATGGATCAATTTAGGAAAATGCATGTATTAATGCCTTGTAAGAAGTAGGTCACTAAAGACAAGACTGCTCATTTCTTCTTCTAATTTGTATGGGTCCACTTTGGGCTGCCCACATCCATTGTGTCTGATTGAGACTCTCGCTTTCTTGGAGAGTTTTGGACAATTTTGTGGAGAATGATGGAAACCAAGTTGAAGAAGAGAATGACATTTCATCCACAGACCGACGGATAAACAAAGGTTGTCAACCACATAGTGATACACATACTCCAATGCTATCGTGGCAAGAATCCCAAGTTGTGGGACAAGCATCTTCCTTATGTACAACATGCATACAACCGAGAAGTGCATTCATCCACACAGAGGTCACCGTTCAAGACATGCTTTGGTTATTTACCAAATGATCCCTTAGACATGGTATTTGGGAGAGGTTAAGATTCCAGTGGGAAAGATGATAAGGAAAAAAAACATGGAAGTTCATTTAGTGAATTTAGTTGATTCACTAGGCAGAGTAGGAGCAGTTGGAGAAGAGTCAAGCTCAATACAAAGCCTGACATGACAAGCATCGAGTCGATCACTAGTTCCAGGTTAGAGACAAAATTTGGCTCCACATTACGAAAGATGGGATGAAAGGGGAAGGAAAGAAGTTTTGACCAATCCAATATGTCCTATTCACCATATTAGAGAAGATTGGAGACAATGTTTTTCATCTCAATTTTCCAACATACATGCAGATGTACTCAATGGTGAACGTTGAAAATTGGAAGCTTTATGAGCCTCCGTGGATCATGGACACCAAGGAAGTTGGATAGGTTCCTACAGTGGACAATTTTGCACCTGAATACTTGGAAAATCTACCAGAGGACATCATTCTCGACAGGAAGACTAGGACTTCACGGCGGGGAGACATGGAGTAACTTTGTATTGGCTTCAAAGGAATGCATCCAAGTAAGGCTCGATGGATGGAAAATGAAAATGTGAGGGAGAAATTACCTCACATGCCAATTGACTGATAAAACTTTTGGCGGTCTAAAAGCTCATTAGTGGGGAGGAATGATCCGGGAGGATCCAAAAATCAAAGTGGCCTTGACAATAGCTCAAAAATAAAAGTCATCGTATGGAAGTAAAACTAGGACCAGATCATATTGCTTGTTGTCTTGATTCCAATAGTGTGAACGACACTCAAATCTGAGTTTGTATGCTCAAGTTATAGCTAATCAATGTTCCGGTAAAACTTGGCTAAGTGGAAGTCTTAACGAGGCATCAAATTGGAAAAATATCGACACACAAAATCTGGCAGTTGGAATGGGAAAATATGTTGCCTCTTTAATTTGTCTAATATTCCTTATTTTCCAATAGGAAAGTTTGAATCATTGTGTTATTAAAAACCAAAAAAAAATTATAATTGGGGTGGAGGGCCACCAACCGCACCACCCCACAAAAATATGATATTATATATAGTGGGTGAGTGGGCCACCCCCGGCGGACCCACCAAACCCTGATGGAACCAACACAACATATACACAAATCGTTTTCCATATGTAACCGCCAAGACCACATTATGTTAACCACCACATTATGGAACCGACTCCAAAATCACCGCACATTATATTCATATGAATCATACCAAAAAGGGGTTTTGTGGGGTTCGACCTCGAAACCACCCTAACCACCATTCCTTAACTTAGTACCATGGACCAATGGGCCAATGGCTCGTCCATTGAAATTCCCACCCATTTAATTCTATAAGAACTCAAATCATTTTCCCAGCATATTGACGGAGGAGCTGCGAAAGACGAGTGGAACCTTGAGTGGCAGAGGTGTGGAACCATGAGCGAGGGTATCTTAAAGATGCTGAAAATATTCCCTTAGAGGGCCAGAGATGCCAATGTCAAAATTTGACAAGTTTGTAGTCTGTTTTTCACATTTTCAAGCCAACAATCCATCTGTGCAGTCTGTTTCTCCTGCTGAGCTCTCCATTTTCAGGCCATCATCCAAATCAAAGGTATAAGGGTCATTTTTGTAAAGTTTCTTGTAACTGATTTCTTTGATTCCTCTTAATGAAAGAAGGCCTCTCCACTTTGAGCAGGGCTTGGAGACGTAGCCCATATTGGGTGAGCTACCTAATCAAATCATTTGTGTGCCTTTGATCTCATGGTTTCTTTATGACTTCCACTTTCTTTTCACTTTATGAACACAATACTACTAGACAAAATCAGATTCAAAATCTTAGAAGAAATAAGGGTATTTCACGAAAGATGCAAACCTTTCATTCCCTGTGAAATATTTCTTCATGAGGCTGACAACTGTTTCCTTCTATTTCTATCAAAGCATCGCCCCCTGAGCCAATTCTCTTTGATCTCCTGCATCTTCTTCCTTGTCTTTGCGTGGGAACTGATCCTGTGGACCTGAATTAATTATAGGCATCTTCATTCCACACTTCTATTGTAGCTCATCTTCTTTCCAAAACATAAAATTTTGTTGTGTACTCCCCCTGAAATCATGTATGTTGCTCTCCTCTCTCTTTCAATGTTGATACATTTGAAATAAACACATAAATTACTCTAATCAGTAAGGGGACTTGACCATACCATCAATAATTAGACACCTCTCTATTTCTTCCTTCTAGTTTCCTGCATCTAACTTATTTAGCCTCCCTTGAGGCCATCCTCTTCCTTTACTGAAGAGAAACAAAGGATCTACTCCCCCTGAGAAGATCATCCTCCTTCTTCCAAAATTTCAATTGTTGAGTCCTGATAGAAGTATTACCTTCCACCTTCTTCTTTTCCCTTGTTTTAGATCTATTTGACTACACAAGGTTGGAGGAAACTTCTCCTTTAACTCCTCTTTCTTCTCCCAGATCCTCTTGCTACTTTTATGATTTGTTTGTAAGAGAATGGTAATTTGGTTGTCGCTTCCATTATTTATTTGAGGCTTGTGCTGATTGCAGCTGGAGACTACAAAAAACTGCCTCTTTCCTTTATTCAACAAGTCCTTTTGACATAGAGCATTGAAGACAAAGTTGGATTCCTTTGCTCTTTTATATCTTCTCAACCTCACTTTTCGACTTGCTTCATTCTATTATATTTGTAGTTCACTTCCTTGTGCCAAAAATTTCCATAGATGTAGCATTCAATAGGGCTTATGAATTGAGCCAAAATATTTCTAAGCTTGGCAGCATTCCTATCAGAAATTCCCTCATAGCCAACATGCTTTCTCCTGGACACTTTGTGTGTTCTTGGGTTGCTGCTTCCCAGCACATTTTGTTTTCTTTCTTTCCATCTATAGTTTATGGATTTATGTCCATATTGCAAGAAAAACATTATCCATAAAAGGGATTTTGAGGACACAAGATACATTTTCTTTGAGGGATTTGTCATTGAGGAGGAAATAACCTCTGCTAGTTCATCATGTTCCTTCCAGGACAATTTGCATTGTTGCCTTGCACTCTTTCTTTATGCTGGATAACTCTCTTTTGTTGTTGACCTCGTTTTTGTTGTTTTCTAACAACCTCTTTTCCCTTTTTCTATTGTCCAACAACCTCGTTTCCCTGTTGTTGCTTGGATCTCTTCTGCTGCTCTCCTTGCTTTCCTTTCTACTTCTGAAGTTCAATAACTTCTTTTCCTATGTTGTTGTTAGAACCTCGAACTGCCTTTACCTGGTTAGTTGACCCTTAAACCTTTACCTTCTTGGAGCTTGTTTCTTCTTTGAAACCCAAACCAACATTGATGAGACGGGATATTTTCTTAGCAAGCATTTCATCAAAAACCTTCTTGTTCTCCTCAAGCTTCTAATATTGAGACAACTCTTTACCAGACTTTTCTAAGTCATGTCTCAATGAGACTATAGTTTGTAGCCTCTCACAATAAGCTTCATTCTCACTAAGTTGATTGGTTAACATCGCATTCAATCTGCTAGCCTCTTCTTGTTGAGAATTTATATCAAATATTGTTTTTCTCAACTTCTCAATGTCAAGCTCATACTCATGGAACTTCTCCTTTTGCTTGAGATCTACTTCTGATAACTCCTTGATCTCTTTTAGAGAAGAGATCAACTTCTTCCTTAAATAGATCCTTTCATCTAGATCCTTTTCTTCGATATCATAGGTGTTGGATGATCCACCACAAATATCTAAAACCATATATGTGTCCATGGACATCTGAAGCACCAACTAGAAGCACCATCTGAAGCACCAACTTCATGGATTTGCTGCAAGAACCAACTTACAGCTCCTTGGATTTATGCAAGCACCAACTTGTAGGAGGCACCAACCCCCAAGACTTCTCAAACACCCACTAGAGATGGAAGCACCAACTTCCTGTATGCAGGCTCCAACCCACACTCAATAAGGAAACTAGTGTTCATTGTACCTGTCAACCACTTTGCCTGATATCAGCTCTGTTCTCCATAGCCCTTGGCCCACATAACATTCTCTATCCTCTGCTCACTCTTCCACTCAAAAAAATTTACTAACACACATCTCTCTCAACACTTTGTCCACACCACAAAATCATACTGCTCTTGACCCTCTTCTCTTAACAACATACATTCAACACTCGACCCCTTCTATTCCACAGAATCTCTCAACATCTTACACAATAGAAAAAGCTCTCTCGGGGTCTCTTTCCTATGCAAAGGCATTTTCAGCCTCCTCTTTGTAGCAAAATCTCACTCGACCTCACATAGAAGTGAACTCACACCCATTGAGTTCTCCACACACCTCACTGGCCATAATGTTGCTTTGTCAACATTGCTCAACTGCAATCCTAGGTTTTTTTCACCGCTGCTCATTGGTCGATACTGTCGCTTTCAATAATCACTCTGCCAATCACACTACCCAAGTGTACATTTGCATGTCTTCTCCATCATGTTGTTGCGTCTAATACATAGGAACTGCAACTTCATTAATCAGTGAGAATGGGCTTTGTTCTCTCACTCATTGTTGTTGCATTAAACATGAGGATGGGCACCTCAGTGTTCCCATCCTGAGACAAAAATCCTCAGTCAACCTGCACACTCCAACAAGGCTCTTGATATCTTTGTGAATAAATATCATGTCCTCGAGTCTCTGATCTTCATTTAATTCAATGAAGCGTGCATGCAAGATCAGGGATTGCATGTCTTAGCACATGACAAACTCCTTTAAATCATCCTACGCAATCATGGTCCTTGTTGCCTTGAACCAGTGATATTTGCAATCGCCATTACTCCTAGGACACCTACCTAACTATGCACATTTTCTATTTAGTTGTTGACCCATACATCCTCCATACTCCTTTGTGTTGGAAATTCGAAGCTCGATATCTCGTAACATTATTAAGGAGATGTTACGAAATCACAAGATTTTGAGCCTGACATTTAGCCCCTTTTTCTTTGCCTCTTGTTGTTTTTCCACCATAGAATCAGGTGTTGTGACTGACAGCATAAAAATTAGGTGCTAAGCCCTTGAGGATCCTACCAGGGGCCTATCTCCTTGTGTTCTCGCCCTTGGTTCTTTTGGCTCCACGACCAATCGACAACACATCAAAACTCCCTGGTATCAAAACATTTCTCCAAATTACAATTACAGAGGAGTTACAAAATTTCAAGCTCTGAAATACTTCCCACATGGAGTCACCTTAATACTTAGGTGCTAATCTCTTCTCTATCCCCTTGGTTCTTTGATACCCCACAACCAAATTCTAATCAACACCGGGAGCTCCCTGGAATCAGGAATTTATCACAATTCAATTCCAGAGGAGTTAAAAAAATTATGACCTACAAAATATACTTCCTAAATGAAGTAATGCTCTCATCATAAATCCCACATGGATTCTCCATAGTGGTGACAAGTGGTACCGATATTTCCCCATTAGGTTACCTAATAATGCTAAATTTGATTGTCGTGTGCCCTTCATATAACCATGTCATGCTGATTTCATTTGCCAATATAAGTTCCTAAGGGCCAATCAACTATTGCCATATGTCTTGTCCAAGGAAATAGAAATGGTTTCCTTTGTAAATTCGTAATCCCCGCAGCCCTTGGTGATTACCAAATGCCAACAATATCAACAACCTATGGTATCAGAACTCTTAAAAGAATTCATTAATAATAAGTTACCAGGTTTTGAGGTTTCTAGGTTCCAACTTGCTTTTGATATTCGGCCTACTCTAATATTCATCCCTTTCGATGTCCCAAGTTTCTGACCTTCCGAGGTCCCGAAGTTCCAAAATTCAAGATTCTGAGATTCAGCCTGCCGACATATTGAGCCTTTGACCCTCTGAAATTCAACCTACTTCAGGGTTTCTTTTAAATAAATATTTTAGGTCCCAATGTTATGAACTTTCGACATCCCAAAGAATCTGACCCTCTGGGGTTTTGATATTCCAACCTTTCGAAATTTCTACCTTCCCTAGTTCTGAAATTCGGCCTGTTGAGGACTTAAAGATCCTAACTTCGAAAAGCAATAAATTTTGATCTCGAGATCCATTCATGGACTTACACATACCATTGGAAATTTATTTCCGAGCACTAACCAATTGTGCTAACTCCAAGAGTATCGGAGGTAATCTCTTGAGGTAGAATCTCCTCCAAATTTTGGGACTCCCAACCATCATAGCCACCAATTTATGGCTTCTCCAATAAGTTTTCTACTATGGTGATTCTCTACAAGATACTGCAACAACCATAGGACTCCCCCTGAGCTTGATACATCAAGCACATCAATACTAGCATGTGCTTCTATCACAACTAGCCTAGTGGACATCAATGTTGTCTTGCCTAACACCATGCTAGCACATAAATCCATGTTCATCTGGTTGACATCAATTCCAACACGCTTTATAACTATCAGGCAATGCCAAATTCCAACTTGATCTCCCAACATGACTCTTGACATCAATTCCATCACACTTACAATGACTAGCCATACAGGTAATGCCAACTGTCCAAAAAGTTCCCATTTAAAACATATCAAATAAACTAACCATCTATCTAGTTAGTAGAATATTGTATTCAATGGATGAGATATATTATACTCACCACTTCCACGCAGTGTATCCCAATTATTTCCATCGTCAAGTGTGAGGAACATGAATATAACTATAACACTAATGAAATATTTTCGAATTTGATGCCTCTCCTACAGGACAAGAAGAAACCAAGATTGCTTACCAACTCAAGACAAAACAAGAGGATGGTTCTCATGGAAGTGGGGAGAAAATGCTCTAAACTTGATTTAATTCTAATAAGAACTTTCCTAAGCACTTCCCCTTGATTAGAAAGTTTGACCACTTCCAAATTTAGATGTCAGAACATATGGATGAGATTAATATCCTCAAATTTCTCTGATTGCAAGGCTATCATGTTCATAATAGAAATATTGTGGGGGGGGGGGGGGGGGGGTGGTGGGGGGTGATCTTTCAAAATTAAATTTGAATATTTTCCTTATGACAATCGTTGAATCCCCTAAGACGATTCCTTATGACAATCATTGAATCCCCTAAGACCATTATCCTCCTAATGACCTTGCTTATGGAGAGCTCTAGACCTTTCCATAGAACCAAAAATTCAGCTTGGTTGTTAGTTGATCTACCTAGACCCCAAGCATA
Source organism: Pinus tabuliformis (assembly GCA_031772625.1). Taxonomy (NCBI): domain Eukaryota; kingdom Viridiplantae; phylum Streptophyta; class Pinopsida; order Pinales; family Pinaceae; genus Pinus; species Pinus tabuliformis. The sequence continues at coordinate 207,218,243 of CM062806.1, read as the reverse complement.
TATCATCTCTGATTGTTCTTTTGGGCAAAGGATCACCCCTCCCACTCCTGCCACCCATGGGTTTCCTTTTTAGGCTTCATAAAAGAAATCAAAGTTGGTGCTTGGCTTCTTTTCCAACTCTAGAATTCGTCGGCCCACTTTCGTAAGAAAGGAAATTTTCTTGCATTGGGACGAGGGTTGAAGATAACAACCTGATCTGGTTATGTAGTAATTTCTATCCAATTTCTTTCTTCAAATGTTAAATCCTCTACATTTACTGCTTTGAGGCCTCAAGCTGATACAGATTCAAAAATCAAACTCTAGGCTTTGGAGGCCTCTCATTGAAAGAAGGTTTCTCTTCTTTAAAATTTACTTTATTACTCTCTAACCAAATGGTCCAACACATAAATTTGGGCAAAGATGCCCAAATTCACCGAGCTAGAGGAGATTGGATTCTATCTCTTGGATTTTTTCTTTTTACACTATTCAAAATATTGATTTCCAAGTAGCTAAGGAGAAATAGTAGTGATGGAATAAATGAGGGATTGATTATTTTGTAGATTTTCATTCAACGTACCTCAATGGACCATGTATGTTCCTGCGCTTTAAGTTCTCAACAATGAGAATTTTCCTATGAAACATCATTCAACAAAACAAATTTACCTTAGGAAGCACATCTTTGTGCCAGATCTTTTTCTATATTTTCAAAGGTGTTGGATGAGGGTGCTTGTGTAACAATAACCTATATCGTTCCTTAATAGAGAAAATAAGGGACTTACTTGGTAGCCACGATCAGAGATTCTTTGAACCACAATCAATGGGGGCGAGACCTTTTAGGGAATTGGTCAGAGTATCCCATTGATTACAAAGATTAACCGAAAGACCATTACATTCCAACTCTTTCCAAACACTGGAGTCGTCCCATTTAGAGACATCCTTTAATATTATAATGCCTTTCCTTGTCATCTAATCAACCAATTCACTTAGTTCATTTTAAATCTTTCTTAATTCAACTAGTGGTATATTATCCTTCCATAGAATGATTCTTTCCCCATTTCCTATACGCCAACCCAAGTTTTCTATTGTGATAGGGGTTGTAACCTTGCAAAGTTTCCAAATATTTGAGCCATCTCCTATCTAATGGGAATTTTTAGATATGAGTAGACAGGATTTGTGGAACTACTTATTTAGAAAAACCACCTTCCACCACTCTTTAGTATTTGAAATCAGTTTCCATACAAATTTTTCCCCTGGTGATAAATTCATATACACAGGGTCTTTGATTTCCAACCGTCCACATTCTCTTAGAATGTGACATATGCTTCAATTTAGCATATGGAACTTCTTCTCATTATTTTTTCCCCATGCCATAAAAACTTCTTGAGCATTATCTTGATTTTATTGAGAATTATTTAGGAGTGAGAAGACCAAAAATAAGGGAAACCGACAACAATGATAAAATCGGTTTAAATAAAATAATTGTCCAAGCTACATTTAACCAATTTGCACCCCATCCTTGAATTTTCTTCTTAAATTTATAAATTATCTCCTCTTGGTCTTCCCTAAAGGAAGGCACCAAAGAAATTGGCACCACTATATATTTAAAGGACTTCTAGTTGAGATGCACTCGAAATTCCAAAATAGAGGCTATCTCTTGTAAAGTTGAGTTTGGACAATTCCAACTATATAGTTGGATTTCCTTTTATTCACCGTACCCATGAGAGATCAAGATAATCTTATAATATTACTTTGAATTTATTGGTGATTATTTATGAATCCCCACCCAAGATAATCGTATCATCAACAAATTTGGAATGGTTGATGTCTTTAACATTCCTGGCCTAGAAAATACCCATTTTCTCTAGTTTTTTTTCTAAGTTTTTGCTAAAGATTTCTACCTCAATGATGTACAAAAGAGGAGAAAGAGGACACCCTTATTGAAGTCCTCTGGAAGATTTTAAGAATGGAGTTGGTCTGCCATTAATCAAAGGAGCTATCCTTGGGGACCAAATACAACTTAATCCAGAAAATGAATTCACTACAGAAACCAAGTTTTTCTAGAATGAGAAAGAGAAAGAAGTGTTTTACCCAAACAAAGGAATTTTCTATGCATAACTTTATTACAAATGACCTCTTTCCTTGATTGAATGAATGTCATCCTACACGAGAATGATGTTATCAAATATGTGTCTTTGTTGTATAAATCCCCCTTTCTTCTTAGATATTAGTCTCACCATGAATTTCTTTAATCTTCCAACAATAACCTTTAATAAAATTTTATAAGATACATTTCATAATGAAATGGAGTGAAAATGAGAGAAATTAGCAGCATTATATTCTTTTGGAATCAGGATGAGAAAGGAGGAATTAGTTCCCCCTCCAACTTTTCCCTTGCTTTTAGTCTATTTTAACATTCTTATCATATTATTTTTTCTTACTGACCATAATTCTCTGTAAAAATTGATAGAAAATTTGTTTAGTTCAAGAGCTTTATATGGATCCATTGACCATATCGCATCAATCACCTCATCTTCCTCTATCTCCTTGATGATTTGATGACTTTCCATATCTTATATCTCCAGTTGGGATGTAGACAAGAACTCTTGAGCCTTGATGATGTCCATCTCATTTCCTTCATAATATAAGGCTTGATAGTGGGAGAATGCTTCTTTTTTAATTTTCCAAAATTATGAAAATTTTACTTTTCCCTCTAGAGTAATCTCTCTCACCTTGTTTCTCAACTCTGTTATTTTTTGTGTGTGTGAAAGAATGTTGTATTTTGGTCGCTATTCTTTAACCAAATACTTCTAGACTTGAATCTCCCGATTTCCTCCTTACTCTGATTTGCTTGAAATATTTGTTTATTTAATTCCTTTGCCTTCTGCAAATTCCATTAGTCAAATTCATTTTTCTCCATATTTTCCAAATGTTGATCTAGTTCTTTTACTAGCTCAACTTTCTTCTTACTAGGAGGAACATAAACTTCCTTTGTTCAAGTTCATAATTCTTTCTTAACTACATTTACATAAATTTCCCAAACATAAGCTAGAGAACCATGAACAATATATAACCATGCATTTTTTATAATGTCCACTACTCCATCTTCCTTCAACCACCTAGGACTATACTTGAATGGAATAAAGCCTATTTTTTCCTTCCCATCTAATTCCATAAAAATTTGGTGATTATATAATTCAAATCTATGCCAAAATTGATAATGAGGAGTCCATCCCTTTAGTAATCCAAGAGTTGTGAATCAAGAAGCGATCAATATGGGAAACAATGAGACCACTCCCACTTCTTCTATTCGACCAAGTGATTTTTCCTTTGTTGGGTCTGATATCAATTAGATCCCATTCAGTGATGAGATCCTCCATCATTTCTCTAAATGGTACATGGAGCAAACTTCCTCCTTTTTCCCCTGAAGCAAAGAGAGTGGTATTAAAGTCACCTCCCACTACAGATCCCTAATTCCATTGCTCTTCTTTGAGCGAAATCAACTTATCCAAAAATTCTACTTTTTCACCATATATAATTGGTGCATAAACATTCAGCACCTTAAACATTTCCTTTATATCATTCCTTTCTAAAGTAAGTGATATCCAATGTGGATCTTGTTTACTTTCTATAAGAGAAAAAATTAAATTATCCCAAAAAATATCGAGACCCCCAGAAGCACCTCAATAACTTTGTGCAATATCAACACTTTCTTTCCAAACAAAAAATGTTGCATTCATGAGTTCACTATCTTCTAACTTAGTCTCCTGTAAATAAAGAATTGAAGGCTTCTCTACTTTTATCAAATCTTTGATAGATAGGGATTTTGTCTGCCGCCCATGCCCCTTACGTTCCAATATAGGAGATCCATAATTTCTTTGAAGGGGTTTGAATTTTAATACATCCTTTTGTTATTCCCACTGAATCCTTGATCCTCGAAGGCTTTAAAATATCAGTAATGTGGGGCTAACTACCAATTTTCTTGTGTTGATCTACTTAATTCTTTTTTTTTTTTTTTTGGAGTGATTGCCGCACTTTTTTGTGGTGCTCTTAGTTTTTTATTACTCACCTCTTCTTCCCCACTAGAATTCAAGGCCATGTTTCTTGTTATAATTTTTCTTAGCCCTCCTTGAGGGTTGACCAAAATTTTGAGGGAATTGTTTGTCCTTCAAAGCTAGCTACAAACAAGGTTTCCTTTTATTTCAGAAACAATAGGAATGCTATCACTTTTAGGGCTAGGCATTGGGGAAATTATTACCACCTCAAGGCCTTCATCCGTTGATAGTTCCTAAATATCTTCGTCTTCTTTATTTTCATTCTTGCTTCCACCTAGAGGGTGAGTGAGTTGCACTTCCTAAATTGGCTCCTCCTTTTCATAGGCGTTTGGAGACTATAATTCCCCATAAGTATTTGATTAAGTAGAGGGTGTAATATTACCTTGGGAGAAATGATTCATGTTTGTCATATATTCCTCCTTGTTATGAAAAATTTACTATTGGGACAAAAGTAATTTCCCTAGACCTAGTGGGTTGGTCTAGAATAACAAAAGGCAAAGAATATAGAGTTTTCCTTAGAGAAGTTAGAGAATAGGAAAGAGACCTACCTTTAATCTATAGAAAGTTTTCCTTTCCTCCTCACTTGTAGACTCTAATTGTAGCTCCAAGTATTATAATTATAACTTTCACACATGACTAAAACATGAATAGGATCCACAACAAACAAGTATCATAATCCAACATCTCTTTTCAATGAATAGACAAGGCATTGAAATACATGAATGTAAACATAACACATCACATATAGGAAAACAATATACTCTTTGTATTAATAATAATAGGAGAGAATTTAAAACCAAGAATAGTAGTTAATCTTGTAGAGATCTCCCCAAGTGGACTTGTCCTTCCTTGTCACAAAGCACACTTCAATTTCAACCCTAATGCATGAAAATGATGACTCCTTCAGTTTCAAGGCAACAACATAAGGTGTTAGGTCCCGATAATACTAGTATATTCCCTTATTATTATTGTCATTGTATCCCCTTATTGTTATTTTTGTACCCATGTTGTCCCCATATTGTTATTATTATGCCTCATATAAGCCCACTATTGTTATTGTTGTGCCCTTACATTATTATTGTTATGTCGACTCTGATTATATTGTGACCCCTTAGACTCCTATATATAGAAAGGAGGTCTTGTTTGAAGGAATTCAAAGGACATAGTGAAGCATAATTATCATTAATTGATGCCCCAAAGAAAGAAAATGAAAACACCTAGTAAGCAACCTGAAAGCTCTACCATGACCCATGAAGAAGAGGAAGAAATGCAACATGATATATCAAAATCACGAGACAAAGTGCAACACATTTCACTCTCACAAAAAGTAATAAAAGCTAAGATGGACGGTTTAAAGAAAGGCATGGAAGCTAAGATGAATGGTGTGGAAGCTAATATGGATGGAATGGAAGCTAAGATGGATGGTATAGAAGCAAAACTTAAAGGCAACATGGAATATTTGAAGATAGATTTGACAAATTTGCTACAAGAAATGCTTACTAATGGCAAAAAGGTAGTAAAAGAAACTCATGATGAGAACAAAAGAAATGTTAATCATGATTTCATATAATATAATGTTCAATTGAAGACCCACCATGTTTCAAATATCGATATGAGGAAGTTTTATGGCAAGGATCCTGTAACATGGATACTACAAATGGAGCAATATTTTGATCTCCATAATGTGCAAAACACACAAAACATACGCATTGCAACTTTATATTTAGAAGCCAATTAGTTTTTCTAGTATTGTTGACTTTGCTCTCGTAAACAAATTGTCACTTGAGAATTTTTTACGGAAGAAATGATAGCACATTATGAGGATACAAAAAGCAACACTTTTTTTAGCCAATTGATAAATCTCAAACAAAAGGGTTCAATGGTGGAGCACATTGAGGACTTCCAAAAGTTGAATATAAGGGTAAAAGATATTAGAGGATAACATCCAACATGAGGTTCACCTTTCAGAACCTGATTCATTGGAGAAGGCATTTAGGTTGGCAAGAAAAATTATGGCAACAAGGAAGCCTACCACTCAAAAATATAAATATGGAAGTGTTGTTTCCCCTAGCCTTCCACAACCTACAAGGTTGACACCACAATAATTGGAAGAAAAAAGAGAAAAAGGGCTTTGTTACAGTTGTGATAGAAAATACACTAAAGGTCATAAGTGTGCTAAGAAGAAATTATTTTACATAGATTGTGAAGAGGAGGAAGAAAAGGAACAAGAAACGTCAAAAAGAGAGAATATACACCAGGAAAAAACCCTAGAGAAAGAATAAATGAATTCAACCATATGTTGTAATGCATTGGCCCAAATTACCACTCCTTAAACTCTCAAGATATAAGGACATATGAAGAAGAAAAAGGTAATAGTTTTGATTGATTCGAGCAATACCCATAATTTTATTCATTGTAATATAGCCAAGGAATTGAATTTATTCATATATCCAACACTAGAGTGTCAAGTGATGGTTGAAAATGGAGGAACCATAAATTGCTCTGGAAAGTTCCATAATATCAAGATATCCATGGGAGAATATGTATTGAATAGTCCAATGCTTTCCATTCCAATGGGTGGTGTTGATGTTCTACTAGGAGTCCAATAGCTACAATCTTTGGGTACGATAGCTTTTAATTTTCAAGAAATTTTCTTGAATTTTTTTCGGAAGGAAAGGAAGCTAAATTAAGGGGTATCGCAGAGAAACCGAGAAATATAATCAACTCTAATGGCATGAGAAAGCTTCTAAATAAATAAAAATGAGGCGGAATTTCACAATTATGTTTTCTAGAGGTTCCCACATTGAAATCATCTATTCCTCCAGATCTCCAGAAAGTCTTGAACAATCATTCCAAGGTATTTGAGACTCCCAAAGGCCTCCCACCTATTCGTGATCATGATCATGCTATTCATTTGATTCCAGGAAGTGTTCCTCCAAACATCAGGCCTTACAGATATCTCTATGCCCAAAAGAGTGAAATTGAACGTATGGTTGCAGAAATGCTAGAGGCTGGTATAATTCAACCTTGTCAAAGTTATTTCTCTGCTCTAGTAGTATTGGTGAATAAGGAAGGTGGATCATGGCGCATGTGCCTGGATTATAGGGAGCTCAACAAGATCACTATTAAAGATAAATTTCCCATTTATGTCATTGATGAATTATTGGATGAATAGCATGGATCAATTTACTTCACCAAGTTGGATTGTCGTTCAGGATATCATCAAATCAGAATGAAGACTGAAGACATTTTGAAAAAACATTTAGAACTCATGAGGGTCATTATAAATCTTTGGCCATTCCTTTTGGCCTTACTAATGCACCTTCTACATTTCAAGGTTTGATGAATTCCATTTTCAAACCCTTCCTTAGAAACTTGTGTTGGTATTTTTTGGTGATATACTAATCTACAACAAGTCTTGGAAGGATAATGTTCAACATGTTGACAGGGTGCTCAAACTGTTGGAGAAACAATTATATGCAAAAACATCCAAATGTTTCTTTGGAGTACATGAGGTGGAATATCTAAGTCATATTTTATCTCATGAAGGTGTTAAGGTAGACCCTAGCAAAATTAAAGCCATTAAGGAATGGAAAATCCCCATTATTGAAGGAAGATGCATTTTCTTGGACTCCAGAAGCAACAAAGGCCTTTGAACATCTTAAAGAGGTAATGTGCTAAGCACCGGTCTTAACTATGCCAAACTTCACAAAAATCTTTATTGTGGAATGTGATGCCTCAGGAAATGGAATTGGTGTTGTTTTAATGCAAGAAGGAAGATCCATTTCTTTCGAAAGTTTTCCAATAAAAGGAAAGTATTTACATAAAGATATCTATGAGAAGGAAATGTTGGCAATACTACATGCACTTAAGAAATGGCGACCTTACCTAATGGGAAGACACTTCAAGGTAAAAACAGATCATGATAGTCTTAAATAATTTTTAGAACAAATATTATCTTCAGAAGAGCAACAAAAATGGGTCAGAAAGATGTTGCGTTATGAATTTGAAATCATCTACAAAAAAGGGAAGTAAAATGTTGTTGCATATGCACTCTCAAGAAAGGATGAGGATGTGGAAGCATTGTTTTGCGCCATTTCTATTATCCAACCAGATTGGATAAACAAAGCAAGGGATGAATGGAAGAATGGCGAAGACGTGTGGACACTCATTCAAAATTTACAACAAGATCCCAGTACATCTGATACATTTAGTTGGAAAAATGATTCGTTATGGTACAAATATCGCTTATACCTCTGTAAGAATTCCCAACTCAAACAAAATATTCTTATGGAATTGCACAACTTTCCCTCAGGAGGTCACTCAAGATTCTTAAAAACTTACAACAAGGTTAAGAAGGAATTTTTTTGGGATGAACTTAAATCTGATATTCAAAATTTTGTGGTGGAATGTTTGGTTTTCCAACAAAACAAAGTTGAAACAATTAAGACCCCAGGTCTATTACAACCTTTATCCATTCCAAGTCAATGTTAGGAAGAGGTTTCAATGGATTTAATCACAGTTTTACCCAAGTCTGAAGGAAAGAGTGTCATCATGGTGAGTTGACAGAATTACCAATTATGCACACTTTTGTGCATTATCTCATCCCTTTAAAGCCAGTACAATTGCTACTACATTTATGGAAATAATTCAAAAGCTACATGGAAACCCAAAGATTATTGAAAGCGATAGAGATCCCATTTTCACTGGAAATTTTTGGATAGCATTATTTTCTTGTATGGGTACTTAGTTAGCTCATAGTTCATCTTATCATCCTCAATTTGATGGGAAAACTGAGGTAGTGAACAAATGTTTGGAAAGATATCTTCGTTTCTTTATATCTGATATACAGACACAATGGGTCAAATGGTTGCCTCTGGTTGAATGGTGGTATAACACTTCCTTCCATATTGCAACGAAAAATGACCCCATTTATGGCATTTTATGGATATCATCCACCATCCATCACATCATATTTAAGAGAAAATTCTAAGCTTTAGGTAGTGGAAGATCACATTGAGCATTAACAACAAGTTCTCCAACTCTTAAAGGATAACCTCACTTTGGTGCAGAATAGAATGAAACAACAGGCATATCAACATCGCAACGAAAGAAGTTTTGATGTAGGTAACTCGGTATTTCTAGGCTACAACCATACAAAATTTACAACAAGATCCCAGTACATATGATACATTTAGCTGGAAAAATGATTCGTTATGGTACAAATATCACTTATACCTCTGTAAGAATTCCCAACTCAAACAAAATATTCTTATGGAATTGCACACCTTTCCGTTAGCAGGGCACTCGGGATTTTTAAAAACTTACCACAGGGTTAAGAAGGAATTTTTTGGGATGAACTTAAATCTGATATTCAAAATTTTGTGGTGGAATGTTTGGTTTTCCAACAAAATGTTGAAACAATTAAGACCTCGGGTCTATTACAACCTTTATCCATTCCAAGTCAATGTTAGGAGGAGGTTCCAATGGATTTTATCACAGGTTTACCCAAGTCTGAAGGAAAGAGTGTCATCATGGTGGTAGTTGATAGAATTACCAATTATGCACACTTTTGTGCATTATCTCATCCCTTTAAATCCAGTACAGTTGCTACTGCATTTATGGAAATAATTCAAAAGCTACATGGAAACCCAAAGATTATTGTAAGCGACAAAGATCCCATTTTCATTGGAAATTTTTGGACAGAATTATTTTCTTGTATGGGTACTCAATTAGCTCATAGCTCATCTTATCATCCTCAATCTAATGGGAAAACTGAGATAGTGAACAAATGTTTGGAAGGATATCTTCGTTTCTTTGTATCTGATAAATAGACACAATGGTTCAAATGGTTGCCTCTGGTTGAATGGTGGTATAACACTTCCTTCCATACTGTAGCAAAAAATGACCCCATTTATGGCACTTTATGGATATCATCCACCATCCATCACATCATATTTAAGAGAAAATTCTAAGGTTCAAGTAGTGGAAGATCACATTGAGCATCAACAACAAGTTCTCCAACTCTTAAAGGATAACCTCACTTTGGCATATAATAGAATGAAACAACAAGCAAATCAACATCACAGTGAAAGAAGTTTTGATGTAGGTGACTGGGTATTTCTATGGCTACAACCATACAAACAAATGTCCCTCAAGCAAGCTAAGAAGGATAACATATTATCACCAAAGTATTATGGTCCATATAAGTTGTTGTAAAAGATTGGTACTATGGCATACAAATTGGAGTTTCCTGCAGCTTCCCGAGTGCACCTAGTTTTCCTTGTTTCATGCTTAAAGAAGGTTATAGGTGACAAGATCCTAGTTCAAAATTGCCAAAATTGGATGAGGAAGGAAAAATAATATTGGAACCTAAAGCAGTCACAGGAACAAGAACTCGACGGCTATGGAATTGATCAATTTCAGAGTATCTCATCAAGTGGAAGAACTTACCCACTAAGGATTCCACATGGGAGGATGATAATTTTATACAGAAGCATCCATAACTACTCAAGCATTGAGGGCAACACTTTTTTGAAGGAGAGGGGCATATTAGGTCCCTATAATACTAGTGTATTCCCTTAATATTATTGTCATTGTAGCCCCTTATTATTATTGATGTGCCCATGTTGTCCCCATATTGTTATTATTGTGCCCCATAGAAGCCCACCATTGTTATTGTTGTGCCCTTACATTATTATTGTTATGTCGGCTTTGATTATATTGTGACCTCTTAGACTCCTATATATAGAAAGGAGGTATTGTCATTTTTATCATCAAAGAATTGTTCATGTTATGTAATGTAAAGGAAGTTTCCCCCTTGAAGAGGTTGATTTTGAAGTCGTTGATCTATCTTTTCTTCTATTTTGTGAGTTGGTTGCATAACATAAAGTCATGATCAATCTAAATATTCCACCCTGATGTTACAGATGGAAATACATTTATAAGAGAGGGATGGTAGTTTAGAATTTACCATAAGGATGAGCTCAAGGTATAATAGGTGGAGTATCCAAGGTAGGATCAGATAGGATTCAAGATTCTTATCCATGGTAAATGGTAAAAACAACCCCTAGAAGCATCTAGAAGAGGAAGCTTCAAAAATCCTTTTAATTTTCCTGAATTTCTATAATCATCACACTTGCAGCAAGGAGAAACTATTGCTATCTAGCATTGGTTCAGAAAAAAGAAACCAATGTTGAATGTGGGTGGCCAAAGGGGCAAGGTGTGATGGGAATAAACGCATTGATTTTGAGCAGTTGATCCCAAAAACTATATCTTTTTTCAAAGTTCATGCTTAGTTATTTGTGTAGGAATGATGAAAACATGTTAATGGATGTTGATTGATTCGGTTTGTAGGCCTATTAACCAGATGTGACAAAATGGCCTATAATATATTTTCCCCTAAAGTGAAAAGTCGGAAGCAGTAGCTGATGACTGAAATGCTTTACCTTGTCTGGACCAAGAAAGACTGGTCGAGATCATCACCTGTTACAATACATTTTCATCATGATATCTTTGCTGAGGGAGGCATACCCATGTGGTGGGCTCCAGTATTGCAGCAATAATTCTGCAACTCATGGGACTCCCTTCTTTACTTTTATCAACTCGGTAGTTCGTAACAAACTTGGAAGCGACGGTGCTATATGCACAAGTACTAGCTCTTGTCGTAGGCTATCACTGGATCAGTTGACACAAGTCCGCTAGGAGCTTAAGCCAACTTCTATGAGCTCTTAGAAGAAGCTTTTAACTATGATGGATGAAAGCTAACTCAAAGGATGCTAATCTACTTGCAGAAAGAAGCTGAAAGCTGAAAGGAAATGCAAACCCTAGCAAGCCCTAGTTTTACCAACTAACCCTACTGGTGCAAGAAAAAGGATGAAAGCTACAGAAATGGATGCCATTGACTCTTGGGAAGGTAAAGTGCATATGTCTAAGCTACTTTTGAAGTGAAATCTGAAAAGGAACATCTTTTTGTCTAAGCTACTAAAACTTGTTATGTCCACAGATTCCGGTGAATAGGTATCTCTTTCACAGCATGTAGTAGTAATTCCGTGCCAACCCGTAGCTATTTTCAAGCCTATTTTGAATAGTTCCTGTTCTCGCTCTCTCAGCGACAAGTGCTGTTCTAAACTGTTGTATATTTTGGGCATTTAGTTGCCAGGTCTTAAGGGTAATATGTTATTACCCATGTATTGTATAAAAGGGGTTTTATTCCTGTGCAAAGCGTTAGCCGCACAGAGATATGTATTGGAACAACTTCTTCATAGATTAATAAAATATAAGCAATTTTGTTGTTCTACCTCTAGCTGTCATTTAACGCAACCCTGATCAGAGAGTTGGGCCTGCTCTTCTGATCAGGTGTTGTGTATTTCCTTTTATTTATCATGTTTACTTGTTGTGTTATTTCTTTATTGTTGTTACAGATCTCTATATATATTGTTGTGAATGCCTTTTAAGTTCTACGATTTAATTTATATTCCTGTTACAGTGATGTGTTGATTTCTTAATCACGAATCCTTGGTTGATGCAAGGTTGTAACCTTTCCTCTGCATATACTTTGCGCGTCACCTTGAAAGTTGTACACACCTGGATTGATGAATTAATGTAGGAAAGGGTTGAATATTTTATTCACACTTGAACACCAACAAAATATTGCCACATCATCTAGTAGATGGGGAGGAGCCCCCTCTAGGTAGGTCATGTCAGAATTGCAAAGGAGAGGCACCTAGAGTTTCCAAGATTTCAGTAAGGAGAAGATAATGAAATTTTCAATAAGGTTTGGTTGATTTTTTATGGCTCTAAGATCTTCTTAGTCAGGATTTTCATCAATATAATTGTTGTACTTTTAGAAAACACCATACTGAGAGTGTATAAAACTCTCAAACTAGATTTTTGTTGACTTTTTGCATGGCTGTATCATGTTGCTTTCACTACATCTAATTCCAAAAATTGCTACCCATGTTTTTTTTTCACCCATGAGGCTCACGCCTAAAAATGTTTTGGTCATTTGGGTGTAGGGAAACTATGAATTATTTTCAAAAGTATGTTTATCGGGCAAATGTGCAAGAATAATAACTAGGTTTATTGAAAGTTATATTTTATGATGTACCAACAAGCATAGTAATAAGAAGCAAGAATTATGAAGTTGACTTGAAGTCCATACAAGGCCATGGGAAGGAACATTCATGTACTTTGTTGGGAGTTTTTGTTGGGTCCCTATAATACTAGTGATTACCCCATTAATATTGTAGTTATACCCCTTATTTATATTGTTGTGCCCCTATTACCCCCCATATTGTTATTTCTGTGCCCCATAGAAGCCCCCTATTGTTATTTGTGTGGCTTTATATTATTATTGTTAGGTCGGCTGGATTATATTGTGACTCCTTAGACTCCTATATATAGAAAGGAGGTTTTGTCATATGAATCATCCAAGAATTGTTCATTTATGTAATGTAAAGGAGGTTGCCCCCTCGAAGAGGCTGAATTCTAAGGCGTTGATCTATCTTTTCTTGAGTTGGTTTCATAACATTTGGTATCAGAGCTTTGGATTCTAGGGTTTCGCTGCTCCAAACAGGTCATCGTGGCATTTTCGCTATAACTTTTTGTCTGTGATGTTTCAGAAGTCGCAAAAAAAACCCATTTGAGAAGAATTGCCGCTGAACCTTGGGTCGGAATTTTAGAGCTTTTTGCGCGATAGTTTCGGAGATATGATCTGAGGAAGTTGGCCTTTCTGCAGACTCCTGAATTACATTCAAAACAGGTGACCTGGGGAAAATCGTCATAACTCTCTCTCTGAGGATCGGATTGAAATTTCGTAAAAAGGTACAGAAAGAGGATGGACTGTAGTTTCTTGTATGTGTGTTTCAGATTCAAAGGTTGAAACAGTGACTCGTGGCACGTCGTACAAGTTCGCTCTACTGAACCAGTCTAAAAGCAAGTCACTGTGGGAGATTTCACATAACTCTTACTCGGAGAATCCAATTTGGCTCAGACTTGTGGCATTGGAAAGAGGACGCAGAAGGCTACTATAGGTAGCAATTTCAGAACTGGATGATCCAAAATTACAGAGATACATCAGATTCAATATCAGGCTTCTATAAAGTGAAAAAAGGTGTGTAGTTTTTTTTTAAATTTTTATGTAAGCTTGGTTTAACGGAATTCAAAGGGCATAGTAAAGCATTATTATCGGTAACTAATGCCCCGAGGAAAGAAAATGCAAACACCTAGTAAGGAACCTGAAAGCTCTAGCATGACTCATGAAGAAGAGGAAGAAATGCTACATGATATATCAAAATTACAAGAACAAGTGCAACAAATGTCACGCTCACAAAAGCTAACAGAAGCTAAGATAAGTGGCGTGGAATCTAAGATAAATGGCGTGGAATCTAAGATAAATGGCGTGGAATCTAAGATAAAGGGCATGGAAACTAAGGTGGAGGATTCGATGGTAAATTTGAAGATAGATTTGAAGACAGACATGGAAGAATTGAAGAACTTGCTACAAGAAAGGGTCACTAATGGTGAAAAGGTAGTAAAGGAAACTCATGATGAGAACAAAAGAAATGTTAATCATGATTCCATAGACTCTAATGTTGGATCGAAGACTCACCATGTTCCAAAAATCGATATGAGGAAGTTTGATGGCAAGGATCCCGCCACATGGATATTACAGATGGAGCAATTCTTCGATCTCAATAATGTGCAAAACACACAAAAGGTACGTATGGCAACTTTATATTTGGAACCAAATCAGTTTGTATGGTATCAATGGCTTTGTTCTCGTAAACAATTTATCACTTGGGCAATTTTTACGGAAGAATTGATAGCACATTATGAGGATACAAAAAGCAACACTTTTTTTAGCCAATTGATAAGTCTCAAACAAAAGGGTTCAATAATGGAGCACATTGAGGAGTTCCAAAAATTGAACATAAGGGTAAAAGATATTCCAGAGGAGCATAGGATTGATGTGTTCATAGGGTCTTTAAAGGATAATATCCAACATGATGTGCGCCTTTGGGAACCTGATTCATTAGAGAAGGCATTCAGGTTAGCAAGAAAAATGGAAAGCAAAATTATGGCAACTAGGAAGCATACCACTCACAACTATAAAGATGGAAGTGTTGTTGCCCATAGTCTTCCACAACCTACAAGGTTGACACCACAACAATTGGAAGAAAAAAGAGCAAAAGGGCTTTGTTACAATTGTGATAGCAAATACACAAAAGGTCATAAGTGTGCTGAGAAGAAATTATTCTACATAGATTGTGAAGAGGAAGAAGAAAAGGAGCAAGAAAGGTCAAAAGAAGAGGATATATTCCAGGAACAAAGCCTAGATGAAGAACAAATAAATCCGACCATATCTTGTAATGCATTGGCGGGAATTACCACTCCTCAAACCATCAAGATAGAAGGACAAATCAAGAAGAAAAAGGTAATAGTGTTGATTGATTCAGGAAGCACCCACAATTTTATTCATTGTAGGGTAGCAAAAGAATTGAATTGCTTCCTATATCCAGCACCAGAGTGTCAAGTGATGATTGCAAATGGAGGAACAATAAATTGCTCTGGAAAGTGCCATAATATCAAGCTATCCATGGGAGAATATGTATTGACTAGCCCAATGCTTTCCATTCCAATGGGAGGTGCGGATGTTGTACTAGGAGTCCAATGGCTACAATCCTTGGGTACAATAGCTTTTAATTTTCAAGAACTTTTCATCAAATTTTCTTCGGAAGGAAAGGAAGTTGAATTAAGGGGTATTGCAGGGAAACCAGGAAAGATAATCAGCTCTCATGGTATGACAAAGCTTCTAAGAAAGGAGCAAAGAGGTGTAATTGCACAATTATGCTCGCTAGATGTTTCCACATTGGAATCATCTATTTCTCCAGATCTCCAAAAAGTCTTGGACAATCATTCCAAGGTATTTGAGACTCCCAAGGGTCTCCCACCTATGCGTGATCATGATCATGCTATTCATCTGATTCCAGGAAGTGTTCCTCCAAACATCAGGCCGTACAGATATCCCTATGTCCAAAAAAGTGAAATTGAACGTATGGTTGCAGAAATGCTAGAGGCTGGTATAATTCAACCGAGTCAAAGTTCTTTCTCAGCTCCAGTAGTATTGGTGCACAAGAAGGATGGATCATGGCGCATGTGTCCAGATTATAGGGAGCTCAACAAGCTCACTATTAAAGATAAGTTCCCCATTCCTGTTATTGATGAATTACTGGATGAATTGCATGGATCAATTTACTTCACCAAGTTGGATCTTCGTTCGGGATATCATCAAATCAGAATGAAGATTGAAGACATTCCAAAAACGGCATTTAGAACTCATGAGGGTCATTATGAATTTTTGGTCATGCCTTTTGGCCTTACCAATGCACCTTCAACATTTCAAGGTTTGATGAATTCAATTTTCAAACCATTCCTTAGAAAATTTGTGTTAGTATTTTTTGATGATATACTAATCTACAACAAGTCTTGGAAGGATCATGTTGAACATGTTGACAGGGTGCTACAACTATTGGAGGAGAAACAATTATATGCAAAAAGATCCAAATGTTTCTTTGGAGTCCAGGAGGTGGAATATTTGGGTCATATTGTATCTCATGAAGGAGTTAAGGTAGACCCTAACAAAATTAAAGCCATTAAGGAATGGAAAATCCCCACATCCATAAAGCATCTGCGAGGATTTCTTGGGTTGACAGGGTATTATCGCAAGTTTGTTAAGAATTATGGGAGAATAGCAGCACCTCTAACAACATTATTGAAGAAAGATTCATTTTCATGGACTCCGGAAGCAACAAAGGCCTTTGAACATCTTAAAGAGGCAATGTGCCAAGCACCGGTCTTAGCTACACCGGACTTCACAAAAACCTTTATTGTGGAATGTGATGCTTCAGGAAATGGAATTGGTGCTGTTCTAATGCAAGATGAAAGACCCATTGCTTTTGAAAGTCGTCCAATCAAGGGAAAGTTTTTAAGCAAAGCTATTTATGAGAAGGAAATGTTGGCAATACTCCATGCACTTAAGAAATGGCGACCCTACCTAATGGGAAGACACTTCAAGGTAAAACGGATCATGATAGCCTTAAATACTTTTTAGAACAAAGATTATCCTCTGAAGAGCAACAAAAGTGGGTCACAAAGATGTTGGGTTATGACTTTGAAATCATCTACAAAAAAGGGAAGCAAAATGTGGTGGCAGATGCACTCTCAAGAAAGGATGAGGATGTGGAAGCATTGTTGTGCGCCATTTCTATTATCCAACCAGATTGGATAAATGAAGCAAGGGAGGAATGGAAGAATGATGAAGAAGTGTGGGCACTTATTCGAAAGCTACAACAAGATTCCAGTATGTCTGATACATTTAGCTGGAAAAATGATTCGTTATGGTACAAAGATCGCTTATACCTCTGTAAGAATTCCCAGCTAAAACAAAAGATTCTTATGGAATTGCACACTTCTCCCTTAGGAGGGCACTCAGGATTTTTAAAAACTTACCACAGGGTTAAGAAGGAATTTTTTTGGGATGGCCTTAAATCAGATATTCATAAGTTTGTGGCAGAATGTTTGGTTTGCCAACAAAATAAAGTTGAAACAATTAAGACACCGGGTCTATTACAACCTTTATCCATTCCAAGCCAACATTGGGAGGAGGTATCAATGGATTTTATCACAGGTTTACCCAAGTCTGAGGGAAAGAGTGTCATCATGGTGGTAGTTGACAGACTTACCAAGTATGCACACTTTTGTGCATTATCACATCCATTTAAAGCCAGTACAGTTTCTACTGCATTTATGGAAACAATTCAAAAGCTACATGGAAACCCAAAGATTATTGTAAGTGACAGAGATCCCATTTTCACTGGAAATTTTTGGACAGAATTATTTTCTTGTCTTGGTACTCAGTTAGCTCATAGCTCATCTTATCATCCTCAATCTGATGGGCAAACTGAGATAGTAAACAAATGTTTGGAAGGATATCTTCGTTGCTTTGTATCTGATAAGCAGACACAATGGGTCAAATGGTTGCCTCTGGCTGAATGGTGGTATAACACTTCCATACAGCAACAAAAATGACCCCATTTATGGCACTTTATGGGTATCAACCACCATCCATCACATCATATTTAAGAGAAAATTCTAAGGTTCAGGCAGTGGAACATCACATCGAACATCAACAACAAGTCCTCCAACTCTTAAAGGATAACCTCGTGTTGGCACAAAATAGAATGAAACAACAGGCAGATCAACATCGCAGTGAAAGAAGTTTTGATGTAGGTGATTGGGTATTCCTACGGCTACAACCATATAAGCAAATGTCCCTAAAGCAAGCTAAGAAGGATAATAAATTATCACCAAAGTATTATGGTCCGTACAAGGTGTTGCAGAAGATTGGTACTATGGCATACAAATTGGAGCTTCCTGCAGCTTCTCGATTGCACCCAGTCTTCCATGTTTCATGTTTAAAGAAGGTTATAGGTGACAAGCTCCCAATTCAAACAATATTGCCAGAACTTGATGAGGAAGGAAAAATTATATTGGAACCGGAAGCAGTCATAGAAACAAGAACTCGACAGCTACGAAATCGATCAATTTCAGAGTATCTTATCAAGTGGAAGAACTTATCCGCTGAAGATTCCACATGGGAGGATAAGAATTTTATGCAAAAGTATCCAGAACTACTCAAGCGTTGAGGACAACACTTTTTTGAAGGAGAGGGGCATGTTGGGTCCCTATAATACTAGTGATTACCCCATTAATATTGTAGTTATACCCCTTATTTATATTGTTGTGCCCCTATTACCCCCCATATTGTTATTTCTGTGCCCCATAGAAGCCCCCTATTGTTTTTTTTCTCGGTAAATACTAAATCTATTAAGAGAAATCAATATGGTACAAACAGGAAAGGCAAAAGACCGTCAGACCGGAAATGATAGATACATCAACCTCGGTCCCGGAAGAGAGAAACAATCACAGAGCTACAGGAAAGACAAAAGACCGACAGACCGGAAATGATAAATTCATCAACCTCGGTCTCGGAAGGAAGAAACAAACTCTGCTGCACTTGAAGATTCGATAGCAAAAACTAACTGTCAGGCTGTTACCCCAGCGGGACAGTGATTACACCACAATGTTTTTTCCCTTTCTTTTTGTTAACTGTTGTCCAGCCCTCATGAGGAGGATGGGCAAGAACAACTTGGAGACTGGAGTTCTCTATCATTGGGGACTCCTTCTCTAAATCAGAGGAGGAAGTCTCATGGGGACGTTTCTGGGAATTTGCTGAGACATGGGTGTGCTCCATAATGTTCGTGGGCGGATCCATCGTCTGCGGCATCTGATCTGGTTCTGACTGATTTTCCTCCTTTTCCATACTTGGAACCTTTTCCATACTAGGGGGGCTGGATCTTCTGGAAGGCGGCAGTGGGCAAGGGGCCCAATGCTTGGGCTTAGTATGAGCAAAGAGGCCCTTTTTTGCTCTTGCTGACAGCGATGGGCAAGAGATATGTAGGTGCCCTGTTTGGTGACAATGACGGCATCTGAAGGCAGTGTTCTCGTACTCTAGAAACTGGGTCCAGATAGCGTCCTTGATCTTGAGATTGATGTACTCTGGCAATCCCTTACTTAAATCAAGCTCTACATAGACTCTGGCGTATGTATAGAGACCCTGCCTCTCTCTCTGGTAGTCTCCCTTCCAAAAGCTACCCAGGGCATTGCCTATTTGCCTGTATACTTCTGTACGCCACAGGTGAACTGGGAGATTTGGAAGCCTGATCCATATCGGAGCCTTGGTGATGACTGCTGAAGCTGGGTCAAAGTCGGGAAACCATGGAGTTAGGAAAAGACCAGCTGAACCCATGAACCAAGGGCCTTCGTCTAGGGCATTGTAGCAATGCTCTAGGTCATCGAACAACACTATGAAATATCCTTTTGCACAGAAATAGACCTTACAACGATCAGTCCAGTTGTCTTTGATCCAGTCATAAAGATCCTGTGAGCGCGGCCAGAGCCCATTGAATCTGCAGATGATGGCTCTTTCAGCAAATTTCTGGGTTTCGTCTTCAAGATCAGGGTAGGAGATTTCAACTGATGGGATCTCCTCCACTTTGTCAACCAAAAAGGGCTTGGGTGAAGTCTGTATTGGTGGCTCTGTCTTTTCTGCCTGCTTGCCATGGACTGCATCTTTGTACGAAAAAACCTTAGCTGAGGAAGGCTCTCCCCCAGCTCCTCCTCTAAGACGAAGGGAAAGGATAATAGATGCATCTTTCTCAATGCCATAAAAAGAAATAGGAAAGAGATCCTCAAGATGTTTACCTTGGTAGAGAATCCGTTGGTCTGCCGAAGGGATTCCCAATTTGGTGTCCAATGCATGCTTGAGATTCCGCACTGGATCCGCCTGGCAAACCCATTGAAGCACAGTTTTTCCTGAAAGAAGCCTGATTTGAATCTGGAAAGCTGCGGATGATTCTGAAGGCCTTTTTCCCCAACCGATCTGAGGAGCGGGAAGGCAGATGCTTTGATAGAGTTTCGAATCTGGCCTTGGTCTAGTTTGCAGGGGCGGCATGCATCTGATTAGTGTCGTCCCTTCTTTTCTGGAAGCGCTGGTCCGAGGATAGGCTAAGGGAGCCGCACGTTTTTCCTTGTCCACTGCTTCAGCAGTCGAAAGGGGGCTGCTCCATCGCACCGTGGAAGCAGGGGGACGGGGCCATGTTTTCCCAGAGCTCTCCGATAAGAGGATAGCAGGCTCTTCTAGATCTACAACCCCAGTGATCATGGCCTGGAGATCTTGAGTACCTGCCGATGAGAGAAGACCCCATGATCTTTGCCTAGATCTCTTCAATCCCTTCGTGGTCGGAGTGATTTGTGACCCAACGGCGGCCTGGGGCCTGGAAGCATCACAGCTGGGGTTCGAGCCATTGAAAATGGCGTGGCCTTGTTGCTGATCTGCATCAGAGAGACAGCCCCAGAGTCTATGCTCCGATCTCTCAAACCTTTTCTCACGCAGCGCAATCCAGGAGCTGTCGGCGGCCGAGGGCAAGGAGACGGGGGAGCTAGGGTTCGCCATTCCTTCTTCTCCTAGAAGCCCCCTATTGTTATTTGTGTGGCTTTATATTATTATTGTTAGGTCGACTGGATTATATTGTGACTCCTTAGACTCCTATATATAGAAAGGAGGTTTTGTCATATGAATCATCCAAGAATTGTTCATTTATGTAATGTAAAGGAGGTTGCCCCCTCGAAGAGGCTGAATTCTAAGGCGTTGATCTATCTTTTCTATCTTTTCTTGAGTTGGTTTCATAACAGTTTTCTAAGAGAAATATGGATATCCCAATATGCCGATATTGAAATAACAAAACGTTTTATAAACCACTCAAATCCCTAATATGTTAGTTCGTTAATATGCCAATATGGTCGAGTGCATTGATACTTTGATATGGTTGGTTGGACAATATTCTCATATATTTGATGCTCCAATATGGTCGGGTGGCTGATATCCTAATATGGTCGGGTTGCCATAACTCGATATAGTCAAAACATCGATTTAACTTGTGAGATTCAGTATTTTCATATTGCCATCAATGACAAAAACTCTTTTAT
The DNA here is from genome assembly GCA_031772625.1 of Pinus tabuliformis. Classification (NCBI taxonomy): domain Eukaryota; kingdom Viridiplantae; phylum Streptophyta; class Pinopsida; order Pinales; family Pinaceae; genus Pinus; species Pinus tabuliformis. Next base: position 207,196,602 of record CM062806.1, on the reverse strand, counting down.
ATCATATTAGGGTTCCATTATGAAATTTTTGTCATTCCACCTAGGTCCTCATGCAAAAATTTAATCACTGATGGTAGCCCTAGTCAAAATAATAAGCCCTACTCTCCCTCAAAAATCAATATTTGATGGCCCACCTTCTTTTGTCTTACTGAGCATACATTTATCATAAAAACTCATTTCATCATATTTTTTGTCAGTCAAGTCCACGTGGAGTCTGGTCATTCAAGGTCCCATTAGGTCACTAGGTTTCATTCTCCAAGGTCCAATAATACTCCATAAAGCCAACAAAAAATATGAGTGAGAAAAATAATATCCCTTTTTCATTTAAAGAATATTGGAAAACCTGTATTTATGCTTGCTCAAGTTCTAATTTTTATTCCAAGTATCAGTTCTATTTTATATTGTAATTTTTATTCCAAAAAATAGAGATGTAATATTTTTTCTAATTTAAGTAATTTTGTGTTCATTATATGTAATAAGTCACTATTCCTAAGATGTCAACTAAAAAACTATGTGCCAACTTCATCCATGCAAATTCAAATGGGAAGAGTGCCAAAACTCCAACATCATCAACCTGCAAAGAGGAAAATCAGAGTGTAAAGGGAAATTAGCAAGCATTTCAAAAAGGAGAAGTGAAACAATAGAAAGTGGGTTTTAAATCTAAAGACCAGATTCACTCATATATAAAGGCCTTCCTAGCATCTAAACTCACCTCCATTTGCCTCCTATCATTTTTTTATCAAACCCCATGAGAGCCATTCCTCACGATTTTGGGTGAATTCAGAAAAACAGAGGCAGGCATTGCGCAAACACCAAAGGCATTGCACATACACAAAAGTCGTTGCGCATAGGGCAGTCCAGTGCTGCGCACGCACCAAAGGTGTTGCGCATAGACCTGACAAGTGTTTTGCATGCACCAAAGGCACTACGCACCTGTCGAACTTCGTCTATATGCTCTCAAACTTCAAGAAAGTGTTCCAAAACTTCAGCTCATGGTTTCTAAACCTCTTAGCAAGTAAGTAAAGCCCTGTCCATCCCTCCTTACATCTCACAAGGCATCAATTCATGCTATGAAGTTTATTGTGTGAAATTTGCAATTCTTAAGACCTGCAAACCCTAGTTTTATTCCTACACCCCCAAAACTATTCCTAAGACCCTACTATCCTTCCCACATCACAGTAAACCCTATCCCTACCCCTGTATTTCTAAATCCCTATCCCAAGTGTATTCTCCCTTAACCCTAAGTCCTAGGCAGAAAATTCCTAGGCAACCATACTGCATACCTGTAATAAAATATCAATTCCAAAATCCCATACATATTTCACTCCCCTATCACTTATCTAAGTTCCCTAATCGCTTCCTCCACTCCCTAAATTTTTCCTACCCCATTCCCACTCCTATTTCCTAATCCCTAGGGTTTCAAGCAAAAAGATCAAAAACACATCATGGAGGAAGAAAACAGAGACTTTTTAGAAGAGGAAGACACAGAAGAAAGAAGACCACAGAAAGGAGGAAGAATATCAAGGTTTGAACCTACCAATCCGAGAGAACTAATGGCCTCACCTATGACAGTCACTTGTTTCAAGCATATGGGATGTTTTGATTTTTGTGTAATGGTACACAGAGTTCAAAGCCATCTTGTTTTGACTAGAGTTTTGATTTCAAATCTTAAGGACAATCAAGTGACCCTTGTTGGTGTAACCTTCACCATATCCTCAGCCATTATTTTTGCTGCTACTGGAATACCTAATGTGGGTGAAAGGTGTTTTAAAGCTCAAAACCTAGATCATCAGTATTATGAGCCATATTTGAAGCCTTGATACATAAATGAGAGAAAGAGATTCTTCCCTTTCAGCCACCTTCTTGATACATATGCTCCCATGATGAAAATCATCATGAAGTACTTCATTTGTGAAGCCAAATTTTCCAGACTCTACACCTACCATATCAGATTGCTCATGCACATCAAAAGAGTTAGAATGCTCAATATTCCTTACTATTTGTTCAGGAGAATTGAGAAATTGGCATACATAGTTCAGGGAAAAAGGTATGAGCAGAAAATGAACAGTCTCTTTCATCACTCTCTAATTAAAATCATTGTCCCCCATCACCTTAATCAGCTGAACATCTCATGGGACACTTTCATTGCCAATAATATTTTCATTGCTCCACATGCTGAAGATATACCTTCTTCATCTCATCCCACTGATCATCAAGTTGAAGACATACCCCCTCCATCTGATCCCACTACATCTATCTCTCCATCATCTCAGCCTCTTTCACCATCATCATCACCATTGTATGATCATATAGGGTCACCTAGTAGAGCTGAGGTCATCAAAGCTAAGAAGACATATTTGGGCACATTGTCATGTACTTATCAGATAGGTCATAGGCAGGTGTTTTCCCCACAGATTGTGGGAAGGGCCCTACCTTCTTCATCAGCAAAGCAGGTATAGAAGGGCAAGCCAAATATCACAAAGACAGTTGTTCATGAGGAAATCAGGCCATAGGATGAGAACTTACATGAGATAGAAACAGAATTTGACCTTGTTGACTTGGATCAGCATGATGATCATGAAGACATAAGATTGATCATCAAAGGAAAAGAGGCCCAAATCAAACAATTACAAACTCAATTGGATAGAGCTAAATATGTCATTTCATTTCTTGAGTAAGAAAACCAACAATTGAAGACAAAACAGCTAATCATGGAGGTGGACCTTCTCAAATCCAAAAGAGAAGAGACCAAGGCTAAGGCCTTACTTGATGAAGCATATGGAAAATATGGTGATCCTGATGTGTTGGAAGAACAAGTTTCAAGAAAAAGTCCAAGAACCAAAGGCCTAAAGAGAGCATTGGAACTAGAGAAACAAAAAGAGGCTGAACTAGCCAATGAGCTTACCTTAAATGAGCAATTTGCCATAATGATCAATGAAAACAAGGAGCAATGGCTAGAGAGGGTTGACAACCATCTTGAAAATCTCCTAGACAAGGCTAAAAGAGACAATGACATATAGAGAAGGATGGAAAAGTATTATTTCCGAAGAAGCCAAATAGCAAGGTCAAAACTCAAGGAATTGAAATCAAAGCCTGAAACCCTAAATGTGCAAGAGGAGAAAGGGAAATTTGATATCCTTGTTGAGGCATCTTTCCATGATTAACATACTTCATCAGAAGCTCATACACCAATTTTGACAAGATTTTGGGATCTTTTTGGAATTTTTGGGTTTTTTTGTGCAACTTGGACAGTTTTTGGCAAAATTGAACTATCTTATGCGCAACGCCCTAGGTGTCGTGCATCTTATCGAGGCCTCCAAATGAAAACCCAAGACCACCATGGGATTCAAAAGGTGATGAAAATACACTTTTGACTTTTGGAACACTAAAATTGGACAATTTGACAGGGAGAAATGGCCAAAAACACCTTAAAAATCAACTTTCTGCCCTCTTTTTCAGCTAGGCATTGCGCACAAAAGCAGTCTTGGGAGATTGACTTTTTCGGGGGTCAAAAATCATCATTTTTTTGAGCTAGGTGAATTTCTAGAAAATAGACAGGATAAGCGTTCCAATGAGCTATCCTGAGATCAATTTGGACATCAGAAACCCCTTCAAAAATCATCTTGAATATGGCGCTACGCATAGACAAAAGGCGTTGCGCATAGGACAAATTGCCTGATTTTTTTCACTGTTTCTCTCCAGTTTTGATTTTCATCCTTGGGAATCAATTTTTACTGATGTATTTGTTGAAATTAAATTTAAATATCATGTTGATAAGTTACCTAGGGTAAATACATTGGATAAATGTCATCATGAAGTCAAATGAATAAGTTTCATTGTAATTAGGGAGGAGTCACTTGGACCTCCCTACACTCTAGGTATCAGTTCAAATTTGTGTGGATCTCTTCCTCAACTCAGGGATTCGACCCTTGAGGATGAGACAAGGTTGTTTTGATGTCTATATCTTCACTTTCTTCACTCTTTTCAGAGGTTGGACTCAGTTGGATGTTGTACTAGTGATAAGAGACATTATTGTATCAGATTTTGGCCAATATTAATAGATGAGTTGCAACTAGTTCTTTGGGATACATGTGGTATGGAATTTTAGCATTTTTTCTTATTTGTGATCATTTGTATGAATTTTTTGTAAGCTCATAAACCATTTCATGTCTATTATATGGTAATTTTAAAATTTATAGGCAGAATACATGCTTGTTCATGCTCTGTTTTGGGAAAGTTATCATAATTTGTCCATTTTTCTTCAGTTTAGGAAGAATGCATCTCCTATGCTCTTCCTAACTCCTCATCAGTCTTAAAACATCTCACCAAGACACCTTTTAAGTGTTAAGCCTCCTACCTACTTTGCCCCTTTGAATGTCTGCAATCATATCTTATTTGCGCTGACCTAGCCTCTTTGACCTAATATCCTCATCCAGTTATAACCCCAAAAAATCAAATCAAAAAACCTTTGCACTTTATACCTAGCCTAAAACCCTAATCCATCCAGCCCTCTTGGTTGTGATTCTTTGGAGAGAGCCCTCTCTGGCTTGGTATGGCTAGCTACCAATTCAAAGGGTTGGTTTGTGGTTACCTCATCTGGACTCTTCCTCAGCCTTGGAGATTCGTAGGAGTGCTAACATACTGGCGCCATTGCCGGGGAACAAAAGATTCATTTTCCCTGGGTGTACGATAATTTTTTTATTGGAATTTATTCCTCTGGATGATAGGACTAAGTTTCAAAAAATGTTGATTCCATAATTGCAATGTCAAGATTGTAGAGCTGGCTTCGAGGAGACAAACAAGATCAAAATCCAGATCCTGATCCAGCTGATTCAGTCAAAGATTTTCAGAGCTTGTCCAAAAAGCAAAGAAGTTTAAAAATAACAAGTTCAATCAAACCTCATTCAATTGGTAAGCTCTTGATCATTACCTGTTAAAAGTTTCTATTGAAGATATTCCTTTGTTTTGAAATTTGAAGCTCTTTGTTCCGCTCAAGTCTGAAGTCTTTTACCTTCCATACTCTTTGACCCTATTAATATTCTAGCTCCGAAAAGATATACCAAGTCAAAACTTGACCCGAACTCTCCTTCACTAGTTGATGATCCTGAAAGATTGTTAAGAAAACCTAAAGTCCCTTTCCCTAAGACTGGAAGGAAAAAATTGGAAAGGACCACTTCCTTGCCAAATCAGACACTGAGTATTGAGGATATTCCTTTTGATATTAAATTTGAGCTATCCCTATTTCGTTCAAAGTTTGATTATTTTATTACAAAGATAGTTTTTGATCCCATAAGTTTTGATTCATACTTACCCAGCTCAAAATCTTTGTTTAATCAACATTCTGCTACATCTCAATATTCAAAACTTGAGCATGAGGTTTGGTCTAATTTTGAGAAACTTCAAAGCCTAGTTGATCTATTACAAATTACTATAGAAAAAAGCCTATATCTAGTATCAGATTGAAAGCTTATCTTTTCTCATACCCTCTACTGCACCTCCAAAAACAACTATATCTGCACCTCCATCTTCATCCCATCCAACTCAACCAATTGTAATCCTCGTATGCCCTCCCCCAGTAATCATGGCAATATTTTCTCCCTTACAATTACCTAGTCAGTTGGCAGCTTTGCCTCAGACCTATGGCTAAAGACTTCCTCTTTTTTATGGAAAACCGGGAATCACAACACAACAACATATTGACAAGATGGTTGATTTCATTGATTTAGAGGAGGTTGATGAAGATGATGCCAAAATGAGACTAATGGCTCAAAGTTTTTCTGGAGATGTGAAAAAATGGTTCCGTGGTTTGGCAGCTCACTTCGTTGATACTCCTCAAAGGCTAAATGAGTTGTCCTTAGCCCGGTGGCGGGAAAAGAAGAATCCATTGTAGATCTTGACGAAATACAATACATTGAAAAGGAATCCTAACGAAACAGTTCATGAGTTTACTATAAGGTTCAATCAGATCTACAATTCCATTCCAGATAGCATGAAACCCCCACCAGATTTGGCACTTCAACATTATCTGGATGCCTTTGATCTAGAGATGGATTTTCAACTAAAGGAACGAGATCCTGCCACTCTAGAAGAAATGTAGAATAATGTAGTGAGTATGGAACCAAATTTGATGATTAAAAAGTTTCAGTTGAAACATGAGAAACCAAAGAAGAAAGTAACAATTAAAGAATAACTCTCTTCTTCCACCAATATTAAACTAGATGCTCTGATCAGAACCATGGAGAGGATGGTTGACCGAATGATAAATTTAGATAGACAATAGGAGCCACAAGTTAGGAATCCAAATTTCAGAAACCAGCAGCAACCTCAGTACAAGATAAAACAAAGAGAGAAGAAAGCTCCTGAGGCATCAACATCTCAGTAGCAAATTCGGACACCCTTGCAACAAAATTATGCTCAAGGAGAATCAGAGGATGAAACAGACCTGATTTTCGAAGAAAACCACTTCTTTAGGGAAGATTACCATCCCATTTTCTTGACTAAAAATGAGAAGTATGTCGAGAAGATGGAGGAACCTAAAGATGAAGACTACATACTGGAAAATGACTATGCATTGGAAACCCAATCAGATGATTATCAAAGAGGATACTTGAATGCACTCAGCTCTCAGCAGAAGCAATATTCCTTGAGAAATATAGATGTCCTAATCACTCCTATTCAGAAAAGGAGATCGCAGTAGAAAGATACCTAACAGAAGACAAATAGTCAAGGCAATCAAAGTAAAGGTAAAGAGCTGGCAACAACTAACGAAGACAAAGTAAATCCGCCATCTACAAGAAATCTAAACAAGGATCACGACAGTCAAAAGAAGGATCAGACATCAAAAGATTCGCCCAAGAAAAGAGACATCATCCAAAGAGAGGTAGATAAATCTAGCTCATTCAATTTAGAAACTGAAATTTCAAAGTTGAAAGTGTCAATCCCTCTTACTGAACTAGTCAAAAATAGCCATTATAAGTCTGATATAGTTAAAATGCTGAAAGTTGACCCTTTTTCCGACATGGTTAATGTTGAAGATGACCAGCCTGAATTAATTTTTGGTCCAGCCATAGATGGTCAGTCAGAAGATAGTGAGGTTCCTCCATTTTACTTGAGTTTAAGAATCCACCAGTACATTCTTCATAACTCCATGCTTGACTTCGGAGCCTCCCATAATTTAATGCCCAAGGCCATCATGGAAAAGTTGGGTCTAGATATAACTCGTGAATACCATGACTTGTATTCTTTTGATTCCGGTAAGGTCTGTTGTCTTGGTCTAATCAAAGATTTGGTAGTATCCCTTGACCAAATCCCGACAAAGAATGTCTTAATGGATGTGGTGGTAGTTGATATACCACCACGGTTTGGTATGTTATTGTCAAGGTCCTAGGGAGTGAAACTAAGAGGCACATTGCAGTTAGACTTCTCCTATGCCACCATCCCGATTTTCGGGCAATTGAGGAAATTGTACTGAGAAACCAAAATAAAATTCATGATAACTAGGAAGGAGAAGTCAAATAATCATCCTATAAATGTTGTACATACAGGTTTATAGTCATTTATTTTATATAATGATAGTGGATTGAATGATGTAAATAGTCATCTTGTGGAAATAAACGATGTACTAGAGATTTCCAATTGTATAAGGACAATTTTAGATCAGGAAAAAGAAAATTTGCCAAGTTCATCATAACAGTTATCAGACAAGGCAGAGAAAGGCTCAGGACAACCATTAGAGAAGGTAATGGAAAATTCAAAACAACCTGAAGAGAAAGTTCAGAAATTTGACCTAAGGTAGAAACCAGATTTATAGCCCTTAGAAGAGGAGCATGGTCTTTGGACCATGGACTTTGATGGTGCTCCCGAGAAAGATGGGGTGGGCATTGGCATTTGGATCTGAATTCCACATCATCAGCAAGGTGAGGTCCCTCAAAATGTTAGATTATGCTCATACAAGTTAGCTTTTGATTTCACTAACAATGAGGCAGAGTACGAAGCGCTGATCATAGGCTTAAAGATATTGAAAAGATTGGGTGCACAAAGGATTTTTGTGTATGGTGATTCAAAACTTGTGATCAAGCAAGTTAAAGGTGAATATCAAGCTCACCATCTATGGATGAGACAATATAGAAATGTTGTTTTAGATATTTTGATAATGTTTCCAGAATATACTCTTTTGGTGGTACCAAGGAGTCAGAATCTTATGGCAGATTCTTTGGCTACAGCTGCAAGCAATTTCAAAATCCCCATCTTTTCAAACAAAAAATTGAGATTCATGTAAACCTTCGGCCCTCTGTTCATGACAACTTGCAACATTGGCAAGTATTCTGGGATGAAAAACAGGTAAATAACTTTCTCCTGAGTGAAGGAAAGTTTGAGAATTGTTCCATGGATGAATTTTACAATAAGGATGATTAAGTCATCGAGGCAACCCAAGTTGATAAAATACAACTGAAGGGCAACAATATTCCTAAAGGTCTTGTACCTTTGGAAGATTTGTTTGATCAGGATGTGGTAGCAAGAAAGCCCACATCGGTTCCTACGAGGAAAGGGGTCGAAGACATGAACATTGGAACAACAGACAAACCAAAAATGTTCAAGTTGTCCAAATCATTATCTCTAGAGGTAAAAGAAAAATATATTCATTTATTATTTGAATTTTCTGATGTTTTTTAGTGGGATTATGTAGACTTAAAGGAGTATGACAAGAAAATAATTCAGCATACTATCCCAATTAAACCTGATCAAAATCCCTTTAGACAAAAGCTAAGAAGGATTAACCCAAGGTTGCTGCCATGCATAGAGAAAGAAATTAACAGAGTTTTCAAGGCGGGCATCATTGTTCCCATCAAATTTTCTGATTGGATATCAAATCTAGTCCCAACGAAAAAGAAGACCAGAGAAATTAGGCTCCATGTAGACTTCAAAAACTTAAACAAAGTATCTCTGAAAGATAATTATTTGCTTCCCAAAATGGACCATATCCTTTAGAGAGTTTTTGGCGCTTCTTGAATGTCACTACTCGATGTCTATTTCAGTTACAATTAGATTTTAGTGCACGAGGATGATTAGGACAAGACAACATTCACCACACCTTAGGGCACATTCAAATATGCAAAAATTCCATTCGGTCTCAAAACTGCAGGGGCCACTTTTTAGCATGCCATGGACATAGCCTTTTCCAATGAAAAAGATGTTTTCTTGGTTGTATATTTAGATGATGTAACGGTATTTTCACATTCAGATGATGAGCATTTGCATCATTTAAGAGTTATTTTCTAGATATGTAGAAAGTTCAAGATCTCTCTCAATCTGAAGAAAAGTTTGTTTGCTATGGAGGAAGGAAAACTTCTCAGCCACATCATCTCAAAGGATGGCATCAAGATTGACCCTTCACGAGTAGAAGTCACTCAGCAAATTGATTTCCCTCGTAGCAAGAAAGAAATCCAAGCATTCAATGGTAAGATGAATTTCTTACGCAAATTTATTCCTAATTTGGTTGAAAATATTAGAGAGATGACTAATATGTTAAAAAAAGATAATGATGTAAAGTGGTCTGAAGAAGCCCGCAAGTCCTTTCACGCAACAAAACTTTCCTTGACCACTACCCCTGTTTTAATCAGTCTCTATTACTCCCTTGATTTCATAATATTCTCTTTTGCTTCTAAGCATACCATGGCAGCAGTATTGATGCAGAAAAAGGATAAAACCGAGCTGCCAATAACATTTTTCAGTCACAACATCAGGGATGCATCCCTTAAGTACAACATCATAGAGAAACAAGCTTTAGTAAAGGCAGTGAAAGATTTTAGAGTTTACATTTTACATTCGCATACTCTTGCTTATGTGCCTAATGTAGCGGTAAAAGAAGTTCTTGTACAGAATGACCGAGAAGGTAGAAGAGGTATATGGATAGAAACATTATTAGAATATGATCTTGAGATCAATCCTACCAAGATGATCAAGGTTCGAGGCTTAGCCAAACTCATGGCTGAGTCAAATCTCCATGCTCTAGATATCAACCTTGTAGCAGCATTGTCTGAAAATCAAGATGAAGTAGGTCTCATTCAGGGATCTGATATCTTTTTATCATCTTCACAATATTATGATATTATTTATGTTTTGCAACATATAAATCCCCCTCCAGGCATATCTAAGGCTAAGAGTAGGTCATTGAAGCTGAAGGCTTCTAAATATTGCATTATGGACAACGCACTTTATTGGAAAGATCCTGGAGGTGTGTTGTTGAACTGTTTGACTGAAGATGAATCTAAAGAAGTAATAAATGACTTCCACAAAGGAGATTGTGGGGCCCACTTGTACTGGAATACTACGGCCAACAAAGTACTGAGAGTGGCTTACTACTAGCCTACACTTTTTGCAGTGATGAGTTGTCATGAGTGCCAAGTTTTCCAAGGTAAAAGAAAACTTCTTCCTTTGCCTCTACAACCTATATCAGTTCATGCACCTTTTCGGTAGTGGGGCCTAGATCTCATAGGCGAGATTAACCCATCATCATCTGCACAACACAATTGGATATTGACAGTTATAGACTACTTTACTAAGTGGATCGAAGTGATTCCAACCAGGCAAGCAACAAATTCAGTTATCATTCAGTTTTTAAAAACTAATATCTTGTCCCGTTTTGGTTGTCCTAATAAGATCATCACAAACAACATGGCAACATTCAAGTCTAAAAATATGACAGTTTTTTGTGACAAATATAACATTAAGTTCGGGAATTTTACAACATACTATCCACAAGGAAATGGTTTGGTGGAGTCCTCCAATAAATCCTTAATCAACATCATCAAGAAAATGTTGGAGGCCAACAAAAAGAATTGGCACAAAAAGCTGATCAATGCATTGTGGGCAGATCGGGTGAGTAGTAAGAAATCTCTTGGACTTTCTCCTTTTCAAATTGTGTATGGAGTAGATATTGTTTTTCCTTCATCATTAGCAGTCTCGGTCATGAAATTGTTACAAGAAGCAGGAAGTGAAGAGAATGATATAAAACGTTGAATCAATCAAATGATTCACCTATAGCAGACACGGGATGAGGTATTTCAGAACACCTCTAAGCTCCATGATAGGATAAATAAAATCTATGACCAGAAAACAAAGGAGGATGATTTCAAAATTGGAGATGTGGTGCTTCGTTAGGATGCCATAAATGAAGACAAGGGTAAGCATGGTAAATTTGAAAATCTGTGGAAAGGCCCTTATTATATTTCAACTTTCTGAGGGAAAAATGCTTTCTTGTTGGATGAGATGAATGGAGAACCATGCTTAGGAGGACCAATTAATGGTAGGCTCCTTAAGCACTATCTTTTCTGAAATATGCTTTTTAGAAATGTCCCGGTTTCATTATACATAAAAGTTTAACTTTATGCAAGTGTGAAGTAGAGAATCACTGGAGTTCGGAGCCTGAAGTGAAGGCCAAGGAGCTTCACTAATTTTCTGCCATTTTCAATGTTCAGTTGTCAGTTAAGTAAGTCAGTTTTGATTCATTTTTTTAGTCGATTTCAAGACAGTTTCGAGTCAATTTGTGTTATTTGAGTTATCAAAATTCATTCATGCAATTCATTATGAGTTTTTGACCATATTAGTGTTGGCTTATTGGGGCTTGGCCTAAGTTCAGAGTTAAGTTAACCAACCAAATCCCGGTACTACTGGCCCTTTCGACAACAGTCCATAGAGCGCAAACTGAGGTCTCACCCGAAGTAGTATGGGAGGGTGCTAGAACTAGGTTTTTGCACCCTGGAGATGTCTGATGAGTTCAATTGGTTCATGGTTTGACCCTGTGTGCAGGTTTCTTCACGCACTTTCTTGTACTTCGCAGCCCAATATACTGCCCTCGCGCAGCCCTACCCAGGGGCTGAACATTGCACTCTACGTTATTACCCAAGACCTTACTGGTATTCCAACGTTAGTTAATTATCTTTGCCTACTTGAGTGCTTTAAGTTATAATTAACAATATAAACCATTCATATAGGTGCGTACAGTAAATAAACAATATATTTGAAAATTATATCAATCATTCATTAACCCAAGAACAGATACACAGAATTATAATAGAACTTCTCTTTATTAATTCCTTCCTCGGTTACAGACTCGACTTCACCCCGTGCACTCAGCTACAGGGGTCTGCGCACTTAGTTGTGGATTATTAGGCCTTTGTGCACTTAGCTATAGAACCTCCTCCTACTCTACGACCCAAAGACACACTTCAACTTGTGACTTAATCACTTAGAATTTTTTCCTATTTCTTCCTTATCCCCCTTTTACACTTAGAGCCTCACTCTATTTATACAATCCCATGGTCCGCGAACCATGGGTAGGTCTATCGAGCCGACATTACATTACAAAACTAGGGCAGAAAACCATATGACTCTATCATACTTTTGTGCCTCGCGCCCGCAATTCACCGAGCTTTTACAACAATATTCAGTCAAAACTTGGGCTTTAAGCCCCAAAACATGCCTTGGGGGGATTCCGTGCCCAACAGGACCCCAACACAAACATCATGACTCGCCCTCGAGTCACTCTGTCAGCACAATAATCTTTGCGTGGAGTCCCGCCAACTGTTCTCGAACTACACGGAGGTCAGTAGCGCATTGAGCTGCTGCATGCTGGATCTACTGCATACATTGTTTCGAGACCTCTGTGTCGGGAGTGCTTCTATGCATCAATGCATGCATCCCTTGCATATGTGTGAGCTTGCCTTCAATGTCTATCATGATGATGAAGGCCTCGTCGATCCAAGGCTGGACGCGCGCTTTTAGGATATAGTTATTCCCTACAATCTTCCCATAGGTAGGATATTTTGCTAGTTCACCATTTGCAATTGAATAGGAGACCATTGTAGCGCAAGCCTGCCCATGTGCTCCCACGTCTACTTTTGCAGGACGTTTGTGTCCGATCCTAGATCCAAAATCACTTGATCAATTTCATATTCCTCGATCTGCGTGGTCAATCTCATCTCTCTTCCTATTCGCGTTGTGTGCTTCCCGAGCTTCCGGACTACGTGTGGTTCTCTTGGCATGGTTCAATCACATCTACTGATGAGTTCTTGCAGCCCCTTCACAGCTTTGTTGTTGCACAACATCTTCATGCATGTCTCCAAAAATATAGTGATCATTGATGGGTCCATTTCCAGTTCCAGTTTGTCTTTAATTCCTAAAGTGGAGGCATCTACAAAGCTTTTCTTAGCTTCCATGAATGTCTCCTTAGCGCGCTCTAAATCAAATTCTGGTTCCTTTGTTGGATCCTTGCGAACCCAGACACTCTCTTCGGGCTGCTTGCCTTTATCATCTCTTGTCATGATACCACTTCAGAGCACGATATTTACATTCAGGTCTTCCTCGCACGGTTCAGACCTCATCATTTGCAGGTTATGAGTCGAGGGAGGTTGGAGTGCTCCTTTATCATGCAACCTTGCTATCAGCGTGGGACAGTCCTCCGTCTCATGATCAAACTAGGTACAATGTAAGCATGATGGTCTCATTAGATTTGTACAATTGCGGGCATAATTCCCTAGCCCTCCGCAATTGTAACATATCAGCTATCTGTGACCTCTTCCTAGTCCCATTCCCCCTCAATCTCATTCGCGCCCCTGAAATCCAGTGCGCACCATCCTTGCATTTTATTCGAGGGCCCATGTTTTAGTCTGAACTCTGTAGGTAGGAGTCTAATCCATCATCAGTTCATAACTTCTATAGGTACACTCATCGTGGCCTACCAACCTACAGAAATTACAAAAGAATTGTTGGGAATTTTGCGTATACTTCTATAATAGATGGCAGTTATTTGTAGCATGCTTCCCTCCTATCTGACAAATCGCACACCATAATGCAGGTGCCACACTCGATCTTGCTTGTGCCTCCGGTCTCAATGGCATTGGTCCTCCTCCCTCCAGGTAGTTCACGAAGACTGGATAATGGTCCTTGTCATGTCCCTGGCCTTTACACTTTACACACCATACCTCCTTTCGCGCTTCTGGACGAGCCGTCCTATCTTGTTTCGAACTCTGCATCTCAAGGCACAAGTTTTTCAACTGCTCGTGGACCTATTGAACTCCTAGGATGGGATCTTGTATCAGGGTCTCGTGCAGTCTCATCATGATATCCAAAGCCTCAGCCTGAGTAGTTAGCTTCTGCTGTGACAATGCATTCCTTGAAAGAGGTGTTAGCAATGCTACAAACCATGCGCAGTGTTGCCCATCCGTCAAGGTCATATTGGCTTCACGAATTGTACACTTCAGTCTCTAATCCAGCTCCTAGGGGGTCTCGCCTGGAAGCATCACGATTTCCTTAAATACAACGATCGACTATGTCTCTGATTTTGTCCTGCTAAATTCCTTGTTTAGCGCAGCTTGGATATTCGTGATCCCTGCGTTCGAATTGTCATTGGAGTGCTTAATATACCAAGTCAGTGCGCGATCCTGCAGAGCGCTAACTAACGTTGCTTTCTTTATATTGTCATCTGTGACTCCCTACGCTTCCCATAAAACCTTTACCTGAACCAAAACTAGTCCGGATCTTCATTCCCTACTCCCTTGAACATAAAAAACTTTATTGCGCTTGCCATATTGAATTGTGGTGGTGGCGGAGGTGGTGTGGGAGAAGACGGGGATGAAGATGGTGAAAGTGGTGGTGATGTAGGTGGGAGTGGTATGTGCGAAATTCGCTACTTTATCAAACTGATCGTACTTCTTGGTGAAACCTTCGCAAGCTCTTCCTCGCTTTCTTACAGAGGTGAAATCAAGGGGCTAGTTTCTAGTTTTGCGCTACCTTCATTTCTGTAGATCCTCCCACTTCGTGTAGCCCTAAACATCAATTTATTCGCATAACCCACTTTTCACACAGTAACATTTTAATCCAAGTTTTCAAATATTTAACATACTTACCTCGCGATCCTTTGAGGAATCGTCGTTCCGCCTCGCTATAGCTGACTGAAGTATCTACCGCGAACTCGGTGATAAATCCTCCTATAATTCGATCAAACCAGTGATTCATAGTGTGCATGATATTATCTTCTGATGCTTCCAGTCCACGCACCAAATTTGGAGTCCACATAATAGATTTGTCGAGCCTACACCTTCCTTGACTGTCTGTTGGCTTCATGATCCACTCGTATAACTTAGAGGGGACGGATGCAAAGAAAATTTCATGGATTTCCTTATATAAGTATAAATCTAACCACTCTTCCTTTGATAATCGTGGATTCCCATTTTCCTATGTTGTGAACTGAATATTTCTGTCCAACCACTCTTCAATTCCTTTCTTTGTTGAATTCCAGTGATACGACATCAGACATCTCTATGCAGATCCTAATCCCGACAACAAAACCATTTGTTGGTTTATTTGGGCCTGACCTAGGTTCAGAGTTAAGTTAGCCAAGCAAATCTTGATACTACTGGCCCTTTCGGCAACAGTCCGCAGAGCGCAGAATGAGGTCTCACCCGAAGTAGTATGGGAGAGTGCTAGAACTAGGTTTCTGCACCCTGGAGATGTCTGATAAGTTCAACTGGTTCGCAGTTTGACCCTACGCGGAGGTTGCTTCGCGCACTTTCTCGTATTTCGCAGCCTGATATACTACCTTTGTGCAGCCCTACCCAGGGGCTAAACGTTGTGTTCTATGTTATTACCGAAGACCTTACTAGTATTCTAATGTTAGTTAATTAGCTTTGCCTACTTGAGTGCTTTAAGTTATACTTAACAATATAAACCATTCATACAGGTCCACACAGTAAATAAACAATATATTTTCAAATTATATCAATCATTCATTAACCCAAGAACAAATACACAGAATTATAACAAAACTTCTCTTTATTAATTCCTTCCTCGGTTACAGACTCGACTTCGCCCTACACACTCAGCTGTAGGGGTCTGCACACTCAGTTGCGGACTATTAGGCCTCTACACACTCAACTGCAGAGCCTTCTCCTACTCTACGACCCAAAGACACACTTCAACTTGCGACTTAATCACTTAGACTTTTTTCCTATTTCTTCCTTATCCCCCTTTTATACTTAGAGCCTCGCTCTATTTATACAATCCCATGGTCTGTTGACCATGGGTAGGTCTATCCAGCCAACATTACATTACAAAACTAGGATGGACAACCCTGTGACTCTATCATGCTTTCGCACCTCGCACCCACAATTTGTGGAGCTTTTACAACAAGATTCGGTCAAAACTTGGGCTTTGAGCCCCAAAACATGCCTTGGGGGGATTCCATGCCAACAATTGGCCCACATGGTTAGGCACTTGGTCTACGGTGTTCTTAACACCTCCAAGGAGTTTCCATCCCCAAATAAGGCCGATGTTAGATTCAGTATTTGCATAGTTCCATCAGTGATCAAAACTCCTCTTTTATATCATATTAGGGTCCCATTCTGAAATTTTTGTCATTCCACTTAGGTCCTCATGAAAAAATTTACTCACTGATGGTAGCCCTAGTCAAAAGAAAAAGTCCTACTCTCCCTCAAAAATAAATATTTGCTGGCCCACCTTCTTATGTCTTACTGAGCATACATTTATCATAAAAACTCATTTCATCATATTTTGTGTCAGTCAAGTACACATGGAGTCTAGTCATTCAAGGTCCCAGTAGGTCACTAGGTTTCATTCTCTAAGGTCCAACAATACTCCATTTCACTACATAAAGCCAGCAAAAAATATGAGAGAGAAAAATAATATCCTTTTTCATTTAAAGAGGATTGGAAAACATGTAGCTATGCATGCTCAAGTTCTAATTTTTATTCAAAGTATTAGTTCTATTTCAGATTGTATTTTTATTCCAAAAAACAGAGATGTAATATTTTTTCTAATTTATGTAATTTTATGTTCATTATATGTAATAAGTCACTATTCCTAAGTTATCAACTAAAAAAATATGTGCCAACTTCATCCAAGAAAATTCAAATGGGAAGAGTGACAAAAATCCAACATCATCAACCTGCAAAGAGGAAAATGAGAGTGCAAAGAAAAATTAGCAAGCATTTAAAAAAGAAGAAGTGAAACATTAGAAAGTGGGTTTTAAAGCTAAATATCAAATTCACTCATGTATAAAGGCCTTCCTAGCATCTAAACTCACCTCCATTTGCCTCCTATCATTTCTGAGCAAACCCCACAAGAGCCATTCCTCATGATTTTGGGTGAATTCAACAAAACAAAGGTAGGCGGTACGCATACAAAAAGGCGTTGCGCATAGGGCAGTCCGGTGCTGCACATAGACTCGACAGGCACTGCGCACGCACCAAAGGCACTACGCACTTGTCTAACTTCGTCTATATGCTCTAAAACTTCAAGCAAGTGTTCCAAAACTTCAGCTCATGATTTCTAAACCTCTTAGAAAGTATGTAAAGCCTTTTCCATCCCTCCTTACATCTCACAAGGCATCAATTCATGCTATGAATTTTATTGAGTGAAATTTGCAATTCTTAAGACCTAGAAACCCTAGTTTTATTCCTACACTCCCAAAACTATTCCTAAGACCCTACTATCCTTCCCACATCATTGTAAACCCTATCCCTACCCATATATTTCTAAATCCCTATCCCAAGTGTATTCTCCCTTAAACCCTATGTCCTAGGCAACAAATTCCTAGGCAGCCATACTACATACTTATAATAAAATATCAATTCCTAAATCCCATACATATTTCACTCCCCTATCACTTCCCTAAGTTCCCTAATCCCTTCCTCCACTCCCTAAATTTTTCCTACCCCATTCCCACTCCTATTTCCTAATCCCTAGGGTTTCAAGAAAAAAGAGCAAAAACACATCATGGAGGAAGAAAACAGAGATTTTTCAGAAGAGGAAGACACAGAAGAAAGAAGACCACACAAAGGAGGAAGAATATCGAGGTTTGAACCTACCAACACCAGAGAACTAATGGCCTCACCTATGACAATCACTTGTTTCAAGCATATGGGATGTTTTTATTTTTGTGTAATGGTACAAAGAGTTCAAATCCATCCTATTTTGACTAGAGTTTTCATTTCAAATCTTAAGGACAATCAAGTGACCCTTGTTGGTGTAACCTTCACCATATCCTTAGCCATTATTGTTGCTGCTACTGGAATACCTAATGTGGGTGAAAGGTGGTTTAAAGCTCAAAACCTAGATCATCAGTATTATGAGCCATATCTGAAGACTCGGTACATAAATGAGAGAAAGAGATTCTTCCCTTTCAGGCACCTTCTTGATACATATGCTCCCATGATGAAAATCATCATGAAGTACTTCACTTGTGAAGGCAGAT
This sequence comes from Pinus tabuliformis, assembly GCA_031772625.1. Lineage (NCBI taxonomy): Eukaryota > Viridiplantae > Streptophyta > Pinopsida > Pinales > Pinaceae > Pinus > Pinus tabuliformis. The sequence goes on along the minus strand of CM062806.1, from coordinate 207,178,331 downwards.
TTTCCAGACTCTACACCTACCATATCAGATTTCTCATGCACTTCACAAGAGTCAGAATGCTCAATATTCCTTAATATTTGTTCAGGAGCATTGAGAAAATGGCATACACAATTCAAGGAAATAGGTATGAGTAGAAAATGAATAGTCTCTTTCATCACTCTCTAATCAAGATCATTGTCCTCCATCACCTTAATCAACTGAACATCTCATGGGACACTTTCATTGCCAACAATATTTTCACTACTCCACATGCTGAAGATATGCGTTCTTCATCTCATCCCACTAATCATCAAGCTGAAGACATACCCCCTCTATCTCAACCCACTACTTCTATCCCTCCATCATCTCAGCCTCTTTCACCATCATCATCACCATTGTATGATCATACAGGGTCACCTAGTAGAGCTGAGGTCATCAAAGCTAAGAAGACAGATTTGGTCACATTGTCATGTACTTATCATAGAGGTCATAGGAAGGTGTTTTCCCCACAGATTGTGGGAGGTGCCTTGCCTTCTTCATCAGTAAAGCAGGTATAGAAGGGCAAGCAAAAGATCATAGAGACAGTTGTTCATGAGGAAATCAATCCAGAGGATGAGGACTTACATAAGATAGAAACAAAATTTGACCTTGCTGACTTGGATCAGCATGATGATCATGAAGACACAAGCTTGATCATCAAAGGAAAAGAGGCCCAAATCAAAAAATTACAAACTCAATTGGATAGAGCTAAATATTTCATTTCATTTCTTGAGCAGGAAAACCAACAATTGAAGACAAAACAGTTAATCATGGAGGTGGACCTTCTCAAATCCAAAAGAAAAGAGACCAAGGCTAAGGCCTTACTTGATGAAGCATATGGAAAATATTGTTATCCTAGTGAGTTTGAATAATAAGTGTCAAGAAAAATTCCAAGAACCAAAGGCCTAAAGAGAGCATTGGAACTAGAGAAACAAAAAGAGGTTGAACTAGCCAATGAGCTTATCTTAAATGAGTAATTTGCCATAATGATTAATGAAAACAAGGAGCATTTGCTAGAGAGGGTTAAAAACCATCTTTAAAATCTCCTAGAAAAGGCTAAAAGAGGCAATGACATACAGAGGAGGATGGAAAAGTATTATTTCCAAAGAAGCCAAATAGCAAGGTCAAAACTCAAGGAATTGAAATCAAAGCCTGAAAACCTAAATGTACAAGAGGAGAAAGGGAAACTAGATATCCTTGTTGAGGCCTCTTTCCATGCTTAAAATACTTCATTAGCATCTCATACACCCATTTTGACAAGATTCTAGGCACTTTTGGAATTTTGGGTTTTTTGTGCAACTTGGACAGTTTTTGGCACAGTTGAACTGTCTTATGTGTAGCGCCCTAGGCATTGCGCATCTTCTGGAGGCCTCCAAATGAAAAAATAAGACCACCATTGGATTCATAAGGTGAGGAACCTACACTTTTGACTATTGTCACACTGAAATTGGACAATTTGACAAGGGAAAAATGGCCAAAAACACCTCAAAAATCACCTTTCTGCCCTCTTTTTCAGCTAGTCGTTACGCATTGAAGCAGTCTTGGAAGATTGACTTTTTGTGGGGTCAAAACTCATAATATTTTTTTAACCATGTGCAATTCAAGATAGTAGACATGATAATATTTCCAATGATCTATCTTGAGCTCAATTTGGACATCAGAAACTCCTTCAAAAATAATCTTGATGATGGCGCAGCGCATAGGACAAATTGCCTAAATTTTTCACTATTTCTCTCCAGTTTTGATTTTCATCCTTGGGAATAAATTTTTACTGATTTGTTGAAATTATATGTAAATATCATGTGGATAAGTTACCTAGGGTAAATACATTGGATAAGTTTCATCATGAAGTCAAATGAATCAGTTTCATTGTAATTATGGAGGAGTCACTTGGACCTCCCTACACTCTAGGTATTAGTTCAGATTTGTGTGGATCTCTTCCTCAACTCAAGGATTAAACCCCTAAGGATGATAGAAGGTTGTTTTGATTTCTATATCTTCACTTTCTTCACTCTTTTCAGAGGTTGGACTTAGTTGGATGTTTTACTAGTGATCAAAGACACTATTGTATCAGAATTTGGCCAATATTAATAGACGAGTTGCGGCTATTTCTTTGGGATACATGTGGTATGGATGTTTAGCATTGTTTCTTCTTTGTGATCATTTGTATGAATGTTTTGTAAGCTAATAAACCATTTCATGTCTATTATATGGTAATTTTCAAGTTGATAGGAAGAATACATGCTTGTTCATGCTCTGTTTTGGGAAAGTTATCATAATTTGTCCATTTTTCCTTGATGTAGGAAGAATACATCTCATATGCTCCTCCTAACTCCTCATCAGTCTTGAACCATCTCACCAAGCCACCTTTTAATTGCTAAGCCTCCTACCTACCTTTCCCCTTTGAATGTTTGCAATCATATCTTAGTTGCCCTGACCTAGCCTCTTTGACCTAATATCCTCATCCATTTATAGCCCCACCAAATCAAATCAAACAACTTCTGCACTTTATACCTAGCCTAAAACCCTAATCCATCCAGCCCTCTTGGATGTGATTCTTTGGAGAGAGCCCTCTCCGTCTTGGTAGGGCTAGCTACCAAGTCAAAAGGTTGGTATGTGGTTACCTCAGCTGGACTCTTCCTCGGCCTTGAAGATCCGAAGGAGTGCTAACATAACTGATATATCTAAAATCTTGGTTATTTGATATTAGCATACTGAAATTTTTCTATAACTAAAATTTTACAAAAAAAAATCTAATAACCAATATGCGTATATGCCAAATCAATGTGCCATATCATCCATTAATGACTAACTATTGTGTGACATGTGGAAGATGCAGACATCTCATCTAATGTGGCATCTCATGTGTCCACGTGGAATTGAATTTTGAACATTTCATGTCCTAAAAATGACAGATTTGTTTGACATGTGTCCTCTATGTGGCTTTTCCATGTCATATTTATAACACGTGCCTTACACTAAAGTCACCATGTCATCCCCTATGACATCATTCCTGACAACATGTTAAAAAATCTTAATATCATAATATTGGAATATCGGGAGATTTCATATTTTACATTTTTATAAAATCTTTGATATTCAGTATGCCATGTGAGCATTCCACTCAGGTTGGTACGCTATTAACATGTGACACATGGTAGGTATTGACAAGGTTTCATGCCTATGCCTCAACCGTTTACAATTATTTCCTTTGTATTTCATTGCAGGCAATATTTGATATACCAGTTCTTAAGGGTGTTAACTAACAAAAACCTGGGAATAATTATTATCATCAAATGTTGTCTATATATTAGACCAATATTATATCATAGTTTTATTAAATCATTCCCATGATATCACTCACCACCTGATATCTTGAGGGATGGACACTTCAGTACCATCATGTGGTAAAAAAGTGTTTGTTATGGGATTATATTTAACCAACCCGATATAAGATGAGTTTTGTGATAAAATCATTGGGAAGCCGATATGTTGATATCCTGGTAAGCGCCAAGTTCTAGTGGTTAGTCCTATGGGAATTTTGGGTTTAGCGCCTATTTCTAATGTTTTAAAAACTTGATGTTTTTGTGTGGATTTAAAAGCAATGGTTTTAATTGTAAAATAATTTTATAAACTTCCATTTTCCCGTATATATATATATATATATATATATATATATATTAGAATCTTATCAATATCTAGTTTTTAATACAGGATAATAAGAACTCTTCTAAACAATAATTCTAGAAGCCACAATCTGATAGAAGAAGAGAAAAACATCCAATCATGCTCTTTATCTAATTTTGATCTTGCACACAAGGAGAGAATCAAATCAAGGTTTAGCAAGGAAAATATTTAATAGCACAACAAATAAACCCTCAAATTTCTATGATCAAATCATTTAGATCAACAAATTATCTATTTTCAGACTTAGTTAAGAGAAATATGGATGTAATCCCATATTTTTGTTTTGAATTTGTTGTTTAAATATAAGTTTACTTGAAGAGAGAAAAGGGGTTGGATTATGAGCAAGAGAGATTGCACTATCATCAGGTTTTATTTTAAAATATCGATGCCCAAAGGTTAGATCATTTGAATAAGGACTTATGCACTATTGTCAAGAAGGTTATTGAAGGATTGGGGACCTCAAAAGAAAGAATTCAGATTATATGGATTCATGCTTGTATGCCATTATCTAGTTTATTTCAAATGAAAGTGTTTTCTTTAGTTGAAGAATATAATATTGAATTTTGTATATTGTTATTTCAATTTAATAAAGGATCTTAAATCCATGGGTTAGTGAAAATAAATTCTCGATAATGGTGTGTGGACTATTCTCACAATTTATTATGAATGTGTTGTAATATTCGATTAGGAATTATTTTACATCTTTGAATTGAATTCTCTTATTTCCTTTTGCCAATGTTTAGATGTTGAGATATTGATGTAATCTTCTATAAGTTACATTATGCATTATATTTAATTTCCAAAGAAATGAACTATTTCTTGTCTACAAAAATTTATCTTCCTCTCAACATCTAATATTTAATGTGTTCTTGCTACTAATTGGGATATTATGAACTACTTATTTATCCCGATTGGGATAGCTAGATTTAGGTTAAAAAGTAGATATATATAGATTAGTTAGTTTTATTTATGCTTTATAGGTTATATTAGATTTTGTAACAACCCCCTCCCAACATTTACCTACTTTTACAAACTCCTAGGGTAAATGTGAGGTTGAGTGCTACTATGACATGACCCGACCTCCAAGCTCTAGCTAAGGAAGTGGGGCCTACAACTGAACACTTATTGACATATTACATGGACTACAAATCACTCAGGAGCTGAAAAACCACTATAGGTGATCAATCCTTGAGACGAAACCCTTTTTTCACTGACCTAACACCCCAAACGTACGCACAACAAGGCAAGAGTGTGGTTATGAGACCCCAATTACATGCATGAGCTTGCTTCCATGTGGTTATGACCTAAATCCTTTGGTTCAGTGCTTGTGGTTCTGAGATCTTAGCCACTTTTTCAAGCTAGTCTCCAAAATACTATGCAGAACTGCCTGTAACTTATTAGAATCCTTATTAACATGGCAACAATGCTAAAAATTCAAACTTGAAGCTAGAATTTGACCTAAATTGCCTAAAACATGATAGACATTTCGTCAAACTTATGGTAAACATATATGGTATAGGTCATTGTTACACAAAAATATCGTCACCATGATTATTTGCAGTCAGTATGGGTCTATCATCACTTGTACTGACCTCCTAAGAAAGTCTCAGACCTCATCTCTTCAAGTCAAGCTTTGAAAATGAGAGAAAGACATTAAACATCAACAAAGCTCTGGTTCCGCACTTTCTCTCATTGTTGCCTGCAGTCCTGTTAACGGGAAAAGTGTCTATTCAGAACGACCCTATCCCACTGAGGTGTGACAGTGACCTCAGAAACAAACAGGGAAACTACTTTCGTATTCTCCTTTATTAACTATAAACGAAGAGGAATAGGATGAACCAACCTGTGTCTTGCGCTAGTCCTTTGATCCAATCTCTCTCCTCTTTGACAGCTTCCAGCTACCTGCTCCCTTACTTGCCCAGCTTCACCAAGTTCCTGTAAGATCACAGAAGAAGGAAACTACACAAAGACATGGATTTATATTCATAAATAGCTTAGGATCAAATTTAAGCTAAACATACAAATGTAAACAACATCAATGATATACAAGCATGTAGGAGAAACTCAAATAGTTTTATTGATAAAACAAGAAGATCCAGGAGGAGTTACAACCGATGATTCCTGATCCAGCATCAACCTCCCAGCATAGAATCCCCTCTTCACCTCCAACAAAACATAAATCACCCAATACTCTGATATCTATCTCAAAACCAACAACAATTCTCTGCAATGTACAAAATTCCAGCCTCTGGATCTCTTGGTGAGGGATCCATATATATATGTATGCAGAGAGGATGAGTCAGCTCATGAATTGATTAGTGGCTTCTCTCTGTTAGTTCTTGCTTCCACTTGGAGACTGAGAGCCTCTTACTCATCACTGGTCGAATTCAGTGAGGCAAGTGTCATTGGAGAAGATTCTGGAAGCTTCCATTGTCTCTCCACCTCGTGGAATGACTATGCCACTTGTCATTTCCCGCTCAATGCACCCTGGTAGTGCATTCAAGTGCATTGCAATGCACCTAGCCAGTGTATTTGGGTGCTTTGCAACGCAGCTAGCTAGTGGAGCAGCTGAAATGATCCTGATTTGACTAGTTCTGAGTAGTTTCTGGTGGAGAACTTCTGGGAGAAGCTGTAATTTGTTGACCTTGTTTCTTTAGGAGCTGGAACAACAATTTTAGGGACTTAGGATCCCTTGGTTTATGGACATTTCATGCTTAGAGGTAAGGCACAAAAATGTCTATAACAGTTGCCCCCTAAAGTATGAGGCCGTTTATCGGGTGAAATGCTTTATTAGGAGGATCCGAAGTTCTTCCAATGCTGGGAGGAGACCTGTAATAAGATACAATACAATACATTATCTTCATACGGTTTTCATGATCTAGCTGAGGCGGGCATTCCCATGCTCAGTCTTTATAAATTCATTTTCATGTACATAGGACAGACAATCGTCTGATGGTAGACTGATGATTCTGATGGAGTCATCATCCTTTTGGTAGGATGATTATCTATGCTGCAATGCTGTACATTTCAATGTCTTTATTTTTCCTGAATATATATCGCAGCCCGGATGGATGAAACTAGATCCAGGGTCTTCAATCTCGTCCAATCTTCACTCGAAGTACAAGTCGATCCATGTGAGAAATGTTTTGAATTCGAACATGGAAAGACATCGCTTGATTACCAGTCAATGATGTAAACTGTTAACAAGCGCGAGAGGAATCACCGATAATGATAATGACCCTCAAGGTACTGCAGTACAATTCACGTGGTGTGAATAAAGGACTTGGCGTTGAACACCACGCAAAATCTTTCAGTCGAAGGTCATTGATGTATACCTGTCGCCGGAAGTGAGAAACTTGCCATTGAGGCATGCAAGCTTCAAAGTACTGAAGGGGTTGTTCCTAGATCAACTTCTTGGATAATGAGCTGATGTCAACAAGAAGCGATCCGTCAAAGGAGGGCCTTAATGAATCCCACATCAATGACACAGAATGGAGCAAATGATTTTGATGGAGGTGAAAACGATCTGATGATATATGGTTCAGGGTGGCGGTCATGAAAGAATGAGGTATAATGTATGGTAGTGGATGGGACACGGTTGACTTCTCTGGATGACTTCTCTTGAACATGTCGGCGACACTTATGTGATGGATTGGTAGCATTTACCCCAATTGTGGATGGTATGGCGTGACCATAGTGATGTGACCGGTGAATGAAAAAACCCAACCTGACTCAGGCACGGAGTGGAAGTGTCATGTTCAAGAGCGACTTGCTACCAATAAAGTTTCTTTGAGTTTTCTTCCCAATTTTTCCCCAGTCATTGCTGACCAGTACCTCTTTATTTTTGTCAAGCTTGAGGAGGATAACATATGCTTGTTCTATAATTTTCCCTTCGGGCAAACCCATCGCTATGTTTTAACGAGCCTAGCGATAGTGAAACTCGTTCTCGCCTAAAGACAAGTTTGTCGCTATTAATCTTTTTAACGAGTCTAACGACAAAGATAACTCGGTCCTTTTCATTTTTAGAGAGTCTGAAAAGGTACGTAAAGGTAACTCCAAAATTCCTTTTTCGTCATCTAATCCTTTAAGTCCGAAAAAGTATAAAACAATACAAAAGGGATGAATTTTCGATCGCTTTAACGAGTCGAACAAAACAAGCGCTCGATCTTTTTGTGCAATAATCCCTCAGGTCCAAAAAGATTAAAATCTAGAGGAGGGATAGCACTTCCCGTCGCTTTAACGAGCTGGAAGGCCAGAACTCGGCAATCTTTTCATATTTTACGAGTCAGAAAAGAGCTTAAAGAAGACTCGTCTTTTGAGGAACAAGTGATGAAATGGGTAGCAGCTGATTCCAGGTAAGGTTTGGAATTTTCCAATCACGGCAGTGTGACAAGGATGGCTAGTGAAATCACTCTTCGCAGCTGTTCCTCAAAATGGGTAAACAATCAAATGGAGGTGAATGATCGGCCAATGGAAAAGTGGAGGTGACGGTGCAAACACGACCAAGGCTTTAATGGCTGAAATGCTACATTCACGGTGGTTATTTACCAGGGGATAGTTCATTTTTTTAATGAGCTTAAACGCGGGTGGAAACATTTGCTCGGTCCGGGTTTATTTTTTAACGAGCTTGAACCTCGCGGTAAACACTGCTCGATTAATCCAGTCATATGATAAGAATGTCTCATATAAAAACGGCAAGCTTTCGAGTGTTGCCTCACATCCTTTCTTTATGCAAGTTAGGAAACGACCAATCCTACGAGTTTAAAGGGTTAGAGGTCCTATAAATTTTAAGAAAATAAATAGTCGCTCTTCGCTTGCACTCCAAAAGGTTTGCATGCCCCCAGGTATAAAACAGAGTTTCAAGGTTACCTCTACTTCTTTCCGTCAAAACATTTGTTTTACTGAGAGAGGCCTACCTCTTACAGGTTACCCAAAGATTGTTCTATTTACGGCGTAAACAAAACACTTCTTCGGCGATGTTGTTCGAAATAAACAAAGGTGAGTGACGATGCCCGCCAACTCAGATAACTTTGACAAGAGAATCTTATTCTAGAATAACCCCTCTTCCAATCACGGACGGGGTACAGACTAGTCATATTCTCCCATGGAAACCTACCCTATACCCGAAGTTTTCCTGCCGAAGCAGACCAGGACGCATGCCCCCTGGGTTTCAGTCATATCCCTCTGAATTACTCACGCTCATCGGGAGGACGGACTGGGGATTGAGACATTTCTTGCGTGAAAAGACCATTTAGGGACAGTATATGACTATTTGCTATGCGTGATCCGGGAAATGAAAGCTGGTCCACGAGCTTGACCACTCTTCCTTCGTGCGGAAAACACATTACTCTAAAGAGTGAGGAGACAATCGCTCCCATGCAATAAATATAGTCTCGTCCAAGGAGTAGGTTATAATCCAAGGGTCCTTGAACTACCATTACGTTCATGTGAACTGTCTTCCTTCTCAATGTTACGGGCACATCGGGAAGGATCCCTAAAGGTCGACTGGTTCCTTTATCAAAGCCTGTTAGATTTCTCATTTCAAGCAACAGCGATGGCGAACCAAGCGCTTTCCAAGAAATAGAGGAAAGGATACTCACAGAAGCCCCCACATCTATGATGGTACCAGCCATGACCATTCTATATATTTGAACGATAATTCGGAATGGTATGCTTGCTGGCAAACGGGGTCTGCCTAGTTGATTCCAGTCGAAGGATACAACTAGGTTGCTTGGAGGTGGGACTGAGTAGACGGTCGGGTATGGCTCTGACGAACTTCCTTCCTGCGGTAAAGGAATGGGTGGATTGCCCCCATGTTCGTCGGAGTCTGTGTTGATGAAGAGAATTTGGACGGTGTCATCCTTGTTCTCTTCAGTGACTGTATCATCTGAAGATAAAACCTCTGAAGGCAAGACCGGGTCAACTGCCGCCTCGACCTTTTGACTTTCGTCTGGTATGGATTCAGTTGGTTTATCTTCAATGACAGGCGCTTCAGCCGACCACCTGAGCGGGCCAGCTGGGTTCTCAACTAGTGGCAGACTCAGCAAGAGTTTTTTATATCCAGGAGGAAGTCGTAACGGTGAAACCGGACGATCATCCAAAACTCTTTTAGCTTCCTCTAAGAAGGGACAGTGGTGGAGGGCATGGTCGCCTTCGCACAGTTTACAAGGGAATCTAGCTTTCCCTTTTTGTCCTGGGGCTTCACTTTCACTAGTTGACGGTGTGCTTTCAACATGATCTCCATAGGTTGATGACACCGGATTGTGCAAACGAAGAGACCAGTCCCTTAGTATCCGGGGGATGCAAGGACAATCTCTGTGAAAGTGGTCTCCTCTGCAAATGACACATGGCGATTTAGGCCTGGTCGGTGCTATGTGTGGATTTTCGTTATACGACACTCGTTTTCCCCCATTCGCCTTTGGCTCCTTCTTCTTTTTCTCTTTCTTCTTCTTTTCCTTCTTCTCCTTAGGAACTTGGCTTTTAGCTTTACCAGTCCCGTCAAGCGAAGAGGAAGGAGGAGAGGAAGAATTAGAGGAAGTAGAAGGCTGGTGGGTAACTCTGGACTCGTCTAATTGCTGATTCGATTGTTCAGGAATAGTGGTGTTCTGAATGACATTGGTTGAGAAGAGCCATACTGGCAAGCCAATTGTCAGTCCTGGAAGTGACAATGTGGCCATATGGGGCGCACCAACATCTCCCCAAGAGGAGAAGGGACTAGGATTTCCACCAAGGGGAATTCCTTGGTTGGTAGGCTCCATTTTCTCAACCCAAAGATCAACGTAGGAAAAGGGGATGAATATTCTGTTTAAAATAAATTTTAACACGCTTTGACACAACTTGTTTTTTCAGTTTTAAAGAGTCGAGAAAAAACAAAAGATGACTCTAGTCTCCTTCGATTTTTAATGAGCCTGAAGTGACAAGTGCCCAGATGGACCTTTTCCGTTAAGGAGTCTAAAAAGGAACGAAAGGGACTGCTCTGGAGGTCTAGGTAGAGGGAGTACCAAACCAATCGCAAAACTGCAGAATACTTTTTACGGTACGGCAGTCAATCTTCCCGAATGCTGTGTTCGGTGCATTGCGATCAGTAGGGCGACCGACACGGCTTCCTATGGATAAAGGTTTTATGCCTATAGGGGTCTCCCAATATATACTCGACGGTACGTGGGAGCACAAGTTCGTACTGGCACTTATCGTCTCAAAGTGGAGGAATCACCCAACCATCAGTGAGGACAACAGTTACCAGGCTTTACGACGCCGGAATACGTCTCTATCCTAGACCTCTAAATGTTGTGCGTTAAGTTACAAAGCGTTGTTAAGTTCATTGAATTTATTTTAGGTTGATCTTTCTTATGAAGTTTGCCTTTTGGGTTCACCACGAGATGTAGATGTAATTCCTAAAATGCAATCTAAAGATGATAAGCAAGCTTTTATCTCTTTTCAGCAATGAAAATCCTAGCTACAAGGGAAAAGAAAGACACAATCTTTTCTCAAAGAGCAAAGAGCACACTGTAAATGCACTTTTTCTAAATCAAGCCAAATAGACTATCAATATGCAAATGCACATGTGCATGTATTTGTTTTTCACTTTCTTAATATTGATGCCTAAAAAGAAAGTTGTTGTACAAATTTGAATTCGTTTTCAAGTGAAAAACACAAACAAGCTTCTTTTCGAAATCAAAAGGTAGAGACGATTACGACACTTTATGATTTTGAAATAAACACTTGTTTCGACACTAGAAATTCACAAATTCAAGCCAAAGGCAAAATTAAAAGCATAATCGACTGTCAACAGCAAATAAACTTTCTCCTAAGATCAAAATCGACACTTACGACAGATCTAAATCAAAGGACAACAGTATGACTATTCTACTTTTGCAATGGGAAATTATAAATGACGCAACAAACACACAAAAACACATACAGTTTCTTTTATACAACTGAGGCGGAATTAAGGCAAAGAAAAGGGGCTTTTAAACAGACACACACACTGATCACAGGCTGCAAAAAACAGAGACAAAACTGGAAGAAATGAGCAAAGAACCTCAACTGCACAGGGCTAGGCTGATCAACGCACTTGGTACACAGAGAAACTGGATTGCAACGTAGGTTGCCCTCTCAAGAACTGCGCTGAAATGCAGGAACTCTTCACAGCACCTGCGCTGGGGCAAAAACGAGAATTCTATCCGGGTTCTAGGTCACGGTTTGCAGTTTAATCTATGGTTTTTGGCCGAGTAAAAGAAATCAGTAATGCACAATCAGAGGGTAGATTTAAAGGAGGTTTAAGAGCTATCACAAAGGGTAATTAGATCATTTGTGAATCAGCTGTTCAAATCATAAACAGATCCAGTGAATGGATTGAAGTAGTAGATGCCTACTTTGCATTTGTTAATGGCAAATGCAGTTCGATTCGCTACTTCTATGTTTATGAAACAAACAACAAGAGAAACACAAACAAACTAACTAGACACGATCCCCAGTGGAGTTGCCATTTTGTTAACGGGAAAAGTGCCTATTCAGAACGACCCTATCCCACTGAGGTGTGGCAGTGACCTCAGAAACAAACAGGGTAACTACTTTCGTATTCTCCTTTATGAACTATAAACAAAGAGGAATAGGATGAACCAACCTGTGTCTTGCGCTAGTCCTTTGATCCAATCTCTCTCCTCTTTGACAACTTCCAGCTACCTGCTCCCTTACTTTCCCAGCTTCACCAAGTTCCTGTAAGATCACAGAAGAAGGAAACTACACAAAGACATGGATTTATATTCATAAATAGCTTAGGATCAGATTTAAGCTAAACATACAAATGTAAACAACATCAATGATATACAAGCATGTAGGAGAAACTCAAATAGTTTTATTGATAAAACAAGAAGATCCAGGAGGACTTACAACCGATGATTCTTGATCCAGCATCAACCTCCCAGCATAGAATCCCCTCTTCACCTCCAAAAAAACATAAATCACCCAATACTCTGATATCTATCTCAAAACCAACAGCAATTCTCTACAATGTACAAAATTCCAACCTCTGGATCTCTTGGTGAGGGATCCATATATAGATGTATGCAGAGAGGATGAGTCATCTCATGAATTGATTAGTGGCTTGTCTCTATCATTTCTTGCTTCCACTTGGAGACTGAGAGCCTCTTACTCATCACTGGTCGAATTCAGTGAGGCAAGTGTCATTGGAGAAGATTCTGGAAGCTTCCATTGTCTCTCCACCTCGTGGAATGACTATGCCACTTGTCATTGCTCGCTCAACGCACCCTGGTAGTGCATTCAAGTGCGTTGCAACGCACCTAGCCAATGTATTTGGGTGCTTTGCAACGCAGCTAGCTAGTGGAGCAGCTGAAATGATCCTGATTTGACTAGTTCTGAGCAGTTTCTGGTGGAGAACTTCTGGGAGAAGCTGTAATTTGTTGACCTTGTTTCTTTAGGATCTGGAACAACACTTTTAGGGACTTAGGATCCCTTGCTTTATGGACATTTCATGCTTAGAGGTAAGGCACAAAAATGTCTATAACAGGTCCCGCACCCCCTTTTTACAAAAACTGCGGACCTGCCCGCTCTGTCCCTAAAGGAGTGGGTGCGGACCCCTGTGAAAGTCAAAAAGGCGCAAGTTTATTCTAAACAACTCACTTTGGGTTAATTCTAGATGATTCTAGAAGGAATTTTGACGTGGATTGGTCGCTCTTAGGTGGTTCATGCATCCCAAAAGAGAAGGAGCTAATCCCTTGATAAGAGGAGCTATCCCTTTGAAGGAGGGCTTTATCCCTTTAAAGGAGAACCTAGTAACTTCCCTCCATTGCACTATAAATTAAGGCATTGGGTTGGTTGCTAGGGAGGTTAGAAGCTGAATATTTTTGAGGGTAAATGTTGGTGGAATTAAGACTTCCTAGTTAAGCTTGAGAGAAGAGATCACATACCTTTTTGGCTTCATTGGGAAGAGAGGGAAACTTGTCAAAGTAGAGGAGACTTCTTGTTGGACCCTGGGAGGAGCTTGTACAGCATCAAGGCACAGGTTGTAAAGTTCTTCCTTTATTTGAATTAATACAATCAGATTCATTTTTCTCAACAAATTGTCTTATGTCATTTTTTTCATGAATTCCTTGATCTTCATGTTAAATATTCTTTATGATATTGGCTTTTGAGGTGCTATTTAATTTGTTTGCTTGTTTGTGTTTGCAGATTCGCAACAAGGGAGCTCATTTGGATCAAAGGAGCGAGGCTTCCACAAACTTGCATTGGACCCAAGGTAGGCCTAAAAACACTTGTTTGCCTTTGTTTATAAATGCATATTTAGAGAAAGATAGTTTTGATTGGCTTGCTTGTCACTAGATTCGTTAGATTCTAGGAAGGTCTGTCTTGTCCGCAAGATCAACTCATTCCGTGTGACAGTCATGAATGCATATCTAATCATAATTATCTGAACTTCATCTGAGAATCACCAAGAAGGTCTAATGCCCTCTCAAGTAGCTACAACAACACTTGTTAGCCCATGCATTCATCAACCATTCAAATACTTATCAAACCACGAATGAACAAGAGCCACAACTAGAGCACATCATAGAATCATGCTTATAACTAGAATATTAACCATGAAAAAGTAACCATCAAATCAACATAATAACAAGTACTCATAGATAACAATAGGAAAATAGATCTTATTAACTTTATGAAAAATCCAACCAATTCAAGGACTTCCATGTACCACCCAACCATAGATTGGGCTGAATCAAATATTTCTTGCAACCAATCACCCCTGTGTCATATTCCAAGCATGAATGCAAGATCTCATGGGATAAACCAAGACATAATAAATGAGGGGTTCTAGAGATTAAACCACCTCTACCCTCAAACTATTGTGATCTCACCTAAACCAGTCCCGAAATCACAAAAGAAAACTGAGCTTGGATGCCTTAGAATTTATTCACCATACCTTCAGGAATTTTCTTTTCTCCACCCACCTGTTGAGCGCTTCCTAGTGAAAACCATATCCACCCCCAACCCTTGGGAATTTTCCTAAGACCACCTCACCTAGTTCCAAAACCTTCTAGCAATCCAAGGCTCAACCAAGAAATTATTGGTGTACTCTAACATCGTCTGGATTGTCTCTTTTTTTAGAATTGTCCATTTTATGTATTGGTCATCGTAGTTACCTATAGGAAAGAATTCCTCCTTAAGGGAATAAACAAAAGTGGCCCAATTTGGCCCTAAAGTGAACATCACAAACTCATATTAATTGTGTCTTTCCTAGTAAACCTCCCACCAATGTTTCACATGGAGAATGACAAAGGTTATCTTCTCATTTCTGGATGAATTTTGGACATAGTAATATCCCTATAATAGATTCATCCATTTCTCAAAGCATTGACGTCTATTTATGCTTTGAATAAGGTGGTTATCAAATTTAACTTGTACCTTGAAGGGTGTCATGCCACCTGTTGATGGTGCTGGAAATCCATCAACCAAGGGGTCTCCCCGATGAAAATTCCCAATTAGACTTTGCACCAATTGGTGTGGGATCCCTTCCAGAAATAAGACTCATTTCCATATATAATTTATATATTTTCCTTGGCTACAAAGTTCATCACAAGAGAGAAATGTACAAGTGCTTTCGAGTTAGCAAGTGAGTATGCCTTGTCAAATGTTCAACTGTGGAATGTATCAGGGTTCTTTTAGCAAAGGGGGAGATAAAAATGAGCCTTTTAAAGGCAAGTAATAGTACTAATCTATAAAAGACACACAGGTGTGTACATATGAATTAATCATTGGAAAACTAGAGAAATACTTCACATAGAAGCAACTATTGTTAAAACACATACAATACACCTTCAACAAGATAAGTACCAAAGCCACATAAATAGTTCAATTTCCTTAGTACAGGTGAAAACAACATACATCACGAACATTCAAAGAATAGTCTTACAATATTAATGACATATGCATGAAAGTGTGTTGGCTCAACGAGCTTCTGAATTAGGAAAAAGTTCTAAGATACATCAAGATAGTGAACACCACTAGCCCTAATAGTGAAGCATTAGAGAAACCACTTGCTCTTCTAAAAGAAATATTTTCCTCTTTAATGCTTGATAAGAGGAGCCAAGGTGAAAAGTGTCAGGCTGCCTGGTCAGGAAGTTTCAGAATTTAGCTAAGTGTGGGATCAGTGAGACAAAAGTGAAAAAATGATGAAACTTAAGTATGATCACACACTTAGAAAAGCTGAAAACACAACATTTATCTCTCAAAACACATGAACAACACACTTCCCTCAATGCAACGACATTGTGACGGCTTTCCCCAAGTCTGAAACTAAAGGTACACTTTGTGATGGCAGTGATGACACTTGTGCAATAGTGGTTGAAACTTTGGGAATGAGTGTGATACATGTCTACATGGTAACAATGACTCATTAACACCAAATTTAACCCTTGAAACAAACCAAAACTATATATGTGTGATGTCTGAATTTTGTCTGATCCATGTGGATATTGGTGGCCACCCACCTATTCCACTTGGACCCCCACCATTGTTTCTTTCAGTTTTTCAATTTCCTTATTTGTAGCAGAATTTACTATTTTTGGTAGTTTTTCGGGTCCTAAACTTTCAAATCCTTTTTTAGGCCCTAAATGACATTTTTTGGGAAACTAGAAGTTGTAGTACTCGGATAGATCTTTCTAACGAGGTATTGTGCGTGTCAAATGGAGAACGTATGCCAAAGTTACGACCCCGGGAAGTTGATGTATCAATTTACCCAAACGGGGCCCATAGTTTGGTGCTTCATTCCTAGGGTTAGGTTTTCGGATGTTTAGGGTTTTCCATTGTTTCTCAATAATAAATATTCCTTTGAGCCTCATTGTAACACAGTTCAGAAGCATGTAGCCGCCACATCTCTTCTCATAGATAAGCTACCATCATTTGAGCTAGTCTTATTTCCATTCTATTTGTAAGCATATTTCAGTATTTGATATTAATGAAATGAAGTGTTATTTCTACTGCATGTTTGTATTTATGTTTATATCTGTAATTTGTTGCGTTCTTGTTTAAATCTAGATCGTTGGTATCAAAGCAGTCTACTCTTTCTCTATTTTTCTTTGCATGTCCCCAATGAGGTCAAGATATAAGGAGTTAGGGCTCATTTTGGTTGAACCTTTGCAAGATCAGCCTCGCAAACCTCAACGACCGCCCATGGGGGAAGAAAATAAAGACGATGGGGTAGGAGATCCTATCAAATTATTGCTCGAGGAGGCCCTCGAGAAACAAATGAACGCGATGACGGATAACTTTTCCCATATCCTTCAATGGTTGGGCACTGGTGGTGCATCCACATCCAGCAGCCACTCTAGAGGCTCCACTCCTTTTAAGGTACAAGTAAATTTTGACATTCCCATATTTGAGGGCCAAATAGATGTAGATGTTGTAGATAAATGGTTAAATCTACTAGAAGGATATTTTTTTGTTCATGATTTTTCCAGTCGAGAAAATATTACTTTTGTTAGGTTGTGTTATATTCTTTCCACGACTAACCTACGTAGTGAACCAGGGGGTTAGAGGGGGGACAGAGCCCCCCTTTTGTTGCGTCAATTGCACAACGCGGGGGGTCATAGGGAGGGCGGCAGCCCCTCTTGTCTGGGGGATTTGAGGGGGGCGGGTAGTCCCCCTCTACAGGGTCTGGAGCAGCGCCCCGGGAAAAAAATTTTGGACCCTATATTAGGTTGGGCGAACCTACCTATGGTTTTCGGTCCATGGTTTTGGACGCAATGTTTTTCGGTCCATGGTTTTGGACGCAATGTTTTTTGGTCCATGGTATTGGATGCTTTGACATGTCTAAATATGTATTGTAACATTGAAAGGAACATAATGAAAAATCAAGCTGGTAGTCCTGGTTTTGGGATCCAGGGGAAAATCTTTGTGTATATGTGTTTTATGTGTTATGCTCTCGCATTGTTTATTTTCTGTGTTTTAGTATTCGTATGCAAGTAATTTTTGTACAGGGTTAAAAGCTACATTTGGTATTAGAGCTATTTTGGCTTCAAGGGGATGCCTTTGTTGTTGAGGGGTTTCACTCGGGCCTGTGGTAGACATTGTTCAGTGGGAGATCTGCGAGATCGATTCTGGTGGTGAAAGAAGATGGCGAGCAGTGGAAAGATAGAGATCGAGAAATTTAATGGTCAGAGTTTTGAGTTGTGGAAACTCGAGATGGAGGATCTGTTGGTCGATAAAGATCAGTGGATCACAGTAGATCTAGATACTAAACCAACAGGAGTGTTCGATGAATAATGGAAGAAGTTGGATCAGAAGGAAAAATCACAATACAATTGTGTGTCTCGGATTCAGTATTGTTGAATGTATCAGGGGAAGCTACGACGAAGGCTTTGTGGGACAAGTTAGGGACTTTGTACCAATCTAAGTCTCTGGTGAATAAATTGTTCTTGCGGAAAAAGCTGTATAACCTGAGGATGAAAGATGGAGAATTGGTGATAGAGCATCTGAACGCATTTAATATTGTGGTAAGTCAGTTAGCATCTATTGATATTAAAATTTCAGATGAATATAAGTGCATCAGTTTGTTGTGTTCTCTACCAGATTCATGGGATGGTTTGGTTATTGCAATAGGTAGCAATGTAATTGCCTTGCATTTTGATGAAATAGTCTCATTTTTGCTGACGGAGGAGATGAGACGGAGAAATATGGAGAGCCAAAATGGTGATGCCTTGTCTATACGAGGACGGCCCCAGAACAGAAACAAAAATAAGTCATCGAGTGGGAGATCTAAATATAGAGGGAGATCTAAATCCCCAGGAAAACCTGTAAAGGTGGTGTGCTGGAAATGCAGAAAGGAAGGGCACTTCAAAAGGGACTGTAAACCTAAAGCTCCTGATAAAGGAAAGGGATCTGATGATGCTCCTTCTTTAGAAGCGAAAACCACCTCATATGAAGGTGGGGATGTGTACTTGGCTTCTTCAAGTACACATGTAGATCATGAGGCATGGTTTATTGACTCAGGTGCATCCTTTCACTTCACTCCCCATAGAGAGTGGTTCTGCGAGTATGAGAAATACGATGGTGGTGATGTCTTCTTGGGGGATGACAGGCAGGCTAGAATCATTGGTCGCGGAAAAGTAAATTTGAAGTTGCAAGGTGGAAGGATTAGAACACTTCCGAGTGTTCTGCATATTCCTGCATTGGCCAGAAATCTTATTTCTATAAGAAAGTTGGATGATGCAGGTGTAAAAATAGTGTTCAAGAAGGATAGCTGCAAGATGGTTCAGGGAGCACTGGTATTGATGTGGGGAGTTCGGACTGGAACTTTGTACAAGCTGCAAGGTAGCACTGTTGTTGATGGGTGCAATAGTTCTATGGTTCCTAAAAGTGGAGCAGAAAATCTACTGGTCTCTAGAGAGAAGACCATGCTATGGCATAAAAGGCTTGGACATATTGGAGAGAAGGGCCTTCGAATACTTCATGGTAAAGGTATGGTAGAAGGTATGAGTAATAGCTCTTTGGATTTTGATTTCTATGAAAATTGTGTATATGGGAAGCAAAATCAGGTGAGTTTCCCCTCTTGTGGTAAGAGAGAAAAACAGATATTAGAGCTTGTGTACAGTGATGTGTTTGGACCTGTGAAGGTTCCATCACTAGGTAAGTCTATGTACTATGTATCATTTATAGATGAATTCTCAAGGAATACATGAATATATTTCCTTAAGAAGAAATCTGAAGTCTTTAATAAGTTTAAAGAATTTAAGGCACTGGTGGAAAACTAGACAGAGAAGAAGATAAAGGTGTTGAGGACAGATAATGGTGGAGAGTTTTGTAGTAAGGAATTTGAAGAATTCTGTAAGAAGTGTGGTATAGCACGGTAGAAGACTACTCCATATACACCTCAGCAAAATGGAGTTGCAGAAATAATGAACAAGACATTGATGGAAAGGGCAAGAAGCATGCTCAGTGGTGCCAGGTTAGGACAGGAATTTTGGGTAGAGGCGGTGGAGACAGCATGTTACCTAGTCAATAGATCACCTTCATCATCGTTGGAGGATAAGACTCCACAAGAGGTATGGACTGGTAAGAAACCCTCTCTTTCACATCTGAGGGTATTTGGATGTGATGCATATGTACATGTTCCAAAGGAGAAACGAACCAAGTTATATAGTAAATCTAAAAAGTGCATCTTTATTGGGTATAAGGATGGTTTAAAGGGTTATAAGCTTTGGAACCCAGTAATAAGGAAGGTTGTGTATAGCTGAGATGTGGTGTTCAGAGAGATGAAAGATGTTATTAAACATGAAGTCCAACCAAAGGAACCTGAGAAGGTAGAGTTTGAGCTAAAAGAGGAAGAATCAGACTCTACAACAGAGGAGGAATCAGAAGATGAAGAGCCACAAACTCCGGGTGTAAGAAGATTAGTTCAAGAAAGAAGGCAGCCAGAAAGGTATAGTCCATCTGCTTTCTGTTCAAATTTTGCTTTATCTATTACTGATGATGATCCTAGAACTTTGAAGGAAGTAGTAGATTCAGAGGATGGAAAACTCTAGAAAGAGGTCATGGTTAATGAAATGGCATATTTGCACAAAAATGAGGCCTGGGATCTGGTGGAGTTGTCGGCTGGAAGGAAACCCATTGGCAGAAAATGGGTGTTCAAGAAGAAGACAAATGTAGAAGGAAAGGTGGAGAAATACAAAGCTCGGTTGGTAGCAAAAGGTTATTCCCAGGTGCCGGGAATTGATTTTGGTGATATTTTTTCTCCTATTGCCAAGGTAACTTCTATTAGATTACTTTTATCTATTTCTGCTGCTTTTAATTTTGAGGTAGAACAGATGGATGTGAAGACAACATTTCTTCACGGGGATCTGGAAGAGGAGATCTACATGAAGCAACCTGAAGGCTTTGCGGTGAAGGGTAAGAAAGAATTGGTATGCAAGTTAAAGAAGTCTATGTATGAGTTAAAACAGTCACCAAGGATGTCGTATCAGAAATTTGATACATTTATACGGGGACTTGGCTTCACCAGAAGAAAAGCAGATCACTATGTGTATTTTAAATTAATTGGTGACCGTGTTATTTATCTGGTCTTGTATGTGGATAATATGTTGTTGGTTGGAAATGACAAAGAAATTATCCAGGATTTGAAGACCCAATTGTCCTCCAAATTCGACATGAAAGATCTTGGTGCTACAAACTATATTTTGGGCATGGAAATTAAAAGAGATCGGGCAAAGAGGAAGCTCTGGTTAAACCAGAGGAAGTATGTCGAGACATACTATAGAGGTTTAATATGTACGATAGTAAACCAGTGAAGGTTCCTATTCCTGTAGGTGTAAAGTTATCTGTTGAACAATGTCCCAAGACACAAGAAGAGGAAGAGGATATGTCCCGTGTTCCATATGCAAGTGTAGTCGGTAGCCTGATGTATGCAATGGTCTATACTAGACCAGACATTGCACATGCAGTGGGAGTATTGAGTAGGTTTATGTCAAAACCAGGGAAGGAGCATTGGACAACATTGAAGTGGGTTTTTAGGTATTTGCGTGGCACTAGTGATTATGGATTGTGCTACCAAGGAAGACCAGGATTGGACAGAGTGTTGGATATTCATGGCTTTGTTGATGCAAACTGGGCTGGAGATCTGGATCAGAGAAGATCTACAAGTGGGTATGTGTTTAACCTAATTGGAGGGGCAGTCACTTGGATGAGTAAGAAACAATCTATAGTGGCACTATCAACTACAGAGGCAGAATACATGACAGCCACTCATGCAAGCAAGGAAGTAGTTTGATTGCAGAGATTGTGTTCAAGTATGGGGTTAGTACAGGGAGTTATAAGGATAGACTATGACAACCAAAGTGCAATTTTCTTGGCAAAGAACCCTGCATATCATTCAAAGACAAAGCACATTGATGTTCAACATCACTTTGTGAGGGATATGATAGAAGACAAAAAGGTTTTGCTGGTAAAGGTGGACACTTTGAAGAATGTTGTAGATGCACTGACAAAATATATGAGCTCTGAGAATTTCTCTTGGTGTAGAGAAACAATGGGCATTTCAGGGCTGGAAAAATGACTAAGCTCTCTTGTGGCCCCCTGTGGAAAGAAAACAACAAGTGGGAGAATGTTGGGTTGTGTTATATTCTTTCCATGACTAACCTAAGTAGTGAACCATGGGGTTAGAGGGGGGGCGGAGCCCCCCCTTCGTTGTGCCGATTGTGCAACAGGGGGGGTGGCAGCCCCTCCTTTCCGGGGGGTTTGAGGGGGGCGGGTAGCCCCCCTCTACGAGGTCGAGGGCAGGGCCCCAGGAAAAGAAATTTGGACCCTATATTAGGTTGGGCGAACATACCTATGGTTTTCAGTCCATGGTTTTGGACATGATGTTTTTCAGTCCATGGTATTGGATGCTTCGGCATGTATAAATATGTATTGTAACATTGAAAGGAACATAATGAAAAATCAAGCTGGTAGTCCCGGTTTTGGGATCCAGGGGAAAATATCTGTGTATATGTGTTTTATGTGTTATGCTCTTGCATTATTTATTTTCTATGTTTTAGAATTCGTATGCAGGTAATTTATGTACGGGGTTAAAACCTACACTTTTGTTCTTCTCAAAGTTGTCCCCTAGATCAAGGACTGGTGGGAAACCTATTGTGAGCAGAAGGATGAAAGTACGACATCACTATTTTCAGACGCACCCACTTGGAACTCGTTCCAGGATGCCATCAAGGAGAAGTACTACCCTGTCTGGAGCTATGAGGATAAATACATAAAGTGGACAATGCTATGGTAGGGAAGGGACCAATATGTGCCGAAGTTTACCAATGTTTTTCATACCCTTCTCACAAAGTTGGGTATCAAGGATTCTAAGAAACATTTGGTACTCAAGTACTGTGGCTGCCTACACAGGTACATCCAGGATGAGATGGAGTTCCAGGACATCTCCTCGCTCGGTACGGCATACTGATGCGCCGTCAAGATTGAGAATAATTTTAAACAAAAGAAGCGAGACTTTGCACATGTGAATCTGAAGCAAAGGAAAGGTTCCCAAAAACTGTAGAAAAAAGGAAAAAGCTAAGGCAGGGCGGCCCAGGACAACCCATCAAAGCCATAAGAAAAGAAAAACACCCTGAAGCCGAAGAAGGACACAGGAAAGTGGTGTGAGTTCCATAAGAGCTCCACTCACAACACAAGTGAGTGTCGGGCCAAGCAGTCACTGGTGGCCGAGCTGAAGGCTTCAGAATCAGTCATTGGTGGTCGAGTTGAAGGCTTCAGAATCAGATGCATGTTCCGACTCTGAGTCAGAACCCAACAAGGGAATGAAAAAGGGAAGCAGATTATCGATGCAGAGCCCGACATCGGCGTTGCCACCACAAATATCCAGAAGGAGGAACTCGAAGATCTAGAGGAGGAGGAGCACCTCTTCCACTCCCAGATGTGGGTAAAGGGCTCCCCACTACAGTTCATTGTCAACAACAGGAGCTAAAAGAACCTCATTTCGGCAGAGGTCGGGAAGTGGTTGGGCTTACCAACCACAGCACACCCACAATCGTACACCATCAGGTGGCTTCACCAAGGATGGGTGTTGAGCGCGGGATCCCCCAAGGCAATTTTTGGGGCTTAAAGCCCAAGTTTTGACTACGTCTGATGTAAATACTTCACCAAGTATGGACGCGGAGCGCGAAGTCGTAATTGAGTCACAGGATTTTCCACCCTTACTTTTGTAATGTAATGTCGGCTTGAGAGTTCTCCCCATGGTCCGCGGACCATGGGATTGTATAAATAGAGCGAGGCTCTAAGTTGTAGAAAAAGTGAAGTAGATCGAAGAATAAAAGAGAAGATGAAGCATTGAGTCTTGATTGAAGTGTAGAGTCATGTTTTGGGTCGTAGAGTAGGAGAAGGCTCTGCAGTTGAGTGCACAGAGGCCTAGTAGTCTGCAGCTGACTGCGCAAACCCCTGCAGCTGAGTGTGTAGGGTGAGTTGAGTCTGTAACCGTTGGAGAAATTAATAAAGAGAAGTTTCTTATCATTCTATGTGTCTTTTTCCTGTTTTATGCATTGAAGTATATTGGGTATGAATTGCAAGTTTACTGTTTATTTTCTGCGTGAACTTATATGAATATGTTACATAAGCGAATATAAGATAAGTATCTATTTACGCAAAGTTAACTAACAGTTATAAGAAGATAAGTAAGATATGCAGTGTAACTTAGAGAAAGAGCATAGATCGCTGCCTTAGTAGCGCAAAATCATCTCGGCCCTTGATTAGGGATGCGCGAAGGCAAGTATAATAGAGCGCAAAGGCCTCATATGTGAGGCATGTGCGCGAAGTGACATGTGCAAAGGTATTCACAGTTGGACTAAATCGACCCCTCAGACATCTCAAGGGTCCGGAAACTTGGTTCTAGCATCCAAACATACTGCTTCGGGTGAGATCTCAGTCCACGCTCCGTGGAGTGTTGCCAAAAGGGCCAGTAGTACAAGGATTTGTTTGGCTAATTAACTTTGAACCTAGGTCAAGCCCCATCAAGCCAAAAAATGGTTTCGTTGGTGGGACCAAAATCTGCATAGAGATGTCTGATGTCACATCACTGGAATCCAACTAAGAAAGATATTGAAGGGTGGTTGGACAGGAAAATTCATGAATTCGTGGCATAGGAGAATAAGAATCCGCAACTATCAAAGGAAGAGTGGTTAGACTGCTACCTATACACAGAGATCCATGAAATTTTCTTCACATCTGTCCCTACTAAGTTGTACAAGTGGATCGCGAAGCTAGCAGATAGCCAAGGAAGGTGGAAACTCGACGGACCTATTGTGTGGACCCCAGAGTTGCGTGCATATTGGAAGCATCGGAGGATAAGATTGTGCGTGTTGTTGATCACTGGCTTGATCAGATTATAGGAGGATTCATTACTGAGTTCGTGGTAGATACTTTGGTCAGCTACATTGATGTTCGAGGCTATGCAAAGTGGGAGAATTTACAAAAACGAATGAAGTGTGGGACTAGAGACTAGCGGCTTGATTTCACCTCCACAAAGGGATGAGGAAGAGCTCACAAAGGTATCTCTGCGAAGTGTGATCCATTTGATAAGGCAGATGATTCCACGCATACCACCTCCACCCACACCACTGCCAATTTCACCGTCATCACCTCAATCTTTGCCCGTACTACTTCTGCCACCACTGCATTTTAAGATGGCAAGCTCGATAAAGTTTTTTGTGTTCAAGGGAGTAAGAAATGAAGATCCAGACCAGTTTTGGTTCATTGCGAAAGCCGTATGGGAAGCGCAAGGAGTTATAGATGATAATATCAACAAAGCGACATTGGTTAGCACTCTACAGGATCATGTGCTGACCTAGTACATGAAGCACTCAAGTGATAATCTGAATGTGGGAATCACGGTTATCTAAGTTGCGCTAACTAGGAAATTTAGCAGGCTAAAGTCAGAAGCGCAGTCGATCATTGGGTTCAAAGAGATCACGATGCTACTAGGCGAGATTCCTTGGGAGCTAGATCAGAGGCTAAAGTGCACGATTTGCGAAGCTAACATGACTCTGACGGATGGACACACCACTAATGGTTTGTAGCATCACTATCGGAGCAAAGGTTAACAACTCAGGAAGAGGCTTTTTAGATCGTGATGAGGCTGCATGAGACCCCAATACAGGATCTAACTTGGGAGTTTAGTAAATCCATGCACAATTGAAAAACTTATGCCTCGAGATGCAGAGTCTAAAACAGGACAGTACAGTCCGACCATAAGCATGCAAAGAGGTGTGGTGTGTGAAATGCAAAGGTGAGGACCATGATAAAGACCACTGCCCAGTATTCACGAATTACCTCACAGGAGGGGGATTGATGTCGTTAAGACCGGAAGCACAAGTAGGACCCAACATGGTGCCTGCTCTGTGGTGCGTGATTTGTCAAATAGTGGGAAAGCATGCTACAGACAACTGCCATTTGTTGCAAAAGTACACGCAGAAGTCACAACAGTTGTTCTGTAATTTCTGTAGATTGGTGGGACACGATGAGCGCACATGTAGAAGTTATGAGCTAATGATGGATAGAATTCCCACCTATAGGGTTCAGGTTGAAACGCGGCCCATAGACCAAGGATCAGGTATGGTGCGAACTGGATTCCAAGGGAGCGAATGAGGCCAAGGTGGAGGAGGGCCTAAGAGAGGTCGCAGATAACTGATATGCTACAATTGTGGAGGGCCATGACATTATGCCCGCGATTGTAAAAATATAATGTGTCCATCATGTCTGTACTATACCTTTTTTGATCATGAGACGGAGGATTGTCTGACACTGATAGCTAGGCTATGCGACAAGGGACCGCTACCACCTCCCTCGAATCAGAACCTGCAAATGATGAGGTTTGAGCCACGCGAGGACGATCCAAATGTGAATATTGTCCTCTGAAGTGGAATTATGATGGGAGATGATAAAGGCATAAAGCCCGAAGAAAGTACTTGGGTTCGCAAAGCTCTGGTGAAAGAAGCGGAGTTTTATTTGGAGTGCGCTCAAGAAACCTTTATGGAAGCTAAGAAGAGCTTCGCTAATGCCTCCACTTCAAGAAGCAAAGATAGACCAGAGTCGAAGATGGACCAATCGATGCTCACAATGTTCTTGGAAATGTGAACGAAGCTACTGCATGACAGTAAGGCTATAAAGGGATTACAGGAACTCATTAACAGATGTGTAGGGACCGTGTAAGGAAAACTTCGCATAGTTCGAAAGATTGGAAAACACAAGACAAGAACAGGAAGAGAAATGAGGTTAACCGTGTAGATTGGAGAATATGAGATGGACCAAGTAATTTTTGATTTAGCTTCGGACGCGAACGTTCTACCGAAGTAGATATGGGAACGCATGGGGAGGCCTACACTGCATTGGTCTCCTATTTAGTTGCACATGGCAAACCAACAGAAAATAATACCCCAGGGGAAATTGCAAGGAATCACTGTGGATATTGAGGGAGCGAGTGCACTAGCAGACTTTGAAGTAATAGAGATTTTTGATGACAGCAATCCCTACCCTAGGCTCTTAGGAATTGTTTGGGTCACTAACATGAACGGGGTGATTAATCTGAAAAAGCACAAGATGATGTTCGAAAAGAAGTCTTTGCGCATAGTAATACCATTGGACCCTGCTAAGGGATCACGCTACATAGAGCCAGTGCGCGACTATGAAACTGACGACAATTTGGATTGCTTCTACAAGATAACCGCGTGGGAGAAAGACTGGGTAAATCCCACTGCAGATGGATGAATTTCATGGGAGCGTGAAAGCTCTTGTACTTCGGATTCGAATGAGGAGATAGAGTAATGGCAGAACTGGTTACACGAGGTAACCACGTTGAACTGTAACATGATGGAAAAATTGTTGTGCTGCGTATCAACAGAAATGAGAGATTTACCTACTTATGATGGATTAGGTGAGGTAGATGCTTTCCTAGACCAATTTGAGAGGGAGGTGCCAGAAAAACAACATTTCGAAGCCTTGAATTGGGTATTGTACGCTACGCCCGTGAGGTGGTGGGGTACGCACAAAGGAAACTTTGATGACTGGCGCGCCTGTAGGAGAATGATGTGCACATGGTTTGGGAAGCCTAGAGTGCGATTAACAGAAAAATACAATGGGCAGGATGATCCGCACACGCATCTAGCTAAGTGGATGTAGGCCTATGGGGAAAAGCGCAACCTAAGTGGGTGCATTTGTTCTGTCACACCCTGGATGTTATACCAATGAACTGGTATATAGAAACAGAGCTCCGCCACGGAACAAATGAATGGGATGTCCTACGCGAAGGGTTTGTGATGACTTTCAACTTTGAGGATGGATGGGATAGTATTGATGAAGCACTACAAGAAGTAAAAGCAACCATCTTTAGGATGTCGCAGGAATCAGTAGAGAAGGCTTGGATCACCCTATCGCGTTCACAAGTCGCAGGTTATCTAAAGCATTAAAGAACTATTCTACTACTAAACACAAAGGACTAGCTATGGTGTATGCACTCTAAAAATATCGGCACTATTTGCTAGGGGGACACTTCAAGATGTATACAGATCACTCAGCACTAAAATACTTGATCAATAAGCTTGTGTTGGGGGGGCGCATATGCAGGTGGATCTTATTGTTCCAAGAATATGATTTCGAAGTTGTTGTGAAGCCTAGAAGATTGAATGCAGGACCAGATCACTTGTCGTGCATTGAGACAGGGAAGGAACCTACCAGTTTGGAGGAAGGACTACCCAGCGCACAGCTTTTTGCTGTGCGCGTAGCAGATGGACACTTTGAAGATATAATCCACTTTCTAACAACTGGAACTGCACCGGAAGGTTACTCTGTCCAGCACAAGAAGGAACTAGTGGTGCACATAGCAGACTTTTCTGTCATTGCAGGGCATTTATACAAGATGGGGATTGATGAGATACTGTGAAGGTATGTACCAGAATTTTAACGAAGTAGCATCCTCGCGAATGCTCATGGGGGTCCACTGGAGGTCATTATGTAGGGAGAGAAACTGTGCAGAAGATTCTCCACACAGGGTTGTGGTGGCCGACCCTTCATCAAGATTCAAAATCACATTGCAAGGCATGTGATGTATGTCAAAGAACGGGAAAGCCATCGTGGAGGGACGAGATGCCTTTAAATCCACAAATGACGTTGCAACCCTTCGAAAAGTGGGCAATCGACTTTGTAGGACCTATCAAACCTCAAGGAAAGACAGGTGTGAGATATATTATTATTGTGACAGAATACCTGATGCGATGGGAAAATGCTTAGCCAGTAAAAGATTCCACAGCCGTGACAGCCACAAAGTTCCTATTTGAACATGTACTGACACAATTCGGCTGTCCGAAGATCTTGATGAGTGATCACGGTACACATTTCCTTAATGAAACGATTAGCTCGCTGACGGAAGAGTTTCAAGTGTCTCATCAGAAAAGCATGCCATATCACCCACAGGCTAACAGGGCCGTAGAAGTAATTAGCAAAGTGTTGGAGACCACGCTGACAAAAATATGCAACGCACAGCGAAATGATTGGGACCTGTGCATCCCCGCAGTATTATGGGCTCATAGGACCACATGCAAGAAACTGATGGTACAAACGCCTTTTAGGTTGGTCTATTGGGTGGAAGCCGTAATGCCGATGGAGTATATCGTGCCTAGTCTACGTATAGCAGTGCTCACAGGTATGACGAACCGCGGAGCCCTGAAGGAGAGGCTCGCGCAACTGGAGGAACAATGGTTTTTGGCAGGATTCCATTAGTAGGTACAAAAGGAGCGTGAAAAGGCATGGCACAATCGACATATCAAGCTGCGCACTTTTAGGGTGAATGATTTGGTGTTTTTATACGATAGCAAGTTTGATAAATTCCCAGGGAAACTCCAAATGCATTGGATGGGACCATATGTTATTAAGGAATTAACAGATGGTGGTGTGGTGCAGTTGGTGAAACTGAATGGTGAACTCTTCCCAAGCAAAGTAAACGGTAGTCGATTGAAGCCTTACAAAGGTGGCCCGGCCATATGACTAGCCACAGGAAGTCCAGTAGGTAGTGGCTCTGCGCACTGCCGACCTCACAGCGGTCTGAGCTGAGTTGGGAGGTTTCCACGTGAAGGTCTCTGCACTGACAGACTGACTCAAGGGTGAGTCACGATGTTTGTGTTGGGGGCCTGTTGGGTGCGGGATCCCCCAAGGCAAGTTTTGGGGCTTAAAGCCCAAGTTTTGACTATGTCGAATGTAAAGACTCCACGAAGTATGGGCACAGAGCGCAGAGTCGTAATTCAGTCATAGGGTTGTTCGCCCTTACTTTTGTAATGTAATGTCGGCTTGAGAGTTCTACCCATGGTCCTCGAACCATGGGATTGCATAAATAGAGCGAGGCTCTAATTTGTAGAAAAAGTGAAGTAGATCAAAGAATAAAAGAGAAGATGAAGCATTGAATCTTAATGAAGTGTAGAGTCGTGGTTTGGGTCGTAGATTAGGAGAAGGCTCTGCAGTTAAGTGCGTAGAGGCCTAGTAGTCCGCAGCTGAGTGCGTGGACCCTTGTAGCTGAGTGCGCAAAGTGAGTCGAGTCTATAACCGTTGGAGAAATTACTAAAGAGAAGTTTCTTATCATTCTATTTGTACTTTTCTTGTTTTATGCATTGAATTATATTGGGTATGAATTGCAAGTTTACTATTTATTTGTTGCGCCAACTTATATGAATATGTTGAATAAGCGAATATAAGATAAATACATATTTACGTGAAGTTAACTAATAGTTATAAGAAGATAAGTAAGATCCACAGTGTATCTTAGGGAAAGAGCGCAGATCGCTGCCTTAGCAGCGCAAAATCACCTCAGCCCTTGATTAGGGTTGCGCAAAGGCAAGTATAATAGAGTGCGAAGGCCTCGCAGGTCAAGAAAGTGCACGCAGTGACCTGTGTGAAGGTATTCATAGTTGGAATAAACTGACCCCTCAGACATCTTAAGGGTGTGGAAACTTGGTTCTAGCATCCCCCCATACTACTTCAGGTGAGACCTCGGTCTGCACTCCATGGACTGTTGCCAAAAGGGCCAGTAGTACAGGGATTTGTTTAGCTAATTAAATTTGAACTTGGGTCAGGCCCCATCAAGCCAACAACAGGATCTTCGCGTGAGCCAGCAGTGGCAATATTCATACAGCATCAAGCCCTTCATAGATGAGGTATTATATGACATTGCTCCCCTTGATGTTTGTGATGTATTATTAGGCCAACCATACTTGTGGAAGTGACATGTTGTGTATGAGTCAAGGCCTCATGTTGTTATTGTTACTTTTGGAAATAAGTTGTACAGGGCACCGGAGGTAGCACCGCCTACCGCCATCTCTTTGGTTACTACAAAACAATGCAGTAAGCTCATTTCCAAAACCGGGAAATTTTCTTTCCTGATGATATGCCCTTAGGGAAAGAATAAGACAATGTCCACGACCTCCAGACAGGGCCCCTTCGCATGACAACAACAGATGGACAAGGTCATGGAGGAGTATGAGGACATCTTCACCTCCCCTGCAGGGGTGCCTCTGCACTATCAGATTAAGCACTCCATCGATCTGACCCTAGGTGCATCGTTGCCCAATGGACCAATCTATCAGCGCTCTGTTCTAAGGAATAACGACATCTAGAGGCAGATTCATGAGCTTCTGCAGAAAGGTCACATCTAATCAGGTTCATCACCCTGTGGGAGCCCGATCGTGTTGTTAAAGAAGAAGGATGGGACTTGGAGACTCTGTATTGACTATCGAGCGTTGAACAAGATCAATGTCCAGACTATGTACCTGATCCCATGGATTGATGACCTTCTGGACCAACTTAAGGGGGGGAATATTTCAGCAAGGTCGACTTGAAGTTCAGATATCACCAGGTACCAATTGAACCCTCCGATGTGTGGAGGACTGCTTTCAAAGCCAAGGAGGGCCTTTTCGAATGGTTGGTTATGCCTTTCGGGTTGACGAATGCTCCTGCAACCTTCATGAGGCTGATGGATGACATCGTGCAGACATTCACCAACTCATTTGTAGTGGTATACTTGGATGACATCCTACTCTTTAGCCAGAGTTGGGAAGAGCACCTCCACCACATCCAATAGGTTCTCCAAACATTGCGGCAACACAAGTTGTGTGCCAATTTCAAGGAATTCACTTTTGGCATGACCCGGGTTCAGTATCTCGGATACTTTATTGATGAACGGGGGTGCATGTGGTTCCAGCCAAGATCCAAGTCATTAGGGATTGGCCAGCCCCAACCACTCTGACAGAGCTTCGCAGCTTTCTCGATCTTGCCAATTTCTACCACAGGTTCGTGTTGGGATTCTCTCATATCACTTGGCCTTTGAGTCAATTCACCAAGGGAGGAGTGAAATAAAAATTATTTTGGTTTGAATCTCAACAAAAGGCATTCGCAGAGTTGAAACATCCCCTCTGCTCTGCACCAGTACTCACATTACCAGACTTGCAACAACCATTTGATATCAATACAGATGCCTTTGACTATGCTATTGGGGCAGTCCTTACTCAACAGGGGCATCTAGTCGCATATCATAGTGAGACACTTTCAGACACAGTCCAGAAGTATCCCACTTATGACAAATAGATGTTTTCCATTGTTCAGGCCTGCCGAAAATGGAAGCATTACATTTTTGGGAAGGAAACAATCATCCACACAGACCGCCGACCCCTAGAGTTCATACAGACACAAGGGAAGTTATAGAATGATCGCCATCAAAAGTGGTCCACATACCTACAACAGTTCCATTTGAATATAAAGTATAAGAAGCGCAGCACCAATAATGTTGCAGACTACCTCAACTGAGCACTGATCATTGCATTAACCACCGTGCTCAACTCTTGTGGGAACGAGACTTCTTATTAACCAATTCTCTATAAAAGTGACCTAGAATTCGGCCACACATACCATACGCTCTTGGAGGGTCAGCAAGTTCCATATTTTCACCTCCAGGATGCCCTGTTATGCCAACTGGGACACTTTTGTGTTCCTTCAAGCGAGCATGCCAAGATGATTTGGGAAGCACACTACAGTCGGGTTGCTAGGCATTTTGGGGTCGAGAAAATGGTGGCAGTATTGTAGAATTATTTCTATTGGCTGAATCTTTGACAGGATGTCGGGAAGTACATCAAATCCTGCACTGCTTGCGCCATTGCCAAACCAACCATCAAGAAGCAAGGCCTTTATACTCCATTTTCTACCCCTACTTGACCTTGGGAATCCATCTCCATGGATTACATGTTAGGCCTTCCTTCTACTAAGCATGGAAACGACTGTGTTTTTGTGGTCATCGACAGATTCTCAAATATGGTCATTATGGCGGCCTGTAAGAAGAATATTACAATAGAAGCCACTGCTAAAATCTTCTTTGAATGAGTGTGGTACACTTTGGGATCCCACAGTATATCATGTTCAATCAGGATAGCAAGTTCCTCAATATATTTTTTTCCAGTCTCTGGTCGATGTTGGACACCAAGCTCACTAAGTCCACAGCTTTCCTTCCCCAAACTAATGGCCAAATAGAGGTCGTCAACATGATGATCGTACACATTTTGCGCATGTACAACTCAAAGCATCCACGAACATGGGATGAGAGCCTCCCCTATGTCCAGCACATCTATAACTGGGCTCTCCGTAGCTCGACTGACCACAACCCTTTTTAGGTGGGCTTGGGATTCCAGCCATTGTGTCCCATTGATGTGACCATACCATTTGCATCTACTTAGGCATATTCGACTCATGTCCAGTCCGAAGCCGATAAGGAAAGCAGCTTCATTGAGCACATCCAATATATCCACCAACAAGCCCACAACATTCTAGAGAAATTAAATGTCAAGTTCAAGTAGAGACATGATCAACATCAGGTGCCACAAAATTTTTAGGTGGGTGATAAAGTTTGGTTGCATTTGTAGAAGGAATGCCTTACCGAAGCCTATCGGAAACTTAGAACACTCTGATATAGTCCTTACACCATTACCAAGGCTATGGGAGACAATGAATTTGAGCTCAGCATTCCCCCATTCCTTGGCCTTCACCCAGCGTTCAATGTGGACCGCCTTCGACCATACTTCCCACCATTGCTAGACACATCAAACATTGCAAAACAGCTCACACCTACAGAGCTAAATCCAAATTGCATGGAACAAGCCACAACTAATAAAATCATGGACACATAGATCAAGAACATCAGACAGTAAAGGATCCAACTATATCGAGTTGTCAAAGCAGGCCAACTCCTTCACCAGGGCAAGTGGCTCACCAAGGACCAAGTTCAACAGACATTTCCTCATCTCATGGAGGACCTCAATGCAATGGGGACCATTGCTTCCCAATGGGGGAGGAATGATCCATGTGGATATTGGTGTCCACCCAGCTATTCCACTTGGACGCTTGCCATTATTTCTTTCAATTTTTCAGTTTCCTTATTTGTAGCACAATTTACTATTTTTGGCATTTTTTCAGGTCCTGAACTTCCGGAGTCGTTTTGAGGCCCTAAACGATGTTTTTTTGGGAAAATTGGGACAAACAAGGGTTTGTGACCCAAGTTGGTCATTCAAAATTTGTAGTTCTCAGAGAGATCTTTCTAACAAGGTATTGTGAGCGTCAAACTAAGATCGTATGCCAAACTTACAACCCCGGGAAGTTGATGTACCAATTTACCCAAATGAGGCCCATAGTTTGGCGCTTCATCTCCTAGGGTTAGGTTCTTAGATTTTTAGGGTTTTCCATTGTTTCTCAATAATAAATAGGCCTTTGAGCCTCATTGTAACACAATTCATAGGCATGTAGCCACAAAATCTCTTCTCAGAGATAATCTACCATCGCCCGAGCTAGTCTTATTTCCATTTTGTTTGTAAGCATATTCAGTATTTGATATTGATGAAATGAAGTGTTATTTATACTGCATCTTTGTATTTATGGTTATATCTGTAATTTATTGCATTCCTATTTAAATCCGAATCATTGTCATGCTAAAAGATGACACTTGTGACAACAATATGAAAGTGCAAATGACACTTGCAAAATGTGAATGACATTAAAAGAGACACATGCCTGAATCAAGATAGCATGAAAACAACACTTAAGAAAGTGAAATAAGAAAAAGTGACACTTGTAAACATGAAAATGACATTTTCAAAGCGAAGGTTCTCAAAAGAAACATTTGGAAAAACTCACCGAAAATAGAAGAACAATCGGAACCAAAAGTGAGAAGTTGTTGATGAAAGTGCGCACTAACTATCAACATAGATTGAACATTGCATAGTAATTGTATTAATGGACTTGTGTTATGCTTATTCAAGCTTGCATAAAAGGGTGCACTCATGAAATTAATTTGAACTGAGCATGCGTGAGCAGGTGACTTTGACACTTACAAATTGAGAAAATGTTGGAATACTTAACAAATCATTGACCGACCATAAAGTGACTATGGAATGAACGATTGTAAGATCCACATTAGGCTCTAAAACTCAAGTGCAGACCAAATTTTGGAGGGTATTTGTCATAGTGACAACACTTGGAGACACATTGGTACAACTCTAGCTTCTCTAGCTTGGTAAAATATTTCGTGTAGGGTTTAGTTTCTTAGGAATTATTAATTTTTTGTGCAGATTACTCTAGTTTACCCACTTAATTCGGTTATAGATATAGTACCCTTCATATATTTCTTAGTTAAACACAATCGTAAATCCATCCATATCGCAATGTTTTGACTTCAAGAGAAGGGTAATGCAATTCAGAAGCTTAAAATATTGATAGCATGAGTTTTCATCTCTAGTGTTGCTCCACTGCCAGTAGGTCTAGACAATACCCTAACATAGTCACTTTAGGAACACAAACATTGCTCTAGTGCCAGTGATCCTGAATAATACTTCGGCAGTGTTGCTCGCTTGACCTCCCTGCACATGGAGCCTTTCTCTTCTTTCACCCTTTATTTATTTTATTTGTATAGGACTGCACTTCAGCACTTATTTATTTCAAGGGGTGGAAGAGAGATCCTGAATTATTGAGAGCATAAGAGGTTGTTCCTTTAGAGAAGCATATATAAAACCTATGATATTGGTTTTTTCATTTAGATTTTCCCCTTGTCCTTCTGTACTTAATCAGATCAGCATTGAAAACACTGAAACATAAAGAAAGAAGCATAGAAATGAGGTCCCTTGAATAGATATGGGTGTCATGGTTTCACACAAATCTCTCCTTACGCAAGGATCGTATTTTCCATAAAATAGTCATCGACCAAAATGTATGAAACCAAGACAAAGAAGAAGGACTAATGGTTAGCTAAATGTTGCAGTGTCACAAGCCCCTTTTCTATTTTTCCACATTGTCTTTTGAGTTAAGCGAGAATAACTTTCATGTGAAGTTTTATTAAACAAGAAAGAAAAGACAAGGCATAAAAAGAAGGCAAAAGAAAAAATAGAGCGGAAGTAAACCTTAACTTGAAACGGAGCATTGTAAACAAATAAAGAAAACAAACCAAATGCAAGGACTAGTGCAGATCATGCAATGTAACTAGAAAGCTAAAATGCACCTAAACCTACTCCTATCCTAACGCACTAGAAGGTTAGGGCTAAGTGTAATGGAATTTCCAATGTAGCCACCATAACTGCTCCTGAACTACAATCACAAAAATACAAGAAATTAAGATCATTATGCGAGAGTAAAGATAACAACTTGAGAAATTTGCACAGTGAACTGAAGGTCTTGATTATCAATAGAAATGTGTGCCAAACTTACTAATTTTAACCAGTTTCAAGCTTTACCTTGTTGCTTGAAATGACGATCTTACAAAATTTGAAGGTTGCTCATGAAAGTGCATTCATTCATGTTTTCAGTTTTTGCAAACATTAAGAAAGATCAAAACTTGTTATTTGTGATGGAGCTTGCGATGTAAGATGTCTTTAACCATTTATTGATTGGATCTTGATATTTAGAACAATCAATTTGAAAACCCTCATGAGGAAATGAATTTTCAATTAACGCATTCGAATCATAAAGAGAATCTTTTTAGGGGAATTCAATCCAATCTTGTCCAGAAACTTTGTCGATATGGTGAGAACCTGACATAACTATCAGCTCATGTTGAAGTGCCTCAATTATCCAATAAGAATCTTAATCATGAAAGGATAAACCATGAATATCACTAGATTCAACAAAATTGATCAATGTAAAATTATTATGACCAGATTGGTGACTATAAAATACTCGATTCTCCACCAGTCCCCTTTATATCTGATTAGACATCATGCCAACAGTATGAAGCTTAAAGTATTTAAGACAATTAATCACAACAAAAATTTAGGAAACCAATTAAGATACCAAGTTGGTGACATATTGAAAGGAAAGGTCAAGTCAGACCAGGAATTCATATCAACACGAAGGTCTTGATTCACCGAATGACTCAAGCATTTACCATATCTCAAGAAGAGAGATTGTGTGAAAGAGATGATAAGATCCATGACATGCACAAAAATTATAGGAAGGTGACCGATCTCGAAAGTATCTGACAAAGAGAAATCCTTCAACCTATAATGACCTTTATCTTGATAAACATAATAACATACTTTTAAACTATGGGGATCCATGAGAGATGTTCTTTTCAATCCTGAGTGTGATGCAAGGGATTCACATGATGAAGAAATATTAACTAGACAAGAATCTTTCATCTAATCAGAAATGTTATTTTGAGAATTGTGAAGATCAACTTGAAAATCTTGAGTCTTTGAAGAATGAACTCGCAACTAGTGGATAGATGTTAATGAAATAAATAAACATGGAAATGTGGATCCAACTTAGTTTAGAGGTGTGAATAAGGTTGAGAGAACCTAACATATCCATCAATGGGGGTTAAAGTGTCTCGACTTCCTGACCAGTATTTGAACCTTCCAAATGTGGATAATCGAATTTTGGTGGATTAGAAAAATCAATAGGAAGATATGCACCACTGTCATCAGATGTATCAGTGAAAATATTGTTAAAGCCACTGGTTTGACCAGACTTAAGATTATACATATAAGATTCTTGATGGATGGAAAATTGAGATAAATCAGTCGAAAAACTCGCTTGATCATTTAAAATTGTATCCTTTTCCTCCTGACATATGAAATATTTGCAATTAAACAAATCATGAGTAATAGATTCAATATTTTTATCCTTTGATCGTAATACCACACTATCATGTACCTGATTGCAACCAAGTCTAGTCGAATAAATATCTAAAGGCTTTAGAGAGGTTGTTAGTATCATAAACTTATCGCACGTGTCTAGGTACATTTAGTAGTGTGATAAAGGTGAGGAAATATGAAAAGACTCGGGCTGAGAAATACTAGTTGTAAAATTAGATTAGGCTTGTGAAAACAACGGATCAACATGTGTGTTATGTCTCAGGAGATTATCTTCACCATCATAATGATCAAAGACAGGCACACCAATGATTTTTCTTTTCTTCAAAAAGGTATACCAAAGGTTTGAATTCCTGACAACTTGTTTCTTTAGATTTTATATATGAAGTTGCATGTCTTGAAGAAATTTAAGAATCATTCAGAAATGAAAGAGACTCCCATCGCACAAATGAAGATTGAAAGCTATGAGAAGAAGATTCTGAATCGATACCGTACAAATACAAGTTATCAGAAAAGGAAATATATCATTCGATGTACTTGGATTCCCATCACCACATGTGTTAATGGAAACAAGGATGTCATGGTGTTTGTTTCCCAAAGTCTCAACTTGAATGAATAATTGAAATCATTCAACATGTTATCAAGATTACGTGATGCACAATCGGCTGAGAATTCAAGATTTTCATCCTAACATAGGGAAGAAAGATGAAACATGTCTTCAACACTTTTCTCCTCAACTTGTGAAATGCAACTACCTTGTTCTTGATTGTTGCTTGAAACGATAGCTTGAACATCATTAAAAGTTGAAGTAGGTTGATCAAGAAAATCATGAGATGTAGATGGTAGAGGTTGAAAAGTATCCATTGAGAAAATGATGTTTTCAATTGGATCATCTTCAAGATTAGGATTATGTACATTAATGTGATCTTGAAAAACAAAGGTATCAACTTTTACTTCAGGCTCCATGTAATTTATAAACCATTCCAATTCATTGCCAATAGGATCTAAATCATGGAAAATGGGTGGAGGTTGAACAGATGGATCTATGATTCAATTTTCAGATTTCTCAACTTTGACATCATCACCATGAGGCACCCAAATTGGAACTAGAAAAGGAGGAGGACAAGGAACAAAAGGAATAGTGGGTTCCTCATCATAAATTTGGGGTGTCATGATCAACACAAGTTGGGGGAGGAACATCATCTGGGATATTTCAAGGAAAGTAGAATCAAACTCTAAAATTTTCACTAATAAAATATGGATCAATCACTCTTGGGAAATTCATAGGAAAGGTAAAAAAACCGATTAAGAAAATCCTCTACCGATTCACCAGATTTCATTCTAAGAAAATCAATCCTATTACATGCATCTTGAAAATCATACAAGTCAAAGGCTTGATGAAGCTCCTTGAGAAATTGATCGAATGAATGAATGGAAGTGAATGGCAAAGTCTAACACCACTTCTTAACTTGACCTTTGAGAGTGAGGGTGAATAATATATAAACTACATCTTCATCATCGATTTCAATATAGTTACAAAAACCAATAAAATCATATATGTGTTTGGCTATGAATGCACAACCCTCACCATCAAACCTTAATTGAGACAAGTCATGAAATTGTTCCGCGAAGATGAAAAAATTACTAGGAGATAGGTTAGAAAAACATTTTGGGATTATGATTTAGGAAAGATCCATTTAAGATCATATATTCAGAACAGACTCAAGAGGCACATCTTGTCATTTGGCACTCCTTCTAGTGTCATTCATTGACGGTGCTAGAAATCCATCAACCAAATGGGTCTCCTTGATGAAAAGTCCCAATTAGACTTCGCACCATATGGTGTGGGAGCCCTTCCGAAACTAAGGCCCGACTGTAATATATTTTTATAAATTTTCCATTGCTACAAAGTTCAAAACAAGAGGGTAATGTACAAGTGCTTTCAGGTTAACAAGTGAGTATTCCTTGTGAAATGTTCAGTTGTGGAATGTATCAGGGTTCTAAGGGAGAGAAAAGTGAGCCTTTTAAACATAAGTAATAGTAATAATCTAGAAAAGGCACATGATTATGTACATATGAATGAATCGTTGGACAACTAGAGAGATAGTTCACATAGAAGCAATGATTGTTAAAACACATACAACACACCTTCAACAATATAACTACCAAAGCCACCAAAATAGTTCAATTTCCTTAGTATACGTGAAACAACATACATCGCAAAAATTCAAAGAATATTCTTACAATGTTTATGACATACACATGAAAGTGTGTTGGCTCAACAAGATTATAAATTAAGGAAAAGTTCCAAGAGACATCAAGACAGTGAACACCATTAGCCCCAATAGTGAAGCATTAAAGAAACCACCTGCTCCTCCAAAAGAAATATTTTCCTCTCTAATTTCTGGTAGGAGGAGCCAATGTGAAAAGTCATTTGCATTAGCTATGAGGTGTATATATAACAAATAGGGTGACCATTCACCTCCCTATGTATATATAACAAATGGGGTGATCATTCAGTTCTCTATGACTCTTTGACTTCTTCATGACTTTTCACATTCTATGGATGACACTTGGACTTCCACGTTACATTACATTCCCTAATATTGAATTTACATAATCCACAAATGATGTGGCAAATGATGACTCATGACATGACACTGATGACATAGATTGCATGATAACATGGCAATGTCAATCCATTATTTGTTGTTTATTTCTTCATGCCTTCTTGAAAGATGGAACATGTTCCTCTCCTTCCTCCTCCATATGGATTAAAGGTAGGGAGTATTCAATGTAATTCTGATCTCCAACTGTTGTTGCAATCTTATGTCCCTTTGTCTTCCTTGATTTATGAACTTGTTTTCACAACTTCGAAGGTGTCTTTTATTGATGCTTCTGTATAAAATTCTTGTCCTCTCATGTGGAATCTTCAGCAGGTAAGTTCTTCCACTTGATGAGTGTTGAGCTATTTTATGTTCCTAAATTAACACAACTATTTACTATCAATCCGGGTTGTTTATTCTTGGAGGCAAATGACTATTTGTGAAGATCAAATATAACCAAACTTTGAAAGATAAATGAGTAAAAACTAAGAGAAAATATGTCTTAAAAACTCTTGATTCAATCAGCTTAAAAGAGGAAACATTGAAAGAGTTCTTGACTCAAGAAGTTTTCTTCCACCTCAGTTATTACTTATTGAATTAGAGATGATAACCAGAAACTCAAGATGCATAAACCATACATGAAAAAGGCTCTTAACTTAAGAGACACTTAGAATTTTTCAACATAGCTCATTCATCTCAAGATATAAATCTAAATGGAAACAAACTATTTGCATGGAAACAAAAGAGACTAATTCTAATTCACCATTTTATAGAGAAAATGCCCAACTTGAACATTTGTTTCTTAACTCAATTAGATGATGAATAAACCATTAACCAATGAATTCAATTACTATTCATAATCATGATGCAATCTGAAATAAGACTTTGAAAACTAAAACTACCATCAACCAGATTTGCAATGAAATAAATCTAGTCTAACTTGGAAGTGTACTTAGCTTGGAGTGGGGGCCCTCCACCCTTGCCTTGCACACTTATGGAGATGATATCAGAAGCTTTATATCAGAAAAACATCCATGTATTGATCAGCAAAATGCAAGTAACACAAGTCTCCAACTTAAGTCTTCAAACCAAAAATATTACAGCATAAAAGTATCATATGTCAAGTGTGTTGAGCCATCAAAGTGTGGCTCTTAAATAAGGAGTTCATGAAACCAACTGATCTAAAATCACTCTAACAAACATATCTACTCCAATCCACCTATCCAAGTCGAATCCACCTTCCTCATCCCAAGAAATATGACTAATATCTTGGAATCCCAAAACAACCCTATTTAGATGGGATTTCTGGATGACTAGTCATGATTGACTAGCTCCAAAAAGGCATGATAAAGCTCGATCTGTTGGAACCAAGCATAGGTGGCTTGGTCCTAGTTCCCAAGCTTCCCATTCATGCATCCCATTCGTGCTGAAGTGGCCTGCATCCATATCAACCATGAAGTGATTACGAGAATTTCTGAAATTGCCAAAATTTCACTTAAAATCAAACTTTTATAAAAACTTTAGAAATTGACAAATTAAAGCTAAATACCTGATTAGACATCAAATATTCATTAAAATGAAATGGATGAAGTGAAAATGAAGGATAAATGGATAGTTAGGTAAGTTTCTCAAAGCAAAATGAGATCAAAACTGAGGCCCAACATCTCTCCCATGCCTATGATCAAGCATGTCCCCATGCTTGCTTGCTCCTCTTGGACCTTCTGCCCTCTGAAGTGGATGTTGTACCTGTAGCTGGTTCCCTTTTCACACAATCAAATTCTGATTCCTGCCCTACCTTTAACATTGCTGCCTTAACCTTTTGTTTTTCATATTTAGCTTTCCACATGTTTTTATCTTTTAACCACTGAAATGCCTGTTTGGAAAGCAATTCATTTCTCCTTTTCAACCTGCTTATTTCTTCCTGCAAATTTTCATTTGTTTTCATTAGTTTTGCATTGTCCTTTTCTGTGTCTTGTTCTCTGATTTTAATTCCTTTTCCACAATTTTGCTTATTTCTATCTGATCTGTTAAGTCTTGGATTTTGGCCAAATGAATTTCTTTTTCAAAATCCTGGGTGGTTTTCATTAATGATTCTCCTGCATCATTATATATGGAATCTCTTTCAAGGGGTTCTTGTGCTATATCCTGCTCTTCTGGTTCTGCTGCAACTATTTGCTTCAGGTCCCACTGAATAATGTTTCATCTCAGGTCCCTTCTGCAATGCTTCTGGAATACTTTGATCTGCTGCAACTAAGTTTGCTTCAGGTCCCTTCTGTAATAATGTTTCATTTCAGGTCCCTCTGCAATGCTTCTGGAATACTTTGATCTGCTGCAACTAAGTTTGCTTCAGGTCCCTTCTGTAATAATGTTACAACTCAGGTCCCTTCAGGTTCTGCTGCAACAACTTTGCTTCAG
Source organism: Pinus tabuliformis (assembly GCA_031772625.1). Classification (NCBI taxonomy): domain Eukaryota; kingdom Viridiplantae; phylum Streptophyta; class Pinopsida; order Pinales; family Pinaceae; genus Pinus; species Pinus tabuliformis. The sequence goes on along the minus strand of CM062806.1, from coordinate 207,135,943 downwards.
GTCCAAAGTGGACAACACAATCCCTTAGCTGTAACAGCTAAAAGCTTGCTACAAGACTCTCCCTTGCTGAATGTTTGACTTGTCCTCAAGTCAATTGTGGAGAGGTCCTGCATTGAAATTATGTGAGAATAGCAAAACAAGAATATAGAATTCATAGAGTCCAGGTTTCCCTGGTTTTCCCCTATGAATTCATGTTTGCTTAGTGCCAGTTTCCTGGTTTTCACCAGCAAACAATTTATTTTGTATGTTTTGTTTTTTTTCATATATTTTTTCTCTTTTTTTTATGTTTTTTTTTTTTATATATATATTTTTTAACTATTTTTTTATTCTTTTTGTGAACTGGAAGATGGCTGAGCCATAATTTCCAGTCCTGGTTCTTCTACCAGTTGTTTCATGAATATCTCTTTACTAATAGGCTGATGATAAACTTTCAGCCTATGACCATTTACAACAAATGAGGTGGAGTCTCGGTCTATGGTCTTTATCTTTACTGCTCCGTTATCAAAGATCTCCTCGATTTCATATGGCCCTAGCCAGTGTGTTGTAAACTTTGCTTTGAAATCCTTGAATTTGGAGTCAAATAATAAGGCCCAGTCTCCCTTATGAAATGTCTTTGTCTTTATGTATCTATCATGCCATTTGATTCTCTGTTGCTGTACTAACGCTGTCTGTTCAATTGCTTGTTGACGATGTTCATCCAATTGGTTAAGTTCCATGATCCTTTGTTGCTGTGCTTCAGTCAGGTCCATGCCCAATTCTGCTGCTAGCCTATAGGTTTGTATCTGAAATTCAATAGGCAACAAGGCCTCTTTCCCATAGACCAACTGGTATGGACTAAAACCAGTGGTATTTTTCCATGTGATTCTGTAGGCCCATAATGCATCCTTCAGCTTTTCTGACCAATCTTTCCTATTCTGCTGCACTGTCTTAGTCATGATATTTTCTAAGACTTTGTTTGTGGATTCTACTTTACCATTTGCCTGAGGATGATATGGAGTAGACTTCCTATGATTTATCTTATATTTCTCTGTCAAATCCCGCACTAACTTTGAGGTAAACTGTGTTCCTTGATATGTCACTATTTGTCTTGGGACTCCATATCTCACAAAAATTTCTTCAAAGAGGAAGGTAACCACTGTGTCCTCTGTCGCTCTGCTCACTGCTTTGGCTTCCACCCATTTTGTTACATAATCTGTGCACACTAGTATGTACCTTTTTCCACTTGATGGTGGATTAATGGGTCCAACAAAATCAAGTGCCCACTGTTCAAATGGCTCAATGAGGACTTGTGGCTTGAGCGGCATTTCATCTGACATGATGGGTCTCCCTATTCTTTGGCAACTGTCACACTGTTTGACATATGCCTTAGAATCCTTGAAGACTGATGGCCAGTAATAGCCCAGTTGCAGCACTTTGTATGCTGTTCGCTTGTCTGCAAAATGACCACCACATGGTTCGTCATGACATGCCCTGAGAATATCTAGTATTTCATCTTCACGCACACACTTTCTAATCATTAGATCTGAACCTGTATAAAACAAATCACCATTCACCCAGCTATACCTAGAACTTTCTCTAACAATTTTCTTTCTTTGCTTGCTAGTGAATTGAGTTGGAAATTTTCCAGATGACAAATAATTAGCAATATCTGCAAACCAAGGTGTTTTAACTGCTATGGCAAACAGATGTTCATCAGGGAAGTTGTCTATAACTGGATTTGGGTCTTCAGGTGATTGGATGCGGGACAGAAAGTCAGCCACCTGGTTTTCTTTACCTGGCCGGTCTTGGATTGTAATGTTAAATTCTTGCAGTAACAGGAGCCATCTAGTAATTCATCCATTTGTGATGGGTTTGTTCATCAAGTATTTTATTGCTGAGTGATCTGTGTGAATAAATACTTGATATCCTGTGATGTAATGCCTGAATTTTTTTACTGCATGTATGACGGCTAACATTTCCTTTTCAGTGACTGTATAGTTTGTTTCTGCAGGTGTCAAATTCTTACTGATAAAGTATATTGCATAGTTGAACAAATTTTCTTTCTGCCCCAAAGAGGCACCTATTGCAGTGTCTGATGCGTCAATGGAAATATGAAAAGGCAAAGACCAATTTGGCCCTCGAAGTATGGGTGCCACTGACAGTTTATCTTTTAAAATTTGAAAAGCATTCTGACAGCTATTCGTCCATTGGAATTCAACATCTTTTGCTAAAAGTTTAAACAGGGGTTGAGCTATTTTGCTAAAGTTTTCTATGAATCTTCTGTAATAGCCCGCATAGCCCAAGAAACTTCTGACCTCCTTTTGAGTTGTAGGTGGCACCAGGTTAACTAGGACTTGAATTTTGGCTGGATCCACCTTAATTCCGGAGCCGGAAATATGGTGTCCCAGAACTATACCCTCTGTCAACATCATATAGCATTTTTCATTACTCAATGATAGATTTGTTTCAATACATCTCTTCAAGACTTTCTCGAGATTGTTAAGACAGTCATCATATGTATTTCCATACACTGTGAAGTCATCCATATAAACTTCTACACATTCATGGACTAGATCAGCAAAAATTGCAAGCACTGCTCTTTGAAAGGTTGCAAGTGCATTGCATAAACCAAATGGCAAAACATTATATGCATAGGTTCCCCATGGGCAAGTAAATGTAGTTTTGTCTTGGTCTTCTGTTGCTATTCTGATCTGGTTGTATCCACTAAACCCGTCCAAGAAAGAGAAGTATTTCTTTCCAGCCAAAGAGTCTAACACATGGTCAATGAATGGTAGAGGAGAATGGTCTTTCAATGTAGCCTTGTTTAATTCTCGGTAATCTATACACACCCTCCATTTTCCATTTTTCTTTAGTACAACAACCAGTGGTGAAACCCATTGACTATCTGAAATAGGATAGATGAATCCAACGTTTAACAGTTTTTGCAGTTCTTCTTTCACTATTTCTTTCATCATTGGATTCATTCTTCTTTGTGGTTGTCTAACCGGTTTAAGTTTATCATCTGTATAGATGTGGTGGATACATGTGTTAGGATGGATTCCTTGCATATCAGTGTAATCCCAGGCAAATGCTTTTGAGTACTTTTGTAATAATGCAGTTACCTGTTGTTCTTGCTTTGTTTGCAGCTGATTGCCTATATTTAAATATTTCCCAGGATGTACCTCAATTGTTTTGATTGTTGGGTTGCTAATTGTATTTACAGGAAAGATGTCTCCCAAAGAATTCTGCAAAGTTTGAATAGTACATGTTTCCTGAAAACATTGATTCAAAAGTTCATTTGCAGCTTTATATTGAACTTTCCTAAGCTGCTCTGAAATACTTGGTTCTGAGATAAAAAGGTCCATCAAATCTTCATTCTCCTCTTCTTCTCTAAACTCAAAGAATTGATTAATACTTAAAACTGCTTTTGTCTGTTGCTTTTCCTGGGTTTCAAGTATTGATTCTAAAGAAGTGGTTTGTGCAGGTGAATAAAGAGGGATATGTTTCCTTTCATCTCCATGTGATATTATCATACTTCCAGATCTGCATCCAATGAAGGCATCAACAGTGGCTAACCATGGCCTACCTAATATCAGAGGATGTCCTCCCAAGTTCGTCTTTGGTTGCAAGATCAAGAAGTCAACAGGATATTCCCATGAATCCAAGGAGACTATGATATCTTCTAACATTCCTTCAGGAACAACTTTAGATCTATCTGCTAATTCCAAGATTGTTGAGGTTGATCTAATGTTGTTTAGTTGCAAAGTTTTCATTGTCTCCATTGTCATTACGTTTATAGCTGCTCCCAAGTCTATTAGTGTGTTTGGTACAGAGAAATTATTGATTGATATGGTAACCATTGGGATACCAGGATCAATGTATTTTTCTATTATAGTTTGTGTAGACATGAGACTTGCTAACTTACCAATGACTTGGATTATTGTAGGATCCTTTTTCTTTCTTTCTTTCCGAATGCATAATTCCTTTATTGTCTTTGCATATATCGGTATTTCTTTAATAGCTTTTAACAAAGGAATTTTGACATATGCATTTTTTAACTCATCTAAGATATCAAATTCAGGAAGGGTTATTTGATTTTGATTTTGTTGTTCTACCAACCTTTCAGGATAAGGTGGTGTTTGTGTTGTAACATTTGTTCCTTTCTGATTTTGTACCTTAGTTTGTGCTGTTTCAGATGATTCTCCTTGTTCAGCTGGTTCTTCTATAATTGGAGGAGAATCCTTCTTAAGTATTTTTCCAGACCTTAAGTGGACATCATCAAGAGGAAGAATTGAATATGCAGGATAATATGCTGCTTCCTCTACTGTATATGCATATTTGTCCGCTTTGTTATTTGGATTTGCCACCGGTTGGGATGGTAATTGTGTTGGTCTGGGCTGATTTGAAGGTAACTGTAACTGTTGTGGTTGTGACAGTAATGGTGGTGGATTCTGCTGTTGGAATGGATATGCAGAATTTGGTTGTGGAAATGGCATGGATGGAGGATATGGCGGATATGAAAATGGCTGTTGGTACTGTTGCTGGTAATGTTGTTGATATTGTTGAGACTGTTGTGGCTGTTGGTTTCCATAACCATATCCTCTCCAACCTTGTGCAGGTTGTTGTGGATATTGTTATGGAGGCCAAGCTTGCCATGGCATTGGAGGGGTCCAAGGATTATAAGATGGATAAGCATAATTTTGCTGAGGGACTTGTGGCTGATTTGGTTGTGGCATTCTGGGTGGCCATGGTCTTCTTGGTGCAACATAATAGAAGCCTTCTGCTCCTTGCATTTCTTCCATTGAATTAGTTTGTAAGTCTTTTAATGTTACACAATTTTCAGTGGAATGATTGCCTGTACAAAGACCACACACTTGAATGCTATCTAAAGGACAATCTCTCAAAGGATGTTTCTGTTTACATTTTGAACAAAATATTGCTAAGGCTTGTTCTTGTTCTTCCTTTTTCTTGTTTGCCTTTAGCACATCTACTTGTGTCCCTAATGTACTCAAAAGATCTGTTTTGAAATTTTCCAATAGACTTCCTATTTCAGCCCTTGTTATCCCTCCTGCAGCTGACTTTGCTGCTTTAGAACTTACTTCCCTTCTTCCGGCTTTTGATCTTCCTCTTGAATATTTTGACATAACTCGACAATTTCATCAAATGGAAGATTTGAAATATCTCCTTTACCCATTACGTTTAAAATGTCAAGGTACTCATCTCTTATGCCTTTGAGGAAGATTGTACGAACAGTTTCTTGATTTAGGGAATGTTGTTTAGACTTCTGAAGATTGTATGCGAATCTTTCTAAATATTCTTCTAGATTTTCATCTTCTTGTTGTGTCATTCTAAATATATCTTCCTTTGAATCTCTAGATCTACAATAAGGCTGATATTTCTTAAGGAAGACAGTTCACATATCATCCCAGGAGGCTATTGTTTGTTCTCCTAAACCCATAAACCATTTTAAAGCTATTGCCTTTAATGTTGCAGGAAAAAGACGGAGCTTATGGACATCATCCGTATATCCATATGTTCTACACAAGATATCAAATTCAAACATGAATGAATCAGGATCTTCTGTAGACATTCCATAGAAGTTTGGCAACACAGAAGGTGGAATGTTTTTCATTTTTACTTCTTCTCCTAGTATTGCACTTGTATCTATTATGGGAAAACCAAAAGTAGATTCTTGGTCAAGTCCATCTTCTTGTCTTTTCCTGTCATTTTCTAGCTTCCTATCATTTTCATGTTTCCTTTCTTCCTCTCTCTTCCTCCTCCATTCTCTTTCTTGTCTTTCATTTTCAGCTCTTTGTTCTTCATCATTAAGATGAATGGATCCATGGCCTTCTGCCATTGCTTGAGTTGTTTGAATTTCAGGTGGACTTTCAAAGTGTGGGAAGATAGGAGGATCGATGGATGGGAAAACAATTTGTTTTCCCTTCTCTTTTTGGTTTCCGGAAGTGGAGAATTTTTGCCTTGCTTCCCAAGCTAACAAAGTTTGTCTTTCTATCAAGGTTAATCTTTGGCCACTTCTTTGTTTTTCTATCAACTCTTCAATTCTTGGGTTACCAACAACTGGTGTATGTGATGATCCTATATCTACTTGTGGGGGGTTTTTGATAAATCTACCTTGAGGATCCCTAACCCTAGGCATAAAGAAACATAATTTAAAGCAATGAAATGTAACTAATGTTTTTGTTTGTTTTAGATTTTATCTCTCTCTTGACTATCCAATATTTGCCTCCCCGGCAACGACGCCAAAATGTTGAGCTATTTTATGTTCCTAAATTAACACAACTATTTACTATCAATCCGGGTTGTTTATTCTTGGAGGAAAACACTATTTGTGAAGATCAAATATAACCAAACTTTGAAAGATAAATGAGTAAAAACTAAGAGAAAATATGTCTTAAAAACTCTTGATTCAATCAGCTTAAAAGAGGAAACATTGAAAGAGTTCTTGACTCAAGAAGTCTTCTTCCACCTCAGTTATTACTTATTGAATTAGAGATGATAACCAGAAACTCAAGATGCATAAACCATACATGAAAAAGGCTCTTAACTTAACAGACACTTAGAATTTTTCAACATAGCTCATTCATCTCAAGATATAAATCTAAATGGAAACAAACTATTTGCATGGAAACAAAAGAGACTAATTCTAATTCACCATTTCATAGAGAAAATGCCCAACTTGAACATTTGTTTCTTAACTCAATTAGATGATGAATAAACCATTAACCAATGAATTCAATTACTATTCATAATCATGATGCAATCTGAAATAAGACTTTGAAAACTAAAACTACCATCAACCAGATTTGCAATGAAATAAATCTAGTCTAACTTGGAAGTGTACTTAGCTTGGAGTGGGGGCCCTCCACCCTTGCCTTGCACACTTATGGAGATGATATCAGAAGCTTTATATCAGAAAAACATCCATGTATTGATCAGCAAAATGCAAGTAACACAAGTCTCCAACTTAAGTCTTCAAACCAAAAATATTACAGCATAAAAGTATCATATGTCAAGTGTGTTGAGCCATCAAAGTGTGGCTCTTAAATAAGGAGTTCATGAAACCAACTGATCTAAAATCACTCTAACAAACATATCTACTCCAATCCACCTATCCAAGTCGAATCCACCTTCCTCATCCCAAGAAATATGACTAATATCTTGGAATCCCAAAACAGCCCTATTTAGATGGGATTTCTGGATGACTAGTCATGATTGACTAGCTCCAAAAAGGCATGCTAAAGTTCGATCTGTTGGAACCAAGCATAGGTGGATTGGTCCTAGTTCCCAAGCTTCCCATTCATGCATCCCATTCGTGCTGAAGTGGCCTGCATCCATATCAACCATGAAGTGATTACGGGAATTTCTGAAATTGCCAAAATTGCACTTAAAATCAAACTTTTATAAAAACTTTAGAAATTGACAAATTAAAGCTAAATACCTGATTAGACATCAAATATTCATTAAAATGAAATGGATGAAGTGAAAATGAAGGATAAATGGATAGTTAGGTAAGTTTCTCAAAGCAAAATGAGATCAAAACTGAGGCCCAACAATGAGATACTCTGAAATTGATTGATTTCATAGTTGTATCTCCTTCATCATCATCCTATCATAACATGATAGAATACCTACAAATGAAATCCACTCATGAAAATGCAACATCAGTCTAATGAAAAAACCTAGTCTAACATGCTTCATGACAACCACTGACTGAGCTAGAACTTGGTGACAGGTTGGGAGATAGGCTCAAGGATTGTGGAATTTCATAGCACAGGAGGCCAGGGGCCAGGACTAAGCTTTGAGACTGCGTAGTGCACAGTTCAAGCAAGCTAGGGCTAGTCATCTATGCATTTTAGGAGCTCAAGAGGTCAGGCTGAGGGCTTGAGGCTTGAAGATTCCTACTATGCAGTTCTAGAGGGAAAAAGGCCAAGGGATTGCACAGTTGAGTAATTCAAGAGGTCAAGGTTAAGGCTTGAGCCTACTACATAGTGCATAGTTCAGATAGGCCAGGGTAAGGAAATTGCACAATTGAGGGGCTCAAGTAGGTAGGCCTAGGGCCCTAGCCTTGACGTTTCCCACTGCACATTTTTTTAGGGAAATACACCTAAGGGTTATGCAGTTCAAGAGGTCAAGTTGGAGGCTTATTTCTTGAGATTGTGGAGTATGTAGAGGATACTGAATGAAGGCAGGGACTACGTAGTTTTGGAGCTCAGGGTTGGGACTGAGCACTAAGAATACATATTATGCAGTTCTAGAAGGTAAGGAATGTTCATTGTGTAGTGCCAAAAGGCAAGGTTGGAGCTTGAGGACTGAGACCGCACAATGTGTAGTTCAGGAAGGCTGAGTAGTGTCAGGTTGCTTGGTCAGAAGTTTTCTGGATTTGGCTAAGTGTGGGATCAGTGAGACCGAAGTGAAAAATTATAAAACTTAAGTATGATCACACACTTAGAACAGTTGACGCTGCAACGTCGACCACTCTAAACACATGAAAAACATACTTCCCTCAATGTGACAAATTTCCCCAAGTGCGAATCTAAAGGTACACTTTGCGTTGAGAGTGATGGCACTTGTGTGAAAGTGTTGGAAATTTTAGGAATGAGTGTGATTCATGTCTACATGGTAAGAATGACTCATTAGTACCAAGTTTACCCCTTGAAACAAACCAAAACTACATATGTGTGATGTGTGATGCTTGTCATGCTAAAAGACAACACTTTCTACAGCAAGAGGAAAGTGCAAACAATACTTGCAAAATACGAATGACATCGAAAGCGACACATGACATAATGAATATAACATGAAAAAAACACTTATTAAAGTGAAAATAAGAAAAAATTACATTTGTAAACATGAAAATGACACCTGCAAGGTGAAGGTGCGCAAAAGAGACAATTGGAAAAACTCGCCGAAAATAGAAGAACAATCAGAACCAAAAGTGAGAGGTTGTCAATGAAAGTGCACACCGACTGTCAACATAGGTTGAACATTGCACAACAATTGTCTTGATGGACTTGTGATATTCCTATTCAAACTTGCGTAAAAGGGTGTGCTCATGAACTTAATGCGGATTAAGCATGCGTGAGAAAGTTACTTTGACACTTACAAAGTGATAAAATGTTGGAATATTTAATGAAGCATCGATCGAACATAAAGTGGCTATGGAATGAAAGATCGCAAGATCCATAGTAGGCTCCAAAATTCAAGTGTGAACCAAATTTTTAAGATTTTTTGTCGCAAAAACAACACTTGGTGACACTCTTGTAGTCATTGAAGGATCTAGGTGAAATTGTCCATCATCTCATTCCTTTGTTGCACTATTGTTTCCTCAAGAAACAACTTGATAGGATCTTCAACTTTTTCATCTCTCTTTTATTCTACCATGGGAGGATGTTTAGGTTTGCAAGAGAGATCATTATCAAGTGAAACTAGCTTGATACCCAAACCTTTATACCCTAACCTTGTTAGGGACATGCACTCAGAAACAATAAGGAGAAAAATTCTCTAATACCATTGATCTGGGGTGTACAAGGAATGAAATGAAATGCAAGAAAGTAAATGGAACACACACAAATAAATATATTAAGATTACAATAATGTGGTGGAAAGCCAAATTTTATTAATAAAAGAAATAAAAAAATATTGTAGAACACAAACTAGCAGAATGTTGGTAGTTATCTCTAGATAGAGAGATATCATGGTTACACACATTCACAAAAGTTGTTACAATGGGGCTAAAATGTAACACCCTCCTACCACATTTACCCAAGCTAACCATTCCACGGGGGTAAACATGTGATGAGAGTTTACTATCATTTGATTCAACTCCCCATGTATAGTTAAGGAAGTGTAACTGAGATAACGAAACCAAATTGGCCTTCTACACATGCTGGAGAACCTTCAGGAGCCAACCAACCCTTCCAGGGGACCAACCAATGAGGAAACTTGAAATTTTACTAATATAGACCCTCATCCACTTCCACGACAATCCATGCATGTGATTGGCGCCTTCCAGTTGCTCCCACAGCAAGGCATTTCAGCGACTGTGTATTTTTTCAGGCAGTTTTGTGCCAGAGACCCCAAATTTTGAGCCACTTTTTCAGGGCTAGGTCTCAGGAAACTGCCTAAAAATTCATGACACTTTTAGAAATGAATAATAACAATGGAAAAAAGCTACTGATGCAATCACTGGTACAAGTACTTGATTTGATACCTACTACACATGATAGGAATTTCATCAAACATGTCACAAATATGTAGTCTACGTGTCATAACAACATATCTGAGCATAGGGGTATCATACTTATTTGAGATTCATAAGGAAGCATTATTTCCTTATCAAAATATTTATATTATCATCTATTAGGTCATATATTCATTGTACATTCATTTACTAATAAAAACATGATGAGAGCCATACATCAAGTTTGTCATAAAACATACTCATAACCAACATATAACCAATAGAAATAACAAGGATATGACAGCCATCAAAACCACGTACAAACGAGTACATATACACATGAAATACCAAGGAGAAGAAGCTCTTATTAATGAATGCAAAACCCAACCAGGTTTGGGACTTCCACGAACCACATGACCATATATTGTGCTTGTAACAACCCTGGTGAAAATTTCATGTAATAAAAGTTAATAAAGGCAAAATAAGACCATGGTTAAGGGACACTTATTCCAAGATGAATGTTGGGTAAAGATATCATAGTGGGCATCACTGGATGTGTTTATGGCTAAGGAAGCAGGCAAAGGCTAAGGAAAAGGTATTTTTGGCACATTTATTTATGAAAATAAAGGAAATTAGGAGAAAAGTAAGGTGAAAGGTCATAGGTTGCATGTGAGGAGGAAATTGAAGGAAAATAATGGAAAATGAAGAAAATAGAGGCCTCGTTGATAAAAAGGATTTTGAGGATCAGTTTGTAACCTTTTTCCACTTCAGTTTTGGCGCTTTCTCATTACTCTCTCTCTCTCACTCTTGGTCACTTAGATTTTTCTTGGAGCACTCTAGTTTTGGATCAAGGAAGGAAAAGCAAGCAAAGGGAAAGGAAGAAAAGCAAGGATCAAGGAAGGAATAGCAGGATTAAGCAGCTTTAGTAGGAATACTTCTAGGTAACATATTGCATGTGTGATTTCCTAGCTGGTTTTGACATGCATGGCTTTGGATGTTGGTGTATGGTTCTCTTACCATCGGTGGCATGGTTTTTCCAGATTATAACAGTGGTTTTTAGCCTAGCCTTGCATTTTTTCCATATGCCATGGTGTGTTGGGATGTTTATCTTAGTTTTGAGCTTTGGATTTTCTAGATGGATTTTAGAATCAAGGCGGAGGTGGTCTCAAGGTTCATTCCTTGTTGGCTTATGGGGGCCTAACCCAAGTTCGAAGTTATTTAGCAAAACAAATCCCTACACTACTAGTCCTTTCGGCATCAGCCCGTGGAGCGCAAACTGAAGTCTCGCCCGAAGCAATATGGGGGGGTTTGGAACCAAGTTTCTACACCCTTGACATGTTTGTGATGTCAATTTAGTCCAACTATGCTTGTCTTTGTGCAGGTCGCTTCGCGCACTGTTCCAACCTTCAGTACCTTCACGATCTATTACAATCGTCTTTTGCACAACCCTAACCAAGGGCTGAGATGCTTTTGCGCTGTTATGGCAGCGAACTGCACTATTTCCCCAAACTACACAACATATCTTACTTAAATTCTTAACAGATCTTAGTTAACTTCGCATAAACAGCTATTCTATCTTGCATTCACTTATTCGATATAATTATACACATCCACGCATCATATAAGTATTAGAAGTGAATTTCATACCCAAGATAATAGATTCATAAAATAGGAAATAAATACACAAAAATGATAGGAAACTTCTCTTTATTAATACTTCCAACTATTACAAACTCGACTCGCCTTGCGCACTCAGCTGCAGGGATCCGCGTACTCAACTGCAGACTACTAGGCCTGTATGCACTTAGCTGCAGAGCCTTCTCCTACTCTACGACCCAAAACTAGACTTTACACTTCAGATCTATCTCTCACATATCGTCTGTTCTTCATTTTCATTATGTTATAAAACTACTTAGAGCCTCGCTCTATTTATACAATCACATGGTCTACGGACCATGGGTAGATCTCTACAACCGACATTACAATAAAAAAGTTTAGGGCAGACAACCTTATGACTCTTTAACAAACTACACGCTCTGTGCCCACAAATTGTGGAGTCTTTACATCAGAATTATAAAATTAACCAAAATTTGGGCTTTAAGCCCCAAAACTTCCATTGGGGGATCCCGCGCCCAACAGGCCCACAACACAAACATCATGACTCACCATTTATTCACTCTGTCGGTGCGGAGATCTTTGCGTGAAGACCTCCCAACTCTGACTGGATTGCTACAAGTTCGACAACACACTAAGCGGATGCCTGCTAGACTTCCTCTACGCGTTGTTCATTAATCGTTGTGGCTAAATTGTTGCCTTGTATCCTCTCCTATGTTGCTTGCAACCGCGTGAGCTTTGTTTCAATGCAGGTTGTAATGGTATATGCCTCATCAATCCATGGTTGTAGGCGCGCCTTCAAAACTGCTTCCTTATACCGAGCAGCATTCAACTGCTCCTTAAGCACCTTTGCCTGTTGCATCCTAGCGAGCCTCTACATAAGGGAAACCGTTTGCACGGTCCCTTTGACCTCGTCGTACTTTTGTTGTAGGTTGTACGCCTCTATCTCCAGGTGCTCTATGTTTGGGTCCTCTTGCAGGGTGGTGAGGACCTCGAACGACTACTCGAACATCTTCGTGTAGTCTGTCACTGCACTGTTAACTGTCGCCATTGTTGTTGTGATCGCAGTGGTGCGTTGTTCCTTAACCTCTGGTGGAGTCAAAGGTTGCGCCTTCAACTATAGTTTTGTTATCTGAATGTTCAGCTCCAGCGGAACCCTGGCCATTTCCTCTATTGCGTCATGCACCCTTGCTGCTAACTTACGTACGCACGCCTCCACCGATTCCTCTGCTAGGATGGCCAACTCCGGGACCACCTGGCAGGCTTCCTCCACCACCTGCACTACCTGTCTATTTTGTGCCACTACCTTGTCATGATGCAAGCTCAACTCCTCAATGTTGATGTGTTTCTCGCTCATTACTTGTATCATGCAACTCTCCCTGGCTCGAAGCTCTGTAGTGACTCCATCCTATAAAGTATAGAGCATCTCCCGAGGGAGCGCAGCCATGTTTAACCTGATCCCTTTCAACCTGCTGACCATAGACCTACCGGCCTCATTTTCTATAATGAGTGCTCCATCTGGCAACACTATTGTGTTGGTCATCTGGACGCATAGCATTTCCTCGGTCGTGGGCGTGCCTACTGCGAGGCTGGTTGACATAGTGCCATCCTGTGGAGTGTGCACCTGCAACTCCTTTATTTGCGTCCAGAGAGCCCCCAACACCATCTGGTGTTACTCCTCAAACTGTTGGAGGGCCTCCGCGATGACGTCCCTCACCATCTCACCAACATCATGTAGATCCCCCTCAATGAGGGTGATCAGGTCGAACGAAGTCTTTGAGGCCTTCGTCTTCTTTCGCAGCCCTACCTACTCTCTTGGGCGCTGGCATTTTAGCTGGGTGGCCATTGTCTACAGGCCCGCACCAGCTTGTTTTGTGTCTGTTTTTGGCTCGGGCGAAGGTGACTTTTGTCCTTCACACTCTTCTTCTACTACTCTTCAGCCAACTTCGCAGTGTTGTGCACCGCCTGGGCCTTAGCCACTGCTTCTTCCTACCTGCGCTTTCCCGCCAGCTGCGCCATCTGTAGTTTCGCCTCTTCCTTCTTCCGCTGTGCGGTGGACTTCTCTGCTTCCACAGCGGAGCCAACTGAAGTGCGCCACTCTGGCGGCCAAGACTCAAGGACCGTGAAAATTACATCATCGGTCGCCAAATAGGGTACCTCACACCATGTCTTCATAGGGTCCTTCCGTGCCTTGATGAAGACATGGTGGAAGTATGCTTTGAACTCCGTGAAGCTCTATAGACTGTTGTAAACTGTGGGTGATAACTACGGCTTGCGATTAATCCCCATTCTGATATTCTTCTCCATGAGCACCCAGAATATTTTGCTTTCCCTTATCCTTTGTGCATCCCTAGTTGCCCACAGCGAAGCGTATTTCACTGCCTTTGGAAGGTCCTGCATGATCGTCGAGAACTGGCTATCTTTGGGCAATTAACATGCCACCAATATTATTGACAACAGAAACCATGCATAATGAAAGGTTTTTCCCTGCTCTTGTGCCTCGCGACAGTTCTCAAGGAACTCACCACATAGAGAATTTGTAGAATTCTCTGCCTTATCAGATGAATGGCACTTCGTGGAGAGACCTTCGCAAGCTCTTCCTCATCTCCTCACGGAGGTAAAATCAAGGGGCTATTTTCTGGACCCTTATTTCCTTCGTTCCTGTAAACCTTTCCACTTCGCATAGACCCGAACATCAAGGTCACTGCATAACCCTCTTTTCGCACAATAGAATTTTAATCCAAGTATTCAAAGACTTTATGTACTTACCTCGTGGTCCTTTGAGAAAGCGTCGATCTGCCTCAATGTAGCTGATTGAGGTGTCAACCGCAAACTCAGTAGTGAATCCTCCTATAATCTGATCGAGCCAATGGTCAACGACGCGTGCGATCTTATCCTCCAATGCTTCCAATCTTCGCACTAGCTCTAGGGTCCACACAATAGGACCGTCATGTTTCCACCTTCCTTGGTTGTATGCTAGCTTCGCGTTCCACTCGTATAGCTCAGTAGGGAAGGACGCGAAAAAAATTTCGTGGATCTCTATATACAAGTAGCTGTCCAGCCACTCTTCTTTTGACAGTCGCGGGTTTTTGTTCTCCTGCATCGGGAATTCGTGAATTCTTCAGTCTAACCAACCTTCAATTTCTTTCTTAGTTGGATTCCAATGATACAAAATCATACATCTCTATGCAGATTCAGGTCCTAGAAACAAAACCATTTTTTGGCTTATGGGGGCCTAACCCAGGTTCAGAGTTATTTAGCCAAACAAATCCATACACTACTGGCCCTTTTGGCATCAGCCCGTGAAGCGCGGACTGAAGTCTCACCCAAAGCAATATGGGGGGATGCTGGAACCAAGTTTCCGCATCCTTGAGATGTTTTTGATGTCGATTTAGTCCAACTATTCCTGTCTTCGTGCAGGTCGCTTCGCGCACTATTCCAACCTTCATTACATTTGTGATCTGTTACACTCGTATATCGTCCAGCCCTAACCAAGGGCTGAAATAATTTTGCTCTATTATTGTTTCTGGGAAAACTAGTGTCTATTTGATCTGCTAGTCCCACTAAGACGGGTAGCTATCTTAGAAACAAACAATTCAAAGTAACTTGTGTTTTCCTTTATGTATGATAGATAAGAGAGAAGCAGAGAGCACCAACCTTAATCTTTCGCTTGGCTCCTTGCTTGTTTCCTCTCTCCTTTGATAGAGCCTGCCACTCCTTTCTCACTTGTCCCACTTCAAAGAACACCTGTAGAGGCAAAGCAATAGAACACCATCAAAGCATAGAGATCTATAATACCATAAACAATGTAGAATCAGAAGTACATTAACCATACAATTTCATACACAAATACAAGATTCACAAGTACACAAGTATATGGAGGAAAACTCAAATAACTTTATTGATAGTAGAAGTAGAAGAGAGGATTACAACCCAGCTGTCTGATCCAGCATCATCCTCCCAACATGAAAGCCCTCTTCACCTCATGAAAAGCAAGATCACCCAACAATGCAATGTCTCAAAGAGAAACCAACAGCACTTCCTTACAAATTACAAAATTCCAATCTTTAGATCTCTCAGCTGAGGGATCCATATATAGATATTTGCAGAGGGGTGAGTCAGCTTCTTGGTTTTTCATTAGTTTCATTTCACTGATAGTTCTTGGTTCCACTTGGAGATTTCATTATCTCTTACTCATCCCTAGGCGAATTCGGAGAGGCAAGTGTCATATGAGAAGTTTCTAGAAGATTCTCTGGGTTTCCACTTAGCAAACTGTCTCTTCTATTTGTCTACTCTCACCCATTGCACCCTACAGAAGGCTCTTTCAGTATGCATCACACCTGGCCAGTGTAACAGCTAGTATGCATCGCACCCTTAGCACTGAGCAGTCTGTATGGTCCAGTTTTGACCAGTTCTGAGTAGTTTTTCAGGGAGAACTTCTGGGAAATGATGTAATCAGTTGACCATGATCCTTTAGGGTTTGAAACAACACTTTTATGGGTTTAAGACCCTTGGTTTATCAACATATATGATTGGGGTTGCAGTGCCCAAATATGTCTATAACAATTATGGCAGCGAACTGCACTATTTCCCCAAACTACACTGCCTATCTTATCTTCTTAACAGATCTTAGTTAACTTTGCATAAACAGATATTCTATCTTGCGTTCACTTAATCAATACAATTATACACATTCGTGCATCATATAAGTATTATAAGTGAGTTTCATACCTGTTAGAGTCGGTCTACTAGCCCTTCACCAGAGATCAAAGCTCTTTGCATTTCATGGTTCGGTGTCCCATCAGTGTGATCAGTTGCATTCTATTAGGCCTGCCATAACTCTGGTGGAGTAGTTTTGTGTCATTTATTCCCCTTGTGTTTGGCACTGCTGGTTCAGGTCTGTTTAAGTAAATAAAGTCTTCAAGGGTCATTCATCATCTTGTTTTAAATTTCGAGGTCTTAGGTCTAGGGTTGAGTCAATTTTGTCTTAAGAAGTCATAGAGGACCAGCAGGCCAGAGGGATGTCCTTCATAGAGCATCATTTCAATAATTCTCATCATTGTACAGCTAAATTTGGACATTGTTTTCAAAACTCTGTTTTTGAAAAACACAAGTCACCATCTCGTTTTTGTAAAAAATTGTCAAAATTTCAAGTTCTCCAAATGTTGAAGCGCAGCCTTGGTTTCCTTTGCCAAAGCATTTCAGAGCTATCCCTGCAAAAATCATCAGAAGAAATCATTATTTCAACCAATTTATTTTAAAAAGTGAAACCAGAAGTCAGAGCCTATTAATTCAAAAAAGTGTCAATACTCAAACATTACAAAGTGGGTTTTGGTCAAGTAAAAATTAAAAAGGAGCCTATATAAGCACATTCCTCTTCATTAACACCTCATTCATCTCTTACAAGAAAAGTGGATCCTTGCAAAGGCGATTTCACAAATCAGTGAGCGAATCGGGCAGTTCCAAGGGCGCGCTACGCATCAGCAGAGGTGCGCTACGCACCCAGGGCGCGCTATGCACCCAGGGCGCGCTACGCACCTAGGGCGCGCTACGCATCAGCGTGATTTTCTCAGTGTAATTTTGTTCAGGCGCTACGCACCAAAGGGGCGCTACGCATTGGGTTTTTCGCCCAGTGACTTGCCAGCAAGCTCTCAAATTCTCTCTTAACTCAAGAAAAATACAAGTAAGCTTCTTTTCCATGGCTAGTTTCAGTTTTCCAAGATGAATGTGAAAGAAATATGATAAAGATGCCATGAAAATTAGAAGTAAAAACCCTAAATTGTTGTGTGAAATTTAAAGACCTAGTTTGTGCTAGGGTTTCAAGGTGTTATGCTGTCCAAGGTTTTCCCATTTTGATCCTTCTTTTCCCTATATTCACCAGCATTCTCCTTAAAATTGCCCATAAAATTCTATAATATCCCTCCACAAAATCCCAAACCCTACATTATCATAATTTCCTATGCCCTTGCCCTTCCCTAAATTCCTTGTTTATTTTTATTGTCCCTAATTCCCTCATGTTTCCCTTTCCCTAACAATTCCCTTGTATTTATGTCCCCTTGGTAACAGCATTTGAAAAAGTCAAATAGAAATCAATTGTTTGTACAGTCAGCATATACATTTCAGCCATCCTGTCTTCAAAACTATGTCAGAAACCGAATCAGATTATGAGCAGAGTTATGATAGTGATTCAACACCAGAGATAGAAGTGCCAAGGAGGCATCACAAGGGCGGTAAAGGTGGTCGGCATGTCAGGGAGGAGCCCACTTCTTTGGCTCATTTGCAAGCTTGTCCACTTGCAATGAATTGTTTTCAGTACCAATCATGTTTTGGATATTGTGAGCGGATCTCACAAATTCAACATCACAGAGAACTAGCTCGCTTGTTTGTCTTACATTTGTAGAATGGTCATGTGAACCTTGCAGGAGTGGACTTCACCCTATCACCCGAGATTGTTGCTCAAGCCACCGGGATACCAAATGTAGGGGAGGAATGGAATAAGCGCCAGCAGTTAGACAGATTTCACTATGAGCCATATATCAAACCCAGGTGTATGAGACACTTAACTGTTGTTTTTCCTTTCAGATTCCTAAGGGATGAGTATGCACCGTTGATGAGACTCATTATTCGCTATTTCACTTGTGAGGGCAGGTTTTCACGTCTCTATTCGTACCATATTCGTTTGTTGATGCATTTCACAAGGGTACGAATGACGAACATTCCTTTTTTCATGTGTCGCAATATAGAAAGGATGGTGCCCTTGGTACAAAGGAAGAGCCCAGCACAGCAGCACAAGAGTATTTATCATTATGCACTGATTAAAATCATAGTGATGCATCAGTTGGCACAGCAGGGTATTGCTTGGGAGCATTTCATTTCTCGCGACTTTTTCACGGTACCAAGGCCACCTCCTGAGTTTGTCCATGATGAGGGAGGGCTTTCACATCAGTTTGACATTCCAGAGCCCGAGCATGTCAGCACTTGAGCATGTATTACATATCAGAGAGGCCACAGGGCCTTATTTTCATCTGCACAGAGAGTATTATCTCCACATCAGGTGGAAGGGGTCTCGCCTTCTTCATCAACACAGCGAGTGTTATCTCCACTTCGTGTAGAAGGGGCCTCGCTTTTGACAGCAGCACAGGTACAGGTACAGGACAGAGGCAAGAAACCCATGTTTGATGAGGGACCATCACGAGATCCAGACATAGATATTATCGACCTTGATATCAGCTCTCCTAGCGCGGAGCTAAAGGAGATCATTCAGCAACAGAAGGCTGAAAATCGCTTGTTGCAACAGAAATTGGAAACGGCCAATTGGACAATCAACTACTTGGAGCAGCGTAACAAGTAGCTAGAAGATGAACACACTCTTTATGAGTTGCGGCGAATCCGAGAAGTCCGAAACTTGGCCCGCAAGAGACCCGCTGATTTGACACCTATTGAGCGAGAGACTATGCTTATCCGGGTGAACACTCATTTAGAGAAATTGTTAGCCAAGGCAAACAGAGACAAAGATATGCTCCACCATATGAAGAATCATTACTGGGCCTGCATGCATGTTTGCAAAGCGAAAATTAAGATCCTTAAGAGGTGATTGAGCAAGGCATTAAAACGGCGAAAAAGGCCCGATCCACTCCAAATTTTGGCCGAAGCCTCCTTGAAGGAGCATGGTACTTGATGATACACTCCCAGCTCAAAATTCAGAAAATTTGGAGAACTTTTGGTCAATTTTGAAATTTTTGTGTTAAAAACAGGTTTTTGCCCTCAACGCGTAGCACGCCGCGTGCTACCCTGAAGATGGGGAGGTCCAATTCACAAAAGGTCTGCAATTTTGGATTTTTCATGATGAAATACACCTGATCAGCCACTTCCAAGACATTTCATCAAGTTTTGGGCCCCTAAAAGGTCAAAAAACATGCAAAAAATGACCTTACTGCCCCTTTTTGGACACACAGGAAGCAGTCTTGGGAGAATGCATTTTTGGAGGGGAAAATGGGCACCAAATTGAAACATTCCACTTGGGTTGGAAAGTAGACATCCAGAACTTTCCAACAAGCCCACCTGAGCTCAATTTGGATGCCGAGAAGTGCCCCAAAAGTTAGCTGAAAGGCGCACTATGCGTAGGGTTTTGGCGCGCTACGCATCAGGGTATTTTCTAAGTTTTTCATCTTCAGCACAGGAAAACGCAGCTATTTGACCAATTTTGACTTTTGATGGGATTTTTCACCCTCTTTGATGTAATTAATGTATTTTCATGTTGACATGACACTTATTTACCTATTCTAGAAGATTCATTCATAAAATAGCAAAAAATTAATGAATGAATTGGTTTCCTAGCTTATAGAGGCAGGTTGTTTTGACTGCCTAGATTATAGTGCTTCATTTAGAATTAGTTGAAACAGCTCCTAGGATGATGAGATCGACCCCTAGAGGCAAGGAAATGTGTTAGCTTGCCTATATTATGTATTTTCTTAGTCATTTTCATGGTTGGACTCTGGAGGGATAAGCTTAGACTGTATTACACTTTGTATCTCTGAAATTTTGGCAAAGGAAAGACCAGGGTTTTGCAGCACTATTTGGGATTCCTGTGGTTATTTGTGTTGATGGTGTGTTACTCTCATGTACTTGTAAGTTTGTTATGTGTATCATTTTCCTACTATTCTCTTTTTCAAATTAAGCAAATGAAGTGTTAAGGTAGAATTCATGGTTTTCTATGCTCTGCCTTTAAGTTTGCTTAATATCTATGTTTTCATCTGTTTATGGAGAACTCCTGAAATTTTCTTGCTCTCCTTAGCTCCCCACCAGTCATACCATTCCATTCAATTCCTTTAAAGGCATAAAAACAATCACCTACCTTGCCCCAAAAAGACCTCTGCAAAAACTGTGTCTCATCCCCGCACCCAAAATTGCCTTGCCCTGTTGTCCAACAAAACCCTAAAAATTTGAAATCAAACTTTCCCTATCAATTTACTAGCCTAAAATCAGTATTCTTTATTGGTCATCTCAGCCCCATTGAAGACCTTTTGCCGAGATAGACCCGGAGAGAGCCCTCTCCTGTCCTCGTAGGGCTAGCTACGAGGCTGAGCTTGGTTTGATGTTGCCTTGAGTTTTTGCCTTCCTCAGCCTGAGGCAGTTTCGAGAGCTAACGTATTGGCGACCATACTGGGGGGAACAAATTTTTTGTTGGCTGATGTGTTTATTTCATAAGTCTTAGACGGAGTCTAAAGATATGTCAGGTAGCCTTCGAAACGCTTTTGCTTTGCATAAGCGCAAGTAGATAAATGCTGCTTCAGTCGATCTCCGTGAGCTTGTGAACATAGCACTTCATTTGCATTTTACCCCAGTACATTTGTAAACTCTGAAACTTTTGATGATAAGTTGAGATTTTTCACAGGCTGATTGGTTATTTGTTCCTTGATATTTTGAGAATAACAAGCTGGCTTCAGATTCTAGTCATATATTTAAATCCCATTCGTGTCCAACTGTTTTTAAGTATTTTGAAGACATTGATTTTGACGAGAGCTTTGAGTTGTCCCTGTTCAAAACCAAATCTGAAAGTGCACTTGATTCCCTAGTTCTCAATCCTGATTTTGCAGCTTCCCTTATAAATTGAGAGACATAATAAATTGGTTGAAAATTTCATCCTAAGAACTCTTCAGACAAATATCCAAGCTACTAATCTTGATGATTTTCTAGAAACTGTATCCGCCCATATTGGATCCACTATCACGGCTCACGAACAGACCGAACCTCCTTTTATCTTCGTTTCTCCTATAATCACATATCCCGAATCTACAGTCGGTTCTCCTTCTTCATCTCATATCGCTTCTCCTCCGCATACACCTCCCCATACTCCTTATACTACAGCTACTCCTACTCCACCTACTACTCCTAGACCAAATCTACCCAAAGCAATGGCTGCTCGGTTTGCTCCTCTTGCTCTTCCTCAAAATCTGCATGATATGCTAGCTGATTATCTGAGCAAAATTCCCATGTTTGATGGCACTCCTCAAAGTGTTTCTGCTCAGCAGCATATAGACAAAATGGAAACTTTTTTTGATTTATATGAGATAGATGAAGAAGATGTAACTATGCGTTTGTTTGTGCAAACATTCGGAGGAGAAGTAAGAAAATGGTTCAGAGGTTTTACAGCTAGGAGCATACCCACATTGGATGAACTTCAGAGACAGTTTCTAGACCGATGGGAAATCAGAAAGGATCCACTTCAGATCAATGCCGAGTACAACAATCTCAAACGTAATCATGGTGAGTCTGTCCAAGATTATATTATCAGATTTAACACAGTTTATAATGCTATTCCGGATGATTTAAGACCATCTAGAAAATCAGCTCTTCTCAAATTCCCGGATGGTTTTGATCCGGAGATGGCTTATTCATTGCGAGATAGAGATCCGCCTACCTTGGAGGATATGCAGAAAATCGCTGTTAGTGTTGAAGCGAATTTGAATGATAAAAGAGGAAGGATGAAAGCTGAAAAGCGAGTAACAATCAAAGAAGAAGCCTCTACATCAGATCAGCTTCTTCGCAAGGTAGAGAGGATGCTCAAAAAGGTCACTCTCGACAAGTCGGAGCCGCAGATTCGCAATCCTAATTTCCGAGGTCCGCAGCAGCCACAATACATAATTAAGCAGCGTGAAACAAGGACACAAGAGTCAGCAGTTCAGCAGCAAGTAAAAACTCCTCTTCAGCAGAATTTTGTTAGCCAAGAATCCAAGGATGAAGGTGATACTATAGGGGAGGAAAATCATTTCTTTACCCCTGATGATCTGCCTACCTATGTTACGGAAGAGGAAGAATTTGTGAGAAACTCCATCATCCACCAAGATGAGAATTATATCTTATCAAATGATGCAGCGCTTGAGGAAGAATCGGAGGAGCATCAAAGAGGATACCTGAACGCTTTGTCTGCCCAACAAAAACAATTAAGAAATCGAGTTGTGCCCATAAATACTATTCAGAAGAAGAAAGATACTTCAGCAAAAAATGATTCAACTGTCCCACAGAAAAAAGGAAAAGAGATAAGTGATCCTGCAGCAGGTCAATCATCATCAGCAGATAAGGTAAATCAGCCACCAAGCACAATGAGGGATAAAGTTGAAAGAAGAGAAGTTCCAGCCAAGGAGGGTGAAAATTTTTCAGCATTTAGTTTGGAGAATGAAATTTCAAAACTGAAAGTGTCGATTCCTTTGACTGAAATCATGAAAAACAGCAACTACCGAGGTCAAATCTCCAAAATTCTGAATTTTGATCCAATGCTTGACACGGTAAATGTAGAAGATGATCAGCCAGAATTAGTTTTTGGGCCCGCTTTAGATGGTGAGTCTCCTGAAAGTGATGTTCCTCCCTTCTATATCAGTTTGAGGTTGCACGAGTATGTTTTACATAACGCTATGTTTGACTCGGGTGCTTCGCACAATTTGATGCCGAAAGAAATCATGGAAAAGCTGGGATTAGACATCACAAAAAAATACCATGATTTGTATTCATTTGATTCCAGCCGAGTAAAGTGTATCGGATTGATCAAGGACTTGGTGGTAAGCTTAGATCAAATTCCAGCTAAGAATGTCTTGATGGATGTGGTTGTGGCGGATATTCCTCCACGTTTTGGTATGCTGCTTTCAAGATCTTGGGGAGCTAAGTTGAAAGGTACACTTCAACTAGATTTTTCATATGCTACAATTCCAGTCTTCGGTCAAATGAGAAAGTTATATCGGGAGCAAAAGATGAAATATATGATAACTAGCAAAGAAAAGCCAATAAATCATCCTGTAAATTATGTACATACAGATTTGGAGTCGTTTGTTTTGTTTGCTGATAGTTTTAATGAGATAGCTAGTTATTTAGTTTAGGCAGAAGATATACCGGAGATTACTGAAAATTTAAGAGAGGTTCTGCAGAAGGAAAGAGAAGAAAAGCCAGCTGCTATGGAGCAAACAGCTGAAGATAAGGGGCAGCAAATAGAAAAAACAGAGTAACACAGTTTCAGCACTTGGAGGAGGATGAAGATGGTCTTTGGACCATGGATTTTGATGGTGTTGTGGGCAGCGATGGCACTGGTATTGGTGTGTGGATTCGAAGTCCCTTTTCTGCCCGAGACAAAGTCCCAAGCAAGGTGAGAGTGTGTTCTTATAAACTAGCGTTCGATTGTTCAAATAATGAGGCAGAATATGAGGCTCTCATTGCTGGCCTTAAAATTCTTCGAAAGCTGAAAGCAAAGAAGATTGCAGTCTATGGTGATTCCGAGTTGGTGATAAAGCAAGTTAAAGGTGAGTTTCAAGCCAAGCATCCTCGTATGAGGGCATATCGACATGCTGTCCTAGATATTTTGAAGTTATTTTCTGAGCATACTTTGACATGTGTGCCCCGCATACAAAATGGTGTTGCGAATGCGCTGGCCAAGGAAGCAAGTAACTTAAAAATTCCAATGAATTCCAGCAACAAATTTGAGATTTATGTGAAACACCGCCCCACAGTTCCGGATAATCAACAATGTTGGCAAGTCTTTAAGGATGATGAAGAAATCAAAGATTTTCTACAGATTGAAGGTGAGTTTAAAGATACCTCCATAGATACAGAATCAGATGAAGTAAATCAAATGGATGTGCTGCAACTTAAGGACAATTTTATTCCTAAGGGATTGATTCCTTTGGAGGAGTTGTTTGATCAAGATGATGTGGCCCGCAAACCGACATTGAGACCAACTGAAGAAGGTGTTGAAGAGGTAAACATTGGAGCAGCTGAGAATCCCAAGATGGTAAAGCTATCAAAGTCATTGTCACCAAAGGTAAAGAAGGAGTATATCAGATTGTTATCTTCATTTTCTAATGTTTTTGCATGGGATTACTCAGATCTGAAAACATATGACACCAATATCATTCAGCATACTATTCCTATAAAGCCAAATCAGAAACCTTTCCGTCAAAAGTTAAGGAGAATCAATCCTAAATTGCTGCCATTTATAGAAAAAGAAGTGAACAGGTTGTACAAGTCTGGAATCATAGTGCCTATCAGATTTTCCGATTGGATATCAAATTTGGTGCCCGTAAGAAAGAAGACCGGTGAGATCCGTTTATGCATTGACTTTAGAAATTTGAATAAGGTGTCTTTAAAAGACAATTATCCGCTGCCCAAGATGGATCATATATTGCAGCGAGTAGTTGGAGCATCAAGGATGTCGCTACTCGATGGCTATTCTGGGTACAATCAGATTTTGGTGCATGAGGATGATCGTGAAAAAACTGCATTCACCACTCCATGGGGAACATTTCATTATGCAAAGATGCCGTTTGGTTTGAAAAATGCAGGTGCCACTTTTCAGCGTGCGATGGATATGGATTTCGCCAACGAGAAAGATGTTTTTTTGGTTGTTTACCTTGATGACTTGACTGTATTTTCGAAATCTGATGAAGAACATTTATATCACTTGAAAATTGTTTTTCAAAAGTGCAGACAATATGGTATTTCGCTGAATCCAAAGAAGAGTCTTTTCGCCATGAGTGAAGGCAAGCTCTTGGGTCACATCATTTCCAAAGACGGCATCCATATAGATCCTGCACGTGTTGAAGCTATTCAGCAAATTGAGCAGCCTCAGAACAAGAAAGAAATACAGTCCTTTAATGGGAAACTGAATTTTCTGTGTCGCTTCATTCCAAATCTTGTTGAGCATCTTAGAGAAATCACAAACATGCTGAAAAAGGACAGTCAATTAAAGTGGACAGAAGAGGCGGTAAAATCTTTCAATTTGGTAAAGTTGGTTCTATCTTCAGCCCCTACTCTAATCAGTCCGGATTACACACAAGACTTTATTTTGTTTTCATTTGCTTCTGAGTACATATTGGCAGTTGTACTAATGCAAAAAAGAGATGGAGTTGAGAAGCCTATTGCTTTTTTCAGCTGTATTATAAGGGACGGAGCATTAAAGTATAACATCATTGAAAAACAAGCACTTGCGCTTGTGAAGGCCTTGAAGGATTTCCGTGTGTATATATTGCATTCCCACATTATAACATATGTTCCTAACGCGATAGTAATGGATGTTTTGGTACAAGCAGAACCAGAAGGAAGGCGGGGTAAGTGGATCGCTGCGTTGTTAGAGTATGACGTGGAGATTAAACCAACAAAGCTGATCAAAGGTCAAGGTCTCGCTAAAATAATGGCTGAAACAAATCTGCATGTCCTAGATATCAATTTGATGGCTGCCATGTCCGATGAAGATGAGGAGCATTCAGCACAACAGGTATCCGATATTTTTATTTCCTCTCCTTGGTATTCTGATACTATATATGTACTTCAAAATTTGTCTTCACCTCCTGGGATGCCCCGAAATAAAAGTAGGACATTGAAATTGAAAGCTGCCAAGTTTTGTATCCTAAATTCTGCATTATATTGGAGGGATCCCGGTGGAATGTTGCTGAATTTTTTGGTCAAGGAGGAAGCCAAAAAAGTTGTGGAGGATTTTTAGAGGTGACTGCGGAGGCCATTTGTTTTGGAAAACTACAGCAAATAAGATTCTAAGGGCAGGTTTTTATTGGCCTTCGTTGTTTTCAGATGTATATAAAGTTGTTAAGAATTGTCACGAGTGCCAAATTTTTCAAGGAAAACAGAAATTACAGCCATTGCCTCTCAAACCAATTGAGGTCAGCGCACCATTTCAGCAGTGGGGCTTGGATTTTATCGGCAAAATTCATCCGGCATCGTCAGGACAGCATAGATGGATATTGACAGCTACAGATTACTTCACAAAATGGATTGAAGCCATTCCCACCCGGCAGGCCACGGATGCAGTAATTATTTCTTTCCTTGAAAATAATATACTGTCACGTTTTGGCTGTCCTAGTAAGTTAATCACAGATAATGCAGCAGCATTCAAATCAAAGAGAATGGTTGACTTTTGCTACAAATACAATATCATCTTGGGGCATTCTACCGCCTACCATCCGCAAGGAAACGGGCTGGCAGAATCTTCAAATAAGTCCTTGGTAGATATCATTAAAAAGTTGTTGGAAATCAATAAGAAGAGCTGGCACAAAAAGTTAGTGAATGCACTGTGGGCTGATAGGGTAAGTCAGAAAAAGTCAATTGGCATGTCTCCTTTTGAGTTGGTGTACGGGACAGACGCGGTGTTTCCTACTTCGCTTGCTATTCCGGTGGTCAAATTGCTTCAAGAAACTGGTAGTGAGGAAGATCCCATGCAGAGGCGGATTAATCAAATGATTCATTTACAGCAGACACGGGAGGAAGTACTTCAAAATACTCTCAAGTTGCAAGAGCGCATAAAGAAGATTTATGATAGGAAGGAAAAACCAGATGATTTCCAAATAGATGATGTGGTTTTGAGGTGGGATGCTCGGAATGAAGACAAAGGGAAGCACGGAAAATTTGAAAATTTATGGAAGGGTCCCTACAAGATCGCAGCGTATCGTGGCCAAAATGATTTTCTTCTCAAAGAAATGAACGGAGATGATTACCCCAGAGGGTCGGTCAATGGTCGGCTGCTAAAGAGGTACCATGTCTGAGCATTTTCTGCTCTTGTCACCATCATTGTACATACCGTTTTACTTTTGTTTTGTCGCATGTGTGTACTGATATTTCATCTTCAGTCTGGGGCCCGCAGTGAAGGCTATAATTCTAGAGATGAAGGTTAATTGGTTTGAGGTTTGTTAAGTTGTTTTTTATCAGTCCATTTTCTGTTCAAAATTGAGTCAGTTTGGGTCAAAGTTGTGTCCAATTTTCAGTCAAATTTGCAGTCAATAAAGCTGTCAAAGTTCGTGTCAAATGTGAAAATAATGACTCCATCGCCCAATGGTTAAAAGCACTGGTTTTCTCTCCCAGAGGTCTGAGGTTCTTGGCATCTCCAAGGAGCTACCATCCCCATTGGAGCCAATGTTAGAGTCGGTCTACTAGCCCTTCACCAGAGATCAAAGCTCTTTGCATTTCATGGTTAGGTGTCCCATTAGTGTGATCAGTTGCATTCCGTTAGGCATGCCATAACTCTGGTGGAGTAGTTTTGTGTCATTTATTCCCCTCGTGTTTGGCACTGCTGGTTCAGGTCTTTTTAAGTAAATAAAGTCTTCAAGGGTCATTCATCATCTTGTTTTAAATTTCGAGGTCTTAGGTCTAGGGTTGAGTCAATTTTGTCTTAAGAAGTCATAAAGGACCAACAGGCCAGAGGGATGTCCTTCATAGAGCATCATTTCAATAATTCTCATCATTGTACAGCTAAATTTGGACTTTGTTTTCAAAACTCTATTTTTGAAAAACACAAGTCACTATCTCGTTTTTGTAAAAAATTGTCAAAATTTCAAGTTCTCCAAATGTTGAAGCACAGCCTTGGTTTCCTTTGCCAAAGAATTTCAGAGCTATCCCTGCAAAAATCATCAGAAGAAATCATTATTTCAACCAATTTATTTTAAAAAGTGAAACCAGAAGTCAGAGCCTATTAATTCAAAAAAGTGTCAATACTCAAACATTACAAAGTGAGTTTTGGTCAAGTAAACATTAAAAAGGAGCCTATATAAGCACATTCCTCTTCATTAACACCTCATTCATCTCTTACAAGCAAAGTGGATCCTTGCAAAGGCGATTTCACAAACCAGTGAGCGAATCGGGCAGTTCCAAGGGCGCGCTACGCATCAGCGCGATTTTCTTAGTGTAATTTTGTTCAGGCGCTACGCACCAGAGGGGCGCTACGCGTTGGGCAAGGTGTGCTACGCGTTGGGTTTTTTGCCCAGTGACTTGCCAGCAAGCTCTCAAATTCTCTCTTAACTCAAGAAAAATACAAGTAAGCTTCTTTTCCATGGCTAGTTTCAGTTTTCCAAGATGAATGTGAAAGAAATATGATAAAGATGCCATGAAAATTAGAAGTAAAAACCCTAAATTGTTGTGTGAAATTTAAAGACCTGGTTTGTGCTAGGGTTTCAAGGTGTTATGCTGTCCAAGGTTTTCCCATTTTGATCCTTCTTTTCCCCACATTCACTAGCATTCTCCTTAAAATTGCCCATAAAATTCTATAATATCCCTCCACAAAATCCAAAACCCTACATTATCATAATTTCCTATGCCCTTGCCCTTCCCTAAATTCCTTGTTTATTTTTATTTTCCCTAATTCCCTCATGTTTCCCTTTCCCTAACAATTCCCTTGTATTTATGTCCCCTTGGTAACAGCATTTGAAAAAGTCAAACAGCAATCAATTGTGTGTACAGTCAGCATATACATTTCAGCCATCCTGTCTTCAAAACTATGTCAGAAACTGAATCAGATTATGAGCAGAGTTATGACAGTGATTCAACACCAGAGATAGAAGTGCCAAGGAGGCATCACAAGGGCGGTAAAGGTGGTCGGCATGTCAGGGAGGAACCCACTTCTTTGGTTCATTTGCAAGCTTGTCCACTTGCAATGAACTGTTTTCAGTACCAATCATGTTTTGGATATTGTGAGCGGACCTCACAAATTCAACATCACAGAGAACTAGCTCGCTTGTTTGTCCTACATTTGCAGAATGGTCATGTGAACCTTGCAGGAGTGGACTTCACCCTATCACCCGAGATTGTTGCTCAAGCCACCGGGATACCAAATGTAGGGGAGGAATGGAATAAGCGCCAGCAGTTAGACAGATTTCACTATGAGCCATATATCAAACCCGGGTGTATGAGACACTTAACTGCTGTTTTTCCTTTCAGATTCCTAAGGGATGAGTATGCACCGTTGATGAGACTCATTATTCGTTATTTCACTTGTGAGGGCAGATTTTCACGTCTCTATTCATACCATATTCGTTTGTTGATGCATGTCACAAGGGTACGAATGATGAACATTCCTTTTTTCATGTGTCACAATATAGAAAGGATGGTGCCCTTGGTACAAAGGAAGAGCCCAACACAGCAGCACAAGAGTATTTATCATTATGCACTGATTAAAATCATAGTGATGCATCAGTTGGCACAGCAGGGTATTGCTTGGGAGGATTTCATTTCTCGCGACTTTTTCACGGTACCAAGGCCACCTCCTGAGTTTGTCCATGATGAGGGAGGTCTTTCACATTAGTTTGACATTCCAGAGCCCGAGCATGTCAGCACTCTAGCATGTATTACATATCAGAGAGGCCACAGGGCCTTATTTGCATCTGCACGGCGAGTATTATCTCCACATCAGGTGGAAGGGGTCTCGCCTTCTTCATCAGCACAGCGAGTGTTATCTCCACTTCGTGTAGAAGGGGCCTCGCTTTCGACAGCAGCACAGGTACAGGTACGGGACAGAGGCAAGCAACCCATGTTTGATGAGGGACCATCAGGAGATCCGGACATAGATATTATCGACCTTGGTATCAGCTCTCCTAGCGCGGAGCTAAAGGAGATCATTCAGCAACAGAAGGCTGAAAATCGCTTGTTGCAACAGAAATTGGAAACGGCCAATTGGAAAATCAACTACTTGGAGCAGCGTAACAAGCAGCTAGAAGATGAACACACTCTTTATGAGTTGCGGCGAATCCGAGAAGACCGAAACTCGACCCGCAAGAGACCCGATGATTTGACACCTATTGAGCGAGAGACTATGCTTATCCGGGTGAACACTCATTTAGAGAAATTGTTAGCCAAGGAAAACAGAGACAAAGATATGCTCCACCATATGAAGAATCATTACTGGGCCCGCATGCATGTTTGCAAAGCGAAAATTAAGATCCTTAAGAGGCGATTGAGCAAGGCATTAAAACGGCGAAAAAGGCCCGATCCACTCCAAATTTTGGCTGAAGCCTCCATGAAGGAGCATGGTACTTGATGATACACCCCCAGCTCAAAATTCAGAAAATTTGGAGAACTTTTGGTCAATTTTGAAATTTTTGTGTTAAAAACAGGTTTTTGCCCTCAACGCGTAGCGCGCCGCGCGCTACCCTGAAGATGGGGAGGTCCAATTCACAAAAGGTCTGCATTTTTGGATTTTTCATGATGAAATACACCTTCTCAGCCACTGCCAAGACATTTCATCAAGTTTTGGGCCCCCAAAAGGTCAAAAACATGCAAAAAATGACCTTACTGCCCCTTTTTGGACACACTGGAAGTAGTCTTGGGAGAATGAATTTTTGGAGGGGCAAATGGGCACCAAATTGCAAACTTCCACTTGGGTGGGAAAGGAGACATCTAGACCTTTCCAACAAGCCCACCTGAGCTCAATTTGGATGCCAGGAAGTGCCCCAAAAGTGAGCTGAAAGGCGCGCTACGCGTAGGGTTTTGGCCTGCTACGCATCAGGGTATTTTCTAAGTTTTTCATCTTCAGCACAGGAAAACGCAACTATTTGACCAGTTTTGACTTTTGATGGGATTTTTCACCCTCTTTGATGTAATTAATGTATTTTCATGTTGACATGACACTTATTTACCTATTCTAGAAGATTCATTCATAAAATAGCAAAAAATTAATGAATGAATTGGTTTCCTAGCTTATAGAGGCAAGTTGTTTTGACTGCCTAAATTATAGTGCTTCATTTAGAATTAGTTGAAACAACTCCTAGGATGATGAGCTCGACCCCTAGAGGCAAGGGAATGTGTTAGCTTGCCTATATTATGTATTTTCTTAGTCATTTTCATGGTTGGACTCTGGAGGGATAAGCTTAGACTGTATTACACTTTGTATCTCTGCAATTTTGGCAAAGGAAAGACCAGGGTTTTGCAGCACTATTTGGGATTCCTGTGGTTATTTGTGTTGATGGTGTGTTACTCTCATGTACTTGTTAGTTTTTTATGTGTATCATTTTCCTACTATTCTCTTTTGCAAATTAAGCAAATGAAGTGTTAAGGTAGAATTCATGGTTTTCTATGCTCTGCCTTTAAGTTTGCTTAATATATATGTTTTCATCTGTTTAAGGAGAACTCCTGAAATTTTCTTGCTCTCCTTAGCTCCTCACCAGTCATACCATTCCATTCAATTCCTTTAAAGGCATCAAAACAATCACCTACCTTGCCCCAAAAAGACCTCTGCAAAAACTGTGTCTCATCCCCGCACCCAAAATTGCCTTGCCCTATTGTCCAACAAAACCCTAAAAATTTGAAATCAAACTTTCCCTATCAATTTACTAGCCTAAAATCAGTATTCTTTATTGGTCATCTTAGCCCCTTTGAAGACCTTTTGCCGAGATAGACCCGAAGAGAGCCCTCTCCTGTCCTCGTAGGGCTAGCTACGAGGCTGAGCTTGGTTTGATGTTGCCTTGAGTTTTTGCCTTCCTCAGCTTGAGGCAGTTTCGAGAGCTAACAATACCCAAGATAACAGACGCATAAAATAGGAAATAAATACACAAAAATGATAGGAAACTTCTCTTTATTAATACTTCCAACTGTTACAGACTCAAATCGCCCTGCGCACTCAGCTGCAGGGGTCTGCGCACTTAGCTACGAACTATTAGGCCTATGCGCACTCAACTGTAGAGCCTTCTCCTACTCTACAACCCAAAACTAGACTTTACACTTCAGATGTATCTCGCACATATCATATGTTCTTCATTTTCATTATGCTATCAAACTGCTTAGAGCCTCGTTATATTTATACAATCCCATGGTCTGCGGACCATGGGTAGATCTCTATAGCTGATATTACAATAACAAAATTTATGGCCTATGACTCTTTAACAAACTATGCGCTCCACGCCTGTTATCACTCAGGTTGTCCTTAAGCTCCGGAAAAGGATACGACCGAGGTAACCACAGACCAACTTTGGACTGCAGGTTCTAGCCAACTTGCAATCAGAGAGGGCTCTCTCTTTTAGATTTAGCTTTGTTGAAAAGGATTTTAGGCTAGGTTTTGAGTTCAGAGGGTTTTTGTTTTGTTTTTGGTTGGAAAATTGATGTTTTCAGACAGAGAGGCAAGGCATAGTCTGGAAGTTTCAAACCATTGGGCGTGGAGTCGAGGAGGAGAACTGCTGGTGCATTTCTTCGGTCACAAGAGAGGAAAAATGGAGCAAGATAGATGCACATGAAACAATATTTCAGGTTTAAATGATGGAAAGAATGCTAAGTAATGAGAGGAAGTTAAGAATCTCTCAATCAACTTAACAGATGGGGGTAACAGAGCTCTACCTAGGGGCAGTAAAGAATCCCTAGATAATTGGAAAACACAGGTGAATCGGGGTAGATATGAGCCCGGGGGAATTCACATTCATAACCAATTCATTCAAAGGAAAACATAAAGAAACAGCAGAAATTGAGCATAGAGTGTACTTAAACAAATTCTAAGTTATTCTTTCTTTCTGCTATTTAGATAGTGGTAAATAATAAACAGAGGTAAGATGCACTTATTGCTTCAGACTGCAGCAAAAGAATTCCATCTTCATATCTCCAAAAGCATTCATTTGCAACAAACAGTTTTCTCTCCAAGCTTTCAGCAATCTTTGATTATAGAAAAAACCCAGGTATACAATGCGAGTCTCTAGTGAAAATTCTCAATTTTCCAACCCTTAAAACAGTGCAGAGGGTGGTATATATAGGAAAAACTCTTCTACAAGTGCTTTTATTACATCTTGACCTAAATAGGTCGTAAAGAATGATTAATTGACCTAACTCTATCTGAAATAAATGCATGAAGATAACTCGGGCTGCGCTAGGGGCGGTCGTATCAAAACTGAATAAATTGTGTTGTCCTCGGTGGCTTGGTGCAGTTCTTCTTGCAATAACTGTGTATGGGTTTCTGGTCCTTTGCTGTGCGGTGGCTTTGAATGCCTTAATTGTGATTTGAGGGCAAGGATGGGCTTACGCCTCCTGACTTGAATTTTCTGAGGGACTCATTAATGTACAGGTGCTTCGAGCCCCTAAAAAATCTTCGGCTGATACTCTTTGGCTCTTTTTCTTTCTCTGATACTCTCTGACAAATGACTTGGGTCACTTTTCTCCTTTGCTGTGGGTCTAATCACAAATTAATGGCCACTGTTCGGCCTCTGTTTCCTCTAGAACTGTCTTCTGCTCCTTCCGGCGAGCTTCGCGAAGAAAAATGGGTCATTCGGCGCCTTTTGGGCTTCCTGGGGGCTGCAAAATGAAAAGATTCCCTAAATATTCCCCATTCTGGCCTAATATATCAAGCGATGAGCGATTTGGCACAAATCGCTCATCAAAAACTGCCTCAGAAACTGATTCCGGGGCTCCAGAGTGCGATTTTTGCCTTCGCACCAAAAAAGTGATGATGACGTCAGCGTTGGGACCTCGTACGGCAGTGAAGTCAGCGATGATGTCAGCATGATGACATGGTGAGATGACGACAGCATGATGATGTCATCACGTACGGAGGTGACGTGGCAGTACGGCGGCTCTGAAGATGTGGCAGGACACGTGGCAGGTGACTCGGCAGTACAGTGGCAGGAGGGCCACGCAGGCGGATAATGTGTCATGGTGACTGGGCAAGGGGGTGACGCAGGCAGGTGACGTCACCAGGCAGGGGGCGGTTTCTAGTTTTGGGGCGCACCGCCTTTGGGCATGAGCGGTTTTGTTAGAGGGGGCTCTGCCACAGCCCAGGAGGTGATGCGTGGCGGGAGTACGGCGGCAATACCACCCATCTCTCGGACGCTAACCTTCGGGCAGTTCGGAGATGGGACGGCCCTCCAACTGTCGATCTGGGCGCAGGGCGATCGGACGGCTGGCGGCGATGGTGAGGCGGCGGGGGTATACGGGCGGGGAATATGCGCAGAATATTCCAAATTTAATAACGCGCGCAGGTGGTTTAAACTTAGGGAAAGTGGGTTATGGGGTTTAAAATGGGCGGGTTACGATATTTATAGTTAGGGCGTAGGGAAAAGGGGTAGAACATGGGTTTTTTGCGCGCGGGTTTAACAATTTATGCCCGAAACTTAGGATAAGGGGGAAAAAAGTGGGTTTTTGAGGGTTTTAGGGCTAGGGAAGAGGCTGTTAGCATGACCAGGTGTCATCTAACCCCTGTTATGACTCGGATGGGCTAAAAACAGCCCCGGATGGACCATTTTTTCCCGGACTTATAAAAAATATGGCTATATTGCCAGGGAGGGGATATTTACATAGGGGAGTTTTATATACATTCTTTTAGTAGGAGAAAGGGGAAGACTGATAGGGAGTTATTTAGTAGAATTAGTGGTTAATATGGTGATGATAAATAGGCGCTAAGGTCAGAGACCTTAGGCTAATTTTGGGGAAAAGAATTTGAAAAGAAATAAAATCCTTGAGTGAAGCAGATCTTCACCAAGGCAACTGATATGGATGATGATGAAACTAAGAGGAATCAAGCAGATCTTTACCTCTTTGGGAAGTTAGTAAGTGACTTAGGGAATTAGAAGAAGGGGGAGTTAGTGATGTCCACCTTTGAGCTCCTTTGAATGAAAATTTCCTGCATTATGATCCTGAAAAATATACACTTAGTAGCACAAAATTGATCATAAGTCATTTTTCTGCAACCTCTCAGCTACCTACCCAGCCTACTCACCTAACATTTTTTTCTTCTTTTTTTGGTTTGGGTGCACTTAGACTTGCAGACCCAGATTTACAATTTTTCTTTTGAATGTTTCCTATCTAGCTCTACACTTATTTCTGCCAGGGCCCAGATTAAACAGTTGGGTCCCTTTGATTCTCTACCTATCTACAAATCTGCCAAGATTAAACTGTTTGGTCAGATGCATTCTCTATATTCTAAAACAGGAAATTGAAACCTAGGGAGACCAAGATTAGATTGTTTGGACCTCCCTTTAAAACTCTTCAAAACTGGGACAACTCATAAAAATTGGAAAACAGCAGTGCATTTGGACTAGCACCCTCCATGTCAGCTTGTGGAAATATGGAACACTGCAGCCTGCAAAGTATGACATATTTGGCATGTAAAAATGTCAATCATGAAAAATGAAACCCTGTTGCAATAGGAGGCTAACAGTGGCTCCACTTGGGGATGGCTTTTCCTTGTGAAAAGTCAAGAATAGCAGGTCAGACTGCATTGATCTTCTGTGGTTGTTGTAGACTGGAAACATTTGTTCTGGATGCTAAAAATATAACTTTGAACTATGAACAACCTCCTCCTCAACTGAATTACTGTGAATTGTACAGCATCGCCTGCTTTCTTCTGCGTGCTTGATAATTATGTACAATGCTGTTGGAACATGCCTTTGATTGCGGATAGTTCTTTTCTACCATGAATTTCTTGTAATGTGACAGTTTTCCTTTTGTTGTTTTGCTGAAATTGGTGCAAAGACAAAGTTTTCAGAACTGGGGCACTTGCATCAGCTACGTCTTCACAGAATTTACTACTGTTCTTTAAACAATCGGCCTTCTTATACAAAAATAAAAACAGAGTGGTGATATACACAAATAAGACTGTACAAAGATATATACAAAACTGCATTGTGTCCCTTAAAAGGGATCATGGTAATATTTCAGCATACGGCCATTGATAGGGCCTTCTTCAGCAGAACAATCCTCTACAGATCTGAGAAAATAAGTGTTATTTCCCTGAACAGCAGGAATAACCAATGAACCTCTCCATAGAAAATAAAACTTGACATGTTTGCCCTTGTCTTCCCTTCTTGAGTCCCATCTTAGAACTTTGTCACCAACATTGAAATCCTCAGCCTTAGCTCTCTTATCAAACATCTTTTTGAGCTTTTCTTACACAATTTGAGCTCTGTCATAAACTTGTTCTCTGGTTTGTTGCAAATGGATGGTCTGATTGATTCTTCTTTGGATGTCATTTGGTTCAGCCTGAATCTCTTGTAACAGTTTGATAATAGGAATGCCCAGGGATGAAGGAAATCTAGCCTCCATGCCATATACTAGCTCATAAGGGCTCATCCCAATTGATCTTTTGCTTGAAAGTCTGTCTGCCCATAGGGCATTTACCAGTTTTTTGTGTCAGTTCTTCTTGTTTTCTTCCAACACTTTCTTTATGATGTTGATGAGGCTTTTGTTAGATGATTCGGCCAAGCCATTACCTTGAGGGTAATAGGCTGTGGAGTGGCCCAAGGTAATATGAAATCTGTGGCAAAAATTGATCATATTTTTGGACTTAAAGGCAGCGGCATTGTCAGTGATGATTTTCTCAGGGCAGCCAAATCTAGAAAGGATATTGCACTCAAGAAATTGGATAATGATGGTGTCATTGGCTTGTCTACAGGGAATGGCTTCAACCCACTTAGTGAAATAGTCGGTGGCTGTTAGGATCCATTTGTGTTGGCCTGAGGAAGAGGGATGGATTTCTCTAATGAAGTCAAGACCCCATTGTTGAAAAGGTTGTTCGGTTGAGATGGGTTTAAGGGGCAGGGGTAACAGCTTTCTCTTGCCCTCAAAAATTTGGCATTTGTGACATGACATGGCAAACTTCTTTACATCTGTAAAAAGACAGGGCCAATAAAAAAAAGCCTTATGATTTTATCAGCAGTGGACTTCCAATATAGATGTCCTCCACAGTCACCTACATGGAATTATTTCATGACATTGTTAGTTTCATTCAAGGTTAAACAATTAAGCAATATACCTTCATGATGTCTCCAAAATAATGCACCATCTATAACACAAAACTTTAAAGCCTTCATTTTCAAAAATCTTTTCTTGGTTCTGGACAATCCTGGGGGAGCACACACGTTTAACAATACAAAGCATATATCAACGTACCATGGGGATTGTATAAATATTTCACTGATTTGTGGAGTCGCCAGCTCCGGTTCATTGTCCAGCTGGTTAATCTCTAAGGCTTGAAAATTTGTTTCGGACATCAGTTTAGCTAAACCTTGTCCCTTTATCAGCTTGGTTGATTTTATTTCTATGTCATATTCAAGGATGTTTGCAATCCACTTGCCTCTTTTGCCTTCTAATCCCTCTTGAGTCAATATGTCCTTTACAGCAGCATGTGGGACATAGGCAATCACGTGTGAATATAAAATGTACACTCTGAAATCCTTAATGGCCTTAACAAGTGCGTAGGCCTGCTTTTCCATTATTGGGTACTTCAAAGGGGCATCTCTTAAGGCTCTGCTGAAAAAAGCGATTGGTTTTTCAGCTCCCTGTTCATCCTTTTGCAAAAGGACAACGGCTATAGTGTGATCAGATGCAAACGAAAATATGATAAAATCTTTGTCAAACTGTGGGCTAGTTAGGACAGGGGTTTGTGTTAAGGCTGATTTGATACTCTCGAATTCTTGCTTGGTTTCAAGAGACCATTTTACCTTGGCATCCTTCTTTAACATGTTGCTTAACAATCTTATCAGCTCAGCTAGATTTGGAATAAATCTTCTCAAGAAGTTGATTTTCCCAAGGAATGCTTGTAGCTCTTTAATGTTTCTTGGAAATGGGATTTGGAGGATGGCTTGTATTCTTTCGGGATCAATTCTGATCCCATCCTTTGATATGATGTGGCCAAGTAATTTGCCTTCTTCAAGGCCAAACAGAGACTTCTTAGGGTTCAAGGAAATGCCATATTTCCTACATGTCATGAAAAATTTCCTGAGATGCTTGAGGTGTTCTTCATCAAATTTGGAAAGTGGGGTTAAGTCATCAAGGTAGACAACTAGGAAGTCATGTATTTCTTTGGTGAAAGCAATATCCATTGCACGTTGAAAGGTAGCACCAGCGTTTTTAAGACCAAATGGCATCTTTACATACTTAAATGTTCCCCAGGGTGTGGTAAAAGTTGTTTTGTCTTGGTCGTCTGGGTGAACAAGTATTTGGTTGAAACATGAAAACCATCTAGCAAGGAGATTCTATATGATCCCACTACCCTTTGTAAGATGTGGTCCATTTTAGGCAAAGGGTAATGGTCTTTTAGGGAGGCTTGGTTTAAATTTCTGAGATCTACGCAAAGTCTAATTTCACCTGTCTTTTTTCTCGTAGGAACAAGATTGGACACCCATTCAGAAAATCTGATGGGTGCTATGATGCTTGCTTCAAACATCCTCTTTACTTCCTTCTCAATCGGGGGAAGAAGCATAGGGTTAATTCTTCTAAGTTTCTGTTTGAATGGCTTCTGGTTTTGTTTTAAAGGAATGGTGTGTTGGATCACCGAGGTGTCATAGGATTTCAGATCCTCATAGCTCCAAGCAAATACATCTTTGAACTCTTTGAATAAGTCAATGTACTTGGGCTTTTAATCAGGTGGTAAATTTTTGGACAGTTTGATCATTTTTTGCTTTTCTGTTGTCCCAATGTTGTGTTCCTCTATATCAGTGTTTAT
This sequence comes from Pinus tabuliformis, assembly GCA_031772625.1. Classification (NCBI taxonomy): domain Eukaryota; kingdom Viridiplantae; phylum Streptophyta; class Pinopsida; order Pinales; family Pinaceae; genus Pinus; species Pinus tabuliformis. The sequence continues at coordinate 207,096,977 of CM062806.1, read as the reverse complement.
GGGCTGCAATTTTGGATTTCTTGGCACGTCATTAGCATCAAACATGTCTTCTAATGGGGTTAGGCCAGCAGGCAGAAAGTTATCCTTTAAGTCAATGATGTCTGCCTCTGTTTTGGCTATATCTTCCAAGTGTATTTGTTTCAGGTGTTCTATGTTTTCTTCATCAAAAATAGTTGGTTTTAGGATTTGCTTGACTGTTGCAGCTGTTATATCTTGCTGATTTTCATTTGTTTGGTGTTGGGAGCCATTCATAGCATCCATGTCGATGTTAATATTCGAAAACTCATGCTCAAGGGTGAGGAAATTATTAATCTGGGCATCATTTTTGAATACTTGCCAATCTTTAACGTTATTTGGGACAGCGGGCCTATGTTTTATTTCAGCTGTACTAGCAAAGGTGGCTAGGCTGTGTGCATGAATGTTGTGATTTCTGGAAATCTTGTCAAGCTTGAATTCAATGAATGCCTGGAGTATATTAGTAGCAGCGGTCCTATAGGCTCTCATTTTGTTGTCATTGGTTACAAAATTGCCTTTCATATGTTGTATGATTAAATCAGAGTCTCCTAAAATAGACACTTTTGCAGCTCCTAGAGCTTTGAGGAGTTTAAGGCCTAGCAACAGAGCCTCATATTCTGCCATGTTATTTGTGCATTTAAAATTCAGCCTGTAGGCATGACCTTTTGCATGGTTGTTATATGTATTTTCAATCCAGACACCTGCCCCTGCTCCTAACTTGTTAACAGAGCCATCAAATTCTAAATACCATGTGATTTCCTGCTTGTGGTTGATTCCTAAAGTGTCAGTCAGCTTAGGATTGGGCAGATTCGAAACTTCTGTTTGGGAAAGTTCTTTTAGTATGTTGGTTGCATTAGCTGTTGTGACAGTTTCATCAGTGTGTGCAACTGACTCTTCGTTGATGTGTGCTTGTTGCTCTAGAGTAAAGGGCTCATTATCAATTGGAGAATTTGTATCATCATTAAACAAAATAAAGGAATCCATATCAGAGTGGATTGAGTAAATGGGAAAATTTTCAGGCTTGCTCTCACTACTTACTACATATTTCATGAGCGTTTCCCTATATAGTCTCTTTGGTTGCCCAAAGACTGAAATGGTGGCATAGGAAAGGTCTAATTGAAGGGATCCTTGGAGCTTTACTCCCCATGATCTTGACAGGAGCATACCGTACTTCGGTGGAATTTCAGCAACCACTACATCCATGAGGATGGTCTTGTTGGGATATTGGACTAAGGAGACACACAAGTCTTTGATGAGGCCTAGACATTTCACTTGACTTGAGTCAAATGAGTATAAATCTTTGTAAGGTATTGTAACATCAAGATTCAGTTTTTCCATAACTGCTCTGGGCATAAGATTGTGCGATGCCCCTGAGTCAAACATAGCGTTGTGCAAAACTTTGTCATGTATATGTAAACTGACATAAAAGGGTGGGACCGGTCCATGTGTTGATTTTCCATTAACTTCTGGGCCAAACAGCAGCTCTGGGGTGTCGTCTAAAACATTTACATCATCCTTAACCTTTGTCATTTGAAGTGATCTTTGAATTTTCTTCCTATAGACATCGTGTTTGGCAAGTTCTGAGAGGGGAATGGATATTTTTAACTTAGCTATTTCTATCTCTAAATTAAATGGCTTTTCCATTGGAGTCTTGGTGTTGATAATGGCAGTTTTTTCTGTTTCATTTGAATTGTTTGCGTTTTTCTCTTGTTTATCAGCGTTATGGGAAGTTTTTGCTTGCGGTTTTTCAACTTCAGAAAAGTTTTTTGGAACCCTATTCAAGCTTTATTTCGAGGAAGAAGGCGGCAAAGGCTGATCTTTGGAAGGTTGTATTTCTGTTATGTCTTCTACAGTCACTTGATGCGGGTTTGGAACAGGTATATCAACTGGTTCTGTTATGACAGCCTTGCCTTTAGTCTTGTTGGGTTGTTTGCTTTCCTTTGTTTTACTAGGTTTGGAAATATCAATGGTCCTAGTTATCAGCTTATATTGTTTGTGTACTTCATACACAACGGTATCATAACCTTGTTTAAAATCAAAAGACTCGCCAGACCTAATCTGAAACTGATTGTAATCGGGTTCATTTTGGTCTTCTTGGGACAGGACAGTTTGGTGCTCGCCCTTTAGATCCATTAAGTTCATGTGAGTGTCCTCTATGGGTTCACTAGAAGTAGATCCTTCAACATAATTATCTTGGAAAGGGGGTCTTATATCATGGTCTTGGCTAGGCCTACCAGCATTTGTGTTCTGTGTTTTCCTAAAATTTGGGTTCCTTATGGTATTAGACTGTTGTCCTTCCCATGATGCTTTTCTCTCAACATTTTCTACTCTTTCTCCCAGCCTTTGCAGGCCACTGATGATAGCATCAAGCTTTTGATCAAAAGCTGAGGGTTCTTCCTTAAAGGTGGTTCTTCTTTCCATTCTAGCTCTGTTTCTTTTGGCAATTAAATTGGCTTCTACGTTGGCAGCAACATTTTGCATGTCCGCAAGGGTCTGAGGAGCTCTTTCTTTTAACTGGTATGCCATATCCGGGTCGAATCCATCGGGAAATTTGTACAAGTCAAGGTCAAGTGGAGGCCTTAAGTTCTGTGGTATTGCGTTATATACATTATTGAATCTTGCACAGTACTCCAAAATAGTCTCTTGAGGACCTCGTTTGATTGTATCATATTCAGCTAGTATGCGCAAGGGGTCTTTCTTTTTCTCCCATCTGTTGGTAAAGGATTGGTAAAGCTCATCTGGGGTGGTTATGGAATTTGCAGCAAGTGATCTGAACCAAGTTCTTACATCACCTGTTAAACTCTGAACAAAAATTCTCATTCTTACATTATCATCATCTATCTCGTAGTTTTCAAAATAGTCTTGCATCTTTTTGGTGTGCTGAAGGGCTGTGAGAGGACCGGTGCTGTCAAAATATGTGATTTTAGATTGGTACTCTTGAGGTAAAGCCCCAGCATTAGCAGGTAATTGCAAGGGTGCATATCTATTAGCCATATTGGCAGGTATAAGTGGAAAAACGGGGATAAATGGGACAACTGGAGTAACGGGGATCACAGGAGTAACTGGAATGCTGGAAACAACATTAGTGTTAGTATGTACAGTGAATGAAGGTGTGGAAGGAGTACTACGAGATGTAGATGATGAACTAATGGAAATAGGGGTTGAACGGAACAAAACCTTGACAGGAGTCAGAATACAACTAGGGTAAGCTGTTTCAGGGCTCAAATCAGCAAAATTTTCCAATCTTTCTTGCTTCCTAAGTGTCATGCGGAAAGAGTCAATTTTGCGGACAAAACCAACCTCCCTAGAAGCTTAAGGCTTTCTAGTGACAAACAAGACAATTAAGATTAATCCTTCTCTAAATATGCATTTACCATATAAGAAACCAAGTGTTTAGATCCTACCTGTAGTCCAACGTTGTTGTAGTAGTCCAGCCTCGTCGATCCAGATGAGCTCCTCCTTCTCTTCGAAACCTGTGTTCACTAACAATCAAACGATTAAATAGCACCTGAATATCTCATAAAATAAAACATATTTAACATAAAGACCAAGGAGTATATGAAACAACTCATAAATAACAAATTGTTGAGAAGAATGGACTTATTTGTATTAATAGGAAACAAAAGAAACCATTACAACCTGAGCCTTGGTGTTGTGCAAGTTCCTCCCAGGGTCCAGCAAGATTTTTCCTTTACTTTGATCAGCTCACCCACTTCCAAATGAAACAAGAAGGATGACAATCTCTCCTCACAAGCTTCTACAAGGAAGTCCTAATCTCAGCAGCATCTACCCTTAGGAATGTTCAGCTTTCAACCTCCCCTCCCTCTGGCCCAATGCATGTATTTATAGTGCTGTAGAGGAAGTTAATCAGGTCCACCATCAACGGGATAAGCCCCTCTTTGGGTGGCTTAGCTCCCCTCTTGATGGGATAAGTTCCTCTTCCATAGGGATACATGAACCATCTGGAGGCGCTCCATACACGTCAAACAAGCTTCTAGAATGCTCTAGAAATGACCACAAGTAACTTTTTTGGAGTGAAACTTGCGCCTTTTGACCTTTACAGGAGTACGCACCCATTGCTTTACAGACAGAGTGTACAAGTACGCAGGTATTGTGAACTTGGGTTGCGTACACGTAGGTAAGGCTGATAGAAACTGCGTACCCAGAGATAATTGACTTTAAATGACTTTTCTCTCTTTCTTGGAGTTTGACATGGAAAGCAGAGGCATGAGACTTGCCAAGGAGGATAGTATGACAGTTGATAGAGCCATACTAACTGCAAATAGTCATGGTGACATTTTTTAGTGTAACAGATTGCCCCCTAAAGTGCAAAGCCTGAAGTAGATTTAGGGTTTCAAATCATCTAGGAAGGGTGAAGTACTTTATCATTTCAAGGATTATCTTGTGGAGAGCCTGGTCAGAACCTGCAAATATTCAACACAAAATACATATATAAGATGATATCATCGCTGAGGTAGGCATTCCCATACTCAGATTGAAAACTTTAACTAACAATCTAACTACTGCTCTGATACAGGAATAATTTCGCAGTACATCATAATCATAGACAAATGTAGACACAGTATGGACGCAACCATCTGTTTATGATTAGTCTACTATATAATGAATACAAAACTCCTCGCAGCCTGGATGGTGGAAACTAGATCCAGGGTCTTCATTTCTACTTCCCGAATTGGTACGATTCTATCCATGCGAATAAATGAGTTGATGTCGAACATGGTAGAAACCACTTGATTACCAGTCAATGATGTAAACCGTTAACAAGTGTGAGAGAGACTGTTAGTGTCGGTCTTGAAAGCCCTCCATCAGTGATCAAAGCTCTTTGCATTTGCATTAGTAGGTGTCTCATCAGTGGCAAAATTTGCATTCCGTTAGGCATGCCATAACCCTGATGGAGGAGCTGGTCTATTCATATCCCTTTTGGCTTTGCTGGATCAGGTCATATCAGGTCATTGAGTTTGTCAAGCTGCTCTTGTTTGGTCTTAATGTCAAAATTCTAGGTCTAGGGTTTTGGTCAGTTGTCTTAGCAAGGTCATGTCTCTGAAAGCCCTTAAGTGACCAGCAAGCCAGAGAGAGGATGGTAAACATGTTTCTTTGATTTTTTTCATCATGTACAGTTCATTTTTAACCTTGGATTTAAAAACCCTGTTTTTAAAGCCAAGGTCATGATAAATTTTGTAAAAAAGAATAAGTTTCCAAGAAATCTTCAAAAGGGCAGCAACAACCCTGGTCCCCTTGCCACAATCCTTCAGATGATCTCCCTGCAAAAAGAATCAGGTCAAAGCACTCAAAAGGTCAACTTCAGGATAAAGGAAACCAAGAAAATCAGTGTTTTTAAAAAGTGTCAAAATAGACTTTATAAAGTGGGTTTTTGGATGAAATTTTTTCAAAATGAGATTATAAAAGGTAATGTTCCCTCCTTTCACTCTCATTGTGCATTTCAAGCTTGCAAGAGAGATTGTGAGAGAGTGATAGGCAAAGGAGGCGAAATTGCAACGGTTTCGGGCAGTTTGCAGGTGCGCGACCCGTTCAGGCTTGTGCGCGACCTGTTGGGCGGTGCGCGACCCGTCCAGCGGTCTCCGGCAGTGTAAAATTATAACGGGTGCGACCCGTTGGGCTGTGCGCAACCCATCCAGGGCTGTGCACGACCCGTTCAACTGTCTGCCCTCAAACTTCAATCAAATTCCTTCATTCCACTTCAAATTTGCTCAATCGGTCGAGGTAGGCTCTTAATGCATGGTTGTTGATATTGGTGATGAAAATAAGGATGTGTGCTATGATTTCATCTTCTAAATTTGCAAATGAATGGATTAATGTGGCTGTTTGCTAATGTTTGTAAAATGCTATGGTTTTGTGACTGTTTCAAGTGTTATTTGTCCCATTTGGTCCCTTCCCTCTTTTCCTCTTTCATTCATAGTCATGCTTGCATCTCTGTCCCATATTATTTGTACATAAAATGTTGACTTTTTCTCCCATCCCTAAGCTATAAAACCCTACCCCTCTCACAAGCCACCCAAAGCCATAATTCCCTCTACCATACACATGCAAAAAATTAAACAAAAAGAAAAGATACATTTGTAAATAAAGAAAGAGTCATGTGAAAATAAATGTTGCTGTATATCTAGAGGCATGTACATAACCCCTATATACCCTTGACATCCCTTTGTCATGTACTCCTTAAGAACAAAAAGAGCAAAAATTTGCATTATGACACACATGAACTCCTATAAGCAAATTTGGTGTATGGTGTCCCTATGTCCCTATTGATACATGTATGCCCCTTCCATGTTCATTATCATACATGTTTTGTCCCATATGAGATGTTCTTTGCAAATGATTTCCCAATGTTAAAATGTGTTCCTATATGCATGACAATTTGTAAAGTTTCCCTTGAAAATTCCCTGTTATTATCATATATTCCCATTCCTTGTTAAGAAGTTCCCTCCCCTAACACTCCCCTCATGTTTTTTCCCCTTGAAACAGCATAGAGTTCAGTACTTTTGCAGGCAGAGGCAGCAGTTCAATTTGTCCTTCAGTTTGTCCATCTTGCTCCAAAACCATGTCAGATACCGAGACTTATGAGCAAGGTGATGACCATTCATCATCTACTGAGATTGAGGAACAGAGGAGGCCTCGTAGAGGGGGTAAGGGAGGTCATCATAAGAGGGAGGAGCCTACTTCTTTGGCAGAGTTACAGGCTTGTCCTTTGGCACTGAATTGTTTCCAGTACATGTCATGCTATCAGTTTTGTGAGAGGCTCTCTCAGATTCAGCATCATAGAGAGTTGGCCTGCTTGTTTGTCTTACACCTCCATGATGGACATGTCACTCTTGCAGGGGTGAACTTCATATTGACACTTGAGGTGATTTCAGAGGCTACAGGGATACCGAATGTGGGTGAGGTGTGGCCTAAGCGCAGACTACTTAATTTTGTTCACTTTGAGCCCTATGTCCGGCCATCATTTGTGAGACTGTTGACGGGTGTTTTCCCATTCAAATTTCTTCGGAGTGAGTATGCTCCCCTCATGAGACTTATCATGCATTATTTTACATGTGAGGGCAGATTTTCACAGGTGTATTCATATCACATTCGCCTGTTGATGCATTTCACCCGGGTGAGGATGATGAACCTCCCGGTCTTCCTGTTTCAGAACATTCAGAGGATGGTGCCCATGTTGCAGAGGAAGACCCCGGCCCAGCAGTACAGGAGCCTTTGTCACTATGGTTTGATCCAGCTTATAGTCTCTCATCAGTTGACTCAGCAGGGCATCTCATGGGAGGAGTTCATCTCCCGCGAGTTTTTCACAGTGCCACCTCAGCCACATCAGGAGGCCATTCATGAGGAGGGAGGACCATCTCAGCAGCCTGATGCTCCCATCACCCGACATGTTAGCTCCACTCCTATGGTCACCTATCAGAAAGGCCCAAGGGCCTTATTTGCAGTAGCTAGGCGAGTACTATCTCCACAGCAGGTGGAAGGGGTCTCGCCTTCATCTTCAGAGCAGCAAGTGTTATCTCCACAGCAGGTGGAAGGGGCCTTGCTTTCTTCGCCAGCACAGGTATTGCAGAGGGGCAAAGATCCCATGGTTCATGAGGATCCGGTGATTGATCTTGAGGTCAGTTCTCCTAGCCAAGAGGCAAAGGAGATCATTCAGCAGCTCAGGGCCGAAAATGATGTTTTGCAGCAGAGACTTGAGGGTGCCCAATGGACCATCACCTATCTAGAGCAGCGGAACACACAGCTGGAGGAGGAGAAGGCACTTGATGAGATTTGGGGGATTCGTAGTGACCGAGTCCTAAACCGTAGGAGGCCCGGTGACCCATTGCCTGTTGACCGGGAGTCATTGCTTATTCAGGAGAATGCCCACTTGGAGAGGTTGTTGGCTAAGGCAAACCAAGAGAAAAGGCTGCTGAGGAATATGAAAAACCACTATTGGGCTAGGATGCACGTTTGTAAAGCAAAGATGAAAATGTTCCAAAGAAGGTTGACCGAGGCCCTTAAGAGGAAGAAGAAGACCAACCCACTCCGCATCTTGGCCGAGGCTTCTCTCACTCATCATGAAACCCACTAGCCTCTTCACAGCATCAAGCACAAAATTTTTTGGAAGTTTTGGCTCATTTTTGGCATTTTTGGGCAATTTACAGGTTTTGGCTTCTCAACGGGTCTCACCCCCGGTGAGACCCTTTGTCATCGTAGCTCCGTTTTGCGAAAACTCAGCATTGTTGGATTTTTCATGCAAAGTTACACATGCCTATGGATGGATTTGAGTTTTCATGGAGTTTTGGGCCTCCAAAAAGTCAAAATACAGCCAAATTTTGACTTTCTGCCCTTTTTTTGAGCTGCAGAAGTAGTCTTGGGAGAATTGACTTTTGACTAGGCAAATGACCTCCAAATCCAAAAATTCCAGTTGGGTTGGAAAGTAGACTCAGAGACCTTTCCAACAAGCTATCCTGCACCTCATTCTGACACCGGGAAGGCCTCCAAACAGGGCTCCAAAGTGCGCGACCCGTTGAGGATGATGTGCGCGACCCGTTGAGGAATTTGTGCCAAATTTTACCAGTTCAGCCCAGAATTTGCAGTTTAGCTCCTGTTTGACTTGCTGAGGTCGATGGTGGTCCTCTTGACTGTACTTGTGGCACTTTTTGGGTACTTTTACTCTTGTTTTACTCTTCTAGAAGTTTCTCTCATGTAAAAGGGTAAAATTGACTGTATGAACTGGTTTCCAAGTTTTTAGAGGCAAGTTGTTTTGACTGCCTATTTTGTAGTGCTTAGTTTAGAAGTTGTTCAAACAGCTCCTAGGATAGTGAGCTCGATCCATGGAGGCAGGGAAAGAGGTTAGATCATCTATATTATGTACTTTCATGCTCATTTTCATGGTTGGACTCTTGAGGGAGGAACTATCATTGTATTATTCACTTGTATCTCTGCAATTTTTGGCTAAGGAAGACCAGGGTTTTGCAGTCATCTTTGGGATTCTTGTGGACTCATTGTGTTGATGGTGTGTCTCTTCATGTTATTGTAAGCTTTGTTATGTGATTCATTTCCTTTCTATACTGCTGCATATTAAACAAATGAAGTGATAAAGTTAGAATTCATGCTTGCCATGCTCTGCTTTCAAATTTGTTTAATTTCTATGTTTTCTGCTGCCTAAAGGGAATTCAAAGTCATTGTTTGCTCTCTTTAGCCTTCTTATCTTTCCTCCTAATCATCCACTTCAGTCAAAGACATCAATACAGGCTCCTACCTTGCCCCAAGGACCCCCCTATAGAAACTGTGTCAAATCCCCGCACCCTAAATTGCAGCTCCTCAATTTGCCACCAAAAACCCCAAAAACCCCCAAATCAACCTTTTAATCAGTTTACTAGCCTAATATCAGTGTTACCTTTGATTGGTCATCTCATCTCATTGAAGATTTGCCGAGATTGACCGGAGAGAGCCTTCTCCTGCCCCGTAGGGCTAGCTACGAGGCTGAATGGTTTGATGTAGCTTTGAGATTTGCCTTCTCAGCCTGAGGTGAAATTTCAAGTGCTAACAGAGACCACCAGTGATGTCAATGGTTCTCAAAGTACCCAGTGCAATCCATGAGATGTGAATGAATGAGTTGATGTCGAACACATCATGGAATCCTTCGATCGAAAGTCAATGATGTAAACTGTCGTCAAATGCGAGAAACCTGCCATTGATGCATGCAGACTTCAAGGTACTGACGATTTCTAAGTCATCTCTCTAGATAATGTGTTGATGTCGATAGAAAGCGACCCGTTGCAGGCAAGCCCACAACACAAAATCATAGTTCAAGTTGAATAAATGTTTGATGTAAGGACTGACTCAGGGATGGTCAAAGATGGATGACAAGTATTTTGCATATGAATGGTTTATTTGCAGAGACCTCTTGAACACATAACGACACGACAGATGGCTTGGCGACGATTGACCCAAAGTTGATACCCAGAAACGGTTGAAGACTTTCAAAGTGGTTTAATCAACTTTTAAGACAAAGGATTTCCTAACCCAGGTGAATGAAAAGTGTCGTGTTCAAGAGTGGTAGTAAAGTTCTTCTGTGACAAAGGATAACAAATAGGTTCATTCTTCTCTCTTTTCCCCCACCATTTCTGGCAAGTACCTCTTTATTTTTTACAAGCTTGAGGAGGATAACATATGCTTGATTATAAGCTCATCCTTCGGATGAGTCCAACTTAGTTTAGATTCAAACCCTAAGAAGGAGTGGTTCGTTCCTGTTTGTAATCGAACAGGTCCTTTACTGTGAAATTTTAACGAGTCCAGTATAGGAGAAACTCGGCGTTTTTCATTTTTAGAGAGTCTGAAAAAACTAAAGAAGACTCCAGGGTTGAACTTTTTCGTAAATTTGTGTCTCTCAAGCCCAAAAAAGTATAAAATAATACTTGAGAGAACCGCTTGATCTTGTGACCAAGGAGTACTTTCATGATTAGTGCCTCTGACCTGAAAAGTAAAAAGCGATCAAGGACACGTCGTTTTATTTCCAGTATCGAGTTTGAAACGACAAAAACCCGGCAATCTTTTCCTGTTTTTACGGTCAGAAAAGGGCTATAAGGGGACCGTCTTTTAATTCCGTTTTAATGAGTGTAAAAGAAACGCTCGGCAATCTTTTCATGTTTTAGGAGTCAGAAAAGGGCTTAAAAGATGACTCTGATGTTTTGGTTGGTGAAAAATGATGATTTTCTCTGAAAGTCCTTTTGTCCTGCACAAAAACAACACATTACTCATACCTGTTTAAGATAGGCAAAAATACATTGAAAAATATCTCTCCATGGTGAAAAATAAACAAACCTAGCATTCATTTATCCAAAAAACCTATAAAAAGACTTTTTTACCATGTCATTTTTACCATTTTACTGTTGAGGGAGAGAAAAGGGCTTTTGGCAAGAAACTTCTCGTGGACTTTGCGGAGAATCTGACCGTCGGAATCGAGCGTCGTCTCTTTCAGGTATTCCACAACATCCTCCTCTTTGTTTTCATCCGTTTAGAATTTCATTTTAAGCCCTAGTTTTATTTTTTGGGGGCTTTGGGGTTTTAAGATACGCCTTTCGGGGTACGCAGGTGCCCCATGGGCGACCTGCGTACCCCGACATTTTTGTTAATGGGAAAATGGTCGGAGTACGCAGCCCACCTTCAGAATAGCTGTGTACCGCCGCTCTGTTTCTGAACGCGGGGTGCGTACTCCGCGCAAAGCAATTTCAAAACCCCAACTCTAAAAAATAAACCATTAATTTTTTATTTAATGAATTCTAATGGGTGTTTTCTGGTGTGTAGATTGCTCACCATGCTTGATTGGCGCGAAAGAGAACACGAAGATGTCGATTTGGCTGCAATAGATCATCAACCTTCCATTGATGCTTTGAAGGCATGCGGTCTCTACAAATACTGGGTCATACCTGGCATGAGGACCCAGGTGCCATTCTTAGAGTGGTTGGTTGAAAGGTGGAACGTCCAGGAACAAAGCTTTTACATCGGAGGGCACTAGCTCGAGATAGAGCCCTCTGACATATATTTTCTCACTGGTTTGCCTAATAGGGGCGAGCAACTGTCTCTGTTCGGGACTAGGCCGGGTGGCCAATCCCTTGCTAGTCTCCAGCTAGAGTGGTGCAACAATCAAAACCAGGAGAAGGGGATAGAAATCAAATACATATCCCGACCTGAACTTATGGTAATTGCCTTTACAGTTACCAGACTCTGCGGCGCAACCGCTTTGCACATTGCCACCGGGTCCCAAATGCGGATGGCGATTGATTGCTTCCGAGGCACCATTTTCAACTGGTGCGATGTTGTGTTGGCCAACATGAAGGGCCAACTGACTAGGGAAAAGAACGGGCAATTAAAGACCTTTGGGTATGGGCCTTTAGTTGTGAGCTTTGCCCTAGAGAGAGTTCCGATGCTTATCCCTCAGCATCTCACTGTTGCGGTTGGGCCACCTCGGGAGCCAAAGTTGATGCGATGGGTTGCGGTGATGGCCCGGCATCCTGATGAGGGAGCGGAAGTTGTTCGATTTCCTGCGAGTTACTTTCACTGGTTGGAGGACCAGGTCTTTGTGATCAAGGATTTTCCTTATGCCGGGGTAGATTTTCGCGGTGATTCGGACATGGTTCTTCCGCAGGGAGAACAATGGGACGACAAAGGTACTTCATTTTTCACAAGTTTTTAAATTATCTATTTTTTTTTGTTTTTATATATCGTCTCAAAACTGACAGTAAAATTTTTCAAAATGCAGATGTGGGTCCACGGCGTCCAGCCAATCTCCGGCCTTTCGAGAGGAGACAACCAGTTGCACCGGCACCGGTCCCATAGGATGCGGCTGCAGAGACCTTAGCTGAGTTGGAGCAGGATCTAGAGCGTCTGACGGTGGATATACCAGAGACCACTATAGATGATATTCCTATCAGACTTCAGCACTATGTAGTCGTAGTCCCAGGACCTTTTAGGAGGTTCTTGTGTAGGGTAGCCCGTGCAGTGGTGTCGTATAGGGAGCACCACCAGTGATTGGATGGTCACTTTTGTAGACACATGTGACATTTTGGTTTTTTGTACTTATCATTTTTGCCGATCATAAGGTGTTTTGCGACCTATGATCGAAGACGATGTATTTTTGACACACTCCTATCTATATATATCATTATTACCGGCTTATCTTGTTAAACATGTGTGATTAAATGTTAATGTTTTTAAATTTACATGTATGATTATCGCAAATGTCTGTCTAACATTCGAGAAGCAATTGCATCTGCTAATGTATTTAAAGACCTTGGAATATGTTGATATTCGATGTAATCAAATTCACATTCCAAAAGTGCTAAGTGAACTATTCAAAAAATCATGAGAAATTAGTCAGTTACGACTACCTCTCATGGAAATGGTCATACATTTGAATGACTTACTTAACGTAGTTGAATCCCAAAAAAAATGATATCTAATATAATGCACTGCGTAAATCCCCCATACTTAAATTCAAAAAAAGAGTCAAGGGATCTCTACTTGAATGGTTCATGAGGCACAATACTTGCTAAGGTTTTGCAAATGGGGTAGCAAGCTAAGTGGGCTTGATTGTGGGGAAAAACTCCACAGTTAAGCGCGCTTGAGCCAGAGGAGTTCTGGGATGGGTGACCTCCTGGGAAGTCCTGGTTACCGGGTGCAAGCCCCGGAAGTGATGATTGATGCTATGTGATTCGTTCTCCACATTTCACTAGTTTCAATCCCACCTCTTCACCCCTGTGAGCATCACCCGATGCAATGAGTGCTAAGTGAACTATTCAAAAAAACATGAGAAATTAGTCAGTTACAACTACCTCTCATGGAAATGGTCATACGTTTGAATGACTTACTTAACGCAGTTGAATCCCAAAAAAAAAAATGATATCTAATATAATGCACTGCGTAAATCCCCCATACTTAAAAACCTTAATAACACTGGATTTCTAATGGCATAAACTCTATTAAGCTGTAATACAACGAGTTCAGAATCTAACCTCACTATCAAACTCCGAATTCCAAATGAAATGGATTCAGATAATAATTCAATCACTGCACTGTATTCTGCAATGTTGTTTGTTGTTTGACCGAGGCTCACCCCATGCATAGAAACTAACTCGTCAGAGGGTGAATAGATAACCCAAGCTGCGGAAGAGATATTCCGTGTACTACGACAAGCACCATCAGCAAATCCAATGTACGTTTGGAGAGGCATCGACATCTGAAAACATCAAGGGTAAAACCAGGATAAGCAGAATAACGACGAAAAACACACTTTCTAAACTAAGCACACTGTCTATTCTAACAAACATACTAGCTAGAAAGAGAAAATTGACCTAACTATCCTAACGAAAATCTTCACACCCACCATTTAAGCATAGTACCTCTTTAGGTAAAGTCCATTTCTGGGTTTACCCAAAGAGTCCCCATCAAAGTCAACCAGCTCATAGGCCCCTTTTGCTAGCTTTCGCTTAACAATCTAGGGTCCATGCCACATAGGAACGAATTTTCCAGCACCTAATTTATCGTTAGCTTGATCATACAATAGCACTAGGTCTCCTTCCGAAAAATTTTGAGGGGTCACATTTCGATCATACTGAGCTTTCATTAGTTTTGCATGAGTCTCGATTGCCAGTGCAGCATTGCGTCGAGTCTCATCTAATTGAGCTAAATACAATAAACGCTTCTCCTCTTTGGAAGTAGCTGGAAGTAATTCGACAGCCATTTGAAGTGATGGGATTTTGCATTCAATGGGTAGCACGGCTTCCAAACCATAAACTAGTTGGAAAGGAGTGAACCCTGTTGATGTTTTCACTGAAGTTCGATATGCCCAAAGCGCGGAAAATAACATGTTGTGCCAATTCGACCGATGAATCCCAACGATTCGTTGGATCATGATAACCAAAACTTTGTTGATGGACTCAACCAGACCGTTGGCTTGTGGATAATAAGGGGTTGAGCTATCGTGACGCAAACCAAGCTGGCCTGTAAGTTCTGTCATCATAATGTTTCGAAAATGGCGCCCATGGTCAGTGATTATCGCTTGTGGGACACCAAACCTAGCAATAATGTGATTGAATACGAAAACTGCAGCGGTCTTGCCGTCTGCCTCGAATGTAGGCATCGCCTCGGCCCACTTAGTAAAATAATCAACCGCAAGGATGATATACGCATGCCCCCCGACCGAGTGAGGGTTACATGTAATAAAGTCGATACCCCATTTGGAAAAAGGACCAACGGCAATTATAGGGTGGAGAGGAGCTGGTGGTGCGCGCATCTTGCGATCAAACACTTGACAGTTGTGGCATTTTCGGACCGCAATGATACAATCTTTAAACATGGATGGCCAGAAATAGCCAGCACGCAACACCTTCTGAGCTGTGGCATACCCAGACATATGACCGCCACACGCCCCAGAGTGACAGTCATTCAAAACCCTTTCTGCCTCTTCGTGAGTTAAGCAACGTCGGAAAACCAAGTCCGCCCCACGGCGATAAAGAGTATCTCCAATAATTTTGTACTGTTGGGACTGGAATCGAATTTTCCGATGTTCCGTCTTAGAAGATTTGGGCCGAAAGGATTGGGTTTGGAGATAGATGATTATATCCCCGTACCACGGATCTAAAGTGCTGATGAGAAACAAAGATTCGTCCGCAATGGGTTCCTCTGCCACAGTTTCCGTGTCAGCACGCGGGAAGTCACACATCAACTCTGCAAAGACTAAAGATTTCTTAGACTTAGATTTTTCAAACTCTAAGTCGAACTCTTGCAGGATAACGATCCATTTAGAGTACTTTCCCCCTAGCAATTGTTTAGTCAAGATGTAGATCATAGGGTTGCAATCTGAAATGACTGTAGTTTTACGGAGAAGAATGTAATGACGAAAACGTTGGACAGCCTGAACGGCTGCCAGGGCCAATTTCTCCACATGCGAATATTTTAGCTCAGTGGGATTTAACGTCCGACTAAGATAATATATCACATGTTCCGTTGCGAATTCGTCTTCCTAAACTAATACCATCCCAATTGTGGAATGAGAGGCAGCGAGGTACAAAAAGTAGTCTTGGTTGTAGTTGGGAGGATGCAATAACGGTGCATGGGTCAACGCGTGTTTAAGTGCATCAAAAGATTGCTGAGCTATCTCATCCCAAGAGAATTGAGCGTTCTGTTTCAACAACCGTGTAAAACCTTTTGTAATCTCGGCGTAGTTAGGAATGAATCGGCGTAGAAAGTTTCCTTTCCCTTGCAAACTTTGGAGTTGGCGAAGACTCGAAGGGGGAGGCAATTTGATGATAGCTTCGACCTTCGAGGGATTGACGCGAATGCCGGCTTTTGAAACTACAAATCCCAGCAATCGTCCCACTTCTATACAGAAGACACATTTGTGTGGGTTCAAACGTATACGATAATGCCTACACCTCATGAAAATTGCTCGTAAATGGACAAGGTGATCAGCTCGATGTAATGAATGAGCAGGCAAATCATCGAGGTACGATTGCACAATGTGTTTGATGTCATGAAACGCATAAGACATTGCCCTTTGAAAAGTGGCTCCGGCATTCTTAAGTCCAAAAGGTAATTTGCAATAAGCAAATGTCCCCCAAGGACAAATGAAAGCCGTCTTTGGTTGATCGGCAGGTAGAATATTGATTTGATTGTAACCGGAAAAACCGTCCATAAAGGAAAATATTTCACTGCCGGCACAATCATCAATTATTTGATCGATATAGGGTGTGGGATAGTTGTCTTTTGGACAAGCACGATTAATATCCCTATAGTCGATGCATATTCTTATTGTTCCCTGCTTCTTGTTAACCGGAACAATATTCGATACCCAATCCGTTAACGGGATCGGATAAATGAAACCTGCTTTCAACAGCTTCTCAACTTCTGCTTTAATTGCAGCCGCTTTCCGAGGGTGTATCTGACGCAGACGTTGCCGAACGGGTTTAGCGTCCGGGTAAGTCTTGATCTCATGAACAACAATAGACGGATCAATTCCTGGAATTTCCTCATAGGACCAGGCAAACACGTCACGGAATTCTTGAAATAGGGCCTTGTATGTTTGAATCTCGTCATCTGTACATGAGGCACCTATATGAATGTTCTCAACAATTCCAGATTTGACGGAAATGTCAATGGCAATAGTTTGGGAAATGTTTCCCAAATTCAACTCTGAATCAGGATGTTTCATGGGATTCTGAGCGTCCTTGACATATTCAGCCGTAAAGATTGATGAAAAATCATTTTCGAAGTGATCACCCTCAGGTAAAAATGAAGATCTATGATGGAGATCTTCCCATGGTAGATCGTCTACACTTAGGATTTCGCGAAGTTGCTCGTCAGATGACACGACTTCGGGAAACGCTATCCGTTCTGAGGTTGATGTGAAAAGTGATTCCTCACGGACCACATTCATTTGGTCGATCTTGGTTGAACGCGAGTCGGTAAAAGACTGCACGGCCTCATAAGCAATTTCATATGGACTCAAAGGCATAGCATTACCGAATGAGTCTATCTCAAATTCGGATGGGACAATCCATGGATCATCGTAAATAATAGTATCTGATGTAATCATATGAATGAATGCAAATGAAGGGTCTGCGTTGATTGGAGGAAAAGGAAAAGTTCCCAGTAAACCGGAATCTTTAACTAATCCTACGCCAACATCCTTATAAGGGATAGTCGTTTTACCGACATGCTGGATACTCTCAGAAGAGGCTGGGTCGGATGAAAAATAAGCCAGCTGGTCTATGGTCATGATCTTGCCATTATGTGGAAATTTTATTACTCTGAAGACCGATGAGATGACTGTTGTCATAGCGTAAGACCAACTTCGACCCAAGAGAAGGTTGTAGTCTAGAGGGGCATCAACCACCTCCACATCCAGACTAACGGTTTTTCCTTCAACCCCTATAGGCAAATCCTATAGAATGCCAAACGGATGGAACCCACGGCCATCAAAGGCCTTAAGAATTGTCGGGGATTGGTTCAGTGAAGGAGAACCAAGTGATCTCCAACACTGAATCGACATAATACACGTGGAAGCTCCCTCATCAATTACAGTCCGATGAATAGGTTTGTTTTTTACTATCACTGGGATCTGGAAAGCCATCTGATGAGGTAAACACGGTGTACTATTTTCTAGATCAAAGATTATTAGGTTCGGGTCCTGAACATCAACAGCTCCGATAGCCGACAAAAGTAATTTTCGTTGTGTTGGACATGATTGCAGCACTTCCAAAGCCGACATTGCTGAGGGTGAAACAGCTAAATCCTCAACAATATTGTAATTCTGGGCCGCTCTCGCATGTGGATTGAAAGCAGACCTTCGAAGTACACCCTTGGCGGGCGGTTTAATTACTAAGTCAGGGTTAGGTTTCTCGATCTGTAGTGGATCGGAACCGGGAGCTGAGGTTGATGGATTTGACTGAGAAGATTCTGCTTCTTTCGATCCATCAACAGGACTTTTACTACCATAATCGTGTGATCGAGTCGCAATTCGTACATGAGACATCATCAATATGGGTTCTTCACTAGCACTCAAGGAAGAACCTATCATCTTACTCTCCTGCTTTGGAAATGGATCTTTCAAAACAGCAGGAGTTGGGGAACCCTTGACGATTTTCACAACCTCGGCCCGATGAGGGCAGTCTCTTGTAAAATGATCCTCTTCACAAATAAGACAAGGATATCGAGGTTTGCGCTTTTCGTCATTGGTTTCCGACTTTTCTTTTTTCTCCTTTGGAGCCTTGTCTGCTTTATCCTTCTTCCTGCCTTTCTTTTTCCCACCGTTTTTTGATTTGGCCGTAGATGTCTTTACAGCGTGTATATCAGCGGAAATTTCAGGAGAAGATTCTCCTGTCGGGGAGTCTGGTAAGGTGATAATGGGCGAAGAATTCTTTGAAGACTTCTTCTTGCTTTTAGTATTCACCGTACCAATCATGCCATCAACAGCATGAGATCCCGAAGGAGCAGCAGCAATTTGATTAGACTTTGGAAGATTTGGGATCTTTTCGTGTAACGTACCCGACTGAGTATAAACTAAGTCAAGGTACTGCGCTTGAGCAATGACTTGCTCTTCAGTAACTACTCCGGCCTTAGCTACATCTTCAGTAATCTTCGGTAATAATGATTTAACAAACCATTCAGCTAAGATTTGGTCCGGGATAAAAACTTTCACTAAACGCCTTCGACGTCGCCATTCATGAATATGGTCATAAATATAAGTAGACGTCGACTGTTTTAATGAAGTTAATAACTCGGTGCCATTAACATATCTGACCGGCAACTGAAAATGTGTTAAGAACGAGGTAGCTAACTGACTAAAGTTATAAAAAGAGGCCCGTGGTAACTCAATGTACCACTTGGCCGCGAGACCAATGAGCATACGCTGAAAAAGACGTAAACGGATCGAATCATCCGAGATAGAATTTGAAGCACACCAGAGATGGTAAGTCATCACGTGATTTGATGGATCCTCTCCCGACTTACCTTCGAACTTGGGTATGTCACTGGGCAACTTATTTGGCATTGGTGGCCAGAACGGAAGATAATTTATTGGATCGTTCGTTAGGCGCGTCAAGTCTAGTAAATCCAAAGTTGCGATAAACGGCAATTTCCGATTAGGATCCCTAAAACTTTGAGTCACAAGACCAGTCCCAGGAGGAGGATATCCAGGATAACTTGGAACAGGAATCGCATTCGGGATATTGTATCCTCCCGGAAAACCAGGATTAACCGGACCATACTGGGGTTGCTGTGGTTGTTGATAAGTGTACCCAAGATACGGTTGATACTGGTAAACCGGTTGTTGGACAGCAGGCCCGTATTGGTACTGTCCCTGGTACGGTTGATAAACAAATTGTGGTTAAGAAGTAACAACCGTACTTAAACCTGGCTGCCCCACAGGCATTTGAACCGTAGTTTGAATCGTAGATCCAGACAATGGTAAAGATGTCTGCGGAGTAGTGGCAGAGACAGTAGAAACCGGAGCTGTCGATACTCCAGAAGTAGGTGTGGTGGAAGGAAAAGGTGTTGCGGTAGTTGCAGCAGTCGTTTGAGATGGAGTACTAGGTGCAATTGGTGACTGAGTAACTACCGAAGGTACAGAAGTTTGAACATTAGACTAGACTGGTTGCTGGGGTTGACCAGAAACCACAGGTTGTCCAGTTTGAGATGACAACTGTACACTTGGCTGCAACACTTGTTGAACTTGTGATGGATCCCACACTATATTCATTCCGGGGTATTGACCCATGACAGGTTGAGGATATTGAGATCCATAACCGGATTGAGGGTAGGATTGATAATTGAAAGGTACATTTCCCGTACCTTGAACATAATATTGACCTTGAGGTGGTTGATAACCTTGACTCGAGTACTGACCTTGGGGTAGATACCCTTGGGGTAAGTACTGATACTGGGGTTGACCTTGAGGCATATATTGATACTGAGGTTGACCCTGAGGTGCATATTGAGGCGGGGGTTGACCTTGAGGAATATATTGTACCATAGGTACATACTGTCCTTGAGGTTGCCCCCCAGACGCAATTTGTCTACCTTGGGGTTGCCCCCCAGGCATTAATTGAGGCTGCCCCCCAGGCGGTAATTGACCACCTTGAGGTTGAGAACCGGGAATTGAACCTGACATCATATAAATGTCTCCTACACCCAACGGTTTATTACCATTGTTTCCAGCTAATGACCCATGTCCAATGGGTTGAGGAGATGCTCCTGCAAAAGTGCCAGAAAGTGACTGATACCCAGCAGGAACAGAAGGACCACCATACAAGAAAGATTTAGGGGGTTGAGTAAACACAGACGACTGACTAGACATATTTACAGGAGTATAAATACCTCTGGGTGGATAACGAGTACGAGGTGGAGAAAAACTTATACCTGAGTTGTCTAAGTAATTAGTTAACGAAAGGTACCAAGTAGTACTTCTAGGTGGACTGTAAAAGATAGATTCACGCTCTCTTAGATCAATGGTAGGTTGATCTTCAAGAATAGGGCTGCCTACTTCTTCTTCTAGAGCAAGTTCTTCAATAGCTATCAAACTAGAAGGAAGATTTTCGGTTATGACTCTTTCTACCCTAGGTGAATCAGGAACACTAGAAGTTGGAGTAACAGGTTCAGATATTTCAGGTTCTTCGCCTATATCACTAGTAGATGAAAAACTACCAGCAAGCTCGGAAACTGCAACAGCTTCAGGATTATAACCTGTTTCTAGACTTTGGTAATCTGGATGGACTACCAACAAAGACTCTCCTTCTTCAGGTGAACCTACTCTACTGCCACTAGGAGGAGTTACTAGGACTTTCAAACTTTCGTAATGACTCGGGACGTCTTGAGGAGGTTCACCCCGAAGTCTACGGGACTTCCTCAACAATTCGGCCACGGAAACAATCTCAGGAGACTGGCCCCGAAGTCTACGAGACTGTCTCGGTAATTCCGCCACAGTTAAAAACTTTTAACTACCGCACATGCAAACAAAGTAAAAATCTCAAAGCAAACCACCTAAAGTCTCTAAAGAACCAAACAAATTTGAATCACACGCCTAAAGAATCTAGGGCGTCAAACCATGCACAAACAGTAGCCTTCCGGACCGAAATCACTAGTTGGTGATGAAGCCCAACATCGCCGAATTCAGTACAAAAGTGGTGGGTGGAACAGTTACCCCGGCAACCTGCTTAATGAATAGACTGGCACAAGTTCCTCCACTTTAACCGTCTCGAGTGAAGTGAACCCCCCGGAAAATCCAAGTGAGTCTAGCTGACGTCTGCTCCAAGTACAGTGGGATCTTCCCTCCACCGTCACCTCGGGTAGAATCCTAAAGATAATGGTCACTAAGGTTACCAACAGCAACAAATATACCTGGGGGAACAGTCTACGACCCGATAGCACGCAAGGGCAGAGTAACAAGCTCAATCCCCTTGCCAGCTCCTTGAAAATAATCCAAGGTTTACCGACAAGTGACCCCAGGCTCCTCGACAATAATCCGAGGTTTACCGTTTGTAATACATGCGTATCTAGCGTCTTTCCCAATGAAGGAGGATTGATCCCCTCACTGGTTCGGACACGGTCTCGTGCTTCTCCTTTAAGAGGAGCTTTCCCAGAGTACAAATGAAACAGTTGGATTTATCCTACCACAAGATAAGCTACTTGTTTGGTTTTTTTGTCTTGGAGAGTTAATTACTCTCCTACTCCAAGACACTAGCCTGATCTATATTGGTGTTTCAAAGCTCTAGTAAATAAAAAGTTACTAAGTTGATTTTACTTTTAAGCGTTAATTTTTATGGCTTTTCTTTAAGACAAAAGGTAGCGGAGATGGAACTGATGGTGTGTAGACTTGACTCAAACCACTACAAAGATGCACTTAGGATGATTTATACTAATTTTATTTTTCAATGAATTCCTTAGCTAAGAGAGTTGGAGAATGCAAAATTTTTATAAAGACAACTTTCTTGGCAATGAAAATCAAAGAAACAATCTCTTTATCTTTTCCAAAACATGCAACTCATGACCACTAATTATTTTGCGAAAATGCCCTTTTCATTCAAAGACTCTGTTAGCGTTTGAAATTTCACCCTAGGCTGAAAAGGCAAATCTCAAAAGCTACATCAAACCATTTCACCTCGTAGCTAGCCCTACGGGGTATGAGAAGGCTCTCTCTGGTCTATCTCGGTAAAATCTTCAATGGAGTGAGATGACCAATCAAAGGTAACACTGGTATTAGGCTAGTAAACTGATTAGAATGATTGATTTGGGGTTTTTAATTAAATAACGGGGTTTTTCTGGGCTGCATGGGAAAAATCACAGCTTCAAACAGAGAAATATAATGAACAACACAGGTTGACGACTGAGGCAAGGTAGGCAAGGAATTTAGCATCAAATTTAGATTTTAAATGGGTTGGCAAGACTGGTGAGGAGCTAAGGAGGGCAAACAATAACTTTGAATCCTCCTTAAACAGAAGAAAACATTGAATTGAACAAACTTAAAAGTGGAGCATGGCAGGCATGAATTCTCACTTTAACACTTCATTTGTTCAGCTAGAAATGATCGTGAAATGAAATGAAACATAACAGTTTACATGTGAGACAAAGGGAAAACTTATGCTAAATTAACATACCACATGAATCTCAGAAGTAGAGCTGTGAATTTTCATTAAAAATCCCTGCAAAAAACTGTACATTGAAAGCTCTGTTCCAGCACTCAGCACTCAGAAAATCTCCCCTCTCCCTACGCTCTTTTTTTTTCTCTTTTACAAATGAATTTTTAATACATTAAATAAAACTGCTGCCCAAAATAGGGGCGCTATTTTAACTAACTACACAAAAATTGGAAAGAACGTTTTCTTTTTAATATATGAAACAAAAAACCACTGGGGGAAAACAAATCGACCCCAAGACCAGGAATTTGTTTTTATCATTATTAAACAGAAAACAATCAGCTCTTCTGAAAATAAAAATGCGCTCCTTCTTCTACTCGAAACTGATGAAGCGGTGGCATTACAGGTGTCAATTGCCATTGCTGAAGACAAATATAGACGATCGAATCTTGTTCCCTGCCCCTTTGCAACTGTAGTCAAAAAATAGATCATCGGTTCCTGTTTTTCTGCTATGACATGTGTCTCTAAACAACTCAATTTCGGATGTGAATTACAAGTTTCATGGCCTTGGTGTATTTAGCTCCCGCGATTCAATATGTTAGAGGTGTTATCTCGTTTTCCTTGTTAATGGGTGGCTAAGTGGAGTCCAATGAAGCTTTGAAGGATCAATAGACCACTTTGTTTTTTGAAGTGCTCTTCATATGTTCCTCAATCACCGTCGCTGAAATAGAGATAACGTATTGTCCCTTGTAGTACCCAATCAAGTTCAGCGACTGCAAAGTGTTGATAATGTCATCACTGCGAATGGCAGTCATGGAACTTAAATCATTAATAGACAAATTTCCTCCATGGTCGCGGAGGACTTCCAGGGGAACTCTGCTCCAATAACTTCTAAAGCTAACCAAGTGTTATGAGAAATCGCCCATAGCCTTTTCGCTGCAATGGTGGAAGAGTCAAAATACATGCCAAATTGTAAGACTCTACGGAATATTTTTCCTTGGAAAAGTATCCAACTATTTGATGTCCATAATTATCCAGCTCTGTTAATATGTAAAACAGGAAAGAGTCTACATCATAGTAAAGCGTCTTGTGGTCAAGGAAAAGTTTTGCAGGAAAGCATAGATTCTGACCATACAATTTACTCTTTTGACCATCCATTTCAAACACTGAAAGGGTTTGCAGGCTCCCTCCCTTTTCAGATAGTTTACTCTGTCCGCTGGTTGACTCACCATTCTGTTTATTATCAGATGGAACTGAAGATTGCTCAGCAACAACAGTCCTGTATATCTCATTACCTGGTGGGTGTCTATAGCAATATTTCATCATGTGGCGCTTATATGTTATTCTCTTCTTCATATATCTCAAGCAAAATTCACAAATATATAGCTTGTCTACATTTGAATATTCTTCAGGATATGGCGAATAATACTGTATCAATCTCGTATTTCCCAAGCTCCACAACCTGGAATGTTCTTGACTTTAGTTTTTCCTTCATGCTCCTTTTCAAGATTTTGGTCAATGGGTGAGAGTTCCTCTAGACCCTTTTGCACATTGTGTATCTCATCATAGCGCCTCTGTAGATTGCGAGTCAACTTACGATCTGATGTACCTGGAGCATCCAACTTAGGGTCCCCTAAGCAACTATAGTTGGCGTGGCTGGAGCAATCAATGAAGCAGGATTTTCCCCAATTTCAGACTGGAACCCACAACCTATTTCTGTTTTTGGATCCTCAAATCTTGTAAAAGAGACCCACTCATCAAGTCTTTTATTCTGATCATTGTAATGAACATAGTATTCAATTCCATATTTACTTTCTCGTTGATCCATAATCTCCGCCAAATATAGCAGCCAATGTCATATGTCATTTTTGTGCCACGGACTTCTCCTAAAGACATCATCCTTCTATAGATGCACCGGAACATTCATGTTGTGGTTCGGCGTCGTTATTGTTGGTTCACTTCTACCGCTTCCTCCTCACAATCTGCCTTGTACCCTGTATGATGCGTAAAGCAAGACACAAATTCTTCTCAACATCAACTCGTACTTCCAGAGATTCAGATGCAACAAGCATCATCAGGTTCGTCTTTTTATCACAGCGTCTACAATAATATTCCACATCTAAACCAATGCTTTGCTCCATGCCTGCCATCATTTACAATTGGGTGAACTCGGGTAGCATATGAAAGAAAATTATGGGTCTCATCCATAATGGATTCCGCTGGCAATTAAGGTGTCAGAAAGAGAACAATGACGAGGGGTAACCATAAAGTACATAGGGACGTCTAAGGGAGAGAGGAGAGCTGTGAAATAAGTGAAATCATAAATGTCACAATCAAATATGCCACCTGGAGAAGCCTTCTCACAATCTTTGCACTACTGAATTGCTGCATAATCCAGTCTACTGATCACTTGAATTTGCAATCCCCATCATATTCAACAAATTACGATCTTCTTTGAATCGCTCCAGCACTGTGCCTTTCACAGCATTTAGAGTTTCCTGATCATTTCCTTTAACAACTACTCCCCAGCATTCTATGACTTCAGGGAAAATGGTTGTCGTTTTGGTCAAGCGGGGACCTTTATATGTAACAGACTCAAATGAATGACCCCAGTCAAACGATTCCGACAAAAAGAGTCTGAAATGGTTTACTTGCTCACCAAAACCAAGACCATTAGGAACACTCGCTGACATGAAATTCATAGCACACCACTGCATATTGCCATTAGCCCCTGTAGGTCGATATAAGGCTGCCTTTGGAGATAGACTGAAAGAAAGGACTTCATGTCACCATAGAGGTTGTTGTATCTTTCCCATGGCTGAGAAGCATAACCTCCATAGATGTACCCTTCTTTGTCTTTGACCAGCAATATACTTGGTCCACGTCCAACTGCTAAATTTCCCATGAAAGTGTTGAAGCTGAGTCCGTGAACAGAGTTGTGATATAAAAGAGCCCACACCTGTGCTTCCTCTTGTTGAAGGGCCCCAGCTATATGCCGTGCATATTCTTTCCTCATAATGAGCAAACTAGGATTCATGTTCTCGTCAATCTGATCAAACTTGTCAATGTACACATCCTGCAAAGTGCGCGTGCTGCAAAACTCATCTGTCTGGATGGTCGCTTGAGTTGGCTCATACTGAGTCAAAACAGGCATCTTCAAATGGAAACCAGGTTCAGTAATTCTCTTCAATAGAGCACCGCCTATCCAGTAAGCACCAACATGTCCTTCTAGAACTTGGTGCAGAATACCAAAACAAGAACTGACAGTTTGAGGGCATTATCCGTTATCAAAGTAAAACCAATCACCTCGGATCATATTCCTCTGATAAATGAACAGCAGGGCATTCCCAGTGCTAATACAATCATTTAATTCAATAGCTGTGGCAATGTAATTTGTTTGGGATTTCCAGTGAGACTTTCTCCAAATAGCTTTTTGCCTCTGATTGCTTATGATATTCTGAATTGTGCTTGTGCAGGGATAGGAGCTTTGAAGTCGCTGCTGCCTTTTGAAGAGCTAGAGAATAAATTACATAAATTTAAACAACACATTAATGATTTCTTCTTCAAAACAGGGTTTTGAAGAAGAATCAATCTCTGACATGAGACGGAGTCTAACAGACTCAAATGCCACTAAGCAAACTTTTCTTTCAAAAGAGATTTTTGGATTTTTTCCTATTTAACAAAGCATTTAAAAATAAAAAAGCAAACCTTTACAAATCTATCAAATCAAAGCTACTTAAAATCAAATCAAAAGAAATTCACCTAATAAGCAAATCTAATGAGGCCAAAACTTACAAAGTATGATCCCAGGATGTTTTACTCAGTCGTGATCTAACTAAGGACTAGTCAATGCAGAATCAAAAACTAGTCAAAAACAAACATAAAATCTTTTGTTCTTTTTGTAAAATGAAATTCACAGTTCAATCAACAAACTCTTCCGAGATTCGGCAAAGAGACAAAACAAAGGTAGATGTCTCACAAGGGTAGATTCTATGATAGGTCCGACTCCTAAGAAGACTGCAAATACCAGGGAGATCCAAGGTTTTACGACTTCTAAAGCCAAAATCACTACAGGACCAATGTAAAAATCAAACCCTAAGGCAAAATCTCTATGAATTCCACTAAAACACTTGACACTGACGAAACAAGTTCAGATGAAGATCTCTGGTAGGTAACCGGTGGATCTGGGTGGAAAAAACAAATTAAAAGCAAAATCTAAGAGGCAAAAAGGAGAAAATTGAAATTTTCTCAATTTTGACAAGGTACGCAGGCGACCTGTTTATACAGGTGCAGGTATGCTCTGTGCACACAGTCGCAGTGCGTACAAGTACGCACTGTGCTGAACTCAGAGTCTGTGTACTTCTAACAAAACTAAGAAAAACTAAAAACTAATTTAACCCTAAGCTAGCCCACCCAAACACACAGTCAGACAACCAAAAACCAGAAAGAAAAAGACTTTTCTCATATCAAAGTTTCAGACAAAGGAAAAATCATTCACATCAATGGAGTTCCCCAGTGGAGTTGCCATTTTGTCATGCAGAAAGAGTCAATTTTACGGACAAAACCAACCTCCCTAGAAGCTTAAGGCTTTCTAGTGACAAACAAGACAATTAAGAACAATCCTTCTCTAAATATGCATTTACCATATAAGAAACCAAGTGTTTAGATCCTACCTGTAGTCCAACGCTGTTGTAGTAGTCCAGCCTCGTCGATCCGGATGAGCTCCTCCTTCTCTTCGAAACCTGCGTTCACTAACAATCAAACGATTAAATAGCACCTGAATATCTCATAAAATAAAACATATTTAACATACAGACCAAGGAGTATATGAAACAACTCATAAATAAAAAATTGTTGAGAAGAATGGACTTATTTGTATTAATAGGAAACAAAAGAAACCATTACAACCTGAGCCTTGGTGTTGTGCAAGTTCCTCCCAGGGTCCAGCAAGAGTTTTCCTTTACTTTGATCAGCTCACCCACTTCCAAATGAAACAAGAAGGATGACAATCTCTCCTCACAAGCTTCTACAAGGAAGTCCTAATCTCAGCAGCATCTACCCTTAGGAATTTTCAGCTTTCAACCTCCCCTCCCTCTGGCCCAATGCATGTATTTATAGTGCTGTAGAGGAAGTTAATCAGGTCCACCATCAATGGGATAAGCCCCTCTTTGGGTGGGTTAGCTCCCCTCTTGATGGGATAAGTTCCTCTTCCATAGGGATACATGAACCATCTGGAGGCGCTCCATACACGTCAAACAAGCTTCTAGAATGCTCTAGAAATGACCACAAGTAACCTTTTTGGAGTGAAACTTGCGCCTTTTGACCTTTACAGGAGTACGCACCCATTGCTTTACAGAAAGAGCGTACAAGTACGCAGGTATTGTGAACTTGGGTTGCGTACATGCAGGTAAGGCTGAGAGAAACTGCGTACCCAGAGATAATTGACTTTAAATGACTTTTCTCTCTTTCTTGGAGTTTGAAATGGAAAGCAGAGGCATGAGACTTGCCAAGGAGGATAGTATGACAGTTGATAGAGCCATACTAACTGCAAATAGTCATGGTGACATTTTTTAATGTAACACTAAGGATTTTCGAGATTATGTTAGGGTTTTCAAAAACAGCTGGAGGGTTGGGATCTGGATTTGACCTTGTATATCGTGGATTTTTCTTGGGAGCCAGCTTCCGAATTGTTTTTTAGGTATTTTTCCTGGGAATGTTTTTGTAATCAACAAGGGACTAATTTAAAATTTGGGACAGCTTATTTGTAACTTAAAACTAGCATGAAGATTGACTGAAGCAGCATTTATTTACTCATGTTAATGCAAAGCAAAAAACAGTTTCAAAGGCTTCCTGGCTGACATTCAGGCTTCATCTGTAGTTTTAAGAGATAAACAGCAATTGGAAAGTTTGATTTATGGTCTCAGCGAAGCTTTCTTACCTTCTTCGTGAAACTATCTGAGTAAGTTCCCCAGCGGAGTCGCCATTATGTTATCACTCAGGTTGTCCTTAAGCTCCGGAAAAGGATACGGCCGAGGTAACCACAGACCAACTTTGGACTGCAGGTTCTAGCCAACTTGCAATCAGAGAGCGCTCTGTCTTTTAGATTTAGCTTTGTTGAAAAGGATTTTAGGCTAGGTTTTGAGTTCAGAGGGTTTTTGTTTTGTTTTTGGTGGGAAAATTGATGTTTTCAGACAGAGAGGCAAGGCATAGTCTGGAAGTTTCAAACCATTGTGTGTGGAGTCGAGGAGGAGAAATGTTGGTGCATTTCTTGGGTCACAAGAGAGGGAAAATGGAGCAAGATAGTTGCGCATGAAACAGTATTTCAGGTTCAAATGATGGAAAGAATGCTAAGTAATGAGAGGCAGTTAAGAATCTCTCAATCAACTTAACAAATGGGGGTAACAGAGCTCTACCTAGGGGCAGTAAAGAATCCCTAGATAATTGGCAAACACAGGTGAATCGGGGTAAATATGAGCCCGGGGGAATTCACATTCATAACCAATTCATTCAGAGGAAAACATAAAGAAACAGCAGAAATTGAGCATAGAGTGTACTTAAACAAATTCTAAGCTATTCTTTCTTTCTGCTATTTAGATAGTGGTAAACAATAAACAGAGGTAAGATGCACTTATTGCTTCAGACTGAAGCACAAGAATTCCATCTTCATATCTCCAAAAGCATTCATTTGCAACAGACAGTTTGCTCTCCAAGCTTTCAGCAATCTTTGATTATAGAAAAAACCCAGGTATACAATGCGAGTCTCTTGTGAAAATTCTCAATTTTCCAACCCTTAAAACAGTGCAGAGGGTGGTATATATAGGAAAAACTCTTCTACAAGTGCTTTTATTACATCTTGACCTAAAGAGGTCATAAAGAATGATTAATTGACCTAACTGTATCTGAAATAAATGCATGAAGATAACTCGAGTTGCGCTAAGGGCGGCCATATCAAAACTGAATAAATTGTGTTGTCCTCGGTGGCTTGGTGCAGTTCTTCTTGCAATAATTGTGCATGGGTTTCTGGTCCTTTGCTATGCGGTGGCTTTGAATGCCTTAATTGTGATTTGAGGGCAAGGATGGGCTTACACCTCCTGACTTGACTTTTCTGAGGGACTCATTAATGTACAGGTGCTTCGAGCCCCTAAAAAAACTTCGGTTGATACTCTTTGGCTCTTTTTCTTTCTCTAATACTCTCTAACAAATGACTTGGGTCACTTTTCTCCTTTGCTGTGGGTCTAATCACAAATTAATTGCCGATGTTTGGCCTCTGTTTCCTCTAGAACTGTCTTCTTCTCCTTCCGGCGAGCTTCGCGAAGAAAAATGGGTTATTCGGCGCCTTTCAGGCTTCCTGGGGGCTGCAAAATGAAAAGATTCCCCATTCTGGCCTAATTTATCAAGCGATGAGCGATTTGGCGCAAATCGCTCATCAAAAACTGCCTCAGAAACTGATTCCGGGGCTCCAGAGTGCGATTTTTGCCTTCACGCCAAAAAAGTGATGATGACGTCGGCATTGGGACCTCGTACGGCGGGTGACGTCAGCGATGAAGTCAGCATGATGACGTGGCGGGATGACGTCAACATGATGACATCATCACGTACGGAGGTGACGTGGCAGTACGGCGGCTCTGAAGATGTGGCAGGACATGTGGCAGGTGACTCGGCGGTACAGTGGCAGGAGGGCCACGCAGGCGGATGACGTGTCATGGTGACTGGGCAGGGGGGTGACGCAGGCAGGTGATGTCACCAGGCAGGCGGCGGTTTCTGGTTTTGGGGCGCACCACCTTTGGGCATGAGCGGTTTTGTCAGAGGGGGCTCTGCCACAACCCAGGAGGTGACGCGTGGCGGGAGTACGGCGGCAATACCGCCCATCTCCCGGACACTAACCTTCGGGCGGTTCGGAGATGGGACGGCCCGCCAACCGTCGATCTGGGCGTAGGGCGATCGGACGGTTGGCGGCGATGGTGAGGCGGAGGGGGTATACGGGCGGGGAATATGCGCAGAATATTCCAAATTTAATAACATGCGCAGGTGGTTTAAACTTAGGAAAAGTGGGTTATGGGTTTTAAAATGGGCGGGTTACGATATTTATAGTTAGGGCGTAGGGAAAAGGGGTAGAACATGGGTTTTTTGCGTGCGGGTTTAACAATTTATGCCCGAAACTTAGGATAAGGGGGCAAAAAGTGGGTTTTTGAGGGTTTTAGGGCTAGGGAAGAGGCTGTTAGCATGACCAGGTGTCATCTAACCCTTGTTATGACTTGGATGGGCTAAAAACAGCCCCGGATGGACCATTTTTTCCCGGACTTATAAAAAATATGGCTATATTGCTAGGGAGGGGATATTTACATAGGGGAGTTTTATATACATTCTTTTAGTAGGGGAAAGGGGAAGACTGTAGTAGAATTAGTGGTTAATATGGTGATGATAAACAGGCGCTAAGGTCAGAGACCTTAGGCTAATTTTGGGGAAAATAATTTGAAAAGAAATAAAATCCTTGAGTGAAGCAGATCTTCACCAAGGCAACTAATATGAATGATGATGAAACTAAGAGGAATCAAGCAGATCTTTACCTCTTTGGGAAGTTAGTAAGTGACTTAGGGAATTAGAAGAAGGAGGAGTTACTGATGTCCACCTTTGAGCTTCTTTTAATGATAACTGTCTGCACTATGATCCGGAAAAATATACACTTAGTGGCACAAAATTGATCATAAGTCATTTTTCTGCAACCTCTCAACTACCTACCCAGCCTACTCACCTAACATTTTTTTCTTCTTTTTTTGGTTTGGGTGCACTTAGACTTGCAGACCCAGATTTACAATTTTTCTTTTGAATGTTTCCTATCTAGCTCTACACTTATTTCTGCTAGGGCCCAGATTAAACAGTTGGGTCCCTTTGATTCTCTACCTATCTACAAATCTGCCAAGATTAAACTGTTTGGTCAGATGCATTCTCTATATTCTAAAACAGGAAATTGAAACCTAGGGAGACCAAGATTCGACTGTTTGGACCTCCCTTTAAAACTCTTCAAAACTGGGACAACTCATAAAAATTGGAAAACAGCAGTGCATTTAGACTAGCACCCTCCATGTCAGCTTGTGGAAATATGGAACACTGCAACATGCAAAGTATGACATATTTGGCATGTAAAAATGTCAATCATGAAAAATGAAACCCTGTTGCAACAGGAGGCTAACAGCGCCCACAAATTGCAGAGTCTTTACATCAGAATTACAAAATTGACCAAAATCTGGGCTCTAAGCCCCAAAACTTCCCTTGGGGGATCCTGCGCCCAACATTCCTAAAGGCCTAGGAATCCCTTGACAGGTTTTCCTGGATACATGGTCAAGCTCGAGGGAGGAGTCTCAGTTTACAGCCTAATGATCTGGGTTTGGATTGTGATAAATACTGAGAGACTAGTCTCGGTTTAGGGCCTAATGATTTGGGATTGGATTGCGGTAAATATTGAGAGACAAGGAGACAAAAAATTCCTCAACGATAGTGATGGATTCCAGATGGCATTCCAAGTTCAGTTCAACTGTATCAGAGCATTGGTTTTGGTGTGATCATGGTTTGGGGAGGGTGGAGGTGGTTTAACCTATGGATTCCATTGGTTTTTTTTTGGATTGGTTTATCCATGAGATCCCACATTCATGCGTAGAATATGGCACAAGGATGGCTAGCTGAAAGAAAGATTTGGTTCAACCATGTCTACAATCGGGTGTGTTACAGAATATTTTATCACACCTCCCGCACTTCCCTATGACATACTCCAAAGTGCATGAAACATGACCATCATGCAGTGTACTCATCCATATATGCATCTCAGATACTCCCTAAAACACTGATGGAAAATTTCCTTAAGCTTCCCCTGAAGAAAAGGGCTCTAAAACCCTAATTTGAGGATCATCGCTCCCCTAACATTGGGAACCCATTTTGATCGCTAGTTGCACTATACTAGCCTCGCGATTCTAGTGCTCTTTTGGCTTGGATACCCATGATGATCCCTAAAAGGAAATTTTTCCCAAAGGGGACAAGAATCTTTTTGATCTAGAGGCTCCCAGAACAACGAGCTGGAAGTTGTTGGATGTGGTTGAGGTTGAGTTCTCTCAACTTTTCCCTTTGGTCTTATCCCTATGAGCTACCTCCTTGAGATGAGGGCCTTATCCTATATTTGGAGAGATCCTAACTCCCTTTCCTTGCCTACATATTCATCCTCTCCCATTCCCAAATGGTTGTTCTTTGGATATTTGCACCCTTATGCTGAGATTATGCCTACATGCTACTCATTTGGCTTGGAGAAGGAGTTCTTGGAGAGCTTGAGATTGGACTTGGACATTCACTCAAGGAGAGCTTATTGACATCAAGGCTTGGTTGCATGCTTCCTCCTTTATTCTATTAATATCTACAACTGTTGGTTCACTTTCCATAAATGTTTTTATTGATGCATCATTTATCTTAATGCTCCTTGATCTATTAAGTAAGTTACTTTTGGTTATGTTATTTGTATTGTATGCTTTGTTGTCTCTTGATCTCTTGTGCAGACATTCAAACTCTGTGAGCAGTAGGACCAAGCCTGTGGCACAAACGATTTGAGGTCTTCAATAAAGGAGGATGTTATAGCATCAGAATGAGGTAGGCCATGTTCCTCTTCTCCTATTTCGATTGTAACTTAGGAAAGTGGCTATTAGATTGTCACGTAGGTATTTAGTCCCACTCATTGGGCTAGAGGGATCATCTTTGTACGCAGAGAGGATTTTCCTAGACAACAGCGTGGTACGTGAAAGTCTCAAACCTAGCCATATTTTCTTATGATTAATGAAAGCTAAGTTCTCTTGATTTTGTATTTGTTTATATGTGGATTTAATGGTTGTTATATCTCTGTTATTTCTATGGCTTTATGTTGGTTATAGGCATGGTTATTTGACTTGTTCATGTCATGTTTATTTCATGTATTTACTTGTAATTTTTAAAAGGATGGATGCAAGACCTAATTGATGTTATAACAATTCAATGGAGAAGGTGGTGATCCTTCTCATCATGTTTCATAAGAGTTTTCAGTGATTCATGCTCTGTCTTGTATCCTAGACCTGTAGGTTGCATTGATGCCAACTGTTTGACAGAATGTCAGTCTTGGTTGGGGATGGTAAAGATTAGTCCTGAGGTTGATTTTTGGTTTATTAGTTTTGTCGTAATGTCTTTGATGGATTCTGAAAGTTACAACAATTTTTGGGTAGTGGCCGAAATTCTGGGCTAGAAAAATGCCTTGAATTATGTGGGCATTGGCATAGTTATGTTGGGAAAAGTCCCTAGACAATGGAATACAATCCTATGAGAGTGTCCATAGGTCCCTGGAAGTTGGCATGCCTATAGCATGAGAATGTCCAGAGCTCAAGAGGTCTAAAAGATTAGTGGGACCAAGGGGCCAAATGTCTAAGTGGTTGAGATGTCTCCTGAGGTTTTTCTTGTTGATGTGTGAGGTGTGGTTGATGTGTTTCATCAATTCCATTTCCTTAAGGTCACCAAGGGGGTTGAATCCCTTCATGGTGGCCTTGCTTGTCACATGTTTACCCCAGTTGGCCAGTTACTTGGGTAGATGTGGGAAGAGGGTGGTTAGATATTGGTATCAGAGTGTGGTTGTGCTCTCCTTGGGTAAATTTGGTTTTCATGCATTCATGTCAGTTGCACATGTGCCAGTCGTCCTTGAATGCTTGTTGCATATGCATGGTGTTGATCATAGTTATAGTGATGTCACCATGGGAATGAGGGTGTCGTTATGTGAAGTGTGTTGTCATGAGTGTATGATTGGTTACATGTTTTTCATGCTTACGTATTGTCAGTGTACATTGGTATGGTTATGTTTTCATGCATGAGGTCATGGTATGTGTAGTTGATATGTTCATGCATTAATGACTAGACTCTAGCAAGACTGATGGTTACATGGTTATGTATTTATGTATCATATCTCTATATGCTATTATGATTATGTTATACATGTATCGAATTGATTTGATGATCTTTCAGATGAGATATCCTCCCCGAACTATGCTAAGGTACGTTGGTTTATTGTGATTTTTTTAGCTGGCATAGTATGCCTTATAGGTAAGAGATCAAAATGGCTAGAAATATGGTAGACTACAAAGAGTCCCCCTATGAATCAGATGAGCAGCGTGGTGTTGGGAACTCCTGCAATTTAGCAGACACATTGAGAAGCTTGAAGGAATAAATAACGAGTTGTAAGGAGGACAACGATAAAATCATGCAGGCACAAGAAAAACAAGCAAAGGTGAATGCAATCCTACTTCATAGTTTGTCAGAATTGCAGCGACAGGGGCCACTTCGGATCAACCATAAGTAGGAGGACAAGACAAATGGAGCATATTGTAGCAGGTCTTATGGTGGTCATAGGTCAGACAGAGATGACACGATCAAAGATGGTAGGTTTTTGGAAACTTTGGATAGGAGAGGTGATAGACACAAGTATTATTCTAGTTTTGGTTCTGACATGCATCATGATTGTCATCGATATCATCCTGATAGGATGAGTGATAGGGGATACTTTCCAGATGAGTTTAAGAAAGAAAATACACCTACCTTTGATGGAGAGATGAATAAATCATAGGATGTAGAGGCATGGTTTCTTGGTATGAGGAAGTTCTTTAGATTGCATGATTATTCAGAAAACATGAAAGCAAAGATAGCCACTTTCAGTCTCAAAGGTAAAGCAGATATTTGGTGGGAAGATGTGAAGAATGTTAAAGGTATACATGAGGATGATTTGACTTGGCATGAGTTTGAAAGGCTCTTCAAGATAAAGTATATATCGGAGAGATACTTTGATGGTAGAGCTAAGGAGTTTTATGAGTTGTGGATGGGTTCTGTGACATATGATGAGTATAGTAGCAGGTTCTTGGAGTTGTTGAGATATGTCCCTTGCCTCAAGGAGGAGAAGGCCAAGGTTTAGAGATTCATCAATGGATTTCCATTAGCATACAGAGACTGGATTGAGTTCGATGAGCCTAGATCATTGGAGGAGGACATTCGAAAGCTAAAACATTGTTATGAGTAGTCGAAGCGCAAAGTTTAGCCTAAGTGTGACTTGGAAGGAAATGAGAAAGATGCCACAAAATCGAGAAAGACCTCAAGATGAAAGTGAGAAAGAAAATGTATTCCCTTACAAGAAGTTCAATACAACTAAGAAGGGACATGGAGAGTAGTAGAATGGAGGCGTTGGTAGAGAACCATTGCAATGTTGGATATGTGGTAAGGAACATTGTAAGAGGGATTTTCCACAATATCATAGTGGCGGTAGACCACAGATCTATAGTGCTCAGTAGGTGCACACAAATGGTGATTTTGGTCATATCATTCCTTAGATCTATGTAGTTGTTCACAATAGGCATAGATAATCAAGCATCAATCATTTAGATGGACGGTAAGCTTTATGATCAAGTTATTTCTATTTTGATTGATCTTGGATCTAACTATAGTTATATTAATCCTGACCTATTGGATAAATGTGGTTTGAGAAAATAAGTGAATGCATAATCTTGGTTGGTATAGTTGGCTACAGGTACAAAGAAGAGAGTTCACCATTCGGTAAGAGCTTATGCATTTGAGTTAAATTGTATGCCTACAGCAGCACATTTGAATGTATTTCCATTGGGATCATATAGTATGCTTTTGGGTATGGATTAGTTGTACCTTCACAAGACTAAAGTGGATTTCTTCGAAAAATCCATTAAGTGTGTGGATGATAGTGGGGAAAAGAGAATTTTGGAAGGAAAGAAGAATCCTACATCAGTGACGATGGTTACCACTATGCAGGCTAAGCGTAGTTGCAGAAAAGGTTGTGTGATGTTTGCATTGCATATATCCAGTTACAAGGGCAAATATGTTGAGGATGTAGAAATATTCAAGAGGTGCCATGTATTTCAGTTGTTCAAGGATGTATTTACTGAGGACATTTTAGAGTTTCCACCTCACAGGGAGGTATAATTTTCTATTGAGTTGGTGTCAAGGGTAGCTACAGCATCAAAAGCAGCTTACAGGATGAGCACACTTGAGTTGGTAGTGTTGAAATTGCAGTTAAAGGAGATGCTTGATAAGGGATAGATTAGAAAAAGTGTATCGCCTTGGCGTGCACCAGTGTTGTTCATAAAGAAGAAAGATGGTATTATCATATTTTGCATTGATTACAGGCAGCTGAACAATGTAATGATCAAGAACAAGTACCCATTTCCAAGTATTGATGATTTGTTTCATCAGTTGAAGGGAGCAGCAGCGTTCTCTAAGATCGACTTGAAATTGGGATACCATCGGGTACGCACCAAGGAAGAGGATATCTTCAAGACTATGTTCAAGACCAAGTATGGGAATTATAAATTTGTTGTAGTTACATTCGGTTTGACTAATGCTCCAGCTACATTTATGTCTTTGATGAATAGTGTGTTGTGTCCTTATTTGGACAAGTTTTTTATTGTATTCATTGATGAGATATTGGTATATTCTAAGAATGAGGAAGAATATGTTGAGAATTTAGCAGCAATGTTGAGATTTCTAAGAGAGCATCAGTTGTATGCTAAGCTCAAAAAGTGAAACTTCTTTCAAAAAAAGGTGCATTACTTGGGACATTTTGTTTCACAGGAAGGCATACTAGTAGATCCAGAAAAGATAAGGGAAATCATGGAGTGGGAAGCTCCTAAGAATGTGGATGAGATGAGATAATTTATGGGATTAGCGGGTTACTATAGGAGGTTCATCAGGAACTTCTCACACATTGCATATCTTATCACATCATTGCAAAGGAAAGGTAAGAAGTTCAAATGGAGAGAAAAATGTGCAGCTAGTTTTGAGCAACTCAAGCAATTGTTGACACGTGCACCAATACTAAAGATTACAAACCCAAACAAGGAGTTTGTAGTGTGTACATATACTTGCAAGAGAGGACTTGTTGGAGTTCTCATGCAAGAAGGGCAGCTAGTGTGTTATGAGTCACGAAAACTGAATGAGCATGAGTATAACTATCTGATGCATGATCTTGAGCTAGTAGCGATCATACATGCATTGAAGATGTGGATGCACTATCTTCTTGGCAAGAGATTTGTATTGATGAGCGATAACAGTGGCTTGAAATATTTTTTTGACCAGCCATATCTAAATGTCAACAAGCTAGATGGTTTTTGAACCCTTAGAGAGTTTGATTCGGAGATCAGATAATGAAAGGAAAGGAGAATCGGGTTGCAGATGCTCTTAGCAAGAAGGTACAGGTAAATCATATAGCAGTTATGAGCTCTTATGGGACAAAGTCACAAGATAGGATCTTGCAGGCAGGACAGTGGGATGATAGGTATATGGAGATCATGCATAGTTTACATCAGAGTACATGTATAAGTACATGTTTAGGTGATCAGGATGCGTACTATCGTCTCACGGCAGATGGTTTGGTGAGATTCAAGGATAGGATCTATGTGTTGAATTGCAGTGAATCTCAACAATGTTATCTTGAGGGAGTTTCATGTCAAGCCATACTCGGGTCTCCCAAGATATAAAAGACATTGATTGTGGTAAAGAAGTTCTACTATTGGTTGAATTTAAAGAAGGAAGTGGCAGAATTCATGGCTAGATGTTTAGATTGTCAACAGGTAAAGGCAGAATGTAAGCATCTAGGTGGTCTACTACAACCTATTGTGATTCCAGAATGGAAATGGGAGGTCATTTCCATGGATTTAATTATAGGTCTTCCAAGGACAGTGAGAAAACATGATTCTATTATGGTCGTGGTCAACAGGTTGAGCAAGGTAGCTCACTTTATTCTGGTGAAGACTACATATTCAACAGTGAGGTAGCTGATGATGCTCATCAATAAGTAAACTATATGGGTCACAATGCCACTCTCCATCTTATTAAATTGTCTTTTCTCACATTTATTTACAGATTTTGTTATATTTTTCTTAGTGAGAAGAGTAAAAGTGAGCTACTATGTCATATGGCCTAATGTGTGTTAAATGCAGGAAATTGGAGCAATTTTGAATTGACTTGAGTGTAGGGACTCATAGTAGGCAAGCAAGAGAGATTCTAGGAAGTGGTATCCCTCCTTGACTTCTCAAATTAGACGAAGATTCTCCCATTCTATCTCATCAACTCGGTGTCATTTCTAGCCAAGCAAGTCAAGTTCATTCGCAGCAAAGCTAGTGCCAGTCAAGGAAGAGTTATTCTCAAGTTAGGAAGCCAAGTATCTATATTTTCTAGGGAGTTGTTGATGGCTCCAATTTTTTATAAGTAAGCAAGCTAAGGGACTCATTAGGATTCGAAGTTTTGTTGCAGCCAAGAGTTCATTAAGTTGAAGCACATTTGACTGTTATTGTTGTTCACACTTCTTGATTGGTAATGAGAAATTATGTTTTGATACAACACTTATTTGACTCAAAGGGATGAAGATCTTGGGTTAGGGCCCAACCCTAGCAGCATAAGTTCCTCTCTTGTATCTGTATTCTTAGCTTAGAATGTTGGTTAATTGCTGAAGTTTATTCATGCTTTTAGCTTAGAAGGTTGAGTAATTTGTTGTTTATTCATGTTTCCATTAGCTTAAACAGTAGATTAGTGTTGCAGTCTAGTGAAGGAAAATACATCAAAAATATTGTGACAAGGACCCTTATCTCATCTCCCTCATGGGATCATGACTATAGGACCCCACACTCACAACCCAAAAACAGATTTTGTCTTTTGTTCATTGCAAATTTTAGGTTTAGTCTTAGTTAGATAGTTGTTTATGATTTCTTGGAAATATTTGTAGTTTTTATTATGCTTCTTAATATTGTTGTAGCTTAGAAGATAGTCCATTTCACAGATCTAGTCCTTAACAATAGTTAGATCAAATTTTCCAAATTCAACTCATCTTTTCCATTTTAACATGTAATGATTTGTAAATGAAAAGAGAAACAAGTTTTGTTGTAGATTTGTTTATCTAAAGGAAGGGACTCCTCCAACCAACTCCACCTAGGTCTTCTGCACCTTCTGTTGATGAATTCTAGCCCATATTCTGAACCTCTGATTTCTAGCCACCATGAGCAAGTTGTCTTAGGAAAATTCGGCCTTCTTGGAAGTGTTGGGCTTTGCCTTGGTTGATGTTCACCTTCCATAAACCTTTCCCAATGGTCATGCACCCTTCTAACCCTTCATCTCACCATTCTTGTCCTCCAAAACCTCTCATCGAACTTCCTGTAACAGTTTAGGACATCATATAGCAGTTTCCTATAGAAAACCTGTAGTAGCCTGTTTGAACCTGTTTTGACCTAAAATGATAGCCTAGCCTAAGTTAGGAGTAGTTTAACCCCTCAGCTTGGATCCCATGACCGGAAGTGCTACGTAGACCAGTCCTTTCCATCCTTTCCCTCCTGCAAGATTAGACAATCATTATTTTCTTTTATTTCTGAAGTTAGCAATCAAGACTTCATTTACTTAGCAAGTGTAAATTAGACAGCTAATGCATGAATGTTTGAATTAAGAAATGGTAGAATAATATTCTATTTTCAAGCAACCCTAGTAGTTATATGATCAAGTGTGAATGAGAATAGTTTCCTTTCTACAAGTGAGCATAACATTTGTGTGTCATTTCATAGCATTTACAAGTTGGCAACTTTCATTTTCTTAGTAAAAAGCATTCACTTTCCTTGCACTAGAACCAGATTTGCATTACACTGTCAATAGTTAGACCCCCTTTAGTTCAATAGAGGAGTGGTTTGGACCTCTAATGATCAAGTGACCCAAGTGAGAAGTGACATTAGTGGAATTATGCATCTATTGTGTATATAGCATTGTCACCTCCAAGTTTGTATGAAACCTATAAGGTTTACAAAGTAAAGTTGGTAGCCCTAGGAGTTGCAACAGTCTTGCTGCAATACTGAGGCGCGTCACTTTTTGGCACCATTGTCGGGGAGGTGTCTAGGTAGATGTAATTTCTACTTTTTCTCTCTATTTTGCATTTGCTAGATAAATGTTCCTCTTGCTTTCCTTTCTGTCTTGCATTTGGTTTTGACAAAACTCATAAAATAAAATAAAATATATATTTCTTTCATTCCTCGTAGGAGTAGAGATGATTAGGAAAATTCTTGCCAAATAACCCCACACCATCAAATAGTCAACCTTCCCTCTTCTTCGGTGACTATCATCTTCCCTCTCTGATTGCAGGAGAGTTAGAGGACCCTTTAGGAGAAAAACATGGAATCTTTGAAGATCCAATTGGGGAAGAAGAAGAAGAGACCATTCCAAACACTTACACCATGGCTGAAAATAGAAATGAGGCTAAAAATATAAATGAGGGTTATTTTCCCATTAGAGAGACTAATGGAGATACTAGGATGAAAAATATAATTCCCTTTGTCGTTCCTCACTTCCATGGTTTAACCTCAAAGGACCCTGATACCTTCTTGTTTGAGTTTGTTGTCATCTGCATAACTTATGATTATACCTCTGATGACCAAAAGTTGAAGTTGTTCCCATCCACCCTTAAGGATGCAACCTTGCGCTGGTTCATGGGATTGCCTAGGGATAGCATCACTACCTGGGCCCAAATGCAGCAATCCTTTAACAACAAGTATAGGGACTATTGTAGGTCCAAAGACACCAAAGAGGAAATCTTTAGAATGACCCTAGAACCTAATGAATCCTTGGAAGATTATGAGGAAAGGTTCCAACTCAGTTACAAAGGGCCAGATTCACCCTTGATCTTGAATCACTCAAGTTAGTCATTATTAGAGGAATTAGGGAGGACATAATGGAAACCCTAAACAGGTTGTCTGTTTAGGCAGGTACATTTATCATATGCCCTATAATGATATCAAGATAGTGTTCAAAAACCATTCTAAGGCTGCTAAAAACAAGGGTAGGGCTAGTCAAGCTTTGGCCAGTTCCTCTTCTTCCAACACATCTATCAAGGGTGAAATTAGAAACATGTTGGAGGACTTTAAAATTGAAATGCTTCACACCTTTGCTCTACAAATGGACACTATGCAGATCAAGAGGAAACAATAGGAAGCAGAGAGATCCTTAGCTATCTTTTGCCCTAAATGCACTAGGAGGCACCCTATAAATGAATGCCCATTAAATGTTATAGAGGTATGCTCGATCTATGAAGAAAACCATTCCACCAATAAGTGTCCTTATTTGGCTGGATTGAAATTTGTATACCAAGGGGCTGAAGATGGGGTTGAACAACTCTATTATATCAATCAAAGGAGGCCTTAAGGACCTAGGCCATACCAGCAGGGCATGTAGGATCCATCCTATTCCTATTACCATCTCAATCAGAACGCATGCCTGCCCCCTTGGTGTTCTCCTACTCACCCTTCATGGTCCACACCTTCTCCTTGGTCTTATGCGCCTCAGTATCCTCCCCTACCTGCCAATCAACCATTTCAGCCATATGTTTCCCCACATCTTCAGTGGAATACCCCATCACAAGGTTTGAAGCCTCAATTCAACCAACCTCATGCTTTACTACCTCCACCTCCATCTCAACTATAGCTCATTCATCCTACTCCACCCAAGCAGCCTTAGATGCATGCCCAACCAAATCTGAACCCAAGCAACAAGAAGGCACAACAGGTTTATAGTGGGGAGACATCTTACCCTGCATATGTTGTGGAGATTCAAGAAATTCACCTCAGGTCTGGAAGAGTGCTACCAGATAACCAACCTCCATCTCCACCTGAGGATCTTGAAGAGGAAAAGGAAGAGAGTGTTCCTA
Source organism: Pinus tabuliformis (assembly GCA_031772625.1). Classification (NCBI taxonomy): domain Eukaryota; kingdom Viridiplantae; phylum Streptophyta; class Pinopsida; order Pinales; family Pinaceae; genus Pinus; species Pinus tabuliformis. Next base: position 207,054,584 of record CM062806.1, on the reverse strand, counting down.
AATCCAATCCACCTCCTTTTCCTGAAATATTGATCCATCCTAATCAGGACACCCCGGAAGAGACTGAACTTTTGGGAGAATTGAAAAATTTGTGTGTTAAAATCCCACTCCTCCAAGACATTTAACAAGTGGGGCATGGATTTCATTGGGCCAATTGATCCACCATTAGGGAAGAAAAATTACATAATTGTATGAACTTATTATTTGACGAAATGGGCTGAGACCAAGGTTGTCGAGATAACAACAGAAGAGAAAGTGGTTGAGTTCTTAAGGGAGAACATATTCTATAAATTTGGGTACCATAAAGAATTATTCATTGATCATGGAGCTCAATTCACATCACATTTGATCAAACATTTATTAAGGCAGCATGGGATAAAGCACAGAAAATATATTGTTTATCATCCTCGGGCTAATGAACAAGTAGAGGTCACCAACAGAGAATTAGAAGGCGTCCTCACCAAGGTTATGGGAAGCAGCAGAAAAGATTAGGTTGATAGACTAGTGGAGGCCACTTGGGCCTATAATACAATCTGGAAGACAACCACTGGTTTCACCCCTTATGATTTGGTCTATGGAAAGAAGGCTCTGCTCTCCATTGAGTTTGAGTACAACACCTTGATAATGGAAGCACCATTGGATTTGGATGTTACAAAGGCACAACAGGAGAGGTTGCTCGAGTTGAATGGCCTAGATGAATTCGAGATGGAGGCACTCCTACACACTGAAGTTATCCAATTATAGAGGAAGGTTCGGCATGAAAAGAACATCAAGTACAAGGTTTTTCAAGAAGGGGATTGGGCTCTGCTATATGACTCTAGGTTCAATAACTTCAAAGGAAAATTGATGACAAGGTGGTTAGGCCCATACCTGATAGAGAAGTGCCATGATAATTGAGTTGTTAAAATTAGCACCATTCATGAGGAAGGTATTCCCTTGCTTGTCAATGGATACTAATTGAAGGCTTACAAAAGACCTATGTCCAGGGAAGAGTTCATCAACACCATTAGCAAGGAGGTAAATGAGATTGGAAGTGTCCTAGCTTCCAAGTCACAATATTCTTGAAAATTGTTTTTATTTGTGAAAAAATAAAAAAATAAAAATAATAAGAGGTTTGGATGAAAGCCTCCATGAGGCATCTGAAGCTAACTCTTGGGTTGAAAACCTCCTTGAGGCAGCCTAGGAGTGAAATAAAGAGAAAAATAAAAGATCCTTGGGTGAAAACCTCCCTTGAGGTGCCCAGGGAAGGCATTCAGGTTGAAAACCTCTCTTGAGGTAGCTTGTATGTCCCTCATAAAAAAAACAAAAAACAAAAACAAAAAAAAATAAAAGAATACTATGACAAGGAACTTTAACTTGTCCATTAATAAATTCTGTCATTTTACAGGTTTTTGAAGGCAATGGAAAATGCAGAGCTATAGGGACAGCATGCTCAAGTTTCATTCCATTTCTCCCTCCATCCACTCCATCTCATCCATGTCAACCATGTACCTACCACTCTCATCCAACCTCAAGGCTCAAAAATCAACTTTTTGGCATTCTCTGGTTTGTTACAAGATGTCCTATAGCTGCTATAGGAAAAGGGACCCGATGCAAAAAATCAGCATGCATGATTGTTCTAGGTTGGTTAGGGACTCTTCACTTCATCAAACCACTCACCCATCATCCATGCCTCCTTGATTCAGATCAACATACCCATACATAACTTTATCTCATTAAAAAAAACAGGAAAATTTCAACAACAACAAAAAATAGAGGAGATGTCATCCATTGCCACAACCCTTCACTACTCCATCAAGTCTCTTCTATCATCCTCCAACCCCTACACTACTTCCCAGCATCACTCTAAAGAAAAAAACCCTTGAAAAGGAAGAAAAAGGGGCAGCTATAGGAGATCTTGTAGTAGCATGTGCCACTACTGCAACCAGCCTGAAACTCAATTTTTCTTCCCAACCTGAGTGAGGAGGAGTACCATCATCAATGGGCACCTTGTTCTTCCTAGCAAGACTCCACAACAGTAGCAACGACAAAGAGATATCAAGCACTTGTACACATGAATAGAACAAGCAGTTAGTTATACAGGAGCTAAAATAAATACACATAAAAAGAGCAAGGAAGCACTTCCCTGAGAAGACACACAAAAGTCAAATACTTCAAAATGTATAGATCAACAAAAGGTAGGCACAGGTATGGTAACTTACTCAACTCTTCCCTAGATACGATATAATGAAAAATGTCTAAATGTCGAAGAAAGGACTTTTTTATAAGCTGGAGGTGGTCAGATAACTTAGCCACCCTCAGCTTGTGATCAAAAAGTGATCTTTCAGTCAGCATGCCACATAATAGTGTCACATCAATGGGAGCTATTTAAAATGGTAGTTGAATCAGTTAAGAGAGAATGGGTGATGATTACGAGGAGAAAGAGAATGATCACCAACGGTGGGCCAATGGTCCAAATTAGGAAAACTTGTACCATTACCATCCAGCACAATGCTCAGATCCCTAACCACAAATAGCATAAAACCCCAAAGTTTCATGCATTTTCGTTGATTTTGAAATCAAGGAGATAGGGACCATCTTAGGAATCCATCGCAAAAATTGAACCCTTCTCTGGCAATCCTACAAGAGGTAGCTATAGGAAATAACTACAGGTAATATAAAAGGCTACATGAAGCTACAGGAAAGACTAAAATTCCACAGGAATCTTGCAAGGGTGTGCCTAGGGTCAACTCAGTCCTCAATTTTCATAATCCCAGGCATTACAGTGAGAAGTAAGTGGTCTATCTCTCTTCTGTCCATGGTTTTCATAACTGATACACTCTAAATTGTCTTAGTAATTACAATTAGCCTGTGAATTAAAAAGAGTTTGAGGCTATAAAAATAAATAATTTTGTGCCTATAAGGAGTTGTAGTAATTATATTCATCAACTAAAGTTTAGCTCTCATCTAATCTGAAATTCATACTGAATCTATCATAGAAAACCTCCTCCACCTAGCTAAAACTAGAGAAGAAAATGGGAGGGGGATTGAATAGGAGAGAGCCCACAGATACATTGAGAAATCACCTTCATCCCCCTACGGTAGACATCTTCAGGAGGCATCACTGGTTAGGCTTCTTTGAGTTTCTCAAGGGATGCAATGATGAGATAACTTATGAGTTTTCCATGGCACTAAACCCTCAAGCAAGAACAAGTTCTACCACTATGGTGAGAGGGTTGTCCATTACCATCATTCCTGAGGTGATCAGTAGGGTGACAACACTTCCTCTAGGGGTCTAATGGAGAAAGGAATACAAGGCCAGTAGTACCCTTGCTAAGAAAAAATTCTTCATCAATGATGAGAAACCAATTGAAGATAAAAATTGGGTTAGAAGGGAGAGCCTTCCCTATCCCTGGGATAAGGCAGCCTACCACATCCTTAAGCTCATTTTTTGTGAAGGGAGACTTATTGTAGTCTATGGATACCAGTTTAGACTCCTACATGAATTGAGATTTTGAGCTAGATTGCCCATAAACCAAAAACTAAGTGTGCCCTATTTTCTCCTACAGTTAATCATAGACATGAGCCAGAAGGTGACAGAGGGAAATAAACAACAGTTAGAACACCATGATCTCATCAAGCTAATAGTAGAGGATGCTTTGAGTAGATCAATAGTCTTTGTCCTCTGGTCCACATTCAGAGATATGGACAGAGAAGCCTTCCTTGAGACCTGAGTCCTTTCACTTGGTGAGAACCCAGCCTCAAGTGCTGAAGAATAGGAAGGAGAAGAAGAAGGATCATAAGAAGAAGAAGAGGCGGAGACAGAAAAATAGAGGAAGAAGAAAAGAAAAAAGAAGAGGAGCAACAAGAAGATACCATCCTTGAGAAGACCATTACACTTGAAGAGGAGGAGATATCCCCATATCAAAGAAGGTTGTCTCCTGAACCCACTGAAAAGGAGGCAGTTGTTGCCTTGGCTGCCTTGAGAACACCCATCAAATCCACGAAGAAATGATAGAGAAAAACTCTACTCTATTTCAAAACAAGAAGAAGCACTAGGATTAAGCAAGGAAAGCCACAAACCCCCACAAAAACCCCTATTATAATTGAATAATCGCCAAATAGATAGGAGGAGATAGAATCCAAGGGAATGAAGGTTGAGAAAGTCACATCACCAGGAACAACCCCAAAGGATACCATTACCTATGTCAAAAATCTTATCACCGAGTCAACCTCATATAAGCAGCCCAAGGAACCTATAAAACTCCGATAGAAAGGAAAATTCTTGCTACAAGATCCCCAAACAATGCTTCAAGAAACACTGGTAGTGTTACAGGAAAGGCAGAAAGTACTACGGAAAGAGAACCAGGGGTAGAAAGGGGGCAAAGAAGTAACACCACAAACACAGGAGGGGGCATCTTCTCCAAAGACATTTAAGGGAGATTTTACAGAGCTACAAGAGCCTAGCCCACAACCCAACTTGAGATTCTAATGCAAGTTCATTGAAGGAGTTAGAGTGATCCCACAGAAATTTGCAGTCCCTCTCTTCTTTGAACTTGAAAGAGAAAGAGGAAGGACATATTGATGGATGCAGATTTCTAAATCAAAGAAAGTAGAAGATGTGGACCTTATGGAAGAAAAAATCGTAGAGATGGGCAAGGAGCTGAGTGAATTGAGAGATATAGAATACACCATGAGAACACAACTACAAGTAGCAAACACATGGCCGAGGAGGAAATTGCAAGAAAAGGAGACCCAATTGGCCACCATGGCAAGCCTCTCCATGGAGGAACTTCAATGCAGAATGTCATCCATATCCTAAGCACTTTATGTCAAGTACTAATGGATGTAATTCCAAATTAATACATTAGCACAACATGGGACCATGCCTTTCCAGGATTACAGGAAATTCATCGATTGGTGCAGCAAGAGTACCCTTGAAGACAAGGCCAAATTATCTGAATTCTACTTGCACAACCTTGCCTTAACAAACCTGAATGTTTGGGACCCAAAGGTAAAGTTTGGAGACTTGTAGTTGATGGCCCTTGCATCATGGATGATCCATGAGGAGGCTAAGGCTAAGGAGGTGAAGAGAATAGTAGAAAAAGAGGAAAAACAACCCCGCTACTTCAGGGCGGAGTAAATAAATTCAATGGTTGTAATCAGTAACCATGACATCATTTCCAGTGATGCTAAGCTTGCACCAAGATACATGGCTACCCAATAACAGATCATCTCCCATTTTGAGGACACTCTCAGACTGTTGGGGACTAAGAGCTAACAAGCATGCCAGAGGAGATGGAATAACCTGCCACATAGTCTCTGAATCAGGGAGTATCACTCTCCTGAGAGATTGAGGAATTCATTGGAGAGAACACCTCGTATAAAAAGGTCATGCATACTAAAGATCAATTGGATTGGACTTAAGCACATTCCACCTTTGTTGTTGGGTTCGCTGGAAGGTAGAGATAGAGAAAAATGCAGGGTTCTATCCTCAGGAAGAGACACCATCCACAGAAGCTTGGGATGTCAGAGAGTATACTAGGGCTATGAAGGATATGGATATCATTGGCTAGGTTGCTTAGAGGATGAGTAACAGTTTCAGTAGGGGGGTGATGATGAGGCTCACCAATAGGTAAACTATATGGCTCACAATGCCACTCTCCATCTTATTAAATTGTATTTTCTTACATTTATTTACAGATTTTGTTATATTTTTCTTAGTGAGAAGAGTAAAAGTGAGTTACTATGTCATATGGCCTAATGTGTGTTAAATGCAGGAAATTGGAGCAGTTTTGAGTTGACTTGAGTGCAGGGACTCAGAGTACGCAAGAAAGAGAGATTCTAGGAAGTGGTATCCCTCCTTAACCCCTCAAATTAGTTGAAGGTTCTCCCACTCTATCTCATCAGTTTGGTGTCACTGGAAGCCAAGCAAGTCGAGTTCATTAGTAGCCAAGCCAATGCCAGTCAAGGAAGAGTTATTCTTGAGTTAGGAAGCCAAGTATCCCTAGTTTTTGGGGAGTTGTTGGTAGATCCTGCTTTGTATAAATAAACAAGCTAAGGTACTCATTAGGATTCGAAGTTTTGTTGTATCCAAGAGGCCATTAAGCTGAAGCACATTTGATTATTATTGTTATGATGTATTTAACACTTCTTGATTGATAATGAGAAAATATGTTTTGATCCAGCACTATTTTGACTCAGAAGGTTGAAGATCTTTGGTCAAGGCCCAAACCTAGCAACAGAAGTTCCTTTCTTGTATCTATATTATTACCTTAGAATGTTGGTTAACTGGTGAATTTTATTCATGATTTTAGCTTAGAAGGTTGAGTAAGTTTTTGTTTATCCATGTTTCCATTGTCTTACAGAGTAGATTAGTGTTGTAGTTTAGTGAAGGAAAATACATCAAAAAGCTTGTGACAAGGACCCATATCTCATCTTCCTCATGGGATCATGACTAGAGGACCCCACTCTCACAACCCAAAAACAAAGTTTGTCTTCTATTCATTGTAGAGATTAAGTTTCAATCTTAGTTAGATAGTTGTTTACAATTTCTTGGAAATATTTGCAATTTTTATTTTGCTTCTTAAGGTTGGTGTAGCTTAGAAGGTAGTCCATTTCACAGATCTAGTCCTTAACAATAGTTAGATCAGATTTTCCAAATTTAACTCATATTTTCCATGCTGACATGTAATGATTTGTAAATGAAAAGAGAAACATGTTTTGTTGCAGGTTTTTTGATCTACAGGAAGGGACTCCTCCAGCCAACTCCACCTAGGTCTTCTCCAACTTCTGTTGATGCATGCTAGCCCATATTTTGAACCTTTGTTTTTCAGCCACCGTGAGAAAGTTGTCTTAGGAAAATCTGGCCTTCTTGGAAGTGTTGGGCTTGTCCTTGGTTGATGTTCACCTTCCCTACACCTTTCCCAATGGTCATGCACCCTTCCAACCCTTCATCTCGCCATTCTTGTCCTCTAAAACCTCTCTGCCAACTTCCTGTAGCAGTTCAGGACATCCTGTAGAAGTTTCATGTAGCAAACTTGTAGCAGCTTGTTTGACCCTGTTTTTACATGCAATGATAGCCTATCCTAAGTTAGGAGTAGTTTAACCCCTCGGCTTGGATCCCATGACCAGAAGTTCCACCTAGACCAGTCCTTTCCCTCCTTTCCCTCCTGCAAGATTAGACAAGCAATAGTTTTTTATTCCTGATGATGGATCCCATTTGGGATTTGAAACGTTGGCATAAAAATGTTCATACTGTGGATTCTCCGGTAACTGATTCAAAAGTTTTTTTATTTCTGAAGATAGAAATCAAGACTTTATTTACTCAACAAGTGTGAATTAGACAACCAATGCATGCATGTTGGAATTAAGAAATGGTAGAATAATATTCTATTTTCAAGAAACCCTAGTAGTTAGATGATCAAGTGTGAATGAGCATATTTTCCTTTCTGCAAGTGAGCATAAGATTTGTGTGTCATTTCATAGCATTTACAAGTTGGTAGCTTTCATTTTCTTAGTAAAAATCATTCACTTTCCCTGCACTAAAACTAGCTTTACATTCCACTGTCAGTAGTTAGGCACCCTTTAGTTCAATAGAGGAGTGGTTTGGACCCCTAATGATCAAGTGACCCAAGTGACATGAGTGGAATGATGCATATATTGTGTATGTAGCACTGTCATCTCCAATTTTGTACGAAACCCTGGGTTGATAAAGTAAAGTTGGTAGCCCTAGGAGTTGCAACAGTCTTACTACAATACTGAGGCTCATCAGTAGCACAAGTTTTCATCAGAGAGATAGTGAGATTACATGGTGTTCCAAAGAACATTGTGTTGGACAGGGATGCAAATTCTAAGTTTTGGAAGGAACTATTTATAGTTTTGGGTACAGAGTTGGCCTTTAGTACAGCTTATCATCCGCAGAAAGATGGACAGATAGAGAGAGTCAACAAGATCTTGGAGGATATGCTGAGGATGTATGTGATGCGCCAGCAAAGGATATGGGAGGAGTAACTTCCACTGGTTGACTTCGGATACAATAATGGTTATCAGGGGTCATTGAGGATGATTCCTTTCAAGGCATTGTATGGGTGCAGTTGTAATACTCCCATCAGTTAGAGTGATCCAGTGAACAGGGTACTTATCGGATTGGATATGTTGGAAGACATGGAATAGGAAATGCAGGTTATAAAGAAGAATCTAAAGGTAGCACAGGACAGGAAGAAGAGTTAAGTGGATCAACATAGGGTATTCAAGGAGTTTCAAGTTGAGGAGCATGTGTATTTGCACATCAAGCCCAAGAAGATCTATTTGAGGATTGGATCATGTGCCAAGTTTGCACCACGGTATTGTGGGCCTTTTGAGATCCTTGAGAGGATTGGACCATTGGCGTATCAACTTGCACTGCCTCCAACAGTGAAAGTCCATGATGTTTTCCATATTTCATTACTTAAGAGGTATATAAAGTATTTTGATCATGTTATTGATTTGTATTTATTGCAGGTGGATCGGGAAGGAGAGTTCTGATGGAGCCTAAGTGCATATTGCAGTAGAAGCATCTCATGCTCAGGAACAGAGCCATAAAGCAAGTTAAAGTGATGTGGAAGCACTTTGGGCCCTATTGTACTACTAAACAACCCCCCATTAAGGTTAATAGTAGAACTAATAAATAATGGGGACCATTTAAATTTAGGATAAAATCCCTTAGTTTTAATAAAAATAAGTCAATATTAGTTTTTCTTACTAAAAAACTTGACTAAATGAGAAAATTCCATTATCAGAGCTGTTTTATCAAAGCTTAGGCCCATAAGACATATTCATAAATAAGCTACCCAAAGGCCTTTTGTTTAAAATATATTATCGAAAGAACTTTATCGGGATATTTCAAATCTTGTAACATGTCCCATTGGATAAGTTGCAATAAATCACTCCCCGATTAAAGTTTTCAAATACTCAAAGTCTAAAATAAATAAAATGCTTCTCCATGAATATAATGATAAAATTCTTGACCCCACAGGATCACCATGTAGAAATATCGGAGCCTTCGAATATCAGAACTTTCCATATAAGCATCACTCAAAATTCTTTGATATCCTGATCCTCTGACCCTCCGATATATCTCTTTTCGCCCACCCTCTGACATATAACATCTCCAATACTCCTATGTCCCAATATCATCGATCTCCGATATTCCCAATCCTCCGATTCTTCGATAAAACCCTCCTATCTATCTCAGAAATTCCTATCAGTTGTCACTCTTTTCAACCCCCGATATCAAATCTTTGATATAAGTCCACTGATATTTTTTCCCGCTTGCATTTTTAGTCGTTACATTTTTATAATAAAAAGCCTATCGAAAACGAAGAATGTTGCATATTTCAAAGAATTCAACCATAATATTTCTCCGATATAATCCTCCGATATGATGATGTGTACAACAAGCCCATGTGAACCCATGTTTTATCCTTGAATGGCCAAATGTAACAAATTTATGATTTAAAAATTCTAAACAATTTCATTATTGCAGCTCAATATCATTGGATTTTGCTCATAAATACATGAATTGATGTGAAATTGGTTATTTTCTCTAAGGAGTTCGTAAGTTAAAGAAGTCTCTGCTTATTCCCGTGTTTTTCTCTACAGGTCCTGATAAGAAAATTTCGATGAAAATGTCTAGGGAAACTAAACCCAAGAAGAAACTCGTTGTTCCATAACCGTCGGTCACTCCTGCACCTAAAGCTATTGAAATGCTAGCGTTATTACCATATACAACTTGCACTCCTAATGCTGGAAGCTCTTCTTGGGAAGCCATTTATAAACTATTTGAAGATGAAGAACCCAGGGTCACAGAGAGAACAGTCTCAGTAGAATATTCTACCCCTGTTTCTGACACTACTTACAGTGGTGTCGCCAATTCGTTCATGCATAGTATTGTAGCCCAGCCAAACATCATGCCCTATACAAATCTGGTTAAATGGGTTGTTATCACCTGGATTGAACCTCAGGCTGAAGGAAGGCAATGCCAAGGTAACCACAAACCACGCTTAGCCAAGTAGTTAGCCCAACTAGGCCAGGAGAGGGCTCTCTCCGTAAGGATCTCAGCCAAGATGACTAGATCAAGAAAACGATATTAGGCTAGGTATAGTAGCACAAGGTTTGATTTGATTTTGAAGGATTTTGCTAGATCAGGAGGAGCCAAACAGTTTAGGGCAAGGAAATTAGGTCAAAATTGCACGGTTTACGATGGGGCAAGGTAGGAACAAGGCTCAAAACTCTAGGGTTTGATGGATGAGGTGAGAAGATAGGTGAGGAGCAAGAAAGAGCATGTAAACCACATGGATTCTTCCTAAACTAAAGAAAACACAAACTGTGAAATGTCTACCCAAAACAGAGCATAGGAGCTATGGATTCTGCCTTTCAGACTTGTATACATTCACATAAAAGAAATGAAAGCATGAATGGAGTAAAAAATACATTCTAACATATAAAAACATAAGAAGAACTGAACTGAGCATCATACTACATGGATCCCAAAGAAATAGATGCAACTTTAAATTAATCTCCCGCTAAACTGGTACAAAATGATGTCTACTCAAAGCATAAGCATCCAGCTGAGTCCAACCCATTACAATGAGAAATAAGAAGATATAGACATTGTTTCAACCTCCTCCCATCCTCAGGGGTCGAATCCCTAAGATGAGGAGCTAATCTAATCAAAACTGTACAAGAAACTGGAATCTAGGTATCCTAACAACTTGCCTCTAAAAGTGAGGAAACTAATTCATTTGTCCTCAAGATGATTTTTAATCTAATGAATCTACCTTCTAATGCTTATTCTCCATCATATTTACATGCCTAGTCATCATTTACATCAGTAAAACACCATCTATGAGAGGAAACTCAAAATTACAGTCAAGGCACAGTGAAATAGACGCAGCACAATTTTTGTCCTATGCACAGCGCCCAAGCCCTATGCACGACACTTTTTGCAGGTCTATTTTGGAGGCCTTCCCATTGTCCAAATTAATCTCATGATAGCTCTGTTGAGATTGCAACAAGATGATGGAGCTTAGTGAAAAGAGTCGCCTTCACTAAGTGGGCCCGCAGGCAAATTATGGCGCATGTTCTATTTTTTATCACAGTGTGAGTGATCACAATGTGGGTGACCAAAGTGTGAGTGACCACAGTGTGGGTGATCAAAGTCTATTTTTAGACTGGCTGTGAAAAATAGAAAAGTCAAATATTATTGTCTCATAATAATATTTGGACTATAAACTTGATCTTATTCTCTTGGAGCACTTCAGTTTGAGCTACAGATGTGGCCCATGCAGCTGTCAGAAGGAAGTACGCTTTTCTTATGAGTCAGTTGAGTTGTTGCATGCATGACTTTAGTTAGAACTCAATCAGTTGAGTTTGGTGGAGTTGATTGTCGAGTTGATGGAGTTGTGTTCAGTTTGACTTGGTTAAACTAGTTGTAGTTAGTCTAACTGCAAATAGACTAATGATGAGTTGTTAAACTAATTATTAACTCATAATACAACTATAGAATACATCAGTTAACTCGGTTGCATGTCAGTGCATGTTCAGTTCAGCAGGGACAGGTGTTAGAGAATCAAATTGCTATCAGTTGTGACTATAGTTGTGCATCAGATCTTGCACAATCAAGGGATTGAGTATGCCAATGAGTTTGCTCATGTATTTGCCTAGTTTGTAGCTTCTGCTCACGTCTTACACATTGTGAATGATTCTTTGGAGGTGAAATACGAGTTTGGTAGACCATTCTCATTCATTATTGAGCAGGTATTGAGCAGTGGAGGCAGGCAAGCAGTGTAATAGATTTGGAGATCAGATCTTAGCTGTATTGTGTGTAACAGGTGGAGTTGGTACTGGATTGCTTGTGATAAGCATTGTACTTTGTAATGTTACATGGTCTCAATCATTAATATACAAATAGTGTGGGGTTTTTAGCGAGATGTTTTTCCCGGGTTACATACTGTGTTAATGTGTGAATGCTCTTGATGTTTTATTGTTATTGATGCTGCTATATTGATGATCAACGTAGAGGAGCTTATGTATTGTGTATGTATTCCGCAATAGTACATGATCAGGATAATCTCCATTGAATATGTGTTAAATTATTCAAAATTTCTACATGGTATCAGAGCTATTGATCATCAGATCTACTATTTAGGAAGTGTTTACATTCTATTTCTTCAAGCAGAGTCTGTAATCGGGCCAGGTAGCCTCTGGATTCATCCTTCCTTTGGAAGGTGAGATATCCGGTGAATTCCCATACAGTCAATCTCTGTACGAGAAATATTGTGTTCTCACGAATCTTAGATCTGAGGCGGTTGAGTTGGTTGCTGGTGGAATTCGAATTTGTAGCAGTGTTTTCTTGGTGACAATGCAGCAATGTCTTTCAACGGATTGTGATTGGAGTATGCTCTTGAGGGCAGCTCAAACTATATTGCATGGAAGGACAGGATGGAGGCAATATTGGATGATAACGGGCTGAAGGAGTTCATAGAGATGGATGTCCCAAAGCCTACTGATGTTACTCAAGCTGATGCTTGGAAAAAGAAGACCGCAAAATGTCAAAGGATTCTGTTGGAGGGCGTGAAGGATCACATTGTGTCCAGCCTCCATGGAAAGGCTACTCCATATTTGATGTGGAAATCATTAAATGAATTATTCCAAAGCAAGAGCGATCAGAGGAAGCTGGCGCTCAAAGATAAACTTAGAAACATCAAATGCGAGAAGGGTGACATTATTCCCAAGTATCTCACAAAGTTCACTGAGTGTCGAGATGAGCTGGGAAGTGTGGGGGTTACTTTCGATGATGAGGACTTGGTGAGCTTGGCTCTCCTTGGTCTTCCGAAGAGTTTTCATTCCTATCAGGACTCTGTCAATGGTCGGGAGAAATTGCCAGGATGGGAAAGACTATGGTCGGATCTTGTGCAGGAGGAGATCAAGCGGAGTACCAGGGACGGATCTTCGTCAAAGGGAGCTGATGAAGAGAATTGTGCTTTGGCTGCAAAAGCAAAGAAAGGGAAGAGCAAGAAAGCTTCTCAGTCTGGTGCGAAAGGCAAGAAGTAGGATATGTCCAAGGTGAAGTGTTTTCACTGTCACCAGCAAGGACACTATGCCACTAATTGTCCGCAGAAGAAGAAGAACAAGCAGGCTGTTGGATCTTCAGCAAGAGAGGCTCTAGCCTCACAGTTTGAGCTTGATTTTTCATTGATCGCATGCTTGGTTTCAAGTGTGATGGGATCAGTGTGGTTCTTGGACAGTGGTTCGTCTTTTCACGTGACGGGAGATAGAGATTTGTTCTCTGATCTGGAGGACAAAGATCTTGGAGTGCACATCGAGATGGGCGATGATGGTAGATACAGTGCAACCGGTATCGATACCATTTCCTTTGAGAGGGAGTCTGGTAAACCCTTCGTATTGAAGGAAGTCATGCATGTTCCAGGATTGACGAAGAATCTCATCTCAGTGGTGATGTTAGAAGAGAAGGGGTATGATGTTGTTTTCAGCGAGGGAAAGGCTTTCCTACACAACAAGACAACTGGTGAGACCCAGAAGATAGGGGTTCGAGTGAGGAACCTTTATCAGTTGCATGTAGATGGATGCGTAGCAATGGCGGGCAAGGTAGAAGGATTGGTGAGCCGGGATGATGGCGAGTCGTGGCACAGGAGATTGGGTCACCTTCACCATGGAGCCTTGAAGATACTGCAGCAGATCACTACAGGGCTTCCTAAAGGCACACTTGCACAGTCAGATCAGTGCAAGGGGTGTACTTTGGGAAAGTTTGTGAAAGCCACCTTTCATGAGAAGGATAGTCACGCCACGACGATCCTTGAGAGAATTCACACAGATGTGTGTGGACCTTTCTCAGTTGCTTCGACAGCAAAACACAGGTATTATGTGATTTTTGTTGATGATTTCTCTCGTAAGTGCTGGATCTTCTTCATGCAGAAGAAGAGCGAGACATATTCAAAGTTCTGTGAATTCAAATCATTGGTCGAGAAGGAGTCGGGGAAGAAGGTGAAGGCTCTTAGGAGCGATAATGGTGGTGAATACATCTCGGACGAGCTCAAGGATTTCTGCAAGGCAGAAGGGATTCGTAGAGAGCTCATAGCTCCCCATAACCCACAGCAGAACGGGGTAGCTGAGCGGAAGAACAGAACGATTGTGGGTGCTGCATGGGCAATGTTGCATGATCAGGGCCTACCCCTTCACTTGTGGGCAGAAGCATGCAATACAACAGTTTATGTGCAGAACCGTTGTCCTCATAGGATACTTGGCATGAGTACACCTGAGGAGACTTATTCTGGTAAGAAGCCTGATCTTTCTCATTTGAGGATTTTTGGTGCTAACGTTTACATGCATGTGACGAAGGATTCCAGGAAGAAGTTGGAGTCGACCGCAGAGGTTGGGATATTTGTGGTGTACACTGATACACCCCACAACTATCGTGTGTATTTGCCAGACAGTGGTAAAAATGTTGTGCGACGGGATATAAAATTTCAGGAGAAGAAAGCCATGAAGTGTTCGCTTGAGAGGGAGCTACACTTGCATGCAGATGAGGAGCTATTAGTTCCTAAGGATGAGCTTCAGGACGTGGATCAGCCACAGGACAAGGTTCATGGAGTGGAAGAGACCACTCATGCAGCGCCAACCATCAGAGGGTGAAAGCGCTTGACAGAATCTCAGCGACTGGCTCAAGATGCAGAGAAAGTTGTAGGACCACCTATAGCCCAACGCAGGTAGAGACAGTCACCTGATCGGTACACTGGATACATGGCTCTGATGAGCAAGTGTGTTGTGACTGAGCCATCCTCTTTCGAGGAAGCTGTGGAGGATCTCGCATGGGTAGACGCCATGGTGGAAGAGTATGATTCTATTGTCAGAAACAATGCATGGGAGATTGTTCCTAGACCAGAAGGGAAATCAATGGTGGGTTCAAGATGGATCTACAAGGTCAAGCAGGCAGCTGACAGGAGTGTGGAGGAGTACAAGGCAATATTTGTTGCCCGAGGCTTTTCACAGATAGAGGGGATCGATTATGAGGAGACCTTTGCACCTGTCGCAAGGTATTCTTCCATACGGACGATTCTTGCTCTCTCAGCGTAGATGGGATGGCACATTCATCAGATGGATGTGAAGACTGCGTTCCTCAATGGATTCATTGAGGAGGAGGTGTACATTGAGCAGCCCGAAGGCTTTGAGGTCTTCAGCAGCGAGTCGCATGTGTGCAGGCTCAAGAGAGCGTTGTATGGGTTGAAGCAAGCACCATGTTCTTGGTACACACGGATAGACAACTATTTCACAGGACTTGGATTCTCCAAGAGCGAGGCGGATCCTAACCTATACCAGATTGTGGTGGAGGGTAAGTTGCTTATCATTGTAGTATATGTTGATGATTTGATATTCTAACGGGTGATGAGCTGTTGATACTGTCATGCAAGAAGGATCTTGCTACAGAGTTTGAGATGAAGGACTTGGGCCTCCTTCACTATTTCCTAGGATTGGAAATATGGCAGCGCAGTGGTGGACTGTTTGTTTCTCAGGGCAAGTATGCTCAGGAGATACTGGAGAAGTTCAACATGCATGGCTGCAAGCCTGTTGATACTCTTCTTCCTGGAGGTTGGAGGAAGGAGGATGCCACTTCGGGAGAAGAAGTGGATGCCACTGTTTATCGACAGTTGGTGGGGTCGCTGATGTATTTGGTCAATACACAACCTGATATATGCTATGCAGTTAACCAGCTTTCACAAGCTATGGTTAAGCCTACCAAGCTCTTCTGGAAGGCGGGCAAGCATGTATTACGCTACTTGAGAGGCATATCGGGATATGGTTTGTGGTACAGACATGAGTATGAGGTGAAGCTATGTGGCTTCACGGATGCACATTGGGCAGGGAGCCCAACGGACAGAAAGAGCACATCAGGAGGGGTCTTTAGTATTGGATCGATAGCAGTTTCTTGGTACAGCAGGAAGCAGAGATCTGTGGCACTCAGTTCAGCGGAGGCCGAGTATATGGCAGCAAGTTTGGCTGCATGCGAGGCTATATGGATGAGGAAGATCCTGGTTGGTTTGTTCGATTCTCATTTGGATCCTACTATGATTTACTGTGATAACCAGAGTTGCATTAAACTCTCAGCTAATCCTGTATTTCATGATAGATCTAAGCATATTGACATCAGGTACCATCATATCAAAGATTGTGTGCAGCGGAGGATCATGTTGCTTTCATACATTCCAACGAAGGATCAGGATGCTGATATTCTGACGAAGGCTCTCACCAGGAGAAAATTCGAGTACCACCGAGGCAGGATAGGGGTTGCTGATAAACCATATCTTGTCAAGAGGGAGTGTTGAGATTGCAACAAGATGATGGAGCTTAGTGAAAAGAGTCGCCTTCACTAAGTGGGCCCGCAGGCAAATTATGGCGCAAGTTCTATTTTTGATCACAGTGTGAGTGATCACAATGTGAGTGATCACAATGTGAGTGATCACAATGTGGGTGACCAAAGTGTGAGTGACCACAGTGTGGGTGATCAAAGTCTATTTTTAGACTGGTTGTGAAAAATAGAAAAGTCAAATATTATTGTCTCATAATAATATTTGGACTATAAACTTGATCTTATTCTCTTGGAGCACTTCAGTTTGAGCTACAGATGTGGCCCATGTAGCTGTTAGAAGGAAGTACGCTTTTCTTATGAGTCAGTTGAGTTGTTGCATGCATGACTTCAGTTAGAACTCAATCAGTTGAGTTTGGTGGAGTTGATTGTCGAGTTGATGGAGTTGTGTTCAGTTTGACTTGGTTAAACTAGTTGTAGTTAGTCTAACTGCAAATAGACTAATGATGAGTTGTTAAACTAATTATTAACTCATAATACAACTATAGAATACATCAGTTAAATCAGTTGAATGTCAGTGCATGTTCATTTCAGCAGGGACAGGTGTTAGAGAATCAGATTGCTATCAGTTGTGACTATAGTTGTGCATCATATCTTGCACAATCAAGGGATTGAGTATGCCAATAAGTTTGCTCATGTATTTGCCCAGTTTGTAGCTTCTGCTCACGTCTTACACATTGTGAGTGATTCTTTGGAGGTGAAATACGAGTTTGGTAGACCATTCTCATTCATTCTTGAGCAGATATTCAGCAGTGGAGGCAGGCAAGCAGTGGAATAGATTTGGAAATCAAATCTTCGCTGTATTGTGTGTAACAGGTGGAGCTGATACTGGATTGCTTGTGATAAGCATTGTACTTTGTAATGTTACATGGTCTCAATCATTAATATACAGATAGTGTGGGGTTTTTAGCGAGATTCTTTCCCCGGGTTACATACTGTGTTAATGTGTGAATGCTCTTGATGTTTTATTGTTATTGATGTTGCTATATTGATGATCAACGTAGAGGAGCTTATGTATTGTGTATGTATTCCACAATAGTACATGATCAGGATAATCTCCATTGAATATGTGTTAAATTATTCAAAATTTCTACAAGCTCATTGGAAAGATTTTCAAGTCTTATTTCTAGAACATCTTGAATTTCTTCATTTGAAGCTCATTTGGCCCCTCAAAACCTTATTCTCCCAAGACTGCTTCTGTGTGTCCAAAAAAGGGCAGAAATGTCATTTTTTGGGTGTCTTTTGACCTTTTGGTTGACCAATTATGCTCTAAAAGCTTAGAAAATGCTCAGGGTGCATGTACTCATCATTTTGAATCCAAAAATTATGACCATTCCTTCATTATATGCCCCTATGAAAAGCGCAGCGCCAGTGGCACTACGCATAGAGCCAAAGATTTTGTGTCAAAAATTGCCAAACTCTCCAAAAAGCAAAAATTCTTCAAAACTTGCTCAAAATTTGTTGAAAATACCACCATTAAGTGTATTAATCATCCAAGGAAGCTTCAACAAGCAACCTAAGCGTATCATCCTCTTTTTTGCCTTCAAGTGCTTGTTTTAGCCTTCTTTTCATTTGCTTGACTCTTATATTGAAAATCTTGTTCTGGGTCCTGTAATGGCGAGCCATGTGCCTCATGATTCAATTGTCCCTATTGGCCTTTTGGAGCAACTTATCCAAATACAAATTGACCCTGTCAAGCCAAGTTTCTCTATCCTCTTCAATTTCCTTCTCAATTCTTTGTTTTGTGGTCAAGGTGGTCGATGTTTGTTCCTCTTACATTGTTGATTTTCCTTGTCACTTTGCCTCTTTGTTTTGAGAAGTCCAGCTCCATGAGGATTTGTTTGTCACTTAGCTACTTTTTATCTTGCTCAAGGTATGAAATGACATACTCAGCTCTTGCCAAGTTGTTCATCAGTGCTTGGATATGTGTATCTTTTTCCCTTATGGTTATGTTCTCATTTGTTGCCTCATCTTGAGCCTCCAAGTCAACTATCTTAATGCCCTGATGGATGTGTGGTTGTTCTAGTTCATCATCTTCCATCAAATCAAATCCCCTTTCCTCCTCATCATCAAGGCCTTCCTCCAACATCTTTTCCTTCCCTTTATGCAGTTGTTTCACCTGTTGTACCTGTTGTGTCGATGAAGAAGGCAAAGCCCCTTCCACATTTTGTGGAGCAAGCATTTGCCTATGAACCGATGAAGAAGGCAAGGCCCCCTCCACATCAAGTGGAGTAAACACTTGCCTATCTGCTGCAAACAAATTTCTAACCCCCCTCTGATATTTCTTGTAGGCTTCTGTCTTCTCAACAACTTTAGTCTCTTTAGCCTTTTCACCTTTTTCTACTTTGGCACTGCTAGAAGGCCTTTCTGCTTCTTGGGCCACCGGTGGAGGAACTTGCTTGAGGGAATTAGGGTATAAGGGATAGGTGGAGGGATTTGTAGGCAACCTGAGGTTTAAAATTTTAAATAGCAAACCAACTTCAAAATCATGAACTGAATGTCGGGAGGATAGTTCAAGGAGTGCACTTACTTTTTTAGAAGTTCTAGGTGGCAAAAGAGCAATTTGGATGATTGATAGGGTGGTTTTCATGCTTGTTGGCCCTATGTGCAGTGCCTTGTACAGGTGCACAGTGCTCTAGCTCTATGTGCAACGCCGTGTAAAATTTCACTGGCAAACAGGACCTATGTGCAGTGCTCCATCCCTATGTGCAGCGCTCCCTCCTCTATGCGCGGCGCCTCCTGCTCTATGCGCAGCACCTCCTACTCTATGTGCAACGCCACTTTGCAGGCCACTTTTGGAGGCTTTCCTGGTGTCCAAATTGATCCCATGATAGCTCGTTTGAAAGGTATCTCTCTTGGATACATAATGGCCCTATCAAGAACTGAAAATCTACAATTATAGCCCCTAAAAAGTCAATTCTCCCAAGACTCGTCAAAAAGTGCAGAATGAGGGTGCAAAAATGAAGTCTTCTTTTGTAGGAAAATTTTGGAGGTCTTCCTCAACTCCAAATTGAATGCATGATATCTCATTAGAAATATATTTCTCTCTCGGTATCAATTGACTCATTAAGTAAGTCATTTGGACAATCCAGCTAGAAGAAAAAATGATTTTCCCAAAGTCACTGTAGAAGTGCAGCAACTCTCTCGTAGCAACTGTATTTTTGGCATTTCTCTAAAACCATGACACCTATGTAAAAAGTGAAGGAGGTTGTTCATCCTCTGCCTATTATGGACAAAAACCTCTCTCACTTTTTCCAAATTCATCCCTGTTTGGTCTAAAACATAGTTTGAATAAAAATCTGCCCTATGTGTGGCAAATGATTTGTCCCTTGGAATGACTTATTGAAAAATGATGGAGACATGATGTGTATGAGTTGGAATGGCCTCATACTTGCTGAAATGACCTCCCTTATGCCTCATATACTCATATGTCTTTGATTCCATAGCCAACCCTAGCTCAATGGGTGAGAAAATTAGGATTTAGTGCTTGTGGAAAATGATGATTTGGACACCCTTGGGAAAAGACAACTCCCTTTGGCATGTACTTAACCCTTTGAAACTTTACCCTTTAACTTGACTATTTCCTTTAACAAATTGATCTTTTTATGGTCTGTCATCTTTGGAACAATGAGTTAACAGCTTGGGATGGTGAAATTATTACATTTCAAAGACATAAAATTACATAATGAAATAATCATTTCTCTTTACAAATCATCTTCACATGGTGAAGGGATGTTATTTGATCACCATTTACTTGTTGGTCTTATGCAATGGAACAAAACCTTGGCAAACCTAATGACCTAATGAAACCTTAAAAAACCCTAATGACCTAATGAGACCTTGAAGGAATGAATTTCAAGATGACATAATGACCTCATGACTGATACAAATGGCATGATAAAAATATCTTTATGGATGATGTACAGTCAACAAGACATGAAACTATGCCAGCAAGTAATCACATTTAAGGAAGAGTGATGTTTTTGGACTAGGACTACCATCAGTGACTAATTTTTTTGCATAACCTAGTGGAATGATAAAAAAATTCTAAGTGGGACCCTTAAAATGATATGAAAAGAGGATTTTTTATCATTGATGGCAGGATTCAAATACTAACACTAACATCAGGTCTTATTGGGAATGGTAGCTCCTTGGAGGTGTCAAGAACACCATAGACCAAGTGCCTAACCATGTGGGCCAATACGGTAAAAAACTTAAATTTGAAATGCATGACTAAACGTTGACAACTTCAAACGACACAAAATGACTCGAAACTGACTTGAAATTGACTGAAAAAATGACTCAAGACTTACTTAACTGAAACCTATTAATGGCAGCAGACCATCGAGATTTGAGGGCTTCAAATACTGATGACAACCATTTGCCTACTAAAAAACTTTGTACAATCATGTGAAGTGAACCTTCCAATGTAACCAATCCAGCAAATGGCTACTCACTGAAATTATGCTCTCACTTTCCCCGAGCAGGCAGAACGATGTACATGTAGGCAACTCACAATAACAATTGAAACCAAGGCTTATGCTAACAAACTAGACAACATTCATCTTCTCCAATGCTTGCAAAATAATGCCGAAGGGATCTTGAAAATCTTGAAGCACTACCTTGTCTTGAGATCCAGCAGCAAAAATACAAGTACTCCCTTCATTCTGATCTAAAAGAATAGTTGGTTGCTGATTGATAGGAAGGCATAGAGAAGTATAAACTTATGCTATCTGAGTGTTGGCTGTAAATTCCTCGAGCATGAGAAATTTTCACTCAATTTCTAGAACGTTGTCTCTCTCAGGCTCATACTCCTTAATTTTATAGTCTAATCCATTCTTAAATAGAAAACATTCTTCAAGATTATCAAACATGACAGCCCTCTCATCTTCATGAAAGAAAACAATATCTTTTCATTGATCTATAAATCTAATTTCAAGACTGTCCTCATTTTCAAAAGTGGAAGAAGCTTCACTAACTCCTTCTTGACTATGTGAACACTGCAAACCTGCATTAGCTTGGGCTGTAACATAACCTTTCAAGAGTTGATCTATCTCATCTTCAAAAAGAGGAGATATCACTTTTTGTTTTCTTTTGCTAAAACAATTATTGTCTTCTTGAAATAACAATTCAAAACATGAAATATGAGAAGAAAAATGTGAATGACAGACCTCAATTCCCTGGTCTTATGCAATTTGAATACATTGTTGATCATATTCATATGACATGGCAACTAGATTGTCATGTTTCTTATCGCACTCATCAGTCATATGAGGGAAAACTTCAAATAGTTCTTGAAACTCAAAACTAACACTTCTATCATTTACCACTGAGTTATCCAAACAAGATTTTTCACTTACTTGAACAAATCACGATCTGAAATAACCAACTTGACTTTATCACAATCTGAAATTGGAACTTGATTTTCCTGCACATTGTCTTCTTCTATGAGCAGATCTGAAATAAGACCTTGTCTTCCATCATTTTCAATTCTACTAAGATCTTGAACCTGCTACAAATTTTCTTGAGCATCTTGATAAGTATCCTCTAAACTCTCTTTATGCTACTGAAATGGATTTCATACAGGGCTTCCATGATCTCATCGTCCATGAAGTCATCATCTTCATAAACTTTCTCAAGATTTTCAATAAAACTATAAACATGTTTACAACGGTTCTGAACTAATATTAAGGATGGACACGATTCTTTATACCTTTCAAAGAACATGGTATGAAAACCCTTTAAACAATAAATACAAATAGGCGGCAAACTTTCATACCAAATTGGGCTTCACCTTCCAGAGTGGCCATGAATATCTTCATCAAGCAGTCTTCGAGAAAATCAACCTTCACCTTGCGAGTATGCATGTGAAATCTAACCAGATGTAAAGTAGCATCATTCCTATCATCATATTTAAACATAGGCAAATTCCTTTGCCAATCTACCTTAGGAATTTTATTTGGGAAACCTGGAATGTGATTTCAGCTCATGGGAGCATACATTCAAGAAAACAAATCCATTTTGATAATTATGAACTCACCAAGAAATTCTTTAGGCTACAAGTTCTTGAAGAGTGGAGTTGCCATAAAAATTCTAAACCTCGGTATTTTTCGACACTGGAGTTGCCAAGTGAATGATTTTAGCCTTTGCATGCATCTGACCATTTTTCACCATCAGAAATCAGATCTAAACTTTGATGATCTTTCCCAGGGAATACAAAACCTTTTGCTCGTTCCCCAGTATGGTGGCCACTATGTTATCGCCTGGATTGAACCTTAGGCTGAAGGAAGGCAATGCCAGGGTAACCACAAACCACGCTTAGCCAAGTAGCTAGCCCTACTAGGCCAAGAGAGGGGTCTCTTCGTAAGGATCTCAGCCAAGATGACTGGATCAAGAAAATGATATTAGGCTAGGTATAATAGCACAAGGTTTGATTTGATTTTGAAGGGTTTTGCTAGATCAGGAGGATCCACACAGTTTAGGGCAAGGAAATTAGGTCAAAATTGCAGGGTTTATGATGGGGCAAGGTAGGCACAAGGCTCAGCACTCTAGGGTTTGATGGATGAGGTGAGAAGACAGATGAGGAGCTAGAAAGAGCATGTAAACCACATGTATTCTTCCTAAACTGAAGAAAACGCAGACTGTGAAATGTCTACCCAAAACAGAGCATAGGAGTTATGGATTCTACCTTTCATACTTGTATACATTCACATAAAAGAAATGAAAGGATGAATGGAGTAAAAAATACATTCTAACATATGGAAACATAAGAAAAACTAAACTGAGCATCATACCACACAGATCCCAAAGAAATAGCTGCAACTTTTCATTAATCTCCTGCTAAACTGGTACAAAATGATGTCTACTCAAAGCATAAGCATCCAGCTGAGTCCAACCCATTACAATGAGAAAGAAGAAGAAGATATAGACATTGTTTCAACCTCCTCCCATCCTCAGGGGTCGAATCCCTAAGATGAGGAGCTAATCTAACCAAAATTGAACAAGAAACTGGAATCTAGGCATCCTAACAACTTGCCTCTAAAAGTGAGGAAACTAATTCATTTGTCCTCAAGATGACTTTTAATCTAATGAATCTACCTTATAATACTTATTATCCATCATATTTACATGCCTAGTCATCATTTACATCAGTAAAACACCATCTATGAGAGGAAACTCAAAATTACAGTCAAGGCACAGTGAAATAGACACTCAGCACAATTTTTGTCCTATGCGCAGCGCCCAAGCCCTATCTGTGGTGCTTTTTGAAGGTCCATTTTGGAGGCCTTCCCGATGTCAAAATTGATCTCATGATAGTTCATTGGAAATCTCTTCAAGTTGTCTTTCCATAACATCTTTAATTTCTTCATTTGAATCTCATTTGACCCCTCAAAAACAGATTCTCCCAAGACTGCTTCTGTGTGTCCAAAAAAGGGAAGAAAGGTCATTTTTTGGGTGTTTTTTGACCTTTTGGTTGACCCATTCTGCTCTAAAAGCTTAGCAAATGCTCAGGGTGCATGTACTCATCATTTTAAATCCAAAAATTTTGACCATTCCTTCATTAGATGCCCCTAGGAAAAAGCGATAGAGCTAAAGTTTATGTGTCAAAAACTGCCAAACTCTCCAAAAAGGAAAAATTCTTCAAAAATTGCTCAAAATTTGTGTAAAATACCACCATTAAGTATATTTGTCATGCAAGGAAGCTTTATCAATAAACCTAAGCCTATCATCCTCTTTTTTGCCTTCGAGTGCTTGTTTTAGCCTTCTTTTCATTTGCCTGACCCTTATGTTGCAAATCTTGTTCCGGGTCTTGTAATGGCAAGCCATGTGCCTCATGATTCGATTGTCCCTATTGGCCTTTTGGAGAAGCTTATCCAAATGCAAATTGACCCTGTCAAGCCAAGTTTCTCTATCCTCCTCAATTTCCTTCTCAATTCTTTGTTTTGTAGTCAAGGTGGTCGATGTTTCTTCCTCTTGCATTGTTGATTTTCCCTTGTCACTTTGCCTCTTTGTTTTGAGAAGTTCTAGCTCCATGAGGACTTGTTTGTCACTTAGTTTCTTGTTCTCTTGCTCAAGGTATGAAATTACATACTTAGCTCTCTCCAAGTTGTCCATCAGTGCTTGGATCTGTGCATCTTTTTCCCTTATGGTTATGTTTTCATTTGTTGCCTCATCTTGAGCCTCCAAGTCAACTATCTCAATGCCATGATGGATGTGTGATTGTTCTGGTTCATCATCTTCCATCAAATCAAAATCCCTTTCCTCCTCATCATCAAGGCTCTCCTCCAGCATCTTTTCCTTCCATTTATGCAGCTATTACACCTGTTGTACCTATTGTGTCGATGAAGAAGGCAAAGCCCCTTCCACATTTTGTGGAGAAAGCATTTGCCTATATGTCGATGAAGAAGGCAAGGCCCCTTCCACATAAAGTGGAGTAAACACTTGCCTATCTGTTGCAAACAACTTTCTAGCCCCTCTCTGATATGTCTTGTAGGCTTTGGCTTCTCAACAACTTTAGTCTCTTTAGCCTTTTCACCTTTTTCTACTTTGGCACTGCTGGAAGGCCTTTCTGCTTCTTGGGGCACCAGTGGAGGAATTTTCTTGAGGGAATTAGGGTATAAGGGATTTGTAGGCAACCTAGGCTTTGAAATTTTAAATTGCAAATCAACTTCAAAATCATGTACTGAATTTCGGGAGGATATTTCAAGGAGTGCACTTACTTTTTTAGAAGTTCTAGGTGGCAAAAGAGCAATTTGGATGATTGATAGGGTGGTTTTGGTGCTTGTTGGCCCTATGTTCAGTGCCTTGTATAGGTGTGCAGTGCTCTGGCTCTATACACAGTGCCGTATAAAATTTCACTGGCAAATAGGCCCTATGCGCGGCCCTATGCAGCGCTCCCTCCTCTATGCGCAGTGCCTCCTGCTCTATGTGCAGCGCCTTTTTGCATGCCATTTTTGGAGGCTTTCCTAGTGTCCAAATTGAGCCCATGATAGCTAGTTGTAAAGGTATCTCTCTTGGATACACAGTGGCCCTATCAAGAACTGAAACTGATCAAATATAGCCCCTAAAAAAGTTAATTCTCCCAAGACTGGTCAAAAAGTGCAGAATGAGGGTGCAAAAATGAAGTGTTCTTTTGCAGGGAACTTTTGGAGGTCTTCTCAACTCCAAATTGAGTGCATGATATCTCATTGGAAATTTATTTATCTCTACGTATTAGTTGACTCACCAAGAAAGTCATTTGGACAATCTAGCTAGAAGAAAAATTGATTTTCCCAAAGTCACTGTAGAAGTGCAGCAACTCTCTCGTAGCAACTGTATTTTTGAAATTTCTCTAAAACCATGACACCTGTGTAAAAAGTGAAGGAGGTTATTCATCCTCAGCCTATTATGGAAAAAAAATCTCTCACGGTTTCCAAATTCATCCATTTTTGTTCTAAAACATAGTTTGAAGAAAAATTGGCCCCGTGTGTGGCAAATGATTTGTCCCTTGGAATGAATTATTGAAAAATGATGTAGACATGATGTGTATGAGTTGGAATGGCTTCATACTTGCTGAAATGAACTCCCTTATGCCTCATATACTCAGATGTCTCTGATTCCATAGCCAACCCTAGCTCAATGGGTGAGCAAATTAGGGTTTAGTGCTTGTGGAAAATGATGATTTGGACACCCTTGGGAAAAGACAACTCCCTTTGGCATGCACTTAACCCTTTGAAACTTTACCCTTTCACTTGACTATTTCCTTCGAAAAATTGACCTTTTGATGGTCTGGCATCTTTGGAACACTGAGTTAACAGCTTGGGATGGTGAAATTATTACATTTGAAAGACATAAAATTACATAATGAAATAAGCATTTCTCTTTACAAATCATCTTCAAATGGTGAAGGGATGTTATTTGATCACCCTTTACTTGTTGGTCTTATGCAATGGAATGGAACCTTGGCAACCCTAATGACCTAATCAAACCTTGAAAAACCCTAAAAGACCTAATGAGACCTTGAAGGACTGAATTTCAATATGACATAATGACCTCATGCCTGATACAAATGGCATGATAAAATTAACTTTATGGATTATGTACAGTCAACAAGATATGAAACTATGCTAGAAAGTAATCACATTTAGGGAATAGTGATGTTTTTGGACTAGGACTACCATCAGTGACTAATTTTTTTGCATGACCTAGTGGAATGATAAAAAAAAGTCTGAGTGGGACCCTTAAAATGATATGAAAATAGGATTTTTTATCGTTGATGGCGGGATGCAAATACTGACACTAACATGGATAATAGACCATATGAATATTGAAGACAAGAACTTCATGACTAAGAGGAATACAATTATGAGGTCATTTACTAGCAGTGATTTAAGCAGCATGTATCATCTTCCACGGCCTCAAAAGAAATACGGCAAGAAATTTGTAGAGAAATTCATGAATGAACATGAAGATCAATCATAGGTCATTAGAGAATGGAGAAGGGACCCTAACAAACACAAGTGTGAGGATAAGGGTATGTATTCTATTACTTCCCTTGTTGGGCCATACTGTTATATAGTTGTAATGATGTGTAAGATATATGGTTACTATAATACCCATAAATTCATACACCAGTAGACACCATTAATTGATGTTGCATCTAATAGTTATGCCATGGATTGGGGAACCATATTATCTGATAGTTTAGCCACTCAAATCCTAAATTATAGGAGCAAGCACATTTTTTTCCAAACATTGTCCCCCCTTTCTATATGAGCGCCTATATAATGGTTGTTATCGGTTTCACCTCCGATTTTACATCTATGGGATGGAAATGGACCATAGAGGACCCTACCCCTATCCATATCTATCATAACATACTCTAGCGATCTAAATACCAGCCTCATTTCTATTAAAAAAAAAAAAATCCATGGAGTTATGCTTCCCATCCACAAAAGTGTCTTTGGAGAGAAGGCTCCTAGAGTTTCCCCTGAAGCCAATAATGATTTATTATCAATTGGAATATGGTTTGGAGAAGAATCTTTCACTTATATTTGGATCTTTGGTAGTCTTGCAAAACCTCATGTGTTGCCCCTTTATGTTCTCAATAAACTCTTAGCCCAAGAGATAGCCTACCAACTATAGGGAATGGCCTTCCAAATGTTGTTAAATATGCAAAAAGGACAATGCGGCCTACCTTTCCTATTCAATGTGTTGTTTATGCTCTTGACAACTTAAGACATGAAAATCTTGAAATTGAGCAAATTCTATGCCTAAATTTCCCAACTATTCCCAATAAATAGTTTGATCCTAATAATATCGCCAAGAATGTGATTGTATAGGAAAAACTTAGGCAATTCACAAATGAACTAGAAAAGCTTGATGATTTATTTGAGTCAGCCTCTATTTATGCAAAGGTTGAGAGACAAGCAGCAACACAGTTAAGTCCTGAAGAATTGATTCAGTTTAATCAGTACAAGAATAAAAGAATATCCCACTCGCATATAAATGTATTGGTGCTTCATCAAAAAAATATATAGTAGGATAAGGTCTCGGCTAGTACAACACAGGTCCCTAATGTATCTCAGATAGAAGAAACAAGTGTTTCCTCTTCTTCTCAGGTGGAAGAAACTCTTACTGACAAAATCCTAGATGCAGTATGGGGGCAGTTCACAAAAGAGACAGATCCTAAAAGTCTACAGAGTCCATTCTAGATGAATATCACACATAATCATGAAGCTACAAGGAAGACCCAGCTTAATATTGAGGCTTCCAATAAAGCTTTGAACATTGATGACTTAGAAATTATCCAGGCATTCCCGACCTTTGCGGTCATTTTGAAAATAGAATAAAGTCCTCCTCTTAATGTGTTTTATATTCCAAAACATAAAGTTGTGGTTAGCAGAAAAAGGAAAAGAAAAAGAACTGAACAAAATCGGACACTAGTTCCTGGTAATGCTTCCTTTGAAGTAATTTGGAAAGGGGCTCAAGCTACTCCTGCTAAAAAAGCCTCTGAAGTAAAACAACTGCTAAGGGAGAAAGATGAAAGGATTATGCAACTAGAAAAGAGTCTTGATAATGAAAAACAAATGATCACTCAATAGTGGCAAGCACAGCTTGCAGAGATGCAAAAGAAATTTGATGACTTGAAGATTCAACATGAATCTGATCTGAAGAGCAGGGATGCTCAAATCCAGGAACTTCAACGAAAGATTGATCAAATAAAGATGTATCCAAGATAACTGAATTCAAGAAGGAAGTAGGAGAACTAAACAATCTCCTTGCTCAACAACATGTTGATTTATGTCATAAATTGGCCACTATCCATGAATTGTGTCAATCAAGCAATCCATTACTGAATCAATTGTATGATCTGAGCATATACTATAGGGTATTTGAAGACAAAATTTCAGACTATATAGAATGGCAAGATAGTACTGAGGGGAGATCACTTGATCTCCCTAAAATTGAATAATCACATAAATAAATTGTCTTCCAAGAGTAGGATATAAAGCTCAAACTTGCAGAAATGCCAATCTTCAGTGCCCGAGATATTTCAAACAATCTCACTGAATCTATTAGTGACAGTTTATTGCAGACCAACCTGATTTCAGATTGCCCAGAGGATACTATGCCCGATGTGAAATTGTTAACTAAAAATTGGTAGGAATGGTCGAAGAAGAAGGTTAATAACATCAAGAATCTATCAAAGGTTGATTTAGAATTCCATTGGCATTTCTTAGTCAAACCTCATAGTCAGTGGCTAATGTTGAGGTGTCTCTCCAACATGACCACCCATCTTTTTCTAGCACTCAGTGATGCGATATTCAATGCATGTATGCGCATACAACCTCATAATCCACCTAAATTAAAGCCAGTGGTAGATATATGTGAACTTTGTCAACGTATGGGAGATTAGCCTTCATCACATCCATAGTCAGAATGTTACAACTAAGTTCTATTATCATCTTTTTACTTTATTTCAAGTTTGGTTTGTTGAAACCACTTCAGTCTTTTATGGCGCTTTACTATTGGCTTTGCGGGCCCTAACCCAAGTTCAGCATTAGTTAGCCAAGCAAATCCTACACTACTGGCCCTTTTGGCATCATCCTGTGGAGCACAGACCGAAGTCTCACCCAAAACAATATGGGGGGATGTTGGAACTAAGTTTTCGCACCCTGAGATGGTCGTGATGTCGATTTATTCTCTTTGCCCCTAATTTCGCGCAAGTCACTAAGCCTTAGGGTTCTGCAAATCTACCCCTTATTCCATCCTTTAGCACCTCCGCAAAGGTGTAAGATTTACCTTCACATAGCCCTAACCTGTGGTCCAAGTATTTTCGCGCAACTATTACAATGTATTGTATAGGTTCCCAAGCTATCCCAAGTGTTTTACTTATCTTACTAATCAATCACAATTAGCATCGTGTAAACTGATATCCTTACTTGTGTTCAATTAACCAATACAATCACATATATTCACGCATCAACTAAACATTGTAAATTAAACCCAAAACATAATATAACCAAATGCATTAATAGGAACTAAATACACAGTAATTGCAGAATACTTCTCTTTATTGATATCTTTCAGTTTAATACAGACTCTATTGCCCTACACACATAGCTGCAGGGGTCCGCGCACTCAGCTGCGAACTTCCACCCTAGGCCTCTACGCACTCAACTACAGAGCCTCTACCTACGCTATGACCCGAGAACACTTAGGATACTTTCTTCCTTCCTTAACTTAACTCTTCTCTCTTAATTACTTAGAGCGAGCTTACTTAGCTCTTTTTTATACAATCCCATGGTCCGCAGACCATGGGTGGATCTTTACAACCGACTTTACACTTATAAAATAAGGGCGGACAACCCTTTATGACTCTTGACACCTTCATGCTCTGCAACCACAAAAAGCGGAGACTTTACAACTTTATTACAAAATTATCCCAAAACATGGGCTTTTAGCCCCAAAACTGCTCTTGTGGGAACCCATTCCCAACAGGACTTCAACACAAACATGGTGACTTGCCCTCGAGTCACTCTACAAGTGCGGAGATCTTGGCACGAAGACCTCCTAGTTCGACCTGTAAGACTGCAACCTCGACAGTGCACTTTACAACCCCCTGCTTCCTCTTCTCGGCCCAGTTGTGCCATCTTGAGCTTGGTCTCCTCCGTTTTGCGCTGCGCGGCGGACTTGCTCGACCCCACCACCAGGTCTGAGGAAGTGCACCACTCTGCTAGCCAGTGATCAAGAACTGCATCAATCACGTTGTTTATTGCCAAGTAAGGCAAGTCATGCCACCTCTGCTCAGGGTCCTTCCGTACCCTGATTGCGATGCGCTGAAAGTCTGCCTTGAACTCCACGTACTCTTGTAGTTTGGAAAACACAGTAGGCGACAATCACAATTTGCGATTGATAGCCATGAATGTGTTCATTTCCATCAAGATCCAGAATATCTTGCTATCCTTGATGCACTGAGCATCCTTGGTCTCCCACAGCGAAGCGTACTTTGCTGCTTCAAAAGTTCCGGTGCGACCGAGGGGAATTGATTATCTTCCGACAGCTCCTAGGCTACCAGCATAATGGACAGGAAGAGCCACGCATAGTGGAATTTCTTGCTGAGCTCCTATGCCTCGCGACAGTTCTCAAGGAACTCACCACAGAGATAGCGCGCCCAATTAAACTAGATTCCTTCAGCGCATTGGGCTACTAGAGCGACGACTGGTGCCGGCGCTTCATCTGTGTGACACTTCCTCTTAACTTTTCCTGCCAAAATATGTGTGGCCACCTTGACCACAGGATCGCAGATACTTGAGATGGCATAGCCTCGCGGCTTCTTCATGAGTTTGAATTTCTCCTTCATGGCCTCCGCAAGGGCCTATTTGCCACCTTTTCCACTTAACATCATGGCTGGATTTTTCCCTGTATAGGGCAACCGTGTGATCCTATGGATCAACTTGACGGTGATGGGTATCATCTCCTCCAGCCACAGACACCCATCATGCACCAAGCATAGCAGCTGCTTGATGACCAATACTGTAATGGGTGTGCGATTGTAGTGTAGCATCCATAGCAAGTTGAGCATACCTGCCTTGTCTACTCCCCTAAGCCACTTCCGCGGTTCCAATGCAGTCATGCCGGTGGTTATGTGAACAACGCGATGTATTAGTTGTTTTATTGCCAAGTGTGGGAACTTTTCAGTGTTAGCTAAGTCCCAATCTTCCATTTTCAACAGTGGAACCCGTCTCAAGCGTTGTCCTTCAAAGACAATCTTGTCCGACAGCAGAGGTCTGTGCAAGCATGTCGTGCTTTCGTCAACGTCCTTTGGAACCTTGGTCTTGCCCTTGCGTGGAGGGACATACTCAGGTAACTTAGTGATAGGGTCAGAACCCTCAACCTCAACTTCCTACACTTCCACCCCCAAATCCTCATCATCCATCGAGATGTCCTCAATTTCTACCTCCTTCGGCTCCAAGTTAATGGTTTTTCCCTTTTCCCGTGTGGTGGGCTTATCCTTCTGTGAGTTTCTTCTAGGCGACGCGTGCACCGATATCGCATCCTACTTGCCCTTCTTCTCCTTCGCACTCTCCTTCGTCTGGGTAGGCTTCAGTCTAGACGTCCATGGTGACTTGGGAACTTCAACTAGTACCTTCGCAACCTCTGGAGTAGCTCCCTCCACCTCCATAACAACCTCCGGCACAGCCCCCTCGACTGTCACTGCTTCGGCGTCCATAGCTTTGGATCTTGGGATAAAATCACGAATGAAATTGCGGTTGGACTCTGGAAACCGATCAAACACTGGGTATTCAAGCAATGCTTCGAGGAATGTGCAAATCATGCACGTCTGAGAGCTCACCAACTCAATGTTCAAAATGCCAAGTGTTTTTCGTTGGGCCTCCACCTGTAATTTATAGGCCATTTTGAATTCAAATCTGACCATTCCCCCCACATTCAGTTCATTAATGCCGGATTGGCAGCAAATTTCCAAGGATATTACCCATAAATTTTGTCTTAAATGTCGGTCGCCCGATCCATTTGGCCACATTCTTATCGTCAAATCATGAACAGTGACTTTAACGGTCACTTTCTGGCTGACTTGCGTGATTTTCTGGGTAGCGCAACTCTATTCGCAATGTCGTGAACCTTGTGACATTTCCTCGTTCTGCACAATCCTCCAATCATGCAGTTCCCCAACCCGAGTAGTGTAGTTTATAGTCCTGCGCCTCCTTTCAGCTGCTTGGAGTGCTAAGACTATGCTACCTTCATATAGTCACCTGGCTGGATCACTGGTGTATGGCTTCAAAATGCTGCCATTCAGCTTTCCTGGGAAGGGATCTCCGTTCAATTTAACCAACTGAACTGCTCCATTGTCGGTAATCTCCTTAATGACATAGGGCCCTAGCCAGTGCATTCTAAATTTCCGTGTAAATTTATCAAACTTGTTGCCATATAACAAAACCATATCATTTACCTTAAAGGTGTGCAGCTTAATGTGTCGATCACGCCATGCTTTTTCACGTTGCTTTTGGACCCGTTGGTGAAATCCAATCAGAAATCTTTCTTCCTCAAGCTCAACAAGCTGCGCGAACCTCTCTTCCAGCGCTCCGTAATCCGTCATACTCGTGACTGCCGCTATGCGCAGATGAGGCACAATGTACTCCATGGGCATCACTGCTTCAACACCATATACAAGCCTAAAGGGCGTCAGTTCAGGCAACTTTTTGCATGTCGTTCGATAGGCCCATCGTATGGCAGGTATGTGCAAGTCCCAATCGCTTTGCTGAGTGTTGCAAACCTTGGTCAATGCATTCTTCAGTACCTTATTGAATGCTTCCACCATTTCGTTAGCTTGTGGGTGATAAGGCGTGCTTTTCTGGTGATATACCTGAAATTCCTCTGTCAGCGCACTAATCATTTCATTCAAAAAGTGCGTACCATGATCACTCATCAAAATCTTTGCACACCCAAATCACGTCAGTACATACTCAAAGAGAAACTTCGCATCGGTCACGCCTATGCAGTCCTTCGCAGGCTGCGCCTCTGCCCATCGAGTTAAATACTCAGTCACAGTGATAATTTACCGTGCTCTCGTCTTCTTCCCTTGGGGCTGAATGGGTCCCACAAAATCTATCGCCCATTTCTCGAAATGTTGTAACATCGTCTGTGGGTTCAGAGGCAGCCCATCTCTCTGTGATGGCCTGCGAGTCCTTTGACACACATCACACGCCTTACAGTAAGCTTTTGAATCCTAATGGAGGGTTGGCCACCACAACCCTATGCGTAGAATCTTCTGTGCAATCGCCATTCTTGCGTAATGCCCTCTCGTGGCACCCCCATGAGCATCTACGAGGATATTACTCCTTTCAAAGTCTGGTACATATCGTCATAATACTTCATCAGACCCCATTTTGTACAGATATCTGGCAATGACAGAAAAGTCTGCCACGCACACCGCTAACTCCTTTTTCTATTGGGT
Organism: Pinus tabuliformis; assembly: GCA_031772625.1. NCBI lineage: Eukaryota > Viridiplantae > Streptophyta > Pinopsida > Pinales > Pinaceae > Pinus > Pinus tabuliformis. Next base: position 207,020,724 of record CM062806.1, on the reverse strand, counting down.
GGTGTAGCCTTCGGGGGTAGTTCGTGTCATTAGGAGGTATATGATGTCTTCAAAGTGACCATCCGTGACATGCACTGCAAAGAGTTGTGTGTCAGGTAATCCCTCCTCCAAATTAGTGGGCTCTTCCCTCGTTTCAATGGGTGACAGATGGTCTGGTCCGCGTTCAGTCATCCAGGCTTCACAATAACTTCAAAATCATACTCCTGGAATAATAACAACCACCTACAAATACTTACCCCCAACACAGGCTTATTGATCAGTTATTTCAACCCAGAATGATCCGTATACATCTTAAAATGTCCACCCAGCAAATAGTGTCTAAACTTCTGAAGCGTGTATACCATGGCTAATCCTTCATGCTCGGTGGTGGAATAGTTCTTCTCAGCCTTGGATAACCTCCTACTTGCAAATGCTATAGGATGGTCCAATTCTCCTCCGTCGGCCTGTGTCAGTACTGCTCCCAGTGCTATACATGATGCGTCTACATGTACATGAAACTCCTTCTTCCAATCCGGGAAGACTAAAATCAGTGCGGTGACCATTTTTCCTTTCAATACATCCAATCTTTTCTGACAGTCCTCATTCCAACAGAACATGACATCCTTTTTCAACAACTTCTCCATAGGTGCGGTGATCTGGGCATAGCCCTTGATAAACTTCCTGTAGTACCCAGTATGTCCCAAGGTTGCACGCAGCTGTTTCACACTCCTCGGCGCCTCCAAGTTAAGTATCATTGTGATATTTGTGGGATCTACCATTAGTCCCTATCTACAAACCACATGACCCAGCAGAGTCCCAAAAGGATCAAAAAACAGACATTTCTTCAGATTAAGCGCAATTTGATACCTTCGACAAGTATTTAGCATTAAGCGCAAAATTTCCACATGGAATTTTACCAACCCAAACACAGTCCAGTCATCAAAGTACACCTCCAGAAACTTATGAATGAAGTCTTTGAATGCAGCAATGACTACGCGTGAAAAAATTTCAAGGTGCATTCTTTAATCCAAAAGGCATTACAGTGTACTGAAAACATCCCCATTCAGTCGCAAAGGTCGTCTTACTTCTATCTTTAGGCACGCTTTTGATCTAATGGTACCCATAAAACCCATCAATGAAGGAGTACGCTTCCTGGCCACCTACATTATCCAATACCTCATCAGTGAATGGAGTCAGGAAAGGATCATGCATGCAAGCATCATTCAACTTCCTGAGATCTATTCATATCCTTATTTCATCCTTCCGCTTCTTTTCCTGTACCACCATTGGGCTTACCCAATCAGACTCTTCTACGGGCTCAATGATGCCTTTTGTGAGCATATTATCTAACTCTAAGTGGACCTTCTCCTTATACTTCGGATTGAGACGGTAAGGTCTTTGCCCAACCGACTTCGTGTCAGGTTTTAATGTGATCTTCATAACACCAAGGTCTCCTATTATCCCCTTTAACTCTGTAAACTTGGTATGGAATAAATCCTTGTATTCGCGGAGCAATTTGGAAACCTTATCTACTGTTGCGTCATCCCAGTAATCTCCAATATTCGTGAATTTGGGCTCCGCCTCCATACCTATATTTACCTGTTTCGTTTTGAATGGCGCGGTTATATCAGGATTCTCAATCTGTGGTCCCTCAACCTCGCAGTGACCCTCGATTTCAGGTATATTAATCTTTTGTGGGTCCTCGTCTTCTTCTTCAGCAGTCACGTTATATCATTCTAGTGCATGGCTCAGCTGAGTAGTCCAATTGGATTGAATCAGATCCAAAGGATCCTGCGATATCCTAAAGATTTTTGTTTTAACTTCTTGTAGTGCTTCGTCAATACAGTCAAACCCATCTTCGAAGCTAACAATCATTATGAACCCTTCACGCAGAATATCCCATTCGCCTATGCCATGGCGAAGCTCTGTCTCCAAGTACCAGTTCATCGAGATGACATCCAGGGTGTGACAAAACAAGTGCACCCATTCAGGTTGGGGCTTCGCTCCATAGGCCTTAACCCATTTGGCCAAGTGTGCATGTGGATCATCCTTCCTGTCATACTTGTTTGTCACTCGTAGCTTCGGCTTCCCAAAGCGTGTTCTCATCATCCTCCTACAATCACACCAATCATCAAAACTACCCTTGAGCGTACCCCACCATCTTGCGGGCATAGCGTGCAGTGCCCAGTCCAAAGCCTAGAAGCGTTGCTACTCTGGTACTTCCTTTTCAAATGCATCCAAAAACACATCCACTTCATTCAAGTCATCATAAGTGGGCAGATTTCTTACCTCTGATGACACATAGCACAACGACTGGGTCATCATGTTACAGCTCAGTGTGGTTACTTCATGTAGATGATTTTTCCAGCGCTCTAATTCTTCGTCCGAGTCTGAGTTGCAGGAACTCTCGCAATCCCATGTAATTCGTTCATCCGCTATCGGATTCACCCAATCTTGGTCTCGCGTTGTTATCTTATATATGCAGTCTAAATCATCACTGCTTTCGTAATCGCGAACTGGTTCCATATAACGTGATCCTTCAGCAGGATCCTAGGGTACTATTACACGAAGTGATTTCTTTTCACATATCATCTTTCACTTCTTTAGGTTGATTACCCCATTCATGTCAATAGCCCAATCAATGCCAAGGAGCGCAGGGTATGGGTTGTTGTCATCCACAATTTCTATTACTTCAAAATTAGCCAATGTGCTCATGCCTTCAATATCTACAATTACTCCTTGCAGTCGTCCCATGGGGATGATCTTTTGTTGATTTTCCATCCTTAACCGAATTTAAGACCAATGCAGCGTGGGTCTCTCCATCCGCTCCCAAGTTTGCTTCGGAAAAACGTTCTAGTCTGACCCTAGATCTAGAATAACCTAATCCATTTTATATTCTCCTATCTACGTGGTTCGTCTCATCTCACGTCCTATCCTTGTGTTATGCTTACCAATCTTTCATACCACGCGCGGTTCATCTGGCGTGTTTATAGCGCATCTATTTATAAGTTCATGTAACCCCTTCATAGCCTTTCTATCACGCAGCAGCTTCATGCAAGTCTCTAGAAAGGTCGTAAGCATAAAAGGGTCCATCTCCTGAACAGGCTTATCCCGACTCCCTGAGGTAGAGGCCTCAGCAAATCTCTTCTTTGCTTCCATGAACATTTCGCGTGCGTGTTCCAAATCAAATTCAGCCTCCTTCTCTGGAGCTTTGCCAACCCATGTGCTATCTTTAGGTTGTTTCCCCTTATCGTTGCCTGTTGAAATTCTACTTTGGAGCACTATATTCACATTTGGTTCCTCTTCGCGAGGCTCAGAGCTCATCATTTGCAGGTTCTGAGTTGGATGCGGTGGTAGCACCCCTTTGTCACGTATCCTCGCTATCAGTGTAGGACAGTCCTCCATCTCATGATCAAACTGAGTACAATATTTGCATGATGAACGCGTTGGGTTAGTGCATTCACGGGCATAGTGTCCTGGTCCTCCACAATTGTAACAAATCAGTTGTCCTTGACCTCTGCCAGGTCCTCCTCCGCCTCGGCCTCGTCTGTGCCCCTGAAAACCTGTTCACGCCATCCCAGCACTCTGGTTAGGAGGTCGCGTTTCTGCCTAAACTCTATAGGAGAGTGTTTTGTCCATCAACAATTCATAACTTTAGTAGTTTCGCTCATCATGCCCTACTGACCTGCGTAAGTTGCAGAACAGTTGTTGCGGTGTTTGTACAAACTTCTATAGCAAATGACAGTTATAAGTTGTATGTTTCCCTGATATCTGACAAATAGAACACCAAAATGCATGCCCTGCACCCGGTCTTGCTTAGGCTTCTAGCCTCAAAGGCATCAGTCCTCCTCCTGCAATATATTTCGCAAAGACTGGGCAGTGGTCTTTGTCATGCCCCTGACCTTTACATTTTAGGCACCACATCTCTTCGCGCACCTCCAGTTGAACTGTTATGTCTTACTTCAAACTTTGCATTTCGAGGCAAAGATTTTTCAACTGCCCATGGATTTGCTAAAACCCCAGATTCGGATCTTGCATCGATGTTTCATGCAGTCTTATTGCAATCTCCAAGGCTTATGCCTGAGTCGTAATCTTCTGTTGTGACAACGCAACCCTTAGGTGAGGCGGGAGTGAAGCCACGAACCACTCATGGTGTTGTCCATCTGTTAAGTTCATATTAGCTTCGCATATTTTACGCTTCAATCTCTGATCCAATTCCCAAGGTGCCTCTCCTAGTTTCATTGTGATTTCCTTGAACCCCACAATCGACTTTGCCTTGGATTTAGGCCTACTGAACTCTTTATTCAGTGCGGTCTGGATCTCTACCAACCCAGCGTTTGGGTTATCATTAGAGTACTTGATGTACCAAGTTAGCATGCGATCCTATAAAGCACTAACCAATGTTGCCTTCTTCATGTGATTGTCTGTGATGCCCTGAGCTTCCCATACAGCTTTGATGACAAACCAGAACTAGTCCAGGTCCTCATTTCCCAATCCTTTAAACAAAGGCAGCTTCACTGAATTCACCATGTTAAACTGGAGTGGAGGTGCTGGTGGTGTAGGCGAATCCGTAGGGGGCGATGGTGGTGAAGGTGGAGGTGGTGTGGGTGGAAGTGGTAGTCGCGGGAACCCTCATTTTATCAACTAAACTGCACTTCACAGAGAAGCCTTCGCTATGATGAGCCTCATAAATGGGTAATTATATGGGCTCATTTGACCTCCTAACCTAGTCAAATCAACCATTCTCTTAGCTTATTGTATGATTTTTTGATTATATTTATGCTTATAGGGTGAGTTGAGTTAGTTATTATGCCATGTGACCTAACATGTATTTAATGCAGATTATTGATGGATTTTGAGGTCAAAGTCAAGGATCTAGTGGTCAAACTGTAGCAATAACTCGAAGTATATATAGGATAGGACTTATAGGAGGGAATCCCCCTCATTTATTGCTCCTCACTTCGAATTCCCCTTCATTCAGCTCAGAGTACAAGCAGCTGAATCATGCACTAGAAGGCAGCCGAGCAAGTGGAAGATGATTGATAGTTATCTCGAGTTTTGGGAGCCAAGCCTCCCTGATTTTAAGGAAGTTATTGGTAGCTTCATATGTATAAGTATAGAGGCCTATGGCCTCACTAGGGTCAACTTTTTTCTTGTGTAAACTCTGCTCAAATTTCGAGCTTACTATTTTGTGACAGTTTTATGTAATCTTGCTATTTCTTTGATAATGAAGATGGAATCCTTTTTGAGCTAGCACTAAGTTACCTTAGAGGGCTGAAGGCCCAATCCAAGCAGCCAAGCTTCTCTTTACTTGTATTTGTATGCTTTACTTCGGTTTGTAGATTAGTTTGTTGTTAGATGTATTTCCTTTATGGTTAAGAATAGGTTGCTTTTGATGATTTAGTAGCTTGCTTCCATTTATGCTTTATGTAGCAGGTTAAGCAGTGATCAAAGAAGATTCAAAAGGCTATAAATAGTGCCTTGGCCTCTCTTCCTCCCTCTGGGACCATGATTTGAGGCAAACACTCTCTTGCTGCCCCAAAAACACAGATTTTCCTCATTCCTAGGACTTCTAGTGTTTGTAGCTCTCTAGTAGGTTGATAGTCCAATTTTTCTTTTCTTTAGATCTTCTTTATCATGTTCACTTCCTGATTTGCAATAGTCCTTTTTCATGCTTTCCTTTCCTACGGAATTTCTCAGCATTTCCTTTCACACATCATATTTTAGCATTTTAATGCAAAACTCTGTTTTTCCTAGGATGCACTCATCTCATTGGTTGCTTGATTTTCTTGGTTGACTGTCAGTTTCTATGCAGCAGATCTCTTCCAGCAGTAGGCTAGCTTACCAGAAATCACACCATCTGATCCATGCCCTATAGGTCTCCCAAACCTCACCTCAACTCTACCCTAGTGTCCTTCATTTTTCATAGAACTTCTTCTTCTCTCCTTGAGCAAACCCAATCGTCTTTCTCTTTTTTGGTGATTCATGGTAGACCTTAGGCACCCTAACACCTCATTCCAACCTTCATCCACCTTTTCCACCCACTCTCACAGCCTCAAAACTACGAAAATTGCTCTCGGCCTCCTCCTGTAGGCTCCTGTAGTTTCCCTGTTTTCCTCCTGGAGTTTTCCTGTGTCCTCCTGTAGCTTTTTCCTGTAGGATTTCTTTTGAAGGCCGAGTGTTCAAAAATCCTCCAAAAGGCCACCTAAGACCTCCTAGGACCCAGTCATACCATCCTACATCCTCCCAAGCTCCAAAACTGCCCTCTAACACCACTTTTTCGCTGCCACACTCACACACAATAAATTAGATGAATGTTGAATTCACATAAAAATCCAGAAACATGGTTTTTGCTTATTTAATTCCAGAAATAGAATGGTTAGATGTTGTTTGCTCCCTTAAGTATGTAATGTCATTTCTTTCATGGTTTCCATAGTGTTTATGGCAAAAGTAGAATTAGCTTGTTAAGTAGGGTTTACTAGGTTTTGCTTTACATTCCAGTATTTATCCTTTTTGCAGTTAGAATAGCATATGTAGAGTAATCTTTCTTTCCTTTCATCAAAACTAGAGCTTCTTCTGAAATCTATAGAAGTTTGGTTGAGCTCCTAGTGATCTCGTGCCAGTTGACCAAGTGACAACCTGCAGTGAGAACTAGTACTTGTGCATATAGCATCGACGCTTCCAAGTTTGTTACAAACTACTAGGTTGATAAAAGTAAAGTTGGCAGCCCAGGAGTTGCAGCATTCTTGCTGCAATACTGGAACTCACCAATTTTTGGCGTCATTGTCGAGGAAGTGTCAGAGTATTCTGTGATTACTACTTTCCTCTATTTCCTATAACAACATTCTGCTAATAGTTTATTTCGGCAAAAGTAGAATAGTCATTTCTTTTCTTTTAGTTATGCATTTCCTTGCTTTCCATTTCAATTCTTCAAATTTCCATTCATCAAGTTCATTTCAGCTAGTTGCAATTTGTTTTGTTCAATCACAATTTCAGTTTTTGCAGGTACTTTTAGTGTGGGAAAAATAAAACAAAAAACCAACCAAAAATATTTCCTTTCATGCCTCGTAGGAGTAGAGAGAACTTCAGAAAATTTTTGCCCAACACCCCCACTGCTTCACACAGCCAACCTTCTCTCTTCTTCAGTGGCTACAGTTAAGAAGAACCTTAGGTGAACATCCAGACCTATTTGAATAACCTATTGGGGAAGAATAAGAAGAAAACATTCCTCTGGAGCTAATGGCTGAAAACAAAAATGCTAGGGGAAATGGAGAGAGAATAGAGGGTACCTTCCCCATTCGGGAGACCAATGAGGACACCAAAATGAAGAATATAAGTCCTTCAGCCCTACCTCACTTCCATGGTCTGACTACAGAATATCTTGACACCTTCTTGTTCGAGTTTGTTCTCATCTGTCGAACTTATGACTATGCAAAAGATGAGCAAAAGTTGAAACTATTCCCTTCTACTCTCAAGGATGCAACACTGTGCTATAGCATCACAACTTGGGCTCAGATATAGCAGGCCTTTAACAACAAGTATCGAGACTATTGTAGGTCAAAATATACTAAAGAATAAATCATCTAAATGACCATAGGAAGTGATGAGTCCCTGGAAGACTATGAAGAGAGGTTCCAACTCAGTTGCAAAAGGGTCAGGTGTACACTTGACCCTGAGTCTCTGAAGTTGGTCCTACTCAGGGGAATTTGGGAAGACCTTTTAGACACCCTCCATCTGCTAGCCGGGGGAGACATCTACCAACTATCCTATGAGGACACAAATACTATTTTTAGAAACCATTCTAGAGCAGTGAGAAAGAAAGGTAGGGGGAGTCAACCCATAGCCAGTACCTCTTCTTCCAATTCATCCATTAAAGGTGAAATTGGAAACATATTAGAAGACTTCAAGAGTGAGATGCTACAGACTCTTGCCATGCAAATGGATACCTTACATATCAGAAGAAAACAAGAGGAAGCAGAGAGGGCTTTGGCCATTTTTTGTCCTAGATGCACCAGGAGGCATCCTAGAAATGAATGCCCATTGAAATATATAGAGGTTTGTTCAGTATATGAAGAATATCATTCTACAAATAAGTGTCCTTCCTTGCCCGGACTTAAAGTTGTATACCACGGGGCCGAAGAAGTCACTGAACAGATCTATTACATAAACCAAAGGAGGCAGCATGGACCTAGACCATAGCAATAGGTGATGCAAGGGACATATCAAATACTACAACCCCAACCAAGTCACCTCCATACCTTCTTGGGGTCCCCGTGCTCATCCTTCCTGGTCCACGTCTCCTCCTTGGTCCTTTACATCTCAATATCATGCCCAACCAACCACCCATTCATTTCAATCCTATGCTCAGTCACAACCTCAGTGGAGTCCATCTCATTAGGGGTGGAGGTCCCAATACAACTCTCCTCCCGCTCTTCTGCCTCCACCACCTACCCAACCACAACTGTTACCTTCTGCTCCACCAAGGCAACCCCAAATGCCTGCCTAGCCAAATCTGAACCCGAACAATAGACAGGCTCAGCAAGTGTATAGTGGGGAACCATCATGCCCGACTTATGTTGTGGAGATTCAGGGGGGAATTTCTCCTAGATAGCCAACCTCCACCCAAGGAGATTGAGGAAGATAAAGAGGAAAGCGAACCTAAAGCAAATGCACCCTTTCCTGAGAGACTATCCATGACAATCCAGACTACCCCAGAAGAGACTGAACTCCTGGGAGAATAGAAACATTTATGTGTGAAGATACCACTTCTCCAAGCCATAAAAGATGTGCCTATCTGCAATAGGTTGATCAAAGAGAAGTGGTTTAGGCATCCAGGAAGGCGCAAGAGAGATGCCCCAACCATCAATGTCATAGGACAACTGTCCGACCTGATGTTGGGGCAGATAATCTGTCCAAATTATCTGGACCATGGAAACCCAGTAGTTGATGTCCACATCAATGGAACAATGGTCCCACATACCTTGATTGATCTGGGAGTTGCCATTAATGTGATCACAAAGCACACAATGCTCAAACTTAACCTCCAAGGCTCCTTGAGGAAGACCACGACAGTGTTGCAACTAGCAGACCGCTCCACAGTGATCCCTGAGGGGATTGTGGAAGATGTGATGGTCTCCATTGATTCTTGGGAGTACCTTGTTGATTTATTAGTTCTCCAGCCAAAGGCAAAGCTCACGGGGTATCCTCTCATTCTGGGAAGACCCTGGTTGGCTACAGCCGATGCCTACATCAGTTGTCAAGCTCGGAACATGACCATAAAGAACAGGCACATGTCCAAGCAGTTAATCTTATATCCTCATGCCCAACCCTTGCTAGAACATGATCTACCTCTCTGGTTAGAGGAGGAGGATGAGGATGAAGTTTATTCAGCACCACTTTGTACATTAGAAACTGCCATGGGGGGAAAACCGCAAAATGAGGATGATGTGATTGAAAATTTGATTCAGAATCCACCTCCCAGTGTATCACCATTAGAAGACATAGTTCTTTTTGTGTTAAAAATATAGAGTTCAGCTCAGAAAGAACATTGAAAATCAATCCATCCCTATCTACTTCCCAAGAGAAGGAGCTATGCAGCATACTGAGAAAACATATAGATGCCTTCGCCTGGAGTTATAAGGAGATGAAGGGAGTGCACCCTTTAGTATGTACTCATCATATATACATCAAGGAAGATTGCAAGCCACTTAGGCAACCTCAAAGGAGGATGAACCCAGCACTTAAATATATTGTTAAGGAAGAACTGCAAAAATTGCTTGATGCGGGATTCATCTATCCCATCTCTGACAGTGAATGGGTCTCTCCTTTGTTGCTAGTGCCAAAGAAAAATGGTAAGTGGAGAATCTGTGTCGACTATTAGGAATTGAACAAAGCCACTAAAAAGGACCATTTCCTTTACCTTTCATAGATCAAGTGTTAGATGGTCTAGCAGGGAAAAAGTTTTTCTCCTTCCTAGATGGGCTTAGCAAGTACAATCATATTCAAATCAGCCCGGAAGACCAAAATAAGACCACTTCCACTTGTCCTTGGGGTACCTTTGCATATCGGGTCCTTCCTTTTGGTTTGTGCAACACTCTAGCCACTTTCCAAAGAGCAGTATTGATTATATTTTCTGAACTAGTTCATGATGCAGTAGAAATATACATGGATGATTTTACCTCCTTATGGCTCTCACTTTTAGGAAGCTTTATCTACCTAGGAAAAGTTCTAAATAAGTGTATTGAGATGAACCTATCCCTCAGTCCGAAAAAATGTGAATTTTTTATGACTAAAGGGACCGTGCTAGGTCATGAAATATCTCAACAAGGACTACAGGTGGACCCCAACAAAATTTCCATCATTCAAAGGGTTCCACCTCCTCAAAAGGTGAGAGATGTCAGAAGTTTCCTAGGCTTAGTTCGATATTACAGGAGATTCATTAAAGACTTCAGCAAGTTAGCCTCTCCTTTGTTTGCCCTCTTAGGCAACGGTGTTGAGTTCATATGGTCGGAAAACTGTCAAGAAGCCCTAGATACCTTGAAGAGAAAGCTAGTGACTGCCCCAATTCTCAAAGGCCCAAACTGGGCCCTACCCTTTCACATTTACACAGATGCCTCGAACAAAGCAATAGGAGTAGCCTTATGACAAATTGATGGGAAGTTACCTTATGCCATATAATTTATAAGCAAAAACTTGTCAAAGGCAAAGTTAAACTGTACAATGACCGAGAAGGAACTCCTAGCTGTCATGCATTCCTTAAACAAATTCAAACATTATATCATAGGCTATCAAATCTTTGTGCACACTGATCATGCTGCAATTAGATATTTAATTAAAAAACCAGAAGTAAATGCTCGCATTATTAGATGGTTGCTTTTACTGCAGCAGTTTGATCTGACCATTATTGATAAGCCTCTTAAAGAGAATGTTGTTGTTGACTTTTTGTCTAGAGTAAATTTGCTTGTAGGTGAAGAAGGAATGATGGATGAAAAAATGCTAGATGAACACCTATTTTCTATATCAGTACTCTCTCCATGGTTTTCTGATATAGCAAACTACTTGGTTTCAACACAGTTCCCACCACACCTATCCTCAAAAGAGAAGAGCAAGATAGTAAGGAAAAGCACCCCTTTCACGTGGATTGGAGGCAATCTCTTCAAACTCAGATCAGATCTTTAGAAGATGTGTCAGGGAGGAGGAAGTCTTTGACATCCTCCTGACCTATCATGACGGACCTTGCGGAGGTCATTTTGCAGCAAAAAGAACCGCATTCAAGATATTGCAAGCAGGCTACTACTGGCCCACTCTTCATCAGGATGTGAGGAGATACACGAGCCGGTGTGATTGGTGTCAGAGGATGGGGAAACCCACTCCAAAGGATGAAATGCCCATGCAAAGTGACCTTTGAGCCATTTGAGAAGTGGGGCATGGACTTTGTGGGGCCTATCAACCCCCCTTCAAAGCCGAAGCAGTACATCATTGTGTGCACCGACTACCTGACAAAGTGGGCAGAGACAAAAGAAATCAAAGCAACGACAGAGGAGAAAGTATTTGAGTTTTTGAGGGAAAACATATTCTACAAGTTCGGGTATCCGAGAGAGTTGGTCACAGGCCAAGGCAGTCAGTTCACTTCCAACCTGATTGAAGATCTGCTCACACATCATAAGATCAAGCACAGGACTTCCACCCCTTACCATCCATAAGCCACTGGGCAAGTGGAGGTCACTAACAGAGCATTGGAAGGGATCCTAACCAAGGTAGTGAGCAGCAGCAGAAAATACTGGGTGGACATATTAGTTGAAGCCACTTGGGCCTACAACACAACATGGAAGACCACCACTTGGTTCACACCCTATGAACTGGTCTATGGGAAGAAGGCCTTGTTGTCAATAGAGTTTGAATTCAATACCTTGAGGATGGCAGCTCAGTTGGACCTAGACCTCAACCATGCACAAAAGGAGAGATTACTTCAGCTCAATGGATTGGATGAACACAGATTGCAAGCCCTTCTCCATACAGAGGTATTTCAGCTTCAAAGAAAGGTATGGCATGACAAAAATATCAAGGAGAAGCAATTCCAAGAGGGAGATTGGGCGCTACTCTATGATTCAAGATACAAGGATTTCAAAGGCAAGCTGAGGACCAGATGGCTGGGACCCTACACTGTGGAGAAATGCAATGACAATGGTTCGGTTCTGATCAGAACCATTGATGATGAAGTCATCCCCATGCTTGTCAATGGACATCAGTTGAAAGTCTACAAGAAACCCCTCTCCAAGCGAGAGTTTATTGAAGATTTGAATAAAACAGTGATGGTAGTGGAGCATGTCTTAGCTTCCACTTCACCCACTCACTGAAGAAAAAAATAAGGACTCAAGTGAAAACCTCCATGAGGCACTTGAGTCCCATTATTGGGTTGAAAACCTCTTCTGAGGCGGCCCAGTGATGTAAAAAAAAAAAAAGAGAAAAAAAAAGAGGGAAAAGAATAAGATCCTTGGGTGAAAACCTCCCTTGGAGGTACCCAGGGTAGAAAATTAAGGTGAAAACCTCTTTGAGGCACCCTAGTTGTTTTCAAAATAAAAAAGAGAAAGAAAAATGAATTTTTATTGCATTGCAGGTTTGCAGGAGGACTATAGGGAGCAGAAGAAGGTACCTGTTAGGCCCCTATACTACTAGTGTAACCCCTTATTGTTATTAGTATAACCCACTTATTATATTGATGTACCCATGTAGTGCCCATATTGTTACTATTGGGCCCCATAGAAGCCCACTATTGTTATTATTGTGCCCTTACATTATTATTGTTATGTCGGCTCTGATTATGTTATAACCCCTTAGACTCCTATAAATAGAAAGGAGGTCTTTTCATTTGTATCATCCAAGAATTGTTCATCTATGTAATGTAAAGGAGGTTGCCCCCTCGAAAACGCTTAATTCTAAGGCGTTGATCTATCTTTTCTATCTTTTCTTGAGCTGGTTCCATAACATTTGGTATCAGAGCTTTGGATTCTAGGGTTTCGCTGCTCCAAACAGGTCATCGTGGAATTTTCGCTATAACTTTTTTTCTGTGACGTTTCAGAAGTCACAAAAAAACCCATTTGAGAAGCAATCGCGTGGAACCTTGGGTCCGAATTTCAGAGCTTTTCACGTGATATTTGCGGAGATATGATCTGAGGAAGTTGGTCTTTTTGTAGACTCCTGAATTACATTCAAAACAGGTGACCTGGGGAAAATCGTCATAACTTTCTCTCTGGGGATCAGATTGAAATTTCGTTAGAAGGTACAGAAAGAGGACGGACTGTAGTTTCTTGTATGCATTTTTCAGATCCAAAGGTTGAAATAGTGACACGTGGCACTTCATACAATTTTGCTCTTCTGGAAAGGTCTATAATCAGGTCATCTTGGGAGATTGTGCATAACTCTTTCTTAGAGAATCCAATTTGGATCAGACTGGTGGAATTGGAAAGAGGAAACAAAGGGCTATTATAGTTCACAATTTCATAACTTAAAGATTTGAAAGTACATAGTTACAGTCGTTTCAAGGTCGAGCTCCTAAAATCAAGAAAAATCAAGATGAGGAAGTTTGATGGCAAGGATCCGGTAAATTGGATACTTCAAATGGAGAAATATTTTGATCTACATGGTGTACAACTGTTACAAAAGGTATGTATTGCATATTCATATTTAGAACCAGATCAATTTTTATGGTATGAAGGGCTTTGTTCTCGTAAAAAACTTGTTACGTGGTCAATTTTCACGGAGGAAATGATAGCACATTATGAGGATACAAAGAGCAACACCTTCTTTAGAGCAACACCACAACAATTGGAAAGAGTAAAAGGGCTTTGTGACATAATGGAAAGCAAAATTATGGAAACCAGGAAGCATACCCCTCACAACTATAAAGATGGAAGTGTTGTTTCTCCCAGCCTTCCACAACCTACAAGGGTTACACCATAACAATTGGAAGAAAAAAGAGAAAAAGGGCTTTGTTACAATTGTGATAGCAAATGCACTAAAGGTCATAGGTGTGCTGAGAAGAAATTATTTTACATAGAATATGAAGAGAAAGAAGAAAAGGATCAAGAAACATCAAAAGAAGAGGATATACGCCAGGACACCACCCCAGAGAAAGAAGAAATGAATCAGACCATATCTTGTAAAGCATTGGCAAGAATTACCACTCCTCAAACTCTCAAGATAGAAGGACATATCAAGAAGAAAAAGGTGCAAGAAGTGAAAGATCACATCGAAAAAGAAGAAATGAATCCAACCATATATTGTAATTCAATGGACGAAATTACCACTCCTCAAACTATCAAGATAGAAGGACATATCAAGAAGAAAGAGGTTCAAGCAGAGAAAGATCACATCGAGCATCAACAGCAAGTTCTCCAACTTTTAAAGGATAACGCCACTTCGGTGCAAAATCAAACGAAACAACAGGTAGATCAACATCGTAGTGAAAAATATTTTGATGTAGGTGATTGGGTATTTTTACTGCTACATCTCAAGCAAGCTATTTATGAGAAGGAAATGTTGGCAATACTACATGCACTTAAAAAATGGCAACCTTACCGAATGGGAAGACTCTTCAAGGATGAGGATGTGGAAGCATTGTTTTGTGCTATTTATATTATCCAACCATATTGGATAAATGAAGCAAGGGATGAATGGAAGAAGGACGAAGTATGGCCACTTATTCAAAAGTTGCAAAAGATCCCAATTCAAGCAATATTGCCAGAAATTGAAGAGGAAGGAAAAATCATATTGGAACCTGGAGCAGTCACAGAAACAAGAACCCGACAGCTACAAAATTGATCAATTTCAGAGTATCTCATCAAGTGGAAGAACTTACCCGCTGAATATTCCACATGGGAGGACAAGAATTTTATATAGAAGCATCAAGAACTACTCAAGCGTTGAGGACAATGCTTTTTGAAGGAGAGGGGCATGTTAGGCCCCTATACTACTAGAGTAACCCCTTATTATTATTAGTATAGCCCACTTATTATATTGATGTACCCATGTAGTGCCCATATTGTTACTATTGGGCCCCATAGAAGCCCACTATTGTTATTATTATGCCCTTACATTATTATTGTTATGTCGGCTCTGATTATATTATAACCCCTTAGACTCCTATAAATAGAAAGGAGATCTTTTCATTTGTATCATCCAAGAATTGTTCATCTATGTAATGTAAAGGAGGTTGCCCCCTCGAAGAGGCTGAATTCTAAGGCGTTGATCTATCTTTTCTATCTTTTCTTGAGTTGGTTCCATAACAGTGCCAAGGGGACCCTGACATTCATACCAACATCCATCTCATCTTCTCCACACATTCCTCCATCATTTTTAGCATCTCTTTCGCCCCACTGTACCTTTTCTTCCAAAAGTGTGTTTTCTACAGGAGGCTCTGTGTTTTCTATAGGAGGCTCCTGTAGGAATTACAGAGAGCCAAAAGTGTCCACAGGAGGCAATTTGAGGGACAAGAAAAGCTTCATGAGGAACCTGTAATCCCTCTTAACATCTTCAAACCTCCTTGCCATCATTTCCAAGCCTGCATCACACTCCAAGCATCATTGTTATCTTTCCCCTTTCCAAGAAAAAAACACAGAGAAACAGTTTTTCAATTAAAAAAAAAAAACAAAAATAAAAGGAGGAAAGGGCACCATTAACTTTACCCGAAGCTTACCTATTATCCCTCCATAATTCATCTCCACCTCTGGCATCATTCTCGAGCTCCAAGAAAGGAAAATAGCTGAAGTTTCAAGGGGAGAAGAAGCTACAGGAGCTCTTGTAGGAATTCCTGTAGAATTTGATCCCATAGATGTCCAGCACCAGCAGCAAGGGACAGCACATCTGAAGGTTGAAAAGGCACATGCAGCTCAGCTCCAGCAAAAGAAGAACCTATAAAAACACACAACAACACATCAACAAGCAGAGACAGCATGCATGAAGGAAAATGAAGGCATGCAGCAGAGAAAGCCACAGCACCGTCGATGGCAGCAAATACACTCGGATTACAGGTAAGTAGCTAATTCACTCCTCTATCTACATTTGTGTAATTAGGAATCATATGAAGGCAACGAGATGGTTGAAATCGAAAGAGGGAAACGTGGCTAGTTAACTTGGCCACCTTCATTTAGTTGACTCCACTTAACCGAGATATCACCCACATGTGCGCACAGTCAACTCAAGAAAAATATGCGAAGGACAGGTAGTGGGAGGAAGAGTTTACTATGATGCCATAATGAGGGGATGATTACAAGGGAGGTTCATGATGACCAAGCAGTTGGGGACCAACGGTCCTAATCCGGGCAATGTACACCTTGCCAGCTCAGCACTCATAACTGAAAATAGCCATAAAAGGTAATGAGCACTCCTCCCTGTGCATTCTCACCACCTTTTCTTCAATTTCTACTCGTAACTCAACCACACAGTAGTCTTCTTAGGCCCCCATAGCCTCGTATCCACCATCCTCCATCAATTTCCTCCATATTTTTTCTCTCGGCATTTTCTACAAGAGCACCTACAGGAAATCTACAGGAGGGACAACGGGTTTCTACAGGAGCGACAGTGAGTCATTTTTAAGGGAGAAAACGTGATTTTTGGCACAACCTGAAGAGGTAGGGTTCATGAATGCCTTTTGTTGAATATCAAAATGTGAAAGAATTGGTCTCAAAATAAAGATAAAATGAGTCTTTAAGAAGGTAGAAATACATTAAAATAAAATTAAATAAAATAAAATAAATAATAAAATAAAATAAAATTATAAATTTTTTTTTCAAACACAGTCCCCTCTGTTTTTCTATTTCACTCAAAATTCTTTGTCTCCACCTCCATATTTGGTTTTTCAAAAGAAGTACAGGCAGTATGACAGGGGGGTTTATGAGAAAAGAGCCCACTAACTCCACTAGACTCCATGCACATCCTCAAGTGGTGGAAATATTTACAAGGGAAAACAGGATGAATTTCTTTGAGAAGTTTAGACGGTTTGATGATGAAATTGCCCATGAATTTGCTCTCTCTCTGGTCCCTCACACAAGAACTCATGCTATTTTAACCATTAGAGGCCTCTCCATTGAAATAACCCTTGAATTCATCAGTAGGGTCACTACCCTTTCTCTTGGGCTGCCTTGGAGTAAAGATGATAAACCAATTGGCCAGACTGCCAAGAGGAAATTTTTCCAAGATAATGAAACCCCTATTGAAGACAAAAATGGAATTAGGAGGGCTATTATACCATATCCCTAGGATGAGGTTATCTACCAAGTGATCAAATACATTTCTTGTGAGGGGAGGCACATCATTGTTTATGGATATCATTTCAGAATCCTCCAAGAGTTGAGATATGGCATGGATACCTGAGCACATCAAAAGATCAGTATCCCTTACTTTCTCCTTCAATCCCTCATTGACACCAGCACCAAGGTACAAGTAGGAAATTCACAGCAGATGGCTCGCCATGGCCTAATCAATACCTTAGTAGAAGAAGCCCCCTGTACTCTTACAATCCCTATAGCATGGGAAGTTTTCAGAAATATGACAGCTGAGGATGACATGAAGGCATTAATCTATGATGTCGGTCCTACTGTCAGTGACGAGGGAGAACAACAAGGAGGAGAAAATGAAGCTAGTGATGACATAGCAAAGCAAGAAATCAAGGAGGAAAGAAAAGAAACAGAGGGGGGAAAAGTTGAAGACACAGAGCAGAAGGAGGAAAAAGAGATAGAAGAGGGAGAAAAGGAGGCAGAGAGGGCAGAGCAAAGAGAAGAGTCCCCTGAAACTTGGGAAAGAGAAGCAGCAGCTGCCCTCACTGCCCTCAGTACACCAGTCAAGCAGAAGCAGAAGAGGAAAAGAAAAACCTCCATGTATTTCAGGGCAAGGAAGAGTACCAAAATTAAAACAGGCAAACCTCAGCCCTCATCAAAGACTCCCATTAACATTGAAGATTCACCATCTACCAAGGTGAAAGAATCTCCTTCCAAGACATCCATGACCTATGAAAGGAGGAATCCAAGATCTTCTACATGGAAGGGAAAGGCAATTCTACAGGATCCCAAACCAGACCTACGGGAGGCTAAAACAGTCCTACAGGAGACATTGTCAAAACTACAGGAGACACAAAAACTTGAGGAAAAGATAGGAGGACAGCCAGAGGTGAAAGAGGAAGCACAAGAGCTACAAGAACCTGACCCCCAGCTTAATCTTGACTTCTATTACAGACTGCTTGAGGGAGGCAAGATAATCCCACAGAAATTTGCAATTCCATTATTTTTCGAATTGGAAAAAGAGAGAGTGAGAATGCATAGGTGGATGCAGATAGCCAAGTCCAAAGGAGTTGAGTATATTGGCCACATGGAAAAACAAACTCAGGGAAATGGGCAGGGAATTGAGTGCTCTCAGAGACAGAGAATTACAATAAGCCACCTTGAAAATGAGAATGAATTGCTAAGGAGGTAGCTACAGGAGAAAGAGACTCATTTGGCATACATGGCCAGCTTATCCATAGAAGCATTACAATGCAGAACACCAGCCAAATCTTATGGCCTCTATCTAAAGGATAAATGGCTTCAATTCTAAATAAATACTTCGGCACAAAGAGGCACAATGTCTTTCCAAGACTACAGGTAGTTCATGGATTTGTGTGACCAAAGCACCTCCGAGGACAAAGCAAACATGGCATAGTTCTATCTACACAACATGGCCCTCACAGACCTGAATGTGTGCGACCCCAATGCAATCTAGGGGATCTAAAATTAATGGCCATGGCATCATGGATGAACCATGAAGAATTGAGGGCAACATAAATGAAAATATTGTTAATAAAAGAGCAGAATGAACCATTGATGATAAGAGTTGAGCCATCAGATCCTATGGCACTCATCAGCACACATAACCTACTTGTCAATGACCCTCATATTGCCCCTAAATATCTAACCAATCAAGAACAAGCCATTGCACACTTTGAAGATATGTTTAGGCTACTTGGGGAGGATTGTGTGCATGCATACAAGAGAAGATGGAACACCCTACTCCACAACTTGCAGATCAGGGAATACCATTCCCCTATGAGGCTGAAGGAGGCATTGAAAAGAGTGCCAATGTACAAGCGCTCCATGCAATGGCTGAAGGTCAACTGGATTGGCCTCAAACTGAGTCCTCCACTCATATTAGGCATGCTGGAAGGCAAAAAAGAAGAAGAAGAGGAGCAGTGGAAGTACATAGACAGAAAGCCAGTATTTAATGTCGAACATGAGTAGACCACATCAGAAACCTGGAATGCTAGGGAGGCCACCAAGGCCATAAAAGACGAAGAGATTGACTAGGTTGCTCGGAGGATGAGCAACACCTTCAGTAGGGGGGTGATGATGAACCTCATAAATGGGTAATCATATGGGCTCATTTTACCCCCTATCCTAGTCAAATCAACCATTCTCTTAGCTTATTGTATGATTTTCTGATTATATTTATGCTTATAGGGTGAGTTGAATTAGTTATTATGCCATGTGATCTAACATGTATTTAATGCATATTATTGATGGATTTCGAGGTCAAAGTCAAGGATCTAGTGGTCAAACTGTAACAATAACTCAAAGCAGATAGAGGAGAGGACTTATAGGAGGGAATCCCCCTCATTTATTGCTCCTCACTTCAAATTCCCCTTGATTCATCTCGAAGTACTAGCATCCAAATCATGCGCTAGAAGGCAGCCGAGCAAGTGGAAGATGATTGATAGTTATCTCGAGTTATGGGAGCCAAGCCTCCCTGATTTTAAGGAAGCTATTGTTAGCTTCAGATGTATAAGTAGAGAGGCCTAGGGCCTCACTAGGGTCGACTTTTTTCTTGTGTAAACTCTGCTCAAATTTGGAGCTTACTATTTTGTGACAGTTTTATGTAATCTTGCTATTTCTTTGATAATGAAGATTGAATCATTTTTGAGCTATCACTGAGTTACCTCAGAGGGCTGAAGATCTTGGGTTAGGGCCCAATCCAAGCAGCCAAGCTTCTCTTTACTTGTATTTGTATGCTTTACTTCAGTTTGTAGATTAGTTTGTTGTTAGATGTATTTCCTTTATGGTTAAGGATAGGTTGCTTTTGATGATTTAGTAGCTTGCTTCCATTTATGCTTTCTGTAGCAGGTTAAGCAGTGATCAGAGAATATTAAAAAGGCTAGAAACAGTGCCTTGGCCTCTCTTCCTCCCTCTGGGACCATGATTTGAGGCAAAGACTCTCTTGCTGCCCCAAAAACACAGATTTTCCTCATTCCTAGGACTTCTAGTGTTTGCAGCTCTCTAGTAAGTTGGTAGTCCAGTTTTGCTTTTATTTAGATCTTGTTTGTCATGTTCACTTCCTGATTTGCAATAGTCCTTTTGCATTCTTTCCTTTCCTACAGCATTTCTCAGCATTTCCTTTCACACATCATAGTTTAGGCCATTTTAATGCAAAACTTTGTTTTTCCTAGGATGCACTCATTTCATTGGTTGCTTGATTTTCTTGGTTGATTGTTAGTTTCTATGCAGCAAATCTCTTCCAGCAGTAGGCCATCTTACCAGCAATCACACCCTCCATCTAATCCATGCCCTATAGGTCTCCCAAACCTCACCTCAACTCTGCCCTAGTTTCCTTCATTTTTCATAGAACTTCTTCCTCTCTCCTTGAGCAAACCCAATCATCTTTCTCTCTTCTGGTGATTCATGGTAGACCTTAGGCACCCTAACACCTCATTCCAACCTTCATCCACCTTTTCCACCCACTCTCAAACCCTCAAAACAAAGAAAATTTCTCTCGACCTCCTCTTGTAGGCCTCCTATAGTTTCCCTATTTTCCTCCTGTAGTTTTCCTGTGTCCCCCTGTAGTTTTTTCTATAGGCTTTCTTTTGAAGGCCAAGTGTGGAAAAATCCTCCAGAAGGCCACCTAAGACCTCCTAGGACCCATCCACACCATCCTACATCCTCCCAAGCTCCAAAACCGCCCTCTAATGCCACTTGTTCGCTACCACACTCACACACAATAAATTAGATGCATGTTGAATTCACATAAAATTCCAAAACCATGTTTTTTGCTTATTTAATTCCAGAAATACCATGGTTAGATGTTTTTTACTCCCTTAAGTAGGTAATGGCATTTCTTTCATGGTTTTCATAGTGTTTCTTCCAAAAGTAGAATTAGCTTGTTAAATAGGGTTTGCTAGGTTTTGCTTTACATTCCAGTCTTTCTCCTTTTTGCAGTAAGAATAGCATCTGTAGAGTAATCTTTATTTCCTTTCATCACACATAGAGCTTCTTCTGAAATATATAGAAGTTGGCTTGAGCTCCTAGTGATCTCGCGCCGGCTGACCAAGTGAAAACCTGCAGTGAGAACTAGTACTTGTGCATATAGCACCGATGCTTCCAAGTTTGTTACGAACTACCAGGTTGATAAAAGTAAATTTGGCAGCCGAGGAGTTGCATCATTCTTGCTACAATACTAGCGCTCACCATGCTACTCCCTCTTCGTCACTCAAAGGAGGTGAAATCAGTGGGCTATATTTGGGACCCTTTCTTTCTTCATTCCTGTAATTCCTTCCACTTCGTGTAGCTTCGAACATCAAGGTAGCTGAATAATTCGTTTTTCACACAATAACATTTTAATCCAAGTATTTAAAGACTTCAAGTACTTACCTCGTGGACCTTTGAAAAAGCGTCGCTCCGCCTCGCTATCACTGACTAAGGTATCGACCGCGAATTTAGTCACAAATCCTCGTATGATACGATCGAGCCAATGATTGACAACATAGGTGATCTTATCCTCAGAGGCTTCTAGTCTCTGTACTAACTCTGGGGTCTAGACAATAGGACCGTCAAGTCTCCACCTTCCTTGGCTATCCGCTAGCTTCACGATCCACTCGTATAACTCAAATGGAAAGGAACATAAAAAGATCTCGTGGATTTTTGTATACAGGTACCTGTCTAGCCACTGTTCCTTTGTCAGTCGTGGATTTTTGTTCTCCTGCGCCATGAATTCGTGGATCTTCCTATCCAACCAGTCTTCGACCTCTTTCTTAGTTGGATTCTAGTGATACGACATCACACATCTCTCATGCAGATTCTGGTCCCGGCAACGGAACCATTTGTTGGCTTTGTGGGCCCTGACCCAGGTTTAGCGTTAGTTAGCCAAACAAATCCCTACACTACTAGCCCTTTCAGCATCAACCCGTGGAGCGTGTTATCACTTAGATTTTCCTTAGAAGTTATTTAGAAGAAGGAAAGTATCCAAGGTAACTACAAACCAATCTTTTAAGTATTGATCCTAGCTGATCTACACTCAGAGAGGGCTCTCTCTTTATAATTTAGCGTTGTTTTGATAGGAAATTAGGCTAGTTACTAATGCTTAAGGAATTTTTTTTTATTTGTTTGGTGGAATTAAGGAAACAAATGGGCAGAGCAGGTATTCAGGCCATTGAGCTATGGATTCAAGTAGGCAATGTTTATCAGGACTTGATTAATCACCGAGGTAAGAGTTCACAAGGCAAGCTAGCACAACAAGGACAAATCTGAAGGTTTCAATGGATGAAAATCTTAACCAGGGCCAAGGGAAATGAAGAATCCTTAACAGGGATTAAGATGAAGAAGGTAGGTTTGGCAAATAGCAAGGGCAATTAAGAATATTGTACTAAGGGCCAATAGAGGGAATGAATTACAGAAGTAAAAGAGAAACTAAGAATTCCCATACTTAAGCAATTTAGTAGAAAACATTAAATAAGCAAACAGTTAAAACAGAGAGCACTTAAGCTAATTCTGATGATATTACTCCTTGTTTTATTTTAAGAATTATAAGAAACACATATGATATTTCATAACATAAAGGAAAACAATAATCAAACTCAGAGAAATGATACTTATTTGTTTCCCACAGTGCACATGAATCGAGTGAAATGTCCTCAGCTTTATTTAATCCAGTAAACCAATCCAGCCTTGATTACAATAGCTCCTTTAGCTCAAAACAAAAAGTCTACAGAAATTCTTTTTAATCCACCCTAATTACTTCAATTTGTGAAGTATTTATACAAAAATTAATACAAAATATCTCATAACTATATGAGATTTATTCTAGGAAACAAAAGTTATCTTCCACACGAAGATAGAGACAAATGGAAAACAGATTGTTTGTTGTCCCTTTATTTGTGAATGTGCTAGATACTGGAACTCGGATTTGGCTCTTGCAGTTGCCTTGGTATTTATGTGCTGGATTTCACTCTTATCTTCACCTACTGATACTCTTTACCTGTGTTGATACTCTTTACCTGTGTTGTTTCATCCTTTCATCTTGTATTACCAGAATTTACCATGGTAAACATCTTTTACTCCACAGATTTACTATAGTAACCTTATAGTAAATCAGTCAAACTGGTCCACCATTCATTATCCGGTAATTTCATCCTGATCATCTTCCTGTAAACTTCATCAGCTTCTGTGTACTTAGAAAAATTGGGTTTGCTGGTGAATAGATGTTTTACTTCATGTTCTATGTAAAATAGATTCTCCAAGCCATCATAAAGTACCTTTCCTGTAGGTAATGCTTTTACTCCTAAGGAACTTGCTTGGCTCTTGGCCTGTTTATTTAATCTCTCGATATAGTCTTCATGTGTCATTAACTTGTCATGTATAACCAGTGGGCTAGGAAGGCCTTTCTCTCAAAATGCCATATTTCAACATGAGGCTATCTATGTTTGCCTGATACTCTGACACCTTTTCTCTGAATTAAGCATTAAGTTCCTTTTAGTAAGAATCTTCTTTATTTCAATAATAGTAGTTGTTCTATCCTCAATCTCTAACTCATCCAGCTAGTACCTGTTCCTACTGTTCAAAAAATCAATCAACTGATTTGCCTCTTCAGGTTTGTCTCCAAGTTCTTCTCTAGTCTTTTTTATAGCTTCCATAGCTACTTTAATTAACTCAGTCTATTCAAAAATTACCTAGATAGAAGACCAAATATCATTGATGGATCAATGATATTGGCCCACAATATATTTCTCATGTCTCCCAATGGTTTTTCTAATCTCAAATCCTTCTCCAGGACCTTGATTCTTTCCTCCATCCTTCGGTTTTTTCTTTCTTCTTATTTATTCCGTACTT
Organism: Pinus tabuliformis; assembly: GCA_031772625.1. NCBI lineage: Eukaryota > Viridiplantae > Streptophyta > Pinopsida > Pinales > Pinaceae > Pinus > Pinus tabuliformis. The sequence continues at coordinate 206,996,626 of CM062806.1, read as the reverse complement.
GTGCAAGCTCGTAGTTTGTTTCCAAACTTGTTATTTGTTCTCTGAGATTTTTCAATTCTGTGACCTGTGTTATCACTGAAAATATTTCAAAGGAAAAGGAGAGCAGAAATCTTCATCAAAATTCAAGCAAGGCAGCTCCTCAATTAAGCAAGGAACAAGGCAGCCAGCAGTCAAGAAGAAAGACAGAGCTTTGAGGAGGATAAGGAGAAATTTTGAAACCAGCTATGAATCCACATTTTCGTAGCGCAGACAGTGTAAAAATCCTGTTTTGCGCTACGAAATCAGTGTTTTCGCAGCGCGCTGCGAAACCCCTGTAGCAGCCTGTTTCAGCTGAAGAAACTCTGTTTTCTGCTTTTACTAGTCAATTTATAAAAGCTTTCCTGAGCAGATGAGAACTTAATTTTTCAAACTGAAAGAGGCTTTCCTTCCTAACATGCCGCACTACAAAAACCTCTTTCAGTTTCTTCAAATTCGTTCTGAGGTGGGAGGAATTTATGGTTAAACTTGCGCTACTAAACTGCAGAAAGTCAAGCTTTGTCTACTACTTTTAGTAGTGTTTTTCAAAATCAGTTTCTGGTCACATGAAAGGCTATCTTGGAATTCTGAAGGAGGTTTCTCTTCATAACATGTCCAGATATAATAACCTATCTCACTTTATTCGTATGTGTTTTCAGTTGGGAGATAAGAAGCTTTCATTGAGACCGTAATTTCAGAAAACGGATTTTTCCCTGTTTGCCACGTGTTTTTCAAGGACAGTTTCTGGACAGCTGGAGAAATATTTTCAAAAACCAGGAGAGGTTTTTGTTCAGGACAACATGGGCTACAAAAACCTCCTTCAGTTTCGTAAAATGTGTCATGGATGAAGAGATAAAGGCTCTGCAATTTTCAAGGAACTAACCCTAAAAACAGGGAAACATGTTCTCTAATTTCTAGGGTTTCTCATCAGCAGTTGGGTGACCACGTGGGAGGCTTCATCAAATTCGACCTCATGGAGTGTTAGGTGTCAAATAATTCTTTAAATGTTTAGATAAGTTTGTTGTAATCATAATAAGGAGTTACACTCTTAGTTGTATTAGGTCTCTAGGACTACTAGTTAGGTGTCAAATACATTTAATGGTTTGTTTTATGGTTAGAATAGGTGTCACTGATGGCAAATTCGAATTATCTTGAGGAGGGATGATGGAATCCTAATTGTAAATGCTTTATATAGAGCAAGAGGTCGAATTAGCAAAGGGTTGGAGACTTTTTGGCTCAATTGCTGCTCTATGTGCAGACTGTGTATATTTTTAACCTAATGCAGAATTTCTACTTAGACAACTCAAGATTCATGAAGAGTTCTTGTATGTTCTTGTTTTGATGGCATCTTCCAATACTTACATTGCAGTGAGGTTTACTTATGATACTCAGAATTCATCAATGATGCTCTGACTTCCTTCATAGATAAACTAACTGTGTTTCACTGTTTTATATTTGCATTTCTGCACTTGAACTCTATAATGCCTTGACTTCCATGCTAGGTAGAATGTTTTGGCTTCACTACTCAGGATTCAAAGAGGGTTTTTAATGTCCTATTGTCTCATGATTTTCCTCTTTCACTTACTTGCAGTGGTATGAATACATGTTACTTAGAATTCATCAATGATGCTCTAACTTCCTTCATGTATTTATAAACTGTGTTTCCTTGCATTGTATCTTTGTTTTGTTGATGTATAAAAACTCTCTATGCCCTGACTTCATGTTAAGCTGATCTTGCTGTGGTACTGAACATACTTTGACTCCATAGCCCAATGGTAGCCAACCTTCATCTTTCAACCTATAAACATATACAATCACAAACCATAGAGTTAGCCATCTATCTTATTCTTTAATCAAAATCTTTAACCCTTTGAGAGAGCCCTCTCAGGCTGAGGAGGCTAAGCCTCAGCCAAAAGTTTGGTTTGAAATAGTTACTCAAAGTCTTCCTGATCAGCAGCCTATCAGGGGCATGATTTTGTGATAACATTTTGGTGCGTCTGCCGGGAGCCTGAAGATTACTCATTCCCGAAATTTTAAGATTGAACTTCTGAAGGTAGCAGGAGCTCAAAAAGGTTTTCGAGGCTGCATTCTACCTTGGCGACTCCACACATCAAATAAGAAATTAGAAGGTGACTCCACTGCTAGAAGATCAGTAGCTTGATGAAGTTACAAGATGAGTTCCACTGCAAGAATGAATGCCAGGTATGCTCCTATGAATCGGTCTCATATCCCTGGTTTTCCAAATCCTATGCCAAAGGTTGATTGGTTAGAGGATCTTCCGATATTCAAAGATGAAAAGAAGGACAATGCTGCTCTTCATTTGGTTAGGTTTCATATGCATGTACGCAGTCTTAAGGTTCACTTTCCTGAGGATTGTCTCATGAGGATGTTTATGGCCACTTTAGAAGGAAAAGCATGGTCTTGGTATAAAAGTTTGGAAAATGGTTCATTATCTTCTCTTGCTGATTTCCATAATGTGTTCTATGACATGTATAAAGAGTGTCATCCTTCCTTATTATTGCTCAAAGATTGTTGTAGACATTCTTTAAATCTCATTCAGTACTTGGAGGATTGTTATGATGATGATGAGTTTATGGATGAAGAAATTTTAGAGGCTCTTCATAACAATGCATTTCAGCACCAAGAAGAAAGTACAACATCTCATGAAATGCAGCATGAAGATCAGCAGGGGTTTACTTATGAAAACCATGTTCAATCCTCTGATATTGATGTAGAGATGCAGCAGACTTGTCAGTCTTCGGATCATTATCAAAATGAACATGATTACAAACACCAAGAAGAAATGTTGGAAGAAATTTTTTATGACCCACAGGCAGAGGAAAAGATTGTTCATTTTTGTAATTTCTTGTAGCAGCTTACACCAAAGAATGATGATAATAATGAGGAAAATTTCATTGTTTGTGGGCATCATGCAGAAAGGCAGTTGGATAGCACATCAAAGGAATTTTGTGTGGCTAAGGATCAGTGGTCTAAAGAGATAGGATGTTATGATGATTATCAAACTAACCATGTGTTTTTTGACCCTATAGCTGACTACATGGAAAAGATTTACTGTTCAGGCTTCCAATTATATGTTCATCTTGAAGAACAGTTGCACCTCATGCTTCCTTGGTTATTTCAGTATCTGGTTTATTTATGCTTCAAGCACAGTAAGGAGATCCAAGTTTCAGATCAGATTGATGATTGGCTTCATTGGAAGTTTCATGTTCCTTGAGCTACAATTGGAGAGTGCAGCTGATAGGGTAGGTAGGTAGGAAAGTGCAAATAAGCTCAAGGTTGACTGAGCATTTTTTCAGTAGTGGTAGATTTCTTTTTCCCACAGTCATCATCAAGCTTAAGCCCGAGGTGAAGGCTCAAGAAGCTGAAAGAAGATGTTTGTCAAATAAATTTTACAAGGCACTGGAACTGCAGGTTCTTAGTGTACCACAAGGGCACACTATCCCAAGTGGAGCCACTGTTATCACTGAAAATATTTCAAAGGAAAAGGAGAGCAGAAATCTTCATCAAAATTCAAGCAATGCAGCTCCTCAATTAAGCAAGGAACAAGGCAGCCAGCAGTCAAGAAGAAAGACAGAACCTTGAGGAGGATAACGAGAAATTTTGAAACCAGCTACGAATCCACGTTTTCGTAGCGCAGACAGTGTAAAAATCTTGTTTTGCGCTACGAAATCTAGCAGCCTGTTTCAGCTGAAGAAACTTTGTTTTCTGCTTTTACTAGTCAATTTATAAAAGCTTTCCTGAGCAGCTGAGAACTTAATTTTTCAAACTGAAAGAGGCTTTCCTTCCTAACATGCTGCACTACAAAACCTCTTTCAGTTTCTTCAAATTCGTTCTGAGGTGGGAGTAATTTATGGTTAAACTTGCGCTACGAAACTGCAGAAAGTCAAGCTTTGTTTACTGGTTTTAGTAGTGTTTTTCAAAATCAGTTTCTGGTCACATGAAAGGCTATCTTGGAATTCTGAAAGAGGTTTCTCTTCATAACATGTCCAGATACAATAACCTATCTCACTTTATTCGTATGTGTTTTCAGTTGGGAGATACGAAGCTTTCATTGAGACCTTCATTTCTGAAAACGGATTTTTCCCTGTTTGCCACGTGTTTTTCAAGGACAGTTTCTGGACAGCTGGAGAAATATTTTCAAAAACTAGGAGAGGTTTTTGTTCTAGACAACATGGGCTACAAAAACCTCCTTCAGTTTCGTAAAATGTGTCATGGATGAAGAGATAAAGGCTTTGCAATTTTCAAGGAACTAACCCTAAAAACAGGGAAACATGTTCCCTAATTTCTAGGGTTTCTCATCAGCAGTTGGGTGACCACGTGGGAGGCTTCATCAAATTCGACCTCATGGAGTGTTAGGTGTCAAATAATGCTTTAAATGTTTAGATAAGTTTGTTGTAATCATAATAAGGAGTTACACTCCTAGTTGTATTAGGTCTCTAGGACTACTAGTTAGGTGTCAAATACATTTAATGGTTTGTTTTATGGTTAGAATAGGTGTCACTGATGGCAAATTCGAATTCTCTTGAGGAGGGATGATGGAATCCTAATTGTAAATGCTTTATATAGAGCAAGAGGTTGAATTAGCAAAGGGTTGGAGACTTTTTGGCTCAATTGCTGCTCTATGTGCAGACTGTGTATATTTTTAACCTAATGCAGAATTTCTACTTAGACAACTCAAGATTCATGAAGAGTTCTTGTATGTTCTTGTTTTGATGGCATCTTCCAATACTTACATTGCAGTGAGGTTTACTTATGATACTCAGAATTCATCAATGATGCTTTGACTTCCTTCATAGATAAACTAACTGTGTTTCACTGTTTTATATTTGCATTTCTGCACTTGAACTCTATAATGCCTTGACTTCCATGCTAGGTAGAATGTTTTGGCTTCACTACTCAGGATTCAAAGAGGGTTTTTAATGTCCTATTGTCTCATGGCTTTCCTCTTTCACTTCCTTGCAGTGGTATGAATACATGTTACTTAGAATTCATCAATGATGCTCTAACTTCCTTCATGTATTTATAAACTGTGTTTCCTTGCATTGTATCTTTGTTTTGTTGATGTATAAAAACTCTCTATGCCCTGACTTCATGTTAAGCTGATCTTGCTGTGGTACTGAACATACTTTGACTCCATAGCCCAATGGTAGCCAACCTTCATCTTTCAACCTATAAACATATACAATCACAAACCATAGAGTTAGCCATCTATCTTATTCTTTAATCAAAATCTTTAACCCTTTGAGAGAGCCCTCTCAGGCTGAGGAGGCTAAGCCTCAGCCAAAAGTTTGGTTTGAAATAGTTACTCAAAGTCTTCCTGATCAGCAGCCTATCAGGGGCATGATTTTGTGATAACATTTTGGTGCGTCTGCCGGGAGCCTGAAGATTACTCATTCCCGAAATTTTAAGATTGAACTTCTGAAGGTAGCAGGAGCTCAAAAAGGTTTTCGAGGCTGCATTCTAGCTTGGCGACTCCACACATCAAATAAGAATTTAGAAGGTGACTCCACTGCTAGAAGATCAGTAGCTTGATGAAGTTACAAGATGAGTTCCACTGCAAGAATGAATGCCAGGTATGCTCCTATGAATCAGTCTCATATCCCTGGTTTTCCAAATCCTATGCCAAAGGTTGATTGGTTAGAGGATCTTCCGATATTCAAAGATGAAAAGAAGGACAATGCTGCTCTTCATTTGGTTAGGTTTCATATGCATGTACGCAGTCTTAAGGTTCACTTTCCTGAGGATTGTCTCATGAGGATGTTTATGGCCACTTTAGAAGGAAAAGCATGGTCTTGGTATAAAAGTTTGGAAAATGGTTCATTATCTTCTCTTGCTGATTTCCATAATGTGTTCTATGACATGTATAAAGAGTGTCATCCTTCCTTATTATTGCTCAAAGATTGTTGTAGACATTCTTTAAATCTCATTCAGTACTTGGAGGATTGTTATGATGATGATGAGTTTATGGATGAAGAAATTTTAGAGGCTCTTCATAACAATGCATTTCAGCACCAAGAAGAAAGTACAACATCTCATGAAATGCAGCATGAAGATCAGCAGGGGTTTACTTATGAAAACCATGTTCAATCCTCTGATATTGATGTAGAGATGCAGCAGACTTGTCAGTCTTCGGATCATTATCAAAATGAACATGATTACAAACACCAAGAAGAAATGTTGGAAGAAATTTTTTATGACCCTCAGGCAGAGGAAAATATTGTTCATTTTTGTAATTTCTTGCAGCAGCTTACACCAAAGAATGATGATAATAATGAGGAAAATTTCATTGTTTGTGGGCATCATGCAGAAAGGCAGTTGGATAGCACATCAAAGGAATTTTGTGTGGCTAAGGATCAGTGGTCTAAAGAGATAGGATGTTATGATGATTATCAAACTAACCATGTGTTTTTTGACCCTATAGCTGACTACATGGAAAAGATTTACTGTTCAGGCTTCCAATTATATGTTCATCTTGAAGAACAGTTGCACCTCATGCTTCCTTGGTTATTTCAGTATCTGGTTTATTTATGCTTCAAGCACAGTAAGGAGATCCAAGTTTCAGATCAGATTGATGATTGGCTTCATTGGAAGTTTCATGTTCCTTGAGCTACAATTGGAGAGTGCAGCTGATAGGGTAGGTAGGTAGGAAAGTGAAAATAAGCTCAAGGTTGACTGAGCATTTTTTCAGTAGTGGTAGATTTCTTTTTCCCACAGTCATCATCAAGCTTAAGCCCGAGGTGAAGGCTCAAGAAGCTGAAAGAAGATGTTTGTCAAATAAATTTTACAAGGCACTGGAACTGCAGGTTCTTAGTGTACCACAAGGGCACACTATCCCAAGTGGAGCCACTGTTATCACTGAAAATATTTCAAAGGAAAAGGAGAGCAGAAATCTTCATCAAAATTCAAGCAAGGCAGCTCCTCAATTAAGCAAGGAACAAGGCAGCCAGCAGTCAAGAAGAAAGACAGAGCTTTGAGGAGGATAAGGAGAAATTTTGAAACCAGCTACGAATCCACGTTTTCGTAGCGCAGACAGTGTAAAAATCCTGTTTTGCGCTACGAAATCTAGCAGCCTGTTTCAGCTGAAGAAACTCTGTTTTCTGCTTTTACTAGTCAATTTATAAAAGCTTTCCTGAGCAGCTGAGAACTTAATTTTTCAAACTGAAAGAGGCTTTCCTTCCTAACATGCTGCACTACAAAAACCTCTTTCAGTTTCTTCAAATTCGTTCTGAGGTGGGAGGAATTTATGGTTAAACTTGCGCTACGAAACTGCAGAAAGTCAAGCTTTGTCTACTGGTTTTAGTAGTGTTTTTCAAAATCAGTTTCTGGTCACATGAAAGGCTATCTTGGAATTATGAAGGCGGTTTCTCTTCATAACATGTCCAGATACAATAACCTATCTCACTTTATTCGTATGTGTTTTCAGTTGGGAGATAAGAAGCTTTCATTGAGACCCTAATTTCAGAAAACGGATTTTTCCCTGTTTGCCACGTGTTTTTCAAGGACAGTTTCTGGACAGCTGGAGAAATATTTTCAAAAACCAGGAGAGATTTTTGTTCTGGACAACATGGGCTACAAAAACCTCCTTCACTTTCGTAAAATGTGTCATGGATGAAGAGATAAAGGCTCTGCAATTTTCAAGGAACTAACCCTAAAAACAGGGAAACATGTACCCTAATTTCTAGGGTTTCTCATCAGCAGTTGGGTGACCACGTGGGAGGCTTCATCAAATTCGACCTCATGGAGTGTTAGGTGTCAAATAATGCTTTAAATTTTTAGATAAGTTTGTTGTAATCATAATAAGGAGTTACACTCCTAGTTGTATTAGGTCTCTAGGACTACTAGTTAGGTGTCAAATACATTTAATGGTTTGTTTTATGGTTAGAATAGGTGTCACTGATGGCAAATTCGAATTCTCTTCAGGAGGGATGATGGAATCCTAATTGTAAATGCTTTATATAGAGAAAGAGGTCGAATTAGCAAAGGGTTGGAGACTTTTTGGCTCAATTGCTGCTCTATGTGCAGACTGTGTATATTTTTAACCTAATGCAGAATTTCTACTTAGACAACTCAAGATTCATGAAGAGTTCTTGTATGTTCTTGTTTTGATGGCATCTTCCAATACTTACATTGCAGTGAGGTTTACTTATGATACTCAGAATTCATCAATGATGCTCTGGCTTCCTTCATAGATAAACTAACTGTGTTTCACTGTTTTATATTTGCATTTCTGCACTTGAACTCTATAATGCCTTGACTTCCATGCTAGGTAGAATGTTTTGGCTTCACTACTCAGGATTCAAAGAGGGTTTTTAATGTCCTATTGTCTCATGGCTTTCCTCTTTCACTTACTTGCAGTGGTATGAATACATGTTACTTAGAATTCATCAATGATGCTCTAACTTCCTTCATGTATTTATAAACTGTGTTTCCTTGCATTGTATCTTTGTTTTGTTGATGTATAAAAACTCTCTATGCCCTGACTTCATGTTAAGCTGATCTTGCTGTGGTACTGAACATACTTTGACTCCATAGCCCAATGGTAGCCAACCTTCATCTTTCAACCTATAAACATATACAATCACAAACCATAGAGTTAGCCATCTATCTTATTCTTTAATCAAAATCTTTAACCCTTTGAGAGAGCCCTCTCAGGCTGAGGAGGCTAAGCCTCAGCCAAAAGTTTGGTTTGAAATAGTTACTCAAAGTCTTCCTGATCAGCAGCCTATCAGGGGCATGATTTTGTGATAACAGCCTGGATAGTCATTTGTTCCATGGCTTTAATCATCTCATCTATTTTTTCTGCTGATGTCGCTGCACTGGTTGATGTACATGTGGTTGAAATAGTCTCTGCTACTGGCAATGTTGTCACTAGTGGAAGTGTCGGAGCTAAGGAAGTTGCCAGAGTGGACAGTACTGCTATAGAAACTGTAGGTATGACAGTCTAAGGAGTGGTGGCCAGCTCAATATGTTTAGACTATATTGATTTTTCAAATTCTTTTTCAGTTTCTTTTAACTAATCATTTAACTTAAGGACTAAGTCCATAAGTTCTTCCTCCTTTTTCTTCTCTATAACTTTTGCAGTTTGAGGATGGTGGAGAGGAGGGATCTTAAGCTGCTTCTTCAGTGCAGCTATATCATCATTCTTCTTTTTAATAAACTGCTCTGCTGCTTGGGATCATGTCCCAACTCTATCACCAAGTCTTCTAAAGTTTTATCCTGGTGTCTTTAGCCTAAGAGGAGGCCTTTCTAGTTGAAGTTGTGCAGAGGTATTGGTCAATGAGTTCTACAATTGATGTGTTGTGATGGCCTTATTAGTCAATGTAGAATATACCATCTCACCAGTTTGTTTGTGCAATTCTATTTGGTCAATAGGATGAATATCCTTTTCCAAAACTTCAAAATCAGTATTATAAATAATCAGCCATGGATCTTGGTTTTTGCACATTTGGCTTGAGGAAGCTCATCTGCATCTTTCCTTCTTTTATATCAAAGGCTGACATCAGCCTTGTCTGGTTGGTTGGAGCCATTCTTAGATAGTGAGCATAGGTATAAGCTTTCAGTTTCTCATTCCTTGCTTTAATTTCTTTATATTTTTCTTTTATGTCCTCACTTTGTCCTAAAGGAGCTATGAATTAAGACACCTTTGTGCTTTGTTGTCTTTCCAATGCTTGTATCTGTGAAGTAGATGGTGTCCCTCCTGTTGGAATGGTTGGCCTACTATCACTCCTTTCGGCTACTGTGTCACTTTCTGTTTCTTCAAAAGATTCTTGTTCAGACAAGGGATTCAACCTTTGCCTTTTTGCATAGGTTTGGTCAATGGGCATAGTAGGAGTAGCCTCTTCTCGGCTTCTCTTTTAATTTTTCTCCTCATTTAGAGGGGTCTGCAAAATGGGAGGATTGCTTATGTTTGGTTTTGTTTGATCTAACTCCTCTGAAATTTCTGGTTGCTCTGAATCTTCTGCATGTTCTAATGACTTTTGTTGCTCTGATGGTTGTGTGTTGTGTTCCTGTGACTGCTATTGTGATGAAGTTTCTCCAGCCACCTGTAGAAATGAATATTCATCAAGCCTTCTTTCTAAATCCACCAATACATTATCAACTGCAACTTGTGTTCTATCTTGATCTACGAGAGCGCCTGCCACCCATTCAAATTGGTTAGCATATTATTCAATTTCTGGAATCCTATGGTGGATATAGGGAGATAGCTTATTTTTATGACTTCTATTAAAAATGAAGCTGTGGGGGTCATAGGCCCAGATGAAACTCTGTTTTAATCTCAGTGTTTGGAGGATCTCATCTGCCTCCTTTCCTGCTTCTCTATTATTGCAAATAAATGGACCTAGATGATCTTTTATTCTTAGCTAGGCCTTCTTCTTGGTTTTGAAAAAGTGAAACTCATCAGAATTGATCATTTTCCTGTAGTACTCCAAAGAAAATAATAGCATGGGGAGATGTTTAGGTAATTTGTAAGGAGGTAGCTCACACCCATAAATCCTTATTTCAATATGGTTTTGGTACAAGTACTAATCCCCTACTTTGTATTGTTTGGATAGTTGGAGAACCCTCTTAATGTCTGCACTAATTCTAGGAGGGGGGCTTCCTAATAACATTGTAGTCACTGGATGTAAAAATAGGTCAATAAAATATGTGTATGGATAGTGAAAAGAACTAGACCTGTGGAAAAGAGAGGTCCAGGATGACAGATTTAGGATTCCCTCTAGTATCAAGCTTTTAGACAGAGAATGGAAACTTATCAGTTTGGTAGTAGAGAAACAAATGATACAGGACTGATGAATACTTGAACACTCTCTCATTTTCTAATCTCATAAATTGATCATGCATTTTATCTGCGATGAATTTTGCATAATCAAACTTGATTGTAGGAGGTTGACCAGGGGTAAAAATAGACATGTAGGCAAAAATGATCTTATCTACATATTCATTAGTGCTAAAACCTAAAATGCATGATATCATTGTTGTGATATCTTTTCCCAGATCAGAAGAGATGATTGACACGTAAGGAGGGGGGTCTCTTGGCATGTACTTTTCTTCTACAATGAAATTTTGGAGGATTTGGGTACTTCTGGAACTAGATAGCTTAGAAAATCTTTCAGGCAAATCAAAAATGGTAAGGGGGTGAGGTCTTGACCAGGTTGTAATTGTAACATTTCATTTATGGATTCAGTAGTGACAGTAAACAGGACTTTCTGGTCTGGGGACATCACAGCTCTCGTGATAGGGTCATCATTTACATGACAGTAGTGAATAATATCCGGGAAGACATGAACACTGGGGAATTGATACTTGGGCAGGTTTGATTCCGAGAGGCCTATCTTATCTGCATGGTTCAAATAGTTGTCTCAATGTCTACAATGCAATTTCAAAGGGGATTCTTCAAAGGTGAGGTATTTTATCTAAAAATCTTTGTCAGCCAGGGGAAGATGGTCTAAATCTCTATGGGGGGTGGTAACTGGCATTACATTTAAGGAAAATTGGCGTCCATGTTCTTGTGGATTCAAGGACTATAGCTGAGGGTTTCAGGGAATTATGGAAAATTGGGTCGTCTCAAGGAGTTTCAAGACTGTCAACAGCTTAATTTCACTAAATTACTTAATTTATAAAGCAATTCAGCTCAGGTTCAGTATGAAAACAGGGTTTCTCGGTTGAAAATGGGGTAAATACCTGGTGCTGGTTGTAAAAATGGATTAATGGCACTGGTGCAATGTTCGCAGGGAGAGCACGGTTTCGCAGTGGTAATCTAGAGTTCAGCGGCTTCTGGAGGTTGACAGTTGAAATCAGGTTGACAGTTCGAATGTACTTTGTGTGTGCATGGGGAACAGGAGGTTATTTTCTTGGTAAAACAAAAATAATGAGTATTTTTTGTTTTATTTGCAAAGTCAATGGTTTTGGTGGGTATAATGGAAAAGTGACAGTTGGCACCAACTAACGGAGGTGACGTTTTGTCGTTTAGTGAGGGTGGTAAGCGGAGGTGGTAAGCAGAATTTATCGCACTGCTTTTGAGGGCTTGGTGGTATTGGGAGAGGTTCACCCGATGCCATTCATCGGGCGACACGTAGCAGCGAGGTGAACAGTAAAACCGCTTACATCGGGCGAGTAAAGGTCGGCATCGGAGGCCGCTCGATATGAGCATCAACCGTTAGATATGAAGGGGTCAGATCATACGGTGATCAGGTCAATGATTTGATCAAGAGTTAGTGGAGGGACGCAACAGGATAATAATTGTGGATTAAGGATATTTAATGATGTCGGGGATGATTTGATTGGAGGACGGTTATTAATTAATCACAATTTGATTAATTAATCCCTTTTAACATGGCAGAGGGTTATGGTTCTTAATTAATTGCAGATCGATTAATTAATCCATCTAATTATTTTATTATGGTTTATATTTCAAACTATCAAGGCTGGGTATTAACATACGGAATTTTAATAATATATATGGGAAAGGGGTGTATTTTCGAGATTTAACTACATAAATAAGATTAGAGTTTAATATGAGAATGGAAATGGAAGTGCGCTAAGTAAAATGCTTTTGAAATATATTAACATTTTCGCATTTGAACATCATAACTTAGGCTTAAGTTCTTTTGTAGGTTTTTATATGGGGGTAATTACTTTTCCTAGGCAAATAGTGATTTTACCTTAGGAAAAGGGGGTTTTTTGGGAAAATGAGCAAATGATGGAGGGGGTTTTAGTACTTAGACCTCATAAGTTATTGGAATGAGGGTCTGATCCCTCCAGAAGTCAGATAAATGCTCTCAGCCCCTTTAACTTAAGGTTTTGGGTACCTTTAGTTGTTATTTGTGGGAAATTAGTGAAATAAGGGGTAAAATGAATGAGGAAATTAAACACTTGACTTTGTAACTATTCCATTATCATCCACATTTTAGCAACTTGATGATGAAATTAAATGATATGATCTTAGCTAATCATTCATCATAATTCTGCAACCATGCAACTACTTACCCACGTACACATCCTACCATTTTTCTACTCTTTATTAGGGTGCACTTAAACTGGCAAATCAAACTTTTTCGTTTCTTTTACAATAAAAATCTATCTAAGCCTATCCTTATTACATCCAAGGGCTCAGATAAAACTGTTGAGCTCCTTTTATTCACTCAACCTATCCATTTATCTGCCAAGATTAAATAGTTTGGTCAGATTTTATTCTCTATCTATGAAATAGAAATTGAAAACATGAAATAGCCAAGTTTACACTATTTGACCATTCATGGATTGTGGCATAAGTGACAAGCTGCACACAACCTTTTATTTTTCATCAAAGTAAATGGTAGTGGCATTTAGACTTGCACACTTTCATGGTCTTTTTCTTTTTTCTTGGGGTTCATTTTCTTTCATTTTTTTGACATTTTTTCATTCTTTTTGTCCTTTGATTTTTCTTTTAGGACATACCCTCTTTAAATTTTATTTTTATTTTTATTTTTTGAATGTGGAAAACATTTGCAGAAAGAAAAGGTATGTACATATTACAAAGATAAACTAAGTCAATCATAAATTATGACACCTATTGGTATAGGAACATAACAAAGTGCGGACCGAAGTCTCACCCGAAGCAAATATGGAGGGATGTTGGAACCAAATTTCCGCACCCTGAGATGGTCGTGAGGTCGGCTTATTCCCTCTTCCCCTACTTTCGCACAGGTCACTAAGCCTTAGGGCTCTATTAGTCTACCCCTTATTCCGCCCTTTAGCACCTCCGCGAAGGTGTATGATTGACCTTCACGTAGCCCTAACCCGTGGTCTAGGTACTTTCGCGCAGCTATGACAATGTATTGTATAGGTTCTCAAGTTATCCCAAGTGTTTTACTTATATTACAAATAAATCATTGTTAGCGTCGCATAAACCGATATCCTTACTTTCGTTCAATTAACCAATACAATCACATATATTCGCGCATCAAATAAACATTGTAAATTAAACCAAAAACTTAATATAAGTAGATGCATTAATAGGAACTAAATACACAGTAATTGCATAATAATTCTCTGTATTGATATCTTTCAGTTTAATACAGACTCTACTAGCCTTGCGCACACAGCTGCAGGGGTCCGCGCACTCAGCTGCGGACTTCCACCCTAGACCTTTGTGCACTCATCTGCATAGCCTCTACCTACACTAGGACCCAAGAACACTTAGGCTACTTTCTTCCTTCCTTAACTTAACTCTTAACTACTAAGAGCTTACTTACTTAGCTCCTTTTTATACAATCCCATGGTCCGCGGACCATGGGTGGATCTTTACCGCCAACTTTACACTTACAAAATAAGGGCAGACAACCCTCTATGAATCTTCACACCTTCGTGCTCCGCGACCACAAAATGCAGAGACTTTACAACTTTATTACAAATTTATCCCAAAACATGAGCTTTTAACCCCAAAACTTCTCTTGGGGAAACCCGTTCCCAACATTTACTATGTTTGTATTTTCGTTAGAAACTATAAATCCCATTCATTCATATGAAGAAGAGGTTCTGAATTTTTTTTTTAAATATTTTGGTTTGCACTATTGTAACTTGAAGTGATCTTAATAGAAGTTGAACCATTACTATTTTTCTCATGACCAGAGTCAACATATATCGAGTACTACTATTTGTGTATTTTTGTTGTGTTTATGATTTGAATGGTTAGTTTGATTATGTTTATCATATATATTTTCGTAAGAATTAAACATTTATCGCTATTGATGTGTTTGATTGAAATATTTGAAGTATATGCATGAACAATGATATCTTATATGTGTAATGAGTTTCATCAACTAATTTAATTAACTATTTAATTAAACTAGTTACCTTTTATTTGTTTTTAACATCATAAATGATTTGATAATCTATATTGTCATGTTAAATGTGAGATCTTTCTAAAGTCACATATATAGAGAAATATTTTCCCTTGATAGATATTTTGAGTCTATTTACGCTTTATTTCTTAGTTCTATTCACATCATTATCCTTACACTTATATATCTCATCCATTTTCATATCTTTTGTTAAGGGAAATTGGTCCCATAAACCCAATCAGAGCCATCGTACCAAGTAGAAAAGGAGTTGTTTTAAGTTCCCAACTAGATGGTTTTCCTTCATGTTGAGGCAAAGAATTTTGAGCCTTCAATAGGCCCAAAGAATATACATGGGAGATGGCGGATCAGATGCGGGCCATGTTTCCTTCATTATTTGTCGGTTGAGGAAAAACAATTTTGGTTTGATGTTTGGTGTATGTTTGGCATATGTTTTTTTGATGATACGTATATCGATGTAAATACCACCATGAAATAAACTATAAATATACAATAAGAAGTATGGTTTTTATCTTGTTATGTTGTCATGATGTTTTGCTTTTGAGTAGGTCATTCATTGTAAATACTGCGACGAGCTAACTTATAAAGCTCCATGGGCAGTATGTTTTCTTTTCAATGGTTTCGATGAGGTCTTGATGTGGTTTAACACCGAGGATGGTGTTCCCTAAGGAGGAGTATTCTATAACAGCCTTGGTGAAAATTCCATGTAGTAAAAGTTAATAAAGGCAAAATAATACCACGGTTAAGTGACACTTATTCCAAGCTGAATGTTGGGCAAAGATATCCTAGTGGGAATCACTGCATGTGTATATGGCTAAGGAAATTGGCAAAGGCTAAGGCAACGACATTAAAAGGAAAAAGGAATTGTTGGCACATTTATTTATGAAAATAAAGGAAATTAGGAGAAAAGTAAGGTGAAAGGTCACAAGTTGCATGAGAGGACGAAATTGAAGGAAAATAATGGAAAATGAACAAAATAGATGCCTCATTGATAAAAAGGTTTTTGAGGATCAGTTTGTAACCTTTTGTCAGTTCAGTTTTGGAGCTCTCTCATTACTCTCTCTCTCTCACTCTTGGTCACTTAGAGTTTTCTTGGAGCACTCTAGTTTTGGATCAAGGAAGGAAACGAAAGAAAAGGAAAAGGAATGAAATAAAGGATCTAGGAAGGAAGAGCGAGATCAAGGAGGCTTCAACAAGAATACTTGCAGGTAACATATTGCATGTGTGATTTCCTATCTAGTTTTGACATGCATGAATTTGCATGTTGGTGTATGGTTCTCTTGTTATCGGTGGCATGGTTTTTCCATATTATGACAATGGTTTTCAGCCTAGCCTTTCCTTTTTCTGGATGCCATGGTGTGTTGGGATGATTATCTCAGTTTTGAGCTTTGGAATTTTTTGGATGGATTTCGGAATCCAGGGCGGATGTGGTCTCAAGGTTCATTCCTAAAGACCTAGGAATCCCTTGACTGGTTTTCGCAGGATACAAGGTAAAGCCTGAGGGAGGAGTCTCAGTTTAGGGCTTAGAGATCTGGGTTTGGATTGCGGTAAAGCCTGAGAGACTCGTCTCGGTTTAGGGTCTACTGATCCGGGATCGAATTGCGGTAAAGCCTGAGAGACAAGGAGATGGAAAATTCCTTAAGGATAGTGTTGGATTATGGATGGAATTCCAAGTTCAATTCAGTTGTGATCAGAGCATCGGTTTTGGTGTGATCATGGTTTGGTGAGGGTGGAGGTGGTTTAACCTCTAGATTCCCTTGGTTTTTTTTGGATTGTTTTATCCATGAGATCCCACGTTCGTGCTTGGAATATGGCATGGGAGTGACTGGTTGAAGGAAAGATTTGGTTCAACCATGTCTATGGTCGGGTGGTATGTGGAAGTCCCGAACCTGGTCGGATTTGCCTATGATTAATGAAAGCTAAGTTCTTTTGCTTTTGTACTTGTTTATATGTGCATTTAATGGTTGTTATATCTTTGTTATTTCTATGGTTTTATGTTGATATAAGCATGATTATTTGACTGGTTCATGTCACGGTTATTTCATGTATTTACTTTTAATTGTTAAAAGGATGGATGCAATACCTAATTGATGTTATAATAGTTCAATGGAGAAGGTGGTGATCCTTCTTGTCATGTTTCATAAGATTTTTCAGTCATTCATGCTCTGTCTTGTATCCTAGACCTGTAGGTTGCATTGATGCCAAGTGTTTGAAAGAATATCAATCCCGGTTGGGGATGGTCAGGCTTAGTCAAGAGGTTGATTTTGGTTTATTAGTTTTTCCATCATGTCCTTGATGGATTCTAAACGTTACAACAAGTTTTGGGTTGTGGCAAGAATTCCAGGCTAGAAAAGTGCCTTGAATTTTGCAGACGCTGGCACGGGTCTGTTGGGAAAAGTCGTTGGACACTGGCATACAAGCCTTTGAGAGCGTCTAGAGATCCCTATACGCTGGCATTCCTATAGCATGAGAGTGTCCAGATCTCAAGAGGTCTAAAAGATCGGTGGGACCTAGGGGCAGTATGTTTGAGTGGCTGAGATGTCTCCTAGGGTTGTTGTTGTTTATGTGTAAGGTATGGTTGATGTGTTTCGATGATTCCATTTCCTTAAGGTCATCAAGGAGGTTGAATTCCTTCATATTGGCCTCTCTCGTCACGTGTTTACCCTGATTGGTCGGTTACTTGGGTAGATGTGGGAGGAGGGTGGTTGCAGTGCTGAACCAAATCTTCCTTTCATCCAATCACCCATTTCCATATTCAAGCCTGAATGTGGGACTCACAACAAAACCAACCAAGGCTTCCTCAGGCTTTACCGGAATCCCTAATGGATCATTAGGCCCAAACCCTCATCATTACAACCAAGCTTTACCGTAATCCCATCAAATCAGTAGACCCTAAACAAGAATGGATTCCTTCAGATCTCTCCACCAAAACCGTGAGGAATTTGTCTATCTCAACCTCTCATCTTTACCATGAATCTGGCCATTACTAGTCAAGTGAATTCCTAAGCCTACAAGGTCTCCACCCTTTGGGCTTCACCGCATATCTTGCCACTACCAGTCAAAGGATTCTTAGGCCCAATCAAGGGTATTCCCCTCTGAGCTTTATTGTGTATTCCATCCCAGGATTCATAGGATAAATCAAGGGTATCCACCTCTGATATTTACCATGTATCCTTCCATTCACCAGTCTAGGATTCGTAGGCTCAATTGAAGTGTTCACAACCAAGATTTACCATGTATCCCATCTTGGGATTCCTAGGCCTTGTGAATAATCCTGAGACCAAACCACTCAGATTTGAGCCCATCCGGAAATCAAACTCAACCAAATAAAAGAGAACCCACCACATCATGGCTATCCGGAAATGGTAAGGCAAGGTTGAAGAACATTGTCACACCTAGAAAAACCCATGCCAATGGTAGCAAGAGAAATAAGAATACACATGCATGCACCATGCATGCCACATCTAGCAAGGAAATCACACATGCAAATCGATACTTGCAAGCAATATCATTGTAGTCTCTTGATCCTTCTCTTCCTTACTTGATCTTTTCTTCCCTTTGTCTTCTTTGTCCTTTCTTTAATTTCCTTGATCCAATGCTAGAGTGCTCCAATAAGGATCTAAGTGTCCAAGAGTGTGAGAGAGAGAGAGAATACAGAGAGAGAGCGCTCCAAAACTAAACTAACAAAAAGGTATCAACTGATCCTCATAAGCCTTTTTATTAATGAGGCCTCTAATTTCTTCAATTTTCCATTCTTTACCTTGATTTTCCTCCTCACATGTAACTTGTGACCTTTCACCTTACTTTTCTCCTAATTTCCATTATTGTCATAAATAAATTGCCAAAAATACCATATTTTCTTTCCAATTCCTTTTCCATTGCCTTTGTCAATTTTTTTAGCCATAATAAACCAAATTAACACCCACACTAGGATGTTTTACCCGACATTCAACTTCCAATATGTGTCCCATGACCATGGTTATTATTTCACCTGTATTAACTATATTACATGGAATATTTACCAGGGTTGTTACAGAACCCTCCCCCTTGGGGGGCCATCCTTGGTGTTCAATGACATGTACAACTAACAAGATTGTTGAAAGAAAAAAATATTGCCCATGGAGCTTTATAACCTATCTCATTGCAATATTTACAATGATCAACCTGTTGAAAAGAAACCAACATAATAACCATAATGACATAACATCCATATCGTTTATTGGAGCTTTATAACATAACTCATGGTAGTATTTACATCATATACATATACCAAAAAAAATCACTCAACCGGCGAATAAAGAAGGATACATAGCTCGCATTTGATCTGCCATCTCCCACGTAGCTTCATCAAGCCCAAAGTGTTTCCACTTCACTTTAACTACTCGATTTCTCAGTTCCAAAGCATGAGCATATTTCTTCGCAAAATACACAGCAGTTCTGGTTGGAATTCTCCTTCTGATTCCACCTGCAATACATACCAATCAATCACATGACCAACATCTTTAACATACTTCTTAAGCATTGACACATGGAAAACATCGTGGACTTTCACTTTCGGAGGTAGTGCAAGTTAATAGGCTATTAGTCCAATCCTTTCAAGAATCTTGAAAGGTCCATGAAACCGAGGTGCCAGCTTGGCTCCTGATCCAATCCTCAAGGAGTTATTCTTGGGCTTGATGCGCAAGTACACATTTTCCCCAACCTAAAACTCCTTAAACATTACCTTCATTTCATGTTCCATCTCTACCAGCATGTCTAATCCTTTTAATTATTGTGGGGTTTTCGCAGTGCATTATATTAGATAGCATTTTGGGATTCAACTACATTAAGTAAGTCATTCATCTATGACCATTCCATGAGAGGTAGTCATAACTGGCTAATTTCTCATGATTTTTTAATAGTTCACTTAGCACTCATTGCATTGGGTGATGCTCACAGGGGTGAAGAAGTGGGATTGAAACTAGTGAAATGAATCACATAGCATCCATCATCATTTTCGGTGCTTGCACCAAGTAACCAGGACTTCCTGGGAGGTCACCCATCCTAGATCGCCTCTGGCTCAAATGCGCTTAACTACGGAGTTTTCCCCACAATCAAGCCCAACACCTTGTTCACTTGATCACTCCAACTGATGGCAGTATTACAAATCCACTCATAGAGTGCCTCAAAGGGACTCATCCTCGGTGACTCCTGATACCCATTGCTATGAGAAAAATCAACCAACAGAAGGCACTCCTCCCATATCATTTTTTTATGCATCACATACATCCTCAACATGTCCTCCAATATCCTATTGACCCTCTTTGTCTGTCCATCTATCTGTGAATTATAAGTTTTGTTGAAGGCCAACTTTGTCCCCAAACCTTCAAACAGCTCCTTCCAAAACATGGAAGTGAACTTAGCATCCCTGCGTGACACGAGATTTTGTGGAACACCATGTAATCTTACCATATCTCTGATGAATACCTATGCTACATCATTAGTTGAATAAGTAGAATTCACTGGAATGGAGTGTGCTACCTTTGTCAACATGTCCACCATGACCATGATATCATGTTGTTTGGATGTCATAAGCAAAACTATAATGAAATCCATGGAAATGGCCTTTGTTACATGTCATTTTGTCGCATTAGCCAAATGACCATCAGTTTGGATGTTTTGTTATCCGCAAATGTATCCTAAGAGAATTTCCCTGCAAAGTTAGAATCTAAATCATCCCAAAGAAAGTGAAATTCCTAGATCATATCAAAATCCCTATTTTGGCTGCCTGCATAGTTCCCTAATTAATTTCTGCATATATGCAGAGAACACCATTAAAAGTTGCGCATAAGTACGCATTGTCTTACACTCTGACCTGCGAGCATGACTCAACGAATGTAAAAATAAGATGTAAAATCTAGAAGCATTGTTGGTAGCATCTATCCCAACCAAAAATCTTCGAATAGGTTCATATTCAACCTTGATCCCTCTCATCATGGAGAAACTCTCCTTCCTTTGTGTAACCCCTATCCCACTATTAGTGGATCTCATCCCTTGGAGAATGGATCCAAAACTTCCCATTATTAACCTATAAAGATACTATAGGTCCGAGGATTTGGAGAGGACTGTTGGAAGTAGGTTTATGCTGTTGGAATAAGGTTGGAAGGTTATTCTTGTAAGGGAAACGGTTGGAGATTGTAGAAGGGACTTGCAACATCAATATTATATGGTTGTAAGGCTCTTCTCTAGTATATCTATATAAAATCAATTTTTGTTTCTCAATTACATCTTTGTTGATCTAATTTATAGGATTCCTTGATCACCTACATAGATTGTGATTGCATATTGATCAGTTTGTGATATGTAATTGGTTAATTAGTCCATTTATCTATTTGGTTATGTGATGGATGATTTGATCTCTTGTTTGTCTCTGTCTATACAGATCCCTTTCAAGAGATTATGGAGAAGTTGTGGGGAGTGACGAGAGGATATGTAAAGCATCGAGGAGCCAATAGTCGAAAGCTTTCAAGGGCAATTCGTCAATCATTTCGTTTAATCGATAAGAGGCCTCTATCATTGTATTTGCTTTCAATCAATCAGAGTCTAGAGAAAGGTAGCAGTTCTTGTTTGTTTGTTACTAGGGTTCTTTGAAGTCTAGGGAGATCACTCTTGTTTACAAGAGGGATAAGTCCACACAACAAATTGGAAACTTTGTTGGGGATCTGCTTCAGTCTCCATTAGTTTTCCTTGTTTGACCTTTTCAACCTGTTGCACAAGCCTTCCTTAAGTGTCTAGAAATTTTAGAAATTTGGATTTTGGGTTGGATTTGATTTATTTTTTATTTTTTCTAAATTTCCCCACTATGCACACTTAGACTTTAGGAACAATATGCACTTTTGCGCATTTCCCTTTCAGCAACAGAACTTATTCGCATTAGTTTACTCCAGAGCTTGCGCACATACCTGGAATTTTTTAAAAACTCAGTTATATACTCTTTAAAACCAAAATTTTTTATTTTTCCTATTGTTTTACACTTGTTTGAACCTCCTGTGAGTGTTTTCTAGTCTGACTGAGTGTCATTTTTAGATTTGCTTATGGTTGTATTGTTTTTTCAAATTAGGGTAGTGTCTTGTCTGGTGAATGGTTGATTTACCAAAAGAGAGATTTGTAGGGCATGTTGTGTTGACTGTCTATCTTTCTTTTGTCGATTAGATCAGGCTTTGAGTCCAGTTTTCTCTTTTGCAAAAGTTTATTTTGAGTGTCAAAGTGAATGATTTACAAGATTAGGTATTGTTTATGAAAATACTTCTTATGCTTGTTCTGAAATGAAAAGTCATTTTTCTTTCTATTGTTGAAGTGTTCATGAACTATATTTTTTACTGCAAGTAAATTTATAACATTCAATTAGGGAAAAATCATTTTTAGTGATTATTGGTTTCTTGTTGCATTTTCAGAATTTCTGAGTGATTGTATGAAAAGAGAAGTTTCTTGATTTTTTTTGTTATTTGGGCAAAATGAAAATTTGAAGTTATTTTTCAATATTTAGGTAATTCGAAATTGGATAGCTGCATTTTAGGAAAAGGAATATAGTGGGATTAGAGTTTTTGTTTATATTTCAGTTGAAAAAGTGAAAGACTCTCTCCTTACTTTAGATAGATTTTTCATTGAAACAAAAATATTACATTTTCATTTTCGACTGCATTAGGATTTGCGTCAAGTCATAATTTCATCAGTTTCACATCCATCACCTTTGAGTAAATAACAACTCTTAAAATCAATGCTAATAAAATCAACCTAGAAAGCTTTTATTTTTAGGGCTCTTTTCCACCTACAATAGATCAGGTTGTAGGGCTTTGGAATAGGGAAGTGAGTAAACTTTCCAAAGTTGCAAACAAACAATAGAATCTTGTGATAGGGAGGAAAATCCATTTATTGCAATTTTTCTCTAGGAAACTCCCCTTACAAAGGATTCAAGCATGAGATCATATCGGACTTGGTGAAGTGATCGAACCCACTGCATTGGCTACAATAGAGTGATTTACACGTACTAAAAACGATGTTGAAAGGTACTTGGGAGTCACTTGAAAGTAAACCTCAGTTTAACCATGTTAGGGAACTTTCAAGGGGGTTAAGCTTTGTTACTATGCCCTTGCGTGTACGTATGATCTACAACTATCCCCCCAGGTTGAATTGTTTTAATGGTAACCTTAGTGACCATATTCTTAGTGATTTTACTCGAGGTGAAAACGGAGGGCAAGTCTTTGTTTTACTTGGAATAGACATTGGCTAAACTCACTTGGAAATTTCTGGAGGGTACTCTTCATTCGAGATGGCATAAATGAAGCTTACTTACACCATATCATGTACAATAAGTAGATTATCAACTTAACTGCATCCACCCACTCTATCTATAGCCACTTTGATCTTTGATCTTTCTGACGTTGCATTTCATCACCAACTAGTGAGCTCACCATGAAAATCTTGTTTGCATGGTTTGAACCCTTAGATTTTTTAGCGTGTGTTAATTGTTTGTTTTTACTTTGTAGAGACCTTAGGATTGGATTGTGAATATTATCTGATTTTGTAATAAATTTTCATCCTGGCTAAATCACCAAGGCAGTCATGTAGAATGCAAGGTAAACCACATGAATATACACCTAGTCAATTGGAAAAGATAAAAACTTAAAGGTCAAAGTCAACACGATCTAAAACCTTAGAAGAACCTGAAAAAGCAATATTTTTATAATCTAATACAGTAGAAATCAAAGTAAATCCAACATAAGAAGTAGAATCAGGCTTAGTTCATTCTAGCTCAGAGATTACCGAAGTAATTCAACCTGAATCTGATACTAGTGAAGTTTCGGACAATGAACTAACCGAACCAAAAATAGAACTACCTGAGTCTGAAGTTTCTCCACCTAAATCACCTTCAGCTACTTTAGCTCCTACTCCTGAGCCACCTTCACCTCGAAGGAAGATGATAATTATGACTGAATTACCTCTTGGTTTAATTAGCATTGAAGATATTACTAGAAATGAAGAGGCAGAAACACCTCATTCTTCATTTACCGCTAGTGAATCCTTTGACCTAAGAGTTTATTTCTCTCCTTTCCGACCTAACCCTTGGTATTCTACCACTTTAGCCTTTTTAGGTCATAATTTATCACTTCCACGCATTCCTTTTTATTCGCTAGAGAGAACTATGTCGGAATTTCCTATTGGGAGCCAACTCATTGATTGATCTATGTTTATGATCCAAAATTAATTAGGAATGCAAAAAATTACATATATAACTATAAATACAAAGATGCAATAGAAATAAGACTTCATTTCATTAATATCAAATATTGAAATAAGCTTATAAATTGAATGGACATAAACTAGCTTGGGTGATGGTAGCTTGTCTCTAAGAATAGATGTGGCAGCTACATGCCTCTGAACTATGTTACAATGAGGCTCGAAGGCCTATTTAATATTGAGAAACGATGTAAAACCCTAAACATCCAAAAACATAACCCTAGGATATGAAGCGCCAAAACTATGCGCTCAGTTTGGGTAAATTCGTATATCAACTCCCCGGGGTTGTAACTTTAGCATACGATCTATGTTAGGCGCACACATACCTCGTTAGAAATATCTATCCTAGGAATACAACTCTCAAGCAGTAAACACGATTCTATGACTCACGTTTGACTCATGTTTGCCCCATTTTTCCCAAAAACATCATTTAGGGCCTCAAAACGGCTCCAGAAGTTAGGGACCCAAAAAACCGCCAAAAATAGTAAAATGTGCTACAATTAAGGAAATTGAAAGAGACAGTGGTGGGGGTCCAAGTAGAATAGGTGGGTGGCCACCAAAATCCACCTGGATCATTTTATCAACTCCCCATAATCACTATTGTATGTTGAGCATCAGTTCCTCCTACATACCAAACACTTACTGGGCCTTTTTCAGGAGCTGCTTCTTCTCCTCAACCATCTACTTGGTCATCTAGTTTATCTACATCTATTGTTCAGAGCATGACATCCATGCCTGGAGCGCCTATGGCATCGAACCAATCAATTTACATGGTTTTTGGTAACTCTAGTAACCTTCAGGTAACCCCAACTAGTGTTTATTACCCGCCTAGGGGGCAACCAGCTCATCCTCCACCTAGAGGACAACCTGTTGTCAATTCTTTTCCTACAATTTGAGTTCAACCTTTTACCAAAACCTTTGGTCAGATACCTCAGCCCGGTCTGGGTCAACCTGTCGTAACTCAACCTTTGCTTAGTATTCCTTACCTTGGGATGAACATTATTTGGAATCTTGCTTTTACTCGACAATTCGGTCCAGTTGCTCCACAAGTGCCACTTTATCAACCTGTCCAACCTATTGGACAAACTATTCCTCAAACACTTGTTCAGCAACCGATTCAACAACATGTTCAGAGTACACCTCAAACACTTGTTACGCAGCCTATTGAGCCTCATAATTGCTTCTTTTTAATACCCTGTTTCAACCTATTTTACTCATTTTTTATCATCATAATCACTCAATGGGAAAGAAATCACAGAATCTATGACGTGGAAGGTATATAAAAGTCTTGTATTTCATAAGTTAATAATTTTCTTTATTATTAGTCTAATATTTGTTTTAGCTACCGGATTGGGATGATTCTCCAGCTAAGTCCATTATTTCATAGGTTCTAAAGTTCCAGCTAGAGAGAGAAGTATATGGAAAGGTGGATATCAATGCACTCCATGATTCCTTCCTACCTTCATGAACCATATCGACAAAAGAAGCTTCCAATTACATGATCAAAGGCAAAAGTCAACTCTGTTAGCTACACAAGCGAGGGAGGAACGATATATATGCCTAACAATTTGCTTTGTTAATAGAAAATCATTAGTGAATTTCATTATGATATATTTCATAGTTAATTTTAGTATTTTGTTAAGCAAATCTAGGCATGAAGCTTTGAACATTTAATGATATGACCTTTATAAAAAGTCTTAGTAAGCAAACATAAACGCAATGATTTTATTATGCACGAGTAAGAATTAAAACTTGTTTTCAAATCAATTATAAAGAATCCTTCTTATTTTAGTGTGTTGTTGATTGTTCAATTGGATCTCGTGACTATCTGCTTGTGGAGGTCCCCCTCAAGTAGTAAGGTTCTTTTATGTTTCTAAGTAGAATTTCCTTATATCATTTTGTGAGCTTATTTTCTGGATGCATCCTATAAAATGTTTTCCTTTGTTAATTTTTGAGTTAAATAGCATCGTTGTGATTGTCTTGTTAACGAATTTTATTTATTGATTCATGAGCACATGAAATGAGTTTAACAAGTAACGATAACAACATTGAGAGTTTGGATTTAGATTAAAATTGTAATTCTTAAAAACAAAGGATTTGATTACAGGTTTTATTTCAAGCAAGAGTGATTTATGATTTTGAGCAAGTTAGAATATATTCTCAATTCATTTTAGATTTTCATGAAAGAGTGTGTTATTATGATAGATGATTTGGTTCCTTTAGAGAATTGAGTTTATTTCAAAGCATAATTCAAACATATAGCAAAGAGAGAGAGTGTGTGTTTTTTTGAGTTAAATTTCATTTTACAAGTGTGATATTGATTTATAATTCTGAGATTTTCATAAGTTGTGTGGATTTCATAATTAGATATAATTTTTAGTGGAATTATTTTTGTATGTGTGGGATTGATTTATTTTTATGCAGAATTCTGAAAGTTTCTTTTGAAGCACACTGTGAGATTTTTCATAAGTAGTCTTTGATAAAAGAGTGTGATCATTTTAATTTCTAGGAATAATTGCTCTACATATGTGCATTCTAATAACTTAATTTAGAATCTATATTTCGATAACTCAGTTTAATTTAGAGGTGTGAATAACCAAGGACTTCTAGCACATATAGTGCATTTACACTTCATCATCTTACTATCCTTTGTCGATAATTTATGTAATTATTTAAAGTTAATTAAACTACCAAATATTTTGGTGTTGTTTCCGAGAAAGTGTAAATAGGATTATTTTTCTTTTTATAAAAAAAATGATATGCATAGGGAAAGAGATTCTAGAGGTAGATTTGTAGGTAGAGGTAAAAGTTTAATTCCAACAACATCACTCACCCCACCACGACCTTGTAGTGACACACCAATCACTCAAACTCATATTCCATCATTTGCAGGTAAACATAAACCTCCTGAGGTAATTAGATCTGAAATCCAACCTATAGATTCGCCAACCTCATCAACCAAAGCAGTAATAGAAGAAGAAGATCCTACATCCCCAACAGAAGGAGTAGTTTTCCTATCTTCAACTGGAGAAAGACTTCTGGGACAAGAGCTAGAGATCGCTAGTGAAGAAGAAGAGGAAGAAAATTATTTTTTATAGAAGAACGAGAATTAGAAGAAGAACTAGAAAACCAAATTTTGGAACCCTATATTAGTTCTGAAGAATCTACAATGGTTGGAGAAGGGGAATGGGAGGTACATAATGTTAATGGTGAATAACCTAGGTTTGGAGGAGGAAGGGGAGGAAATAGAGGTGGAGGAAGAGGAAGAGGAGGAGGTAGGGGAGATCTAGAACCCTTTGGATTTCCTATCCTTGATGCTACAATGAAAAACATCTCACCCTTCATCCTTCCAAAATTTCATGGATTAATAAGTGAGGAAACATTTCTCTTTGAGTTTAAAGTCTTGTGTAGATCTTATGATTACTTGCTTAACCCACAAAAGTTGAAACGGTTTCCAACAACTCTTAAGGATGCAACATTAAAATGGTTCATGGTCTTAGGAGCACATTCTATAAGAACATGGGAAGAAATGAAAACTACATTCTTAAAGAAATATAAGGATTATTGTATGCCCCAAAATATTAAGGATGAAGCCTTTAAAATGATGCAGAAAGAAGATGAAAATCTTGAATATTTCATTGAAATATTTTCTTATAATGTTAAAAGGGCTAAAATGCATGAACTAGATGAAGAAACTTTGCAAGCTCTCTTATTAAAATCCATCAGAGATGAGTGGATTGATCTCCTCAATTTGATAGGTAAGGGAAATATTTCTCAGTTATCATTTAGAGACATTTGTGAGTTGTGCATACACATTTCAAGAGGTAAGGCAAGAACTAGGAAAAATCCAATAGATCCTATCATGTCTAGAATTAATAAATCTGCAGTTGGAACTGTAAGTAGGGTTGAATTAGGAAATTTGCTTGACAAATTTAAAACATACATTTTGGGAAGTCTTATTGAACAAATAGATACACTTAAAGTGAAAAACAAGCAAAATGCTAAAAATGTTGCATTGTCAATCTTTCGTCCCAAATGTAGAAAGAAACATGCTCTAAGAGAATGCCCTCTTGATTTAAAGAGTGTAGAAACTTGTGTTATATGTGCAAAAAATCATGATATAAAAGAATGTCCTTCAATACCAAGTCTTAAAGCAGTTTATCAAGAGGAAATGATACCAAATCAAATAGATCCCTTATGTTTTATTACTAAGAGAGCATGGAAAAATTCACAGCCAAATATGACTCAGGGATTTAACACTCAAGCATTTACACAACCATCACAAAACAATTGGACTGCACCCATGCCTTGGCAATCTTGGCCTTAACCTTGGGCACAAGGATGGAAAAATCCTTATGGAAAATATCCTCAATATCAACAAACTTATCTTGTTTTTCCACCACAATATTTTCCTCAACATGTTCAACCAACTCAACCTCAAAATCCAAATCCATAACTTTCATTACCATTTCCGCAAAGACCAAATCAATTTCATTTTCAACCACTTCCAAATCCAAATAATAATGAAAACTCACAACCTGTTTACAATATGGAAGGACAGAATTTCAAAAGTTACATGATAACTCCACTAGATCTAAACAATGTCCAACTTAGATCTCGTAGAGTATTGGAAAATAAGTCCCTGCCAGTTGTTATTCAAGAATCTGAAAAAAGAAAATGCCTCTGAAAAAGAGGAGCCTCTCAATGAAAAAGAAAAATGTCAAAAACAATTCACCCCTACACATTCTGGTGACATTCTAACTCCTATTATGGAACAACCTTCAGTATCTATTTCAAAACCATCTTTTCCAGAAAGATTAAAAATTGATGAAGGGGTAGAAAAACAGATTTTATTTCGTGATTATGATATGTTAGATGAACTAAAGAATGTTTGTATAAAATTTCCTTTGCTACAAGCCATTAAGGAAATACCAATTTTTGCAAGGACAGTTAGGGAGTTGAGTATTAAAAGACCAAGAAGAAAGAGAAAATAAATCAAAAGAATTCAGTTAGTTGGAAAAATTGCATATATCATGATGAGAAAAACAACAATTCAGAAATACCTTGATCCAGGAAGTCCCATTTTGAAAACATGTATCAATGGTATTGAAATTCAAAATACATTGATTGATATAGGAGTATCTATAAACATCATGAGTAAACAAACTATGAATCAATTGAAACTTCCTAATCTTCAATATACACCTACATTGTTGCAATAGACAGATCTGTTATTAAACCTGATGGTGTATTAGAAGACATATGTGTATCCTTAGATTCTTGGGAGTATCTTGTTGATTTTATGAATCTAACACCCAAGAGTAATTTAGGAGGACATCCATTGATTCTAGGAAGACCATGATTAGCTACAGTTGATGCTTTTATAAGTTGTATATCTGGTGATATGTTTATTTCTGATGGAAGTTCCTACAAAAAAATTCACATTATATCATCCTGCAAAAACAACAATAGAAGTAGAAAGTGAAGAATGGATAGATGATGATATTGATATACGACCAATCTTTGTTACTTCACAAATAGATGAAGAAGATGAGATTTTGAATTTAATGGAAATTAATGAGTCTTCCTCATATTGTAAATATAATCAAAGTTTTTAAGAACAATGCAATATTGAATATTTATCGTCTCATCAATTATCTTTACATTCCATGGAAAAATTTGGCAATTCTTCAAGAGAAATCTTCCCAAAAAAAACCTTGAATATCAATAATAAACTCGAAGAATTTCAAAAGAAATATTTAATAAAGATGTTACAAGAACATTCCTCAGCTTATGCATGGGAATATACTAACATGAAAGGAATTGATCCTAATAATTGTATACATCATATTTATATTGAAGAAAATGCTAAACCAATCCGACAATCTTAGAGAAGAATGAATCCAAATTTGAGAGAAATTGTTAAAGAGGAGTTACAAAAATTATTAAATGTGAATTCCATTTATCCAATATCAGATAGCCAGTGGATTTCACCATTGGTAACTGTTCCTAAAAAGAATGGAAAATGGAGAGTATGCATTGACTATAGGGTATTGAATAAAGCTACCTTAAAAGATCATTTTCCACTTCCTTTCATAGATCAAGTTTTAGACACATTGGAGGGAAAGAAATATTTCTCATTTCTAGATGGTTTTAGTGGATATAGCTAGATCCAAGTAGCTCCAAAAGATCAAGATAAAACCACTTTTACCTGTACATGGGGAACCTATTCCTACCGAGTACTTCATTTTGGGTTGTGTAATGCACTTGCAACATTCCAAAGGGCAGTTTTAGGAATTTTTTCTAATCTAATTCATGATTGTGTAGAATTTTATATGGATGATTTTACGATATATGGAAATTATTTTGAAGAAGCTCTTAAAATTTTGGAAAAATTATCATTAGGTGTAAGGAAGCAAATCTCTCATTAAGCCATGAAAAATGTTTTATGATGTTTACTGAGGGGATTGTTTTAGGACACCATATTTCAGGAAATGGAATTAGAGTGGACACATCTAAAGTAGAAGTTATTTCTAAATTGTCAATTCCAACTTGTCAACGAGATGTTAGAAGTTTTCTTGGTTTCACTGGTTACTATAGAATATTCATAGAAAACTTTACAAAAATTGCATCTCCACTTTTCAAATTGCTCACAAAAGATTGTGAATTCAATTGGAATTCTGATTTCCAAAAAGCTTTTGAAATATTGAAAGAAAATATTTCTTAAGCACCCATTCTAAGAGGGCCAAATTGGAATTTACATTTTCACATTTCAACAGATGCTTCAAATACAGCATTAGGAGTTGTACTAGGACATAAATATTTAACTCCTTATTCCATTTATTATACCAGTAAACGTTTGACTCTTGCATAGTTAAACTATACCGTAACAGACAAGGAGCCATCAACAAATTCAGACATTACATCATTTTCTATGAAACCTTTGTACATACAGATCATTCTGCAATTGGGTACTTAATGAATAAACCTATCTCCGATGGCATAATTACAAGATGGTTATTGTTGTTTCAAGAATTCAATATTACTATTTTGGATCGACCTGGAAAACAAAATACAGTTGTTGACTTTCAATCTAGGATTCAAAATGATAATAATGATATACATGTGGAAGATAATTTTCCTGATGAATATCTTTTTGAAATATCTATTAAATCTCCTTGGTTTACAGATATTGCTAACTATTTGCTATAGGAAAATTACCATTATATTTCTCCTCGAGAGAAAAGAAAGGTAATTCAAATTAGTGCATCTTACTCATGGATATATGGAGAATTGTACAAAATAAGGCTACATATGATTATTTGAAGATGTGTCTGAGAAGATGAAGTGCCATAAATATTAAAGGCTTGTCCTGATGAGCCATGTGGAAGACACTTCGCTGACAAAATAACTACTTACAAAGTCCTTCTCTTAGGATATTATTGGCCTTCCCTTTTTAAGGATGCCAAAGAATATGTTAAAAGATGTGATAGTTGTCAAAGAATGGGGAAACATGTTCCTTCAGATGAAATTCCTTTGTAACCTCAGGTACTCATTGAACCTTTTGAGAAATGAGCTCTAGATTTTTTTGGGTTCAATTAATCCACCATCCAGGAAAAAAATGTACATTCTTATTTGCGTTGATTATGTTACAAAATGAGTAGAAGCTAAAGAACTTTCTTTTGCTACTGAAAATGTTGTAGTTTCATTTCTTTTCGAGAATATTTTTACTTGTTTTTGTGTCCTGAGGGAAATTGTGACAGATCAAGGAACTCAATTTACATCCAAGTTGGTACAAAAGATAATGGAGGAATATAAAATCAAACATCAGAAGTCCACTCCATATCATCCATAGGCACATGGGCAGGTGGAATCCACTAATAAAGTAACTGAAGCAATTCTTACCAAGACTGTGCATCTACATAGAAGAGACTAGGCAGAAAAGCTTCCAGAAGCTTTACGGGCATACTGTACCACATGGAGAAACACTATAGTACATACTCCCTATGAACTTGTTTATGGGAAGTAAGTCTTATTTCCTATTGACTTCCAAATAAAGACCTTCAAGACAACAGTTAAGTTAGGTATTGATCTGTCTGAAGCATAGAAACAAAAAATGGAGCATCTGAATGAACTAGATGAGATAAGACATGATGTTATTCAAAGAAACAACATAGTTCAACAACAAAGATCCAGGTGGCATGACAAGAACATAAAGGAAAGAAAATTTCAGCTAAGAGATTGGGCATTGCTTTTTGACTCAAAGTTTAAATATTTTCAAGGAAAATTTCAAACTCATTGGCTTGGGTCTTACGAGATTGAAATTGTCTTTCATAATGGTGCAGTCAGGATCGAAACCATTGGTGAAGAAAGAGTGGCCTTCCTTGTAAATGGTAATCGATTGCGAATTTACCATAAGCCATTGACAAAGGAAGAATTTGTTAAAAACCTACAAGAAAATATTGATTTGAAGATGATTAGGAAGGATTTTCCTTCCACTCCAAGTTGATTTGTAAAGTTTTTTTGTTTTCTTAAAAAATAATATATATATATATATAGAGAGAGAGAGAGAGAGAGAGAGAGAGATAAACATGAAAACCAACTCTGTTGGCATGTTTATATAGAAAATCTAGGTTGAAAGCCAAGTAATTTTGGCATCCTAAATTTTCTTTTTCAATCCTATTCCAATTCTCATTTTCTTTGTGTCCCTCTTTTTATTTTCAGAATAAGTAGCTATAGAATTGCTGAGAATCTACAGCTTTGATGAAATTCTGTAGCTAATATTGACAGGAATGATTGAAGATTTTAGCAGAAGGAAATGATAAAATCCATGGTGGAAGCACATGAGGACAACTTCATAAGAACAATCAAGTATTAGAATGACAATTTTGAATGTATGAAAATATTGGCTTTAATAATAAAGGTAAAAACATTAAATTATGAAATAATATAGATGTTGTACCGCCATTCGAAATAATGATTAATTTTCTAACTTCGGACTAAGTTATAAATATCATGTCATATCAATGAAGTTAGCCCGAAAAGCCCATTTTCCATTCATCATCACACAAACACTTCATTTTTGAAACCCTACTTCATTGATCATTTCGCTTGCTCGTATCAATTATACTATGTTTCTCAAGAGCTATGTAGTGGTTCCATCTAGGGTACTAGACTGGACTCTATATTTAATATCGACCGAGGTGCGTAAGCTTAGAGGCGTGGTCTAAAATATATAGACATAAAGAATCTCTGGCCAAGTGAGTAGGATGTAGGATACAATGCTTCTTTACGGAAGACCGAAATTTGCATCCTATCATTCACACACCTAGATTACCCTACTGATATGCTTAATTACAATGCTGGTCATGAGATGTAACTATCAAATCAAATCATGAATCTAAGTACTGTGTATGACTGTGGCAATGATTCTAACCCCCTTACAGAGGTATCACTCAGAAAACCCTTGCTTGGTAAACACACACAGCATGCAAAGATATTTACACTATCAAACTATATAAAGAAAGCATAAATGAACTGTAAAGCAAAACAGAGTTGATGATATAATGTCTCTATGAGTCACACAGGGATCGAATCCCTTACAAGACTCCCTTCCAGATCCTAGTGCTGACCATTCAACATAACCATAAACCGTTCATAAGCGCACACCATATCTATGTAATGAAATTCAAAGGCTGTAGGAATCGAAAGCTTATATAAATGTTATGCAACCCGTATGCTATGTAAATCAACAGCTATGTAAATCGAAACTGTGATGCAAACCATGCGATATAGAAATCGAATTGAATATAAACGTTGTGCAACATATAAGAACTGAAATGTAACAAAACGAATGGACAGTATACCAATCGAAGAACGCAGGGCCCGTCCGCGCCTAAGGGTATACTGGTTATCACCGTTCAGCAATCAAACCAATGCAAAGGGTATACACACTTCGTGACTATAAATATGTCCTTGTATTAAAAATAAAACTTTGTTCTGAGAAATACGATTCAACAATTCAACAACTAAACTCTAAACATAACCCTGACTGTATTTACATATGCGTACGCACAGCCATGTCATTGATACAATGAATGTACATAGTGTTGTTGCCGCGTTTATTACATAGCCTTTTCAAAATGTTTCCATGCCAAGTGTTTCAAAAATCAAAAAGACTAAAATGAAAAATGGAACGATGATGTTTCTGCTTTTGCCTGTCAGAGTGCCCTGCTTTGACTTAAGTTGACCGCATGCATAGGAGGCTCGATTTGGCTGGGTGAGAGGTGTTTGTCCATGCTTGGACATTCTGCTTTTCGCCCATGCCTTTCGTTCTAGCTCATCTGCTGCACCACATGTCAAACAGTAAGCTCATTACAGGATGTGGGTACTTCCTATAACCATGTCATCAAAAACCTCTAATTCTGGAACATAAAACCCCTAAATTAATTTCTATGCAATTTAATAACTATAGAACAATTAATAATCAATATTCAAGGATTTTGAGGGATATATGATGAAAATGTATGGATAAATGATATGTTTTTGGGAAGGAAAAAGGGTCTTAGGATGATACCAACATCTCTCCCCGACTTAAGGACTTAGCATGTCCTCATGCTACCCCAAAAGTACTCCCCTTGAACTCTGTGCCTGCATGGATCTCTGCTGCCTTGAGCAAGGTATCTACATTCTTCTTCACCTGGTGATCCTTCTGTCCCTTGAGCTCCTGCTTTAACTTTTTATATTTCTCTTTAAGAGCCTTCTTCTGATTGTACCACTTAGTGGCCCAGTTGGAAATCTCAGATTGCTCAGTCTCTAACTCACTGATTCTTTCCTTTAGCTTTTCATTTGTCTTCTGTGTTTCTTTGCTTTGTGCCCTGAGCATTTCATTTTCTCTTTTAATAAACTTTTCCAACATGTTAGCTTCCATGAGCTCTTCTTTCAATTCTTCAATTTGTTTTTCTAACTTCTTCTGTCTTTTGGTGGGAGGTGGTGAACATTTTTCCTGTTTGTTATGGCTTTCCACCTCTATGTCAACCTCTGGTGCTGGTGGTGAATGATCACCACTTTCAACATCCATTTGTGCAGGGGCATGAGGTTCAAATTGGTCTTCTTGCAGCTGAGTTTTTGGTGTCCTCCTTGTTCTTCGGGAGTAGGTGGTAAAGATTTTGTCTTTCTCAGCCCTCTTGGCATCCTCTTTTTGCATGTTCCTAGTCCTTATGCTGCCCACAGGTTGAGGTGCTCTGCTAGCCTTGGACACTGGAATTTCCTCATCTATATCCTTCATAAACCCAGAATCTTCTTGCACTTCTTCTTTTTCCTCCTCATCTCTGATTTGGTTGACAGTTAGGAATTCTTTCCATGGCTTCCCTCGTTTCTGCAACTCATGTTCAATGAGGATTTTAATCAGGCCAAAATGGTACAGGCTTTTGTCCTCATTCCCTTTTTGTTTCTGGATAGTTTTGGCCATCTTTGTTAAACTTTGCAGCAGAAAATATGGCACACTAATTACACATTGTTTCTTTAAATGGAGGAGTAGCTTGATGTGGTATAGATAAACAATGTTGTATCTACCTTCACAAGTTATGAACTTTTGGATAATGTAAACCATTTCATCCCAAGGATGAACTAACCAACTTCTTGGAACTCCCTTCTTCCAGTTTACTGAGGAAACTCTAGACCTGGACATGAACTGTGTCCATGATTTCTCCTTGAATTGTTTAGTTTTAAAGTACTTTTCTCCCTCAGGACTGAGTCCAATTGCCTGAGCTATAGTATCCTCTGAGATTCTGAAGGAGAAGGTGCCTATTAGGGCCTTTTCTCCATTAAAGGTGAAGGCAAATTGTTTTGTGACTTCTTCATTACTCCCATGGAATTTTTCCAGAAAAGGTAACCACTGTGCTTCTCTAAGAATCTCAATGCAATCGTTATGGTATTGTGAGCTGTCAAATGTACTGGGTTCGACCCTATTAGTCATGGTGATGGCAGAGGGTTGTGCCTCGAACCCTTCTCTGTCTATACTCTTTAAAATTTAAACACAGAAGTGTCAAGTTGGTTACCTGGCATATATCGCTTCCTTCAGTCTTCAATTATGGTGCTTGGCTGGTCAATGTGACTGTGGTGGAAGTTAGAGATAGAATGGTGATGCTCCCCTTTTCGGCGCTCACCGGTTTCACTGTGTAAACCGACCCCAAACAGTGAGACTCTCCTCGGCGCTCCTTGTTCAGATTTTCACTTTGTAACCCCACTCAAATGATGACAATCTCCTCGGCGTTCCTTGCTTCACTCTTTCACTTTGTAACTCTACTCGAATGATAACAATCTCCTCGCGTTCCTCGCTTCACTCTTTCACTTTGTAACTCTACTCGAATGATAACAATCTCCTTGCATTCCTTGCTTCACTCTTTCACTTTGTAAGTTATAGGAACCGAGGGTGGAAAGGATGTGAAATAACCTGTACTCGCCTTACAATGTAATCATTTATTTAAAAACAGAGTGTTGTACGCTTGTGTGCATGTTAGCATAAGAACGCTGAGAGCGTACCCATAGTGTTGAGCTATAATGCTGGGTGGCGAGGTTATGATTCGGGTGTGTGTGGTGTAAAACATATAGGCCTCTTGTTATGATTTGACTGTATGGGGTGAAGAATATATATATATAGGTCGCTTCTATCTCATCCTTTGTATTTTTTTTTTTTTTTAAAACAAACACACAGCTCACCACGTGCCCTTTTCAATTATACTCGGTCATGTAGAGAATGTTGGTATGCCTGTAGGGTATATGACATGGTGAATGTGTTGGTGATGGGCTTTAGGGATAGGTTGATGTAGGGAAATGATGAAACTTGGTGAGATAAGGGTGATAAGTGGATGTATGAAGGTGTCCTTGAAATCAATTACAACAGCTTATAGTCACCAAAATTACATTAAAAACTAATCTAGGAAATTAAATGCCCAAGAACAGAAATACATTACTCTTTTGTTGATCATTTGACATGCTGAGTTGCTAATCCTTTTGACTGTTCTTTTTGACAGGTCCTCTGAGGGAGGTTGAATACACAGGTCCTTTGAGAAAAGTTTTGAAGATGTAACAGGTCCCTTTGAAAAATTGGAATGTACAGGTCCCTTTTTGAAGACTGAAAATGTAATCGGTCTCTTGGAAAACTGAAGATGCAATAGGTCCCTTAAGAAAATTTGAAGATACAGGTCCCTTGGAAAAACTGAAGATGTTCATGCAGCTCTTTGTATTGTTACAGGTTCACTGAGCTTGCAATTTGCTGGAAGTCTTGGTGCCCAAATCCTTGTAAAAGCTTGGTGGAAGTCTGTTGAAGTAGCCTTTGATGTCAAGAAAATTGTTTTAACAGGTCCCAACTGAATGTTTTAAAAAGGTCCCTTTTACTGCTGGTTGGAATGTCTCAAACAGGTGTCAATTGCTTTATCAGGTCCCTTCTGAATATCTTAAACAGGTCCCCTTGCTGGTGGTGTTAGTAGCATAGATGTCTTGAACAGAACAGGTCCCCCTGCAAAATATTTATAACCAGGTCCCTCTGAAAATCATGACAGAACAGCTTATTTGTTAAAGTCTGGAATGCTGGTAACAAGCTGCTGTTGGAAAGTTACAGTGAAATATAGAATAAGAAATCTGAAGAATTTACAAGGGAGAGATAAAAGTAACAGAACAGATGTCTCCCTCTCCCCGACTGAAAGTTTGACTTGTCCTCAAGTCATGATGCAACTAAGAAATGAAACAATGAATCAACAGAAAGAGAATTCATACCCGCCAATAAATTGGTTTTCAGGTAGGAATTCGGGGTTAGATTGTGCCAGATACTGGTTTTCACATCTAACCCATTATTATTTTTTCCTTTTTTCTAGTTTTTGTTTTATTCATTTTTTTTTATTATTATTATTATTTTTGTTTTTTTTTTTTTTTTTTTCTTGATTTTGAAATTGAAAGGAAATAAAACTAAGGCAGTGATACTGCAGCTGAGGGCTGCAGTATCTCAACCTCTTCTTGCTGAGATAGTGTATGCAGAAAATATTGCTTGCTGATGGGCTTGTTGTACAGCTTCAGGCGATGACCATTGACTGTGAAAGAATGACCTTTGCCATCAATAGTTTGGAGTTTTACTGAACCATTGTCATAAGCCTGAACAATTTCATAAGGGCCCATCCAATGGGTGGTGAACTTAGCTTTATGATCCTTGAATTTTGAATCAAAAAGCAGAGCCCAGTCACCTTCCTTGAAGTGCTTCTTCTTAATGTGTGAATCATGCCATTGCTTCCTGTGCTTTTGCATGAGGGTGGTGGTTTGTTCTGCTTGCTGCCTCATCTCATCCAGCTGGTTCAACTGATGGATTCTCTCTTTTTGTGCTTGATCCAAATCAATTAGTAAATCTACAGCTAATTTAAAAGTGTGAATTTGGAATTCAATAGGAAGCATGGCATCCTTACCGTACACCAATTGGTATGGTGTAAATCCGGTGGTATCTTTCCAAGTAATCCGGTAAGCCCAGAGTGCCTCCTTGAGCTTTTCTTCCCAGTTTTTGCGGTTCATTGCAACAGTTTTGGTAATGATCCCCTCCAAAGTCTTATTGGTGGATTCCACCTGCCCATTGGCCTGTGGATGGTAGGGGGTACTTTTCCTATGCTTTATTTGGTACTTGTCTGTGATGTCCTTCATGAGCTTTGAGGTTAATTGGGTACCTTGATCAGTGACAATTTCTCTTGGCACTCCATACCTCACAAAGATCTCCTCAAAAAGGAAATTGACTACTGTATGTTCGGTTGCTCTTACCAGTGCTTTTGCTTCTGCCCACTTTGTAACATAATAAGTACATACTAAGATGTACTTCTTACCATTAGAGGCTGGGTTGATAGGTCCTATGAAGTCCAGAGCCCACTTATCAAATGGTTCCAAGTGAACTTGGGGCTGAAGGGGCATCTGATCGATAGCTGTGGGTCTGCCCATCCTTTGGCAGCTGTCACAACTCTTTACATACTTCTTGGCATCCTTGAAAATGGATGGCCAATAGTATCCAAGAGTAAGAACTTTGAAGGCTGTCCGCTTCGCTGCAAAATGCCCACCACACGGTTCATCATGGCAAGATTTTAAAATGTCTATTACCTCATCATTTCGTACACATCTCCTAATGGTCATATCAAAACCAGTGTAAAAGAGATCGCCATTGAGCCATGAATATCTGGCACTTTGTTTGATTAGTCTTTTCCTCTCCTTTGCAGTGAAATGTGGAGGTGTCCTACCTGTAGACAAGTAATTAGCTAAATCAGCAAACCAAGGAGTTACTATGGAAATTGCAAATAAGTGCTCATCCGGAAAAGAATCCTCAACAGGAACAATCTCACCTGGATTTTGCAGTCTAGACAGGAAATCTGCCACCTGGTTTTCTTTGCCTGGTCTATCTAACACTGTGATGTTAAATTCCTGTAACAATAGTAACCATCTGGTAACTCTGCCACTAGTTATTGGTTTATTCATGAGATGTCGAATGGCAGAGTGATCAGTATGTACAAAGACTTCATAACCAGTTATGTAATGGCGAAATTTATTCACAGCATAAATGATGGCAAGTGTTTCCTTCTCTGTAACTGTATAGTTTAGCTCGACAGGTGTGAGATTTTTACTAATGAAATAAATTGCATATGTACAAGATTCTTCTTTTTGGCCTAAGCATGCACCTATGGCAGTGTCAGATGCATCGGTAAAAATATGAAATGGTAAGCTCCAATTAGGCCCTCTCAGGACTGGTGCAGTAGATAGCTTCTTCTTGAGTTGTTCAAATGCATGTTGGCAGTTCTCAGTCCAATTGAAAAATACATCTTTGGCTAGAAGTTTAAACAAAGGTAAGGCTATCTTGCTAAAATGTTCAATGAATCTGCGGTAATAGCTAGCATACCCGAGAAAACTTCTTACCTCTCTCTAGTTCTGTGGAATAGGCAAATCAGCAATAATCTGTATCTTGGCTGGGTCAACCTGGATGCCTTGAAAAGAGATATAATGGCCCAACACTATCCCTTCATTTAGCATCATGAAACACTTTTCGTTGCTGAGGGACAGGTTAGCTTCAATACACCTTTTCAAAACTCTCTCTGGATTTTCTAATGCATGTTCAAAACAATTGCCATATACTGAAAAATCATCCATATACACTTCAACACAATCATGAATCAAATCAGCAAAGATAGCTAACACAGCTCGCTGAAATGTAGCTGGAGCGTTACAAAGTCCAAATGGCAAAACATTGTAGGCATAGGTGCCCCAAGGATAGGTGAAGGTGGTTTTGTCCTGGTCTTCAGAGGCAATCCGGACCTGGTTGTAGCCACTGAAACCGTCAAGAAAGGAAAATGATGATTTGCCGGCTAGGGTGTCTAACACTTGGTCGATGAATGGCAGTGGGAAGTAGTCTTTGAGCGTGGCTTTGTTCAGCTGTCTGTAGTCAACACAGATACGCCACTTTCCATTCTTCTTAGGCACAATAACCAATGGGGATACCCACTGACTGTCAGAAATAGGATATATAAAGTTGACTCTCAAAAGTTTTTGTAACTCCTCTCTGACAATGTCTTGGAGCATGGGGTTCATTCTTCTTTGTGGTTGCCTCACCGGTTTAATGGTGCTATCAGTGTAAATGTGGTGAGTGCATGTGTCGGGGTGAATCCCATGCATGTCAGTGTAATCCCAAGCAAAGGCTTTTTGGTACTTCGTCAAGAGTCTAATCAATTTTTCTTGTTGAGATGAGTCTAGGTGGTTGCCTATGTTCAAAGTTTTGCCTGGACTGATCTCTATGACTTGACTCTGTGTATTGGTGATGGATTGAACAGGAAAGATGTCATGAAATGTAGATTGCAAGGAGTGGATAGTGCATGTTTCTTGAAAGTTTTGAGCTAGAAGTACATCTGCAGCATTATATTGTTCATTTCTCAAATTTTCAGATACATCAGGTTGTGAGAGAAATAATTCTACCAAATCAGTATTGTCTTCATGGAAATCATAGATCTGGTCAATGCTAAAAACAGATTGTACCTCCTCTTTGTCATTAAATTTGTCATCAAGCCACAAGTTATGTGTCACTGCAGGTGATTGTGCCGATGGATAGAGGGTGAGTTGTTTCCTTTCGGTCCCTCTAGAGATAATCATGTTACCTGATCGGCATCCAATAAATGCATCAGCAGTCGCTAACCATGGTCTACCTAGAATGATAGGATCTCCTCCTAGATTGGATTTGGGTTGAAGGACTAGGAAATCCACCGGATACTCCCAAGAGTCCAGTGAGACGATGATATCTTCCAAAATCCCCTCAGGAATGACTTTGGACCTATCAGCTAGTTCAAGAACAATTGTGGTATGTTGCAAATTCATGAGTTGGAGTGTTCTCATAGTTTCAAGGGTCATGACATTGATTGCAGCTCCAAGATCTATCAAAGTGTTTGGGATCCGTATGTTGTTAATGATGGTGGTCACTTTTGGAATGCCTGGATCAACATACTTCTCCATGGAGATGGTATTGGTCATAAGGCCTGCTAAATTTCCTAAAACATGAATCGTCTGAGGATCAATCCTCTTTCTAGCAGGTTTCTTGAGACACATGTCTTTGATGGCTTTGGTGTAAATAGGAATGTCCCTTATAGCTTGCAGCAAAGGGATTTTTATGTAGACATTTTTAAGTTCGTCCAAGACATCAAATTGTGGTGGAAGCAATGGTGGTTTTACTTGGACCAAACGGTCCGGAAAAGGTGGTTGCAGTGATTGCATCTGTTTGTCCTTGGTTTCACTGCTTGGTTTTGTTTGAGTGGTCATTTCATTTTCTTTTTCTAAGTTTTCTTCTTGCTGATCTGTTATTAGAGAATCCTTCTGGAGCACCGTACCAGACCTCAGATTAATGTTTTGCAAAGGCAGTGTGGAGTAGGAGGTTCCTTCCTCTACATTATAAGCTGGCCTCTCTGCTCTATTGTTCGGATTTGGGACAGTCTGAGCAGGTATTTGTGTGGGTCTGGGAGGTTGGGGGTTAGTTGGAAATTGAAGTTGTGGTACATTTATTTGTGGAGGAGCAGGCAGAGTTTGTTGAGAAGGTTGGGGCTGATAAACAACTGGCTGAGGGTGCTGCTGATATGACTGTGAATGTGATGGATATGGCTGTTGGTACTGCTGATATGGCTGTGAGTAAGGTGGGTATGATTGAGGATACTGATGGTAGGATTGGGAATACTGTTGAGACGGTCTCCATTGATTTTGTGATTGGTTTCCATGCTGCCATGGCATAGGTATATTCCATGAGTTTTGTGCATACATCTGATCATTCATAGGAAATTGCATATTTTGATTAGGAAACATACCTTGGGGTGCTTGCCTTGGCTGCCATGGTCGCTTTGCACCCATGTAGTACACGTTCTCCATCTCTGTGCTGGCTGCCATGTTACAGTTCTACACAATTTTAACTTTAGGACAGTTAAACATATCATGATGCTCAGTACAGAAAGGACATACTTGGATATTGTCTAGAGGACAGTCTTTTAATGCATGCTTCTTGCGACACTTGGGGCAGAAAATAGCCATGATATTGTCTTCTTCCTCCTGTTTCTTTTTGGCTTTTAAGGTATCAATTTGGTTTCCTAGAGTACTCAACAAATCTGTTTTGAACTCTTCTAAAAGGTTACCAATTTCAGCCCGGGTGACACTAGCAGAGGCAGTTTTTATGACCCTAGATGACAAGGTTCTCTTTCCCATTTTGGCTTTACTTCTTGAATATTTTTCACACAGTTCAGCTATTTCTTCAAAGGGTAAGGCAGAGATATCACCTTTGCCCATTAAGTTGAGATCATCCATGTATTCTTCCCGGATACCTCTCAAAAATATTGTGCGGACTAGATCAGGAGGCATTGTTCGGTGTTTAGATTTTTGCAAGTTATAGACAAACCGTTCTAGATATTCTTCTAAGGTT
This sequence comes from Pinus tabuliformis, assembly GCA_031772625.1. Taxonomy (NCBI): domain Eukaryota; kingdom Viridiplantae; phylum Streptophyta; class Pinopsida; order Pinales; family Pinaceae; genus Pinus; species Pinus tabuliformis. The sequence goes on along the minus strand of CM062806.1, from coordinate 206,953,516 downwards.
TCATCCTCCTGCTAACTCATTCTAAAGATGTCATCTTTAGAGTCTTTGGATCTGCAATAAGGCTGATATTTCCTCAGAAATATTCTCCTCATGCCATCCCAATCCACTATGGCATGCTCACCTAGCCCCATAAACCATTTCAAGGCTGTTGCCTTTAATGTGGCTGGAAACAATCTCAGTCTGTGAGCATCATCAGTATAGCCATAAGTTCGACACACAATATCGAACTCGAATAAGAATGAGTCTGGATCCTCTGAAGCCATACCATAGAAATTGGGTAGCACGGATGGGGGTATATTTTTCATTTTGATCTCCTCATCCTCCTGTGGTTCTTGTATAGGGAATTTAAAAGTTGATTCCTCCTCCTCTTGATGGGGAACTGATCCAGATCCCTCCTCAGCCATTCTACTTGGTCTCTTAGTGTCTCTTGGTGGAAAAGAGAGAAAGGAAAATTGTTTGGTAATGGTGATACTTTTCCCTTGTGTAGAAGATTTAGGAAAGGGTTGTTGCTGTGATTTATGTGCAAACAGAGTTTCCCTCTCAGCAAGAGTAATGTGCTGTCCTGAATAAAAATTTTCTGCCAATGTTTGAATATCCTCCTCAGATGGTGTTGTATTCCCTGGAGAGTCTGCTCCTGATGATGATGGGTTAGTGTTGAGATGGTGGGGGGTTCTTACAAATCTCCCTTGATTGTCTCTAAGTCTAGGCATAAATGAGCATGATTTCTAACTGTGTTTTTGGTTGTTTTTGTGTATTGAAATTTTTTTCTTTTTGTTTGAATCCTTTACATACGCCTCCCCGGCAACGGCGCCAAAATGTAGTGGTTCCAGCTAGGGTACTAGACTGGACTCTATATTTAATATCGACCGAGGTGCGTAAGCTTAGAGGCGTGGTCTAAAATATATAGACATAAAGAATCTCTGGCCAAGTGAGTAGGATGTAGGATACAATGCTTCTTTACGGAAGACCAGAATTTGTAGCCTATCATTCACACACCTAGATTACCCTACTGATATGCTTAATTACAATGCTGGTCATGAGATGTAACTATCAAATCAAATCATGAATCTAAGTACTGTGTATGACTGTGGCAATGATTCTAACCCGCTTACAGAGGTATCACTCAGAAAACCCTTGCTTGGTAAACACACACAGCATGCAAAGATATTTACACTATCAAACTATATAAAGAAAGCATAAATGAACTGTAAAGCAAAACAGAGTTGATGATATAATGTCTCTATGAGTCACACAGGGATCGAATCCCTTACAAGACTCCTTTCCAGATCCTAGTGCTGACCATTCAACATAACCATAAACCGTTCATAAGCGCACACCATATCTATGTAATGAAATTCAAAGGCTGTAGGAATCGAAAGCTTATATAAATGTTATGCAACCCGTATGCTATGTAAATCAACAGCTATGTAAATCGAAACTGTGATGCAAACCATGCGATATAGAAATCGAATTGAATATAAACGCTGTGCAACATATAAGAACTGAAATGTAACAAAATGAATGGACAGTATACCAATCGAAGAACGCAGGGCCCGTCCGCGCCTAAGGGTATACTGGTTATCACCGTTCAGCAATCAAACCAATGCAAAGGGTATACACACTTCGTGACTGTAAATATGTCCTTGTATTAAAAATAAAACTCTGTTCTGAGAAATACGATTCAACAATTCAACAACTAAACTCTAAACATAACCCTGACTGTATTTACATATGCGTACGCACAGCCATGTCATCGATACAATGAATGTACATAGTGTTATTGCCGCATTTATTACATAGCCTTTTCAAAATGTTTCCATGCCAAGTGTTTCAAAAATCAAAAAGACTAAAATGAAAAATGGAACGATGTTGTTTCTGCTTTTTCCTGTCAGAGTGCCCTGCTTTGACTTAAGTTGACCGCATGCATAGGAGGCTCGATTTGGCTGGGTGAGAGGTGTTTGTCCATGCTTGGACATTCTGCTTTTCGCCCATGCCTTTCGTTCTAGATCATCTGCTGCGCCACATGTCAAACGGTAAGCTCATTACAGGATGTGGGTACTTCCTGTAACCATGTCATCAAAAACCTCTAATTCTGGAACATAAAACCCCTAAATTAATTTCTATGCAATTTAATAACTATAGAACAATTAATAATCAATATTCAAGGATTTTGAGGGATATATGATGAAAATGTATGGATAAATGATATGTTTTTGGGAAGGAAAAAGGGTCTTAGGATGATAACAACAAGCTATTTTACTCATTTCCCTGAACCATTTCACTCATCTCCATTTTCCATTTCCCTCTCTTGTCCATACTCATATTTATGAACCTAATACCATTCCAAAACCATATCAAAGAAGAAATTTTAAAGCGAAACTTTTCCAACATGGGAGTCATTGTTAGAGTAAATCCGAATGGAAAGAAATTTATGGAGGGCTACCCACAAGTTAAGCAAATGTTGTAGCAAGTGCTTTCGCTAGGTTTTATAGAAAATATTGATGGCTGTGACAAAGAGGTAACCAAATATTTTTCTTGGGGCTTGAATGGAGCTGAAGCAGAAATTTGGGACATCAAAATTGTCGTGACAGAGTCCTTCATGACCGAGGTGACTGGACCACCCAGAATTGGCGAAAGGTGGTTCAAAAATAGGGGTATTAAGGGGAATGAATGGAAGACGTTTTTAAATAATCCAGGTATGGATACTACTATTTTTAAAAATGGTATTATGAGCATAGATCTAAAGGGTAAATGGAGGAATTTATAGTTAGTTATTCAGAAGTTCATTACTTGTGAGGGTAGATTTGGTAGCATGTTTTTCTACCATGTTCGTTTAATGATGAACTTCCTTGAAGGAAACGAAATCAAATTACCCTATTTTATACTTAATAGCTTGAGGAAGATGTCTGACAATACTCAAAGAAAAATCTACTCCATTGAAACACTATATATCATAATGGCGTTGTAAAGATGCTTATTGCAGCCCATCTTGAGAATCTAGGAGATAACTGGGAGAATTTCCTAATTAGAAATCATTTTAAAGAAGTTGAGAAAGAAGAACCAAGTAGGAATAAGATAAGGAGAATCAAAAGAAAGTTGTCTGAAAACCCTACTAATAACCCACCTCAACCAGAGCAACATTCAGAAGATGAACTTCCTCTTGCAAATGTTTTAGAAATATAAAGAAGAAAATTGTTAGAAGAAAGAAATTCAGTGAAAAAGAAGAAAATACACCCAATGAAAAAACAGAGGAAACAAAGAAGGCCACTACAGAACAAAAGAAAACTAAAAAAAAAACTCCTCTCTCATCTACCATAAGGAGAAGCGCAAGACTTAACAAAATGGTAAAGGAGTCATCTCAACAATTCACAGACTTTTTTAATCTAGAAGAGGAAGATGAACTAGAGGTTCCATCACCAACTTTATCATGAGTGTCATCACCAATTAATAATCTAGTGAGAAGAACACCAGAGATTGATCCAGTACAACAAGAGATATATGACTATATTGAGTCTCTAGAGAAAAAGGCTACAAAAAATGTATCTTCTTCTTCAATTCAAGAAAAAGGAATTCAATCTAACAGTCCACAAGAACCTCTAATTGTAAATACTTGGAAACAAGAAATTTTTGAATTAGAGACGCTAAATAGACATCTGAAATAGGAATATGAGACATTAAAGGTACAAAATGAAATTCAAAGAACCAAAAATGATAACATTTTGTTGCATTTAGGCTTATGATATGAAAAGAAAAAAAAAAGTTAAAGGAGAAGAACAAGTCTCTCATGAGGAAGGTTATAAGTTTGGAATACAAAATTTTAATAAAGAAGCCCAGAATGGAAATTGCTCATAAGAAGGTAAAGAAAACAAACTTGGATGTTCTAGCTCAAGCTTCTAAAGGAGTGCAATGATAGAGAAATACTAGCAGTTTTGAATTTTTGCATGAGGACATGCAATGACCTCCGTGTGGGGGAATGTTGAGCCTCATAATTGCTTCTTTTTTACACCCTTTTTCCACCTATTTTACTCCTTTTTAATCATAATAATCACTCAATGGGAAACAAATCACAGAATCTATGGCATGGCAAGTATATAAAAGTCTTTTATTTCATAAGTTAATAATGTTCTTTATTACTAGTCTAATATTTGTTTTACCTGCGGGATTAGGATGATTCTACAGCTAATGTCTGATTTTGTAGCTAAGTGCATTGTTTCATAGGTTCTAAAGTGCCAACTAGAGAGTGAAGTATATGGAAAGGTGGAAATCAATGCACTCCATGATTCTTCCTACCTTCAAGAACTAGATCGACAAAAGAAGCTTCTAGTTACGTGGTCAAAAACAAAAGTCAACTCTATCAGCTACACAGGTGAGCAAGGAACGATATATATGCCTAACGATTTGCTTTGTTAAAATAAAATCATTAGCGAATTTCATTATGATATCTTTCATAGTTAATTTTAGTATTTTTTTAAGCAAAGCTAGGCATGAAGCTTTGAACATTTAATGATACGGGCTTTATAAAAAGGATTGGTAAGCAAACATAAAAACAATGATTTTATTATGCGACAGTGAGAATTAAAACTCTGTTTTCGATTTAGTTATAAAGAATCCTTCTTATTTTGATGTGTGGTTGATTGTTCAATTGGATCTCGGGACCATCTGCTTGTGGAGGGCCCCCTCAAATAGTAAGGTTCTTTTATGTTTTTAAGTAGAATTTCCTTATATCATTTTGTGAGATTATTTTTTGGATGCATCATTTATAACATTTTCCTTTGTTGATTTTTGAGTTAAATAGCAGCAATGTGATTGTCTTGTTAATGAATTTAATTTATTGATTCAGGAGAACACGAATTGAGTTTAATGAGTAACGATAACAGCAATGAGTGTTTGGATTTAGATTAAAATTGTAATTCTTAAAAACAGAGGATTTGATTACAGGATTTATTTCACAAAAGAGTGATTTATGATTTTAAGCAAGTGAGAATATATTTTCAATTTATTTTGGATTTTCATGCAAGAGTGTGTTATTATGATAGATGATTTTATTCCTTTAGAGAATTGAGTTTCTTTCAAAGCATAATTCAGACATATAGTAGAGAGAATTAATATTTTCAAAAGTTGTGTGGATTTCATAATTAGATATAATTTTTAGCGCAATTAATTTTCATAGGTGTAGGATTGATTTACTTTTATGCAGAATTGTGAAAGTTTCATTTGAAGCACAGCGTGAGAATTTTCATAAGTAATCTTTGATAAAAGAGTGTGATCATTTTATTTTTTAGGAATAATTGCTCTACTCATGTGCATTCTAATAACTTAAATTAGAACCTATATTTCGATAACTCAGTTTAATTTAGAGGTGTGAACAACCAAGGACTTCTAGCACATGCAGTGCATTTACACTTCATCATATTACTAACCCTGGTTCATAATTTATGCAAGTAATTTAAAGTTAATTAAATTACCAAACACAACGTGTTCCAAGTTCTCCTCTGACACTTATTCCAAGAGTATCACAAATGATCATTCCAGTTACCCCTCAAATATTTGTTCCTCAAACTACTCAGGCAATCCCCTAGGTTTCTGCTTATTAAACTAGCCCTACAGTCGAGTCTATACCACATATTCCTATCAGACAGCCCATTATAGGAATAGTGCAAACACCTTTTATAGGTCAAGATTTCCAAAGCCCACCTTTTCAAGGTCAATCTTATGAGGTTCCACCTTTTCAAGGACAATTTTTTCAAAGTCCACCTTTCCAAGGTCAAACTTTCCAAAGCCACCTTTTCAAGGTCAATTTATTCAAATTTAGCATGTTCAAAGTCAATTTTATCAAGTTCAACCTGTACATGGGAAATATTACTTTGTTCAAATGAGTCAAGCTCAACCTTTCTAGAGTCAACTATACCCCGGTCATACTTATCAAGTCCATGTTCAACCTCAACCTAGTATGGTTGACCCTGGTTACCCTGGTGGAATTCCAATTCCAACTGCACAAGTTATTCCAGGATATCCTGGGTATCCTCCTCCAGGGGTTGGTCTCGGCCCACAAGGTTATCAAACTTTACGCAAGACCCTAACTGGTAGTTATCATTTATTGCAACCCCAGATTTACTTGATTTATCTCGGTTAACGAGCTATCCTATTTATTATTATCCTTATTGGTCGATGATTCCTACCAAGTTACTGAGTGACATACCCAAATTTGAAGGCAAATCTAGAGAAGATCTATCCAACCATGTGATTACATATCATCTCTGGTGTGCATTGAATTATTTAATTCATGATTCTATCTGTCTTCACCTTTTCCAACGAACGTTAACCGGTTCGGCAGCCAAATGGTACATTGAGATACCTCATGCCTCTTTCCATAACTTTAACTCCCTAGCAACAATGTGTTTAACCCACTTTCAGTGACCTATCTGTTATGATACTCGTATCGAACTATTGACTTCTTTAAAACAATCAAAATCGACTCACATTTTCGATCATATACATGAATGGAGACATAGATGTTGATTAGTCAAAAAAATTATTCCATATCAGATTTTAGCTTAATGGTTTACAAAGTCACTTCTTCCTGTTATTACCGAGGATGTTTTTAAGGGAGGTGTTGTCACGAAAGGGCAGGTAATTGCTCGTGTCCAATATTTAGACTTAGACTACACTCAATCTAGCACCGTGTACGAGAAAATCCTGAATTTACCACGCCCTACAAGTGATCCAATACTTGCTTCTCCTACAGGATCTAATGTCGTTGATGGTATCATAGGTTTTGTTAGCCAACAGTCTAAGCGGAAAAAGAAAAATTCTAAAAGTACTAATACTTTGGCCATATAATATTCACCGTCTGAAAGCCTTTCTCGGGAAACTATTTCCAAGATTAATATCGCAAAGTCGTCTACTGGTAAGTCCAAATAGATCGGAGGTAAAAAGAAGGGGAAAGGTAAATAAATAAAAAATGCCTCTTCAAAAGAGAAAAAACCCGTTAAAATTGAATCTACTAACGAAAAATGAAAACCTCGCTATCCTTTTTCTTATTTGCAATGAGGATCATTATACGAAGGAATTCCCACATCAGGCAGAGGTTTCCAAATTCATCAAAGGTTCTCCAACTCCTGTTGTTTTGAAGGATCCATTTCCTTCTCAAGATAGAAAAATGGTTTCTCATAACACTTCTTCCTCTTCCACATCACAAGATATCATGATGATGTCTTCGCAGCAAGTTATGGTAGATACGAGATCAAAATATTACGGATCCAATGGTATTCTTAACAATGGAAATGATGCTAGTTCACCTGGTCAACTTTCTGATTCAATGCCTCCTCCTCCTTCTGAACCATTACAGATCGAGAAACTAAATCCTAACATGATGATTTGACCACCTCCCAAAGGTGTGCTTCAGAAATCAGCTTTCAACCCACATGCAAGATTTGCACAAAATTATAACATTGTTGAAGACCTGGCCATGTCTCCTTCTTTAATGTTAGCTCTGGAAGTGTTGCAGGCATGGCCGACACAGCGAAAGCTTCTATTTTCAACCATAGGAGTTGTTGATCCACAGGATTCTAATCTAATTATATTTGATCTTGAGAGTCATATCCCGAGACTCCCTCATCAATTAGCGTCCCAGATTCCAATTTTTGTTAAAACCAGACGAGTGTTTCACATAGTTGTTGATGAAAAATCTTCTACGTGTATTATGTCGATTGCATTTTGGAAAGATTTAGGTTCTCCAACCATCAATTAGTCACCTACCACTCTGAAAGCCTTTGATGGAAGAGGTTTTCGTCCTTATGGAAACCTTAATGATTTTCCCATAGAACTAGAGGGTAAAATGGTCACAATCAAAGTTGAAGTTGTTGACACTCAGCAGTTGGACCTACACCATGTTAGCAGTGGTCTCATCGCTTTTTCGAATGGTACAATTTCCTCACAAAGGGAAGATTGTCAAAGTGGACCAATTGTCTTACTATACTTCAGAACCTAACTCTACGGATAGTATACCATTTTTCGGTAAAAGAATTATATTTATGAGGATGTTGGTGTTGGTTTTCTTAAACACTCATGGTTGATGGGAACCTTTGCACTCCCTCCACCTAACTTTCCTTCTAATTTTTCCAAGGTTAACATGATTACGTCAAGCACTATGGAATCATTTGATCCCTCAATAATGCCTTTAGAGTCTGAATTAGCCTCCTATTGCAATGAGATGCCTTTGAGCCCTTTTGAATTGGCTTACCAGGAAGTTCAATCATTTTCCAACCCATCATCTTCTAAAATTAATCGAGTGGATACGATCAATAATGATTATTCTCCTTTACCTTGGTTAGAACCAGTTTCACTTCCTAATCCTTTCAACTATACATTTCCAACTGACGAAAGTATCATGGAGGTCATGACTTCGGATGAAACTCCATGGAACGATTACCATCATTGTTCATCCTTTCTACTTGACCCTGATAAAATCAAGAATGATTTTTTGTCTATGTTTTCACCTGAGATTGTAGATAGTTAGGAATGGCCCATTTTAGTTTTTTAAGCTAAATTCGAAAGGAATTTGGGTAATATATATTCAACAATTTAAACAGATATCTGAGTCGAAAAAGGAACTGTTGAAAATATTCATGTAGGTGCTTCATGCTCAATTGAAGAGATTCAAATGTACAAAGCCCTATTTCAAGAATTCAACGAAATTTTTTCTTGGTCCTATGAGGAAATGCCAGGAATTGACCCAAGCATTGTTTTGCATGAAATCAAGACTTACCTGGATGCCAAACCTATCAGAAAATGATTATGTCCGGTGCATCCACAAAAACCTTTTGCGATGAAAAGTTGAGGTCAACAAACTCCTCAAATTAGGTTTCATCTATCTAGTCCCCTTAATTGATTAGGTGTCAAATATTGTACCTGTTAACAAGAAAAAAGGAACCATTAGAGTATGTCTTGATTATAGAGATATCAACAAATCTTATCTGAAGGACAACTATATGACTCCCTATATCGATCAAATTATTAACGAATGTACCGAAAATGAAATGTTTTCATTTATGGATGGATTTTATAGCTACAACCAAATAAAAATACTCCCAGCTGATTAACACAAAATCACATTCATCTATCCATGGGGGAATTTTGCCTAACGAAAACTCCTTTTCGGTTTGAAGAATGTCGTTGGAAATTTTCAACGGGCTATGTCTTATAGATTTCATGATATCAAGCATATTGTGCAACCTTATCTCGATGATTTGTCAGCTCATTCACTGAGACAGGAAGACCATCCAAATCATTTGAGAGCAATATTTATCAGATGTCATCATTACAATATTCACTCCACACAAGTGTGTCTTTTGTGTGCAATCTGGTCGATTGCTAGGATTTTTGATTTCAAAGGAAGGAATTTGTGTCGATCTATTAAAGTTTAAGGCTATTTTGAATATGCTTCCTCCTAATCTCCGCCAACTCCAAAGTTTGCAACGAAAGGAAAAATTTCTATGTCTATTTATCCAGAACTATGTCGAGTTAACTATGGGTTTTACTTGACTTTTGAAAAAGGGCATCTCATTTATCTAGAATGAAGTGGCTCAAAAGGCCTTTGATGCACTTAAATATGCGTTGACCCATACAATGTTGTTGTATCCTCCCGATTATCACTGAGACTACTTTTTATACTTAGACGCGTCTGATGCCACCATTGTCATGGTTCTAGTTCAAGAAGAATAATCGAATGAAGAGCATGTGATATATTAATTAAGTCATAATTTGACCAAAACTAAAGCAAAATATGCACGTGGAGAAATTGGACTTGGCAGTGGTTCAAGTTGTCCAATGTTTTCGTCACTACATTATATTGCGCAAAACTATTGTGATTTCCTATTGTAACCCCATGATTTGCATTCTCACCAAACAATTGTTGGGGCACAAGTATTCTAAATGGATAGTCATCTTGTAGGAATTCAATTTGGAATTCATTAAATCCAAATCTAAGAAATCTTCAGTATTTGCTAAATTATTATGTGACTTTCCCCATACTGAAACGGAAAATGTTGCATAGGATTCTCTTCCAAATGGATCTCTCTTTATAATCAGTACTTTAGATCCCTGGTATGGAGATATCATCATTTATTTTTAGACCCATACACTTCGATTAGAACTGAGTCGAAATGATTGTCATCGTGCCTAGTATCAATCCCAGCAATACAATATTGTTTGTGATACACTTTATCATCGTGTTGTTGATTCCATATTCATACGATGTTTAACTCACAAGGAAGACGAAAATTCATTAAATGACTGCCATTCTGGAGCTTCTAACGGTCATGTGTCAGGGTTTTCCACTGCTTAAAAGATCATGCGCGCAAACTATTTTTGGCCTTCTATGTTCAAAGATTGTACCACTGTAGTCCGGAAATGCCATAATTGTCAAATCTATGATCGAAAAATGTGTGCACACCCATCTCCTCTTCACCCAATCATTGTCATCGGTCCTTTCGCTAAATGGGGCATCAATTTCCTTACATTTAACCCTCACACGTATGGGGGGCATGGGTACATTATCCTGCGGTAGATTATTTTAGGAAATGGTCTGAGGCGATGCCCACATATAAGGATGATGGTGAAACAACATCGATTTTCATGTTCAATCGGTTCAGAGTTCCATAAGCCATTGTCACGGACAATGGTAGCCATTTTTGAAACTTTATGATGACTGATCTTACCACGAAGCTAGGCCTGCGCCATGACAATTCTACTCTACATTACCCGCGGGTAAATGGTCAAGTAGAAGTCATTAACAAGATCTTAACCACCATGATTAAATGGAATTTTGGGACTCATAAACGAGATTGACATTTAATGCTTTATCCATCCTTGTGGGCATACCGTACCATAGCAAAAACTTTGACATGTTTTACTCCTTTTCGACTCATTTACGGCATGGAAGTAGTTCTACCTATTGAATTTGAGATACCATATTTGAAACTGGGAATTGAATTATTACCAGCCACTTTTGCTAAAGAAGACAGTTTCTTATACTTAGCATTTCTCGATGAGACTCGTTGTTATGTTGCATTAGCTAGCGAGGGCCAAAAGAAATGAGTTAAAGCACATTATGATCAAAATGTCAAACCTCGTTCATATGCAAAAGGTTATTTAGTCTTTGTCTATGATCAAGAGCATGATAAGTTAGGCGTTGGTAAATTCGAGCCCATGTGACATGGCACTTATGTTGTAAAACGTGCACTGGAAAAAAGGGCCTACGAACTAGTTTATTATGACAAAATTCCTTTGGGAAAGCCCATAAACAGTCTTTGCCTAAAGAGAAATTATGCTTAGATTGTTCGGTGAAAATTTTGTATATTATTGTACCATAGTTTACATGTGGCAAGTTTTAGTAGCTTTTTATGATTTTCCACTACTTATCCTACTTATGTTGTGTTACACTTGATCTGCAGATGTCAACGCTCCCTCAAACTTACATTGGCTTTGATGATGGCACTAGTCGTAGTACTCAGAATTTGTCTTCCACAACCTAGCTCATTTATTTTCCCACATATGAGTTAGGCTCTACTAGACTTGCTCGGCTGCCCCTTTGGATCATCATTGTGAGCCTTTTTACTCCAAGCTGTTGATGGAGAACTCGAGGAAGGGGTCATTAATGAGGGAGACACCGCTCCTATAAGTCCTCAACCTTGTTTCCTTGATTTTGGCTGCCAATCTGCTCATAAATGCCCAGTCCTTGTCCAAAAATGTCCAAAAATCTGCAATAAACACTCATTAGACTATGTGGCAAAGTGACTATCCCCATTCACTCTTTTGACATAAATATATTCAAAAACATGCACAAAACTATTGAGAATTGTGGATTAAATGAAAATAATAGGCAGAATGAGCCCATTTAGTTACCCATTTTTGGGGCTCATCATCAACCCCCTGCTGAATGGGTTGCTCATCCTCTGAAGAACTAATCCAGTTCTTCATCTTTAATGGCTTTAACAGCTTCCCTGACATCCCAAACCTCTGACGTGATGTCCTCTTCCCTGTCATGAAAACCTGCTTTTCTGTCCACTTCCTCCCATTGTTTCTATTCTTCCTCTTCTGTAACCCCTTCCAACAATCCTAACAGTAGTGGAGGACTGAACTTAAGACGAATCCAGTTGGCTTTCAAGTTTTGCATTTATTGTTTATATCGGGGCACTCTTATCATAGCTTGCTTCATTCTGGTTGGGGAGTGATACTCCTTGATCTTTAGGCTATGTGACAGTGTATTCCCCCTTCTCATGCAAGCATGAAGGCAGTCATCACCAAATAATCTCTCCATATCTTCAAAATGGGCGATGGCCTATGCTTGCTTGTCCACATAGTTAGGAAGAACTTGAGGATTGGCTACTAGGTGTTGGTGGGCATAAATGAGAGCTAATGGTTCCACTGGTTCTGCCCTTATCATGAGGGGCTCACTTAGCTCTTTTGTCATGATCTTCTGAATTTCCACTGCCCTCTTTTCTTCATGGCTTAACCAAGAAGCCATAGCCATGAGTTGTAGGTCTCCCAGTGCAGCATTTGGATACCATAAGTCCATGTCTGTTAGTGCCATATTAGGGAGGTAAAATTCTGCTAATTTGGCTTTATCCTCGGTAGAACTATTATCACATATATGCATAAACTGATCATAATTTTGGAATGGGATTGTGCCCCTCTGGGCCAATGTTTTAATATAGAATTGGAGCCATTGGTCTTTGAGATATAGTGCATATGATCTAGCTAGTTGTCTGCACTCCCTCTCTCGTAGGTTATAGATATTTTGGAGGGGGATTTCTCCTTTTTCTCAGTAGGTGCATCCTCAATGATTATGGGTTCTTTTGATGGTGGTTGGGGCTTGCCCACCTTAATCCTGGTGCTCCTCCTGGATTTGAAATACATAGATGTTTGTCTTTTTATTTTTCCCTTTTGTTTTGCTGGAGTGCTCAATGTAGCAAGCACAGCTGCTGCTTCCCTTGCCAATGTTTCAGGGGATGTTTCTTCCTGCTGTTCTTTTCCTTTATCTTCTGCAATATTTCTTGTGTCTGTTGTTTTTGCTTGTGCCTCTGCTATCTCTGGTGGTGTCTTCTCTTTTTCTTGCTGGGTCCCTGCCTTTCCTGGGGCAGTCTTTTTCTAAGCTTTCTTAGGCTTTTTCTTCTCAGCCATTGTCCTCTTCATCTTCTCTGTTTTTGAGGTTGTTTCCTTTTCTACCTTAGGTACAACAATGGATTTGTCAAGTTCCTCCTCTTCTTTCTACTTCTCCTCTGTTTCCTGTTTCTCCTCTGTTTGAATATTTTGTGTCTCCTCATGAATTCCCTTCTCAGTTTCCTCTTTCTGCTCCTCCTCCTCACTACCAGATGGGCTAATGTCCTCAATCAAAGCTTTCATGTCATCTTCTCTAGACATATTCCTGAAAATTTCCCAAGCCATGGGCATGGTGTATGTGTGTAGGGCATCCTCCACCAATAATTTAATGAGGCCATGGTGGGCCAGCTGGTCTGGGACCCCTGCATTCAACTTGGTGCCACATTCTATCAAAGGCTGGAGGAGGAAATATGGGAGATTGAGTTTTCTAACTATAGGTAGGTCCTTCCCATATCTCAATTCATGCAATAACCTGAAGTGATAACCATAAATTATACTGAACCTTCCTTCACAAGTGATATGTTTCATTATCTGGTAGCTAACTTCACTCCATGGAGGAGGTAAGCTTGTCCTTCTGACCCCATTTTTATCCTCTTCAGGATGCTCCTCAGGCTGAAAAAAAAATGTCTTCTTTGCAACCTGTCCCAATGTTTTTCCTCATTGCTCCAAGGGAGCCCAAGTGGAAGACCTGTGATTCTGCTGATAAAATCATGTGTAAGCTCTAGGGTCAGACCCCTGAGACTGACTGTAGCATGTGTTTTCGAATGGGGTCTTAAGGACATTAAAAATTCTTCAATCACCTCATCATCATATCCATAAATTCTCTCGAAGAAACACATCCAGTTTGCCCTAGTGAAGAGGGCCACCACCTCAGGGTGCTCATGCAATTTGTTGGAGTTTAAAGGTTCCTTTATCATAAAACCTCCTGGCATGGTGTTTAGTGGTTTTGAAAATGCTTAGGTGAGGAGGAAGGCAATAAATTCCAAAACAGAGGGAGAGCTAAGTTTTGTTCTTTTCTGAAACCAGAGTGGGAATTTCCCGTGTCTTCCTTTTTCACAACATCAATTTACAATTTTTCCCTTTCCTCAAACTGTTCTTAACCTGAATTTGCTTCTCGGTTTTTGAAAAAAATCAAAACTTTGACAGAACAAAGAATATATGACACAGTGATTTTAGAGTAAACAGACTTTGCAAATTCGTTTTTTTTTTCCACGGGCTTGGTTTCTATGATTGCATCCTTTTTTCATGACAAAATGTGAGGAAGAAAAAGACATATTTTGGACGCAGAGAAGAAAATGGAGAGACTGTGTAGAACTCAGAAAAAACATTGATCCGGATTTAAACAGGAACGCAACAAATTACAGAGATAACCATATACACAAAGATGCAGCGGAAATAATACTTCATTTCATTAATGGAAAATACTGAAATATGCTTACAACCAGAAATGGAAATAAACCAGCTAGGGCGATGGTAGCTTATCTCTGAGAAGAGATGTGATGGCTACATGCCTCTGAACTGTCTTACAATGAGGCTCGAAGGCCTATTTATTGTTGAGAAACAGTGGAAAAACCCTTAACATTCCAAAACCTAACCCTAGAAGATGAAACGCCAAACTATGGGCCCCGTTTGGGGTAAGTTGGTACATCAACTTCCCGGGGTCGTAACTTTGGCATACGATCTCCGTTTGACGCATACAATAGCTCGTTAGAAAGATCTATCCGAGCACTATCATTGTTGGAACGGGCAACATGGGTCCATTCAATGGACCCATGTTGCCCCCGGATTCCCCAAAAAACGTCGTTTAGGGCCTCAAAACGGCTTCGGAAGTTCAGGACCCGAAAAACTGCTAAAAATAGTAAGTTGTGCTACAATTAAGGAAACTGAAAATGCTGAGAAGAACAATGGTGGGGGTCCAGGTGGACTTGGCAGGTGGCCACCAATATCCACCTGGATCATTCCTCCCCCCTTAGGAAGCAATGGTCCCCATTGCGTTGAGCTCCTCCATGAGATGAGGAAACTTTTGCTGAACTTGTTCCCTGGTGAGCCACTTGCCCTGCTGGAGGAGTTGGCCTGCTTTGACAACTCGATACAGTTGGATATTCTGTTGGCGAGTGTTCTTGATCTGTGTGTCCATGATCCGATCAGTTGCAGCTTGTTCCATGCAATCTGGATTTAATTCTGTGGGTTTGAGTTGTTCTGCAATGTCGGATGTGTCTAGCAATGGTGGAAAGTATGGCCGAAGGCGGTCCACATTGAACACTGGGTGCAGGCCAAGGAATGGGGGAATGCTAAGCTCAAATGCATTGTCTCCCATAGCCTTAGTAATGGTGTAAGGACCATATCGGAGTGGTCTCAATTTCCGATAGGCTCCAGTAAGGCGTTCCTTTTGCAAATGCAACCAGACTTTGTCGCCCACCTGAAACTTGTGTGGCACACGATGTTGATCATGTCGTTGCTTGTACTTGGCATTTGATTTCTCAAGAATGTCATGGACCTGCTGGCGAATGTGTTGGATGCGCTCAATGAAGCTGGTGGCCTTATCTGTTCCGGACTGGACATGAGCTGAATTTATGTGAGTAGCTGCAAGTGGCATGGCCACATCAATGGGGCATAGTGGCTGGAATCCCAAACCCACCTGAAAAGGGCTATGGCCAGTGGAGCTGTGCAGAGCTCGGTTGTAGCTGTGCTGAACATAGGGGAGGCTCTCGTCCCATCTGCATGGATGCTTTGAGTTATACATGCGCAGAATGTGCACAATCATCCTATTGACAACCTCTGTCTGGCCATCAGTTTGAGGATGGAAGGTTGTGGACTTCGTGAGTTTGGTGTCCAGCATTGACCAGAGACTGGACCAAAATGTGCTAAGAAACCGACTGTCCCGATCTGAGATGATAGACTGTGGGATCCTAAAGTGCACCCACACTCGTTCAAAGAAGATTTTAGCAGTGGCTTCTGTTGTGATATTCTTCTTGCAGACCACCATAATGGCCATCTTCGAGAACCTGTCGACGACCACAAAAACACAGTCATTTCCATGCTTAGTGGAAGGAAGGCCTGACATGTAATCCATGGAGATGGATTCCCAAGGTCGACTTGGGGTAGGCAACAGGGTATAGAGGCCGTGCTTCTTAATGGTCGGTTTGGCAATGGCACACGCAGTACATGATCTGATGTACTTTCCAACATCCTGTCGAAGATTCGGCCAATAGAAATAATTTTGCAGAACTGCCACTGTTTTCTCAACCCCGAAATGCCCAGCAG
The DNA here is from genome assembly GCA_031772625.1 of Pinus tabuliformis. Classification (NCBI taxonomy): domain Eukaryota; kingdom Viridiplantae; phylum Streptophyta; class Pinopsida; order Pinales; family Pinaceae; genus Pinus; species Pinus tabuliformis. The sequence continues at coordinate 206,937,091 of CM062806.1, read as the reverse complement.
CCCGACTGTAGTGGGCTTCCCAAATCATCTTGGCACGCTCGCTTGAAGGAACACAAAGGTGACCGAGGTGGCATAATAGGGCATCCTGAAGGTGAAAATTTGGAACATGCCGACCCTCCAAGAGTGTCTAGTATGTGTGGCCGAATTCTGGGTCGCTTTTGTAGAGAAGTGGCCAATCAGAAGTCTTGTGCCCACAAGAGTTGAGCACGGTGGTTAACGCCATGATCGGTGGTCGACTGAGGAAATCTGCAACATTATTGGTGCTGCCCTTCTTATACTTGATATTCAAGTGGAACTGTTGCAGGTATATAGACCACTTCTGATGGCAATCATTCTGCAATTTCCCTTGGGTCTGTATGAACTGCAGGGGTCGGTGGTCTGTGTGGGTGACCGTTTCCTTCCCCAAAATTTAATGCTTCCATTGTCGGCAGGCCTGTACAATGGAATACATCTCTTTATCATAAGTGGGGTACTTCCGGACTGTGTCTGAAAGTGTTTCACTGTGATATGCCACTGGATGTCCATGTTGAGTAAGGACTGCCCCAATAGCATAGTCAGAGGCATCTGTCTCGACCTCAAATGATTGTTGTAAATCTGGTAACGCGAGCACTGGTGTCGTGCAGAGGCGATCCTTCAACTCCATGAATGCCTTCTGTTGAGATTCAGACCAAAAGAATTTTGCTTTCGCCCCTCCCTTGGTGACTTGACTCAAGGGCCAAGAAATATGAGAAAACCCCAACACAAACCTGCGGTAGAAGTTGGCAAGACCTAGAAAGCTGCGGAGCTCTGTTAGAGTGGTTGGAGAGGGCCAATCCCGAATGACTTGGATCTTGGCTGGATCGACATGCACCCCCTGTTCATCAATGATGTATCCCAGATACTGAACCTGGGTCATGCCGAAAGTGCATTTCTCCAAATTGGCACATAGCTTGTGTTGCCGCAGTGTTTGGAGAACCTGTCGGATGTGGTGGAGGTGCTCTTCCCAACTCTGGCTGAAGATCAGAATGTCATCCAAGTATACTACTACAAAGGAGTTGGTGAATGGCCGCAAGATGTCATCCATTAGCCTCATGAAGGTTGCAGGAGCATTCGTCAATCCGAAAGGCATAACCAACCATTCGAAGAGGCCCTCGGATTTGAAGGCAGTCTTCCACACATCAGAGGGTTCGATTGGTACCTGGTGATATCCTGACTTCATATCGATCTTGCTGAAATATTTCGCCCCCTTTAGTTGGTCTAGGAGGTCATCAATCCGCGGGATCGGGTACCTATTACGGACAGTGATCTTGTTCAGCGCCCGATAGTCAATACAGAGTCTCCACGTCCCATCCTTCTTCTGTACCAACACGATCGGGCTCCCACAGGGCGATGAACTCGTACGGATGTGACCTTTCTGCAGGAGCTCCTGAATCTGCCTCTTGATTTCATCGTTCTCCAGAATGGAGCGCCGATAAATTGGTCCATTGGGTAGCGGCGCACCTGGGGTCAGATCGATGGAGTGCTTGACTTGACAATGCAGAGGAACCCCTGCCGGGGAGGTGAATATGTCCTCGTACTCCTCCACAACCTTGTCCATCTGTAGTTGTCGGGCAGAGGGACCCCGTTTGGAGGCCACGGCCACTGTCTTCTTCTTTCCTTGAGGGCGTATCATCAAGAAAACAAATTTCCTGGTTTTGGAAATGATCTTACTGCATTGTTTTGCAGTAATCAAAGAGATGGCGGTAGGTGGTGCTACCTCTGGTATCCTGTACAACTTATTTCCCAATGTAATAATAACAGCACGGGGCCTTGATTCATACACAGCATGTCGCTTCCACAAGTATGGTTGTCCTAGTAATACATCACAAACTTCAAGGGGAGCAATGTCACACAATACCTCATCCGTGAAGGGCTTGATGTTGTATGTAAGGCGACACTACTGGCTCACGCGAAGATCTCGTCCTTGGTGAAGCCACCCAATGGTGTACGGTTGTGGATGTGTTGTGGTCGGTAAGCCCAACCGCTCCACGACCTCTGCCGAAATGAGGTTCTTTTGACTCCCGCTATCAACAATGAACTGTATCGGGGAGCCCTTTACCCACATCTGGGAGTGGAAGAGACGCTCCTCCTCCTCTGGATCTTCGGGTTCATTTTTCTGGATCTTTGCGGTAGCAACAATGGCACTGGGATCCGCATCAATGATCTGCTTCCCTTTTTCATTCCCCTTATCGGGTTCTGACTCAGAGTCGGAACATGCATCTGATTCTGAAACCTTTAGCTCAGCCACCAGTGACTGCTTGGCCCGACACTCACTTGTGTTGTGAGTGGAGCTCTTATGGAACTCGCACTATTTTCCAGTGTCCTTTCTCGGCTTCGCGGCGCTGTTCTTTGCTTGCAGCTTCGGCTGGTTGTCTTGGGTTGTCCCGCCTTGGCTTTGTCCTTTGTTCTGTGGTTTAGGGGCACCTTTCCCCTGCTTTGGATTCGCAGATCCAAAGTCTCGCTTCTTTTGTTTAAACTTCTGCTCGACCTTGACGGCATATCGGTATGTTGCGCCGAGTGAGGAGATGTTTAGGAATTGTATTTCTTCCTGGATGTACTTGTGCAGTCAGCCACGGTATTTGAGTATCAAATGTTGCTCCGAATCCTTGATACCCAACTTTGTGCGAAGGGTATGGAAAAGATTGGTGAACTACGGCACGTCTTGGTCCCTTCCCTGCCGCAGCGTGGTCCACTTTATGTATTCATCCTCATAGCTTCCAACAGGGTAGTACTGCTCCTTGATGGCATCCCGGAACGAATCCCAGGTGGGTGCGGCTGAAAATAGTGAGACAGTACTTTCATCCTTCTGCTCGTAGTAGGTTTCCCACCAGTCCTTGACGTGGGGGGCTGCTTTGAGAAGAGCAAAAACAATCTTTTCCCGACTCGAAAATTCATGAATAGAAAAATAACCCTCTAGCATATTTAACCATTTATCTACGGCATCTACGTCTATCTGACCCTCGAATATGGGGATTTCAAAATTAACTTGTACCTTAAAGGGTGTGGCGTTTCCAGAGTAGCTGCTGGAAGCCGATGCGTTGCTTCTGGGTAGCCGCTGAAGGATCTGGGCAAAGCTGTCCATCATCGCGTTCCGTTGTCGCTCAAGGGCTTCTTCGAGCAAGATTTTGATGGGATCTCCTGCCCCCTCATCTTTCTTCTCATCCGCCATGGGAGGCCGTCGGGATTTGCGAGGCTGGTCTTGCAAAGGTTCAACCAGTTCAAGCCCTAACTCCTTATCCCGACCTTGTTGGGGACATGCAAAGAAAAACAGAGAAAAAGTAGACCGCTCTGATACCACTGATCCAGATTTAAACAGGAACTCAACAAATTACAGAGATAACCATATACACAAAGATGCAGCGGAAATAATACTTCATTTCATTAATGGAAAATACTGAAATATGCTTACAACCAGAAATGGAAATAAACCAGCTAGGGCGATGGTAGCTTATCTCTGAGAAGAGATGTGATGGCTACATGCCTCCGAACTGTCTTACAATGAGGCTCAAAGGCCTATTTATTGTTGAGAAATAGTGGAAAAACCCTTAACATTCCAAAACCTAACCCTAGAAGATGAAACGCCAAACTATGGGCCCCGTTTGGGGTAAGTTGGTACATCAACTTCCCGGGGTCGTAACTTTGGCATACGATCTCTGTTTGACGCATACAATAGCTCGTTAGAAAGATCTATCCGAGCACTATCATTGTTGGAACGGGAAACATGGGTCCATTCCATGGACCCATGTTGCCCCCAGATTCCCCAGAAAACGTCGTTTAGGGCCTCAAAACGGCTCCGGAAGTTCAGGACCCGAAAAACTGCTAAAAATAGTAAGTTGTGCTACAATTAAGGAAACTGAAAATGCTGAGAAGAACAATGGTGGGGGTCCAGGTGGACTTGGCAGGTGGCCACCAATATCCACCTGGATCAAACATAGGCAGACTTTTGAATTTCTCTTTCCTTGCTTTTTTCAACCAATACTCTATTTTTAATCCACCACCTTATCTAGACATATCATATGCAGAGTAGGTTTCCGAGCCTACCTCATTCCTAGCTCGAATTTGACAAAAAATTTGACTTTTTCTGCTGCAGAGCTGCTCTCTAGCCTTCCTGTAGAAAGCTTCATGTAGACAATGTTCCTGCTCCTGTAGAATGCAGTAGTGCTCCTGTAGAGCCCAATAGGCAAGAGGGTTTTGAAAAACTGGCAAAAACTGGTAGAAAACAACTGGTTCATTTTTTTGAAGGTGGTAGGTGAGTACTGCAATCGAAAGCTTCATAAATGGAAATGAAACAAAAGGGTGGTGGAGGCTTAGACCGCACTGTACTTAACTGATGGTGTAATCTGCGGTGAGGAGGTGAGGTGGCTGGATGGGTACGTTATCCCCCTCCGGACCGTTGGTCCTATGCCAGTGTCATTATGGTTCTTCATGTCGCCTGACCACCATCACCTCCCTTACTCCCGTTATACGCCGCCACCACTACTGGTTCCAAATGTTTTCTTCCCTAGTTGACATGCCACACGTGCTGATTGCATATATGGTTGGTAGTTTGAATTGGATGAGGCTCATTTGAATTCCACGAGGGTGTGTGAACTAAATGAGGGTGGCGAGTTAGCTAGCCACCAATTCTGTTTAATCGTGACCATTCCCATAGTTCATGCAGTTTTGGAATAATATAAATGCAATCGAGGAATAGGTTTAGCCACTTACCATCTTAGTCGTTGTTGTGCTATGCATGCTTCGGAATTTGGCACTTCATTTCCTCGTTACTTTTGTTGTTGGTGCTTTGCATGCTCGGCCTTCGGCTTATGCTCATGATAGTTCTCTTAGGTTCTGCTCCTCGTATGTTGCATGCATCCTCTCTGTTGACCCTGTCTCTGGAGTATGTTTTTCAAAGGGATCAGCTGCTACAGGAATCCTGCAGGATTTCCTGTAGTTGCTTCTCCTTTTAAAATTCAGGCTGATGCTTGAGCAGGGCTTAAAAACTGTTGAAGAAGGTCTTGAATGAAAAGAAATAGCAACTGGAAGGTATCAGGTAGGGATAAGCAAAGAACGCTACTACTTTAATTGTCATCCTTTTGTGTGGTTACAGAATGAAAGAAACATAATTTTTGTATTTGGTTGTGCAGGGAAAGAAATGCAAGTGGGTGCACAGGGGTGGAATGGAGAGTTAGGCAGATGGATGGTGGCAGGGAGGTCCACAGGCCTTCTAGACAAACTTCCAGCCCTCGAGTTCTTCTCTAAACTTGATTTTGGCATTTCTGTAGTTTCTACAGGATCCACCTTTAGAATACACAAAGTTTCCTGTAGGATACGAAATTTTCATAACAAATGAGACCGAGGCCTAGAAAAGGATAATGGCGATGGAGGAATGGATTATGAAGGGTATATGTAGCTTGGTCATGTCTTTTTCTCTTGTGTGACCCTCCTGCAACCTGCAATTCATCCAAAAGAAGTTAGGTTTTTTTTTTTTTTTGAGACAGCTGGGGTACCTCCAAGAGATTTTCACCCTCACTGCCTGCCCTGGGCACCTCCAAGAGGTTTTCACCCAAGGATCTTTTATTCATTTTTTTGTTTTTTCTGTTTTTTTCCTTTTTTCTTTTTTCTGTTTTCTTCTCTCCTTTTTTTGTGTTTGTTGTTTGCTCAGGGTGGAGGTGGAGTGGAAACAAGGACTTGCTCCACTACTAACACTGTTTTACCCAGAGTCTCAATGAATTCTTTCTTAGAAAGGGGCTTCCTATAGATCTTAAATCTATGCCCATTGATGAGCATGGGGATGGCTTCTTCATCTATGGTCCGAATAAGGACTGAACCATTGTCATTGCATTTTTCTACTGTGGATGGTCCTAGCCATCTTGCCCTCAGTTTGCCCTTGAAATCTTTATATCTTGAATTATACAACAACGCCCAATCTCCTTGCTGGAATTGTTTTTCTAGGTGTCTGTCATGCCATATTTTTCTTTGAAGTTGGACTACCTCTGAGTGGAGTAGGGCCTGAATTCTCTGTTCATCCAATCCATTTAGCTAAAGCAATCTTTCCTTTTGTGCATAGTTGAGATCTAGGTCCAGTTGAGCTGCCATCCTTAAGGTGTTATATTCAAACTCTATTGACAGCAGAGTCTTCTTCCCGTAGACCAGCTCATAGGGTGTAAACCTTGTGGTGGTTTTCCAAGTGGTGTTATAGGCCCAGGTGGCCTCAACCAATCGATCTGCCCAATCTTTTCTGTTGTTATTGACTACCTTAGTCAGAATCCCTTCCAAAGCTCTGTTAGTGACTTTCAGCTGTCCATTTGCTTGTGGATGATAAGGGGTGGAAGTTTTGTGCTTAATCTTGTGGTGTGTGAGCAGGTCTTCAACCAAATTGGAGGTAAATTGACTCCCTTAATCTGTGACTAACTCTCTTGGATAGCCAAACTTGTAGAAGATATTTTCCCTCAAAAACTCAGCTACTTTTTCTTCTATTGATGCTTTGATCGCCTTTGTTTCTGCCCATTTTTTCAGATAATCAGTACACACAATGATGTGAGATTTCTGTTTTGAAGGATGATTGATAGGACCCACAAAGCCCATGCCCCACTTCTCAAATGGCTCGAAAGTCACTTGAGGTTGCAGGGGCATCTCATCCCTTGGAGTAGGTTTTCTCATCCTTTGACATCGGTCACATTGGCTGATGTATCTCCTGACATCTTGATGAAGAGTGGACCAATAGTAACTTGCTTGCAGAATTTTGAAGGCAATCCTCTTTGCTACAAAATGGCCCCCACAAAGCCCATCATGACAGGTTAGAAGGATGTCAAAAACTTCCTCCTCCCTGACACATCGCCTCAAAATATGATTTGGGCCAAGTTTAAAAAGATTGCCCCCAATCCAAGTGAATGGGGCACTTTTCCTCACGATCTTACTCTTCTCTTTTGAGGACAGGTGTGGCGGAAACTATGTTGAAACCAAGTAATTTGCTATATCAGCAAACCATGGAGAGAGTACTGAAAGAGAAAATAGGTGTTCATCTGGCATTTGGTCATCCACCATTCCTTCTTCACCTGCAGGCAGATCCAGTCTAGACATAAAATCAGTAACAACATTTTCTTTACCTGGCTTATCAACAATAGTCAAATCAAATTGCTGCAATAAAAGTAACCATCTAATGATACGAGCATTTACATCTGGTTTATTCATCAAATACCTAATTGCAGCATGATTAGTGTGTACGAATGTTTGATAGCCAGTGATGTAGTGTCTGAACTTGTTTAGGGAATGGACTACACCTAGGAGCTCCTTTTCGGTTACACTGTAGTTTAATTCTGCCTTGGACAGGTTTTTACTGAAAAAATATATGGCATAAGGCAGCTTTTCCTCAACTTGCCCTAAGGCTGCTCCTATCACTTTGTTCGAGGCATCTATGTGAATTTGGAAAGGTAGGGCCGAGTTTGGACCTCTCAAGATTGGAGCAGTTACCAGCTTACCTTTCAAGGCATCTAGAGCCTCTTGACAGTTGTCAGTCCATATAAACTCAGCATCTTTTCCCAAAAGACCAAACAATGGAGAGGCTAGCTTACTAAAATCCTCAATGAATCTTCTATAATACCCTGCTAAGCCTAGAAAACTCCAAACATCTCTTACATTTTGAGGAGTTGGGGCCCTTTGGATGATAGCAATCTTGTTGGGATCCACCTGTAATCCTTGTTGAGAAATTGTATGACCTAGCACGGTCCCTTCAGTCATCAAGAATTCGCATTTTTCAAGACTGAGGGACAGGTTCATTTCAATACACTTGGCTAAAACTTTTCCCAGGTTAGTCAAAGCTTCCTGGAAGTTAGAACCATAAGGGGTAAAGTCATCCATATAGATCTCCATTGAATCATGAACCACTTCAGCAAATATGCTCAGTACTGCTCTCTGGAAAGTTGCAAGAGTATTGCACAACCCAAAAGGAAGGACACGGTATGCAAAAGTACCCCATGGACAAGTGAAATTGGTCTTATCTTGGTCTTCCGAGCTGATTTGGATCTGGTTGTACCTGCTAAACCCATCTAGGAAGGAGAAGAACTTCTTCCCTGCCATGCCATCTAACACTTGATATATGAAGGGTAAAGGCAAATGGTCCTTCTTGGTGGCCTTGTTTAGTTCCCGATAATCTACACAGATTCTCCACTTCCCGTTTTTCTTTGGCACTAGCACCAATGGAGAAACCCATTCGTTGTCAGAGATTGGGTAAATGAATCCTGCATCCAACAACTTTTGCAGTTCTTCTTTGACAATGTATTTAAGGGCTGGATTCATCCTCCTTTGAGGCTTCCTAATTGGTTTATAATCATCTTTAATGTAAATGTGATGAGTACAGACTGAAGGGTGGACTCCCTTCATCTCCTTATAGCTCCAAGCAAAAGCATCCAAGTGATTCTTCAATAAACTACACAGTTCTTTCTCCTGAGAGGTGGATAGGGATGAGTTGATCTTCAAAGTTTTTCTCAACCAAATTCCACATTCTTAACTTGGAGGGAGGTCAGATTAGCCACACAGAGATCAACTAAAGGGTTAGCTTGGGTTTCTTCCACCAGCTCTTCTAATGGCAACGCACTGGGGCGTGGATTCTGAATCAAGTTTTCAATAAGATCATCCTCAATTTGTGGACCCCCCATGGTAGCTTCTACTGTACACAATGGTGCGGAATAGACCTCATCCTCATCTTCCTCGTCCAACTAGAGAGGTAAATCATGTTCTAGCAAAGGTTGGGCAGGAGGATAGAGGACTAGCTGTTTGGACATATGCCCATTCTTGATTGTCATGTTCCCAGCTCGACAGCTGATGTAGGCATCTGCAGTAGCCAACCAAGGTCTTCCCAGAATGAGAGGATATCCAATGAGCTTTGCCTTTGGCTGGAGAACCAAGAAATTAGCAGGGTACTCCCAGGAATCAATAGAGACCATGACATCTTCCACAATCCCCTCAAGGGTCACAGTGGAGCGGTCTGCTAACTACAGTATTGTTGAGGTATTTCTTAGGGAACCCTGAAGGTTGACTTTGAGCATAGTGTCCCTGGTCATCACATTAATGGCAGCCCCTAGATCAATCAAGGTATGGGGGATTATGGTGCCATTGATGTAGACATCAACTACAGGACTCCCAGGGTCTAGATATTTCGGATAGATCACCTGTCCCAACATCAGGTTGGACAATTGTCCTATGACATTGATAGTTGTGGCATCTCTTGCACCTTCCTGGGTGCCTGAAGCACTTCTCCTTGATCATCTTGTTGTATATAGGCACATCCTTTATAGCTTGGAGAAGTGGTATTTTTACACATAACTGTTTCAGTTCTCCCAGAAGTTCAATTTCTTCTGGGGTCGGTTGAGTGGTTCCAGTTAGTCTCTTAGGAAAGGGTGGAATGACTTTGGGTTCACTTTCCTATTTTTCTTCCTCATCCTCCATAGGAGGAGGTTGGCTATCTAGGAGAACCTTCTGAGATAGTAGCTTAATCTCCTGAATCTCCACAACATAGGTTGGGCATGATGTTTCTCCACTATATACTTGCTGGGTCTGTCTGTTGTTGGGGTTCAGCTTCGGTTGAGCAGGTATTTGGGGTTGTCTTGGAGGAGCAGGAGGTAATGGTTGTGGTTGAGCAGGTGGTGGAGGAAAAAGAGCGGGAGGAGAGTTATATTGGGGCCTCCACCCCTGATGAGGTGCATTCCACTAAGGTTGTGGTTGAGCATAAGGGTGAAACGAATGAGCAACTAGAGGAGCCTGGTATTGAGGAGGATACGACCAAGGAGGGGGTGTGGACCAGGAAGGATGAGCAGGGGGGCCCCAAGAAGGCATGGAAGTGGCTTGATTGGGGTTTTAATAGCTCTAGGGTGTCCCTTTCACACCCTACTGGTAAGGTCTGGGTCCATGTGGCCTCCTTTGATTCATGAAATAGAGTGGTTCAGTGGCCCCTTCAGCCCCCTGATATACAGCTTTGATTTCGAGCAAGAAAGGGCACTGATTCGTAGGATGGTCTTGTTCACAGACTACACACACTTCTATAGAGTGTAGTGGACATTCGTTCCTAGGATGCTTTCTCATGCACCTGGGACAAAAGATGGCCAAAGCTCTTTCAGCTTCCTCTTGTTTCCTTTTGATATGCAAGGTATCCATTTGCATGGCAAGAGTCTGCCTCACCTCGCTCTTGAAATCTTCCGTTCAATTCTCAAGTTCGTTTCTAAGGGATGAGCTGGATGAGGATGTACTAGCTAAAGGTTGACTTCCCCTACCTCTCTTTCTAGCTGACCTAGAATGGTTTCTAAACACAGTCTTTATGTCATCATAGGGTAGTTGGTAGATGTCTCCCCCAGCCAGCAAATGGAGGGTATCTAGAAGGTCTTCAGGGACTCCTCTAAGCAGAACCAACTTCAAGGATTCAGGGTCAAGTGTGCACCTAGCCCTTTTATAGCTGAGTTCGAACCTCTCTTCATAGTCTTCTAAAGATTCATCACTACCCATGGTCATTCGGAAGATTTCTTCCTTGGTTTCCTTTGACCTGCAGTAGTCCCGGTATTTGTTGTTAAAGGCTTGTTGCATCTCAACCCAAGTTGTGATATTGTTTCCAGGTAACCCTATGAACCAGCACAAGTGTTGTGGGGAAAATGCCTATGCAGGACGATCCTATCCACCTAAGGTGTGACAGTGCCTTAGCAACAAACAGATACAGCTACTCTGATTTCTTCCTTTATGAAATGTGAAAGAGGGGAGATCGGTAGACTTACCGTTGTCTTCCGGTTGTCCCTCGATCTAGATCCTCTTCTCTTTGGGTGTCCACAGCTACTTGCCTTCTCGCTTGCTCAAGAGAACAGCTACTTGATTCCCACGAGATCACAAGAGATCAGCTACCTGTGACAAGAGAACAGCTACTTGCGACAAGAGAAGAACACAACACAAAGGCAAATATTCATATTCATAAATGATTTAGGATTAGAAGTAAATCAAATACACTAATGCAATCATATAAAATACACCAGCATATAGGAAAGAACCAAGATAGCTTTATTGATTGATAACAAGGTTCAGGAAGAGATACAACCCATAGGGCTCCAATCCAGCATCTCCTTCCCAGCAGAATGGAATTCCTTCTTCAGCTCCCTTCAAAGCATTAAGCACCCAATGATCCAATCTCAAACCAACAGCAATTCTTTGCAATAACCAAATTCCAGCCTCTAGATCTCATGGAGGAGAGATCTATATATAGTTATTTTGGAGAGAGGATGAGTCAGCTTGAGATCTGACTAGTGTCCTCTCCCTCTCTCAGTTCTTGAGTCCACTTGGAGGTTCTTGCTTCCACTTGGAGATTTGGAACCTCTTACTCATCACCAGTCGAATTCCCTGATACAAGTGTCATTTTGGAAGCTTCCTGGGCATTGACACATTGAGGAATGAGCCTGCCACTTGTCCAATTACGCTCAGCGCAGGTAGCCTTTGTTGGAGTTGACATTCAACGCAAGTAGACAGTGGAGCAGTTGACATTCAGCGCAGATGCTCAGTGGAGCAGTTGACATGATCCTGAAATGACTTGTTTTTGAGTGTTTTCAGGTGGAGAACTTCTGTGAATTGCTGTGGTTGGTTTGCCTTGTTCCTCTAGGGGTAGGAACAACATGTTTAGGGACTTTGGATCCCTTGATTATGGACATTTCACGCTCAATGTTGTAAGGCACAAAAATGTCTATAACAGTTGCCCCCTAAAGTATGAGGCTGTTTATCGGGTGAAATGCTTTATCCAGGAGGGTCTGAAGTTCATCCATTTGTTGGGAGGAGACCTGTAATAAGATACAATACAATACATTATGATTCATACTGCTTTCATGATCTAGCTGAGGCGGGCATTCCCATGCTCAGCTTTATAAATTCATTTTTGTACATAGAACAGACGATCGTCTGATGGTAGACTGATAATTTTGGTGAAATTATCATCCTTTGAGTAGGATGATCATCTGCTGCAATGATGTACATGTCAAATGTCTTTATTTTTCCTGAATATATATCGCAGCCCGGATGGATGAGACTAGATCCGGGGTCTTCAAACTCGTTCGATCTTCACTCTAAGTACAAGTCGATCCATGTGAGAATTGCGTTGAAGTCGAACATGGAAAGACATCGCTTGATTACCGGTCAATGATGTAAACCGTTAACAAGCGCGAGAGGAATCACCGATAATGATAATGACCCTCAAGGTACTGCAGTACAATTCACGTGGTGCGAATAAAGGACTTGGCGTCGAACACCACGCAAAATCTTCTGGTCGAAGGTCATTGATGTATACCTGTCACCGGAAGTGAGAAACTTGCCATTGAGGCATGCAAGCTTCAAAGTACTGAAGGGGTTGTTCCTAGATCAACTTCTTGGATAATGAGCTGATGTCGACAAGAAGCGATCCGTCAAAGGAGGGCCTTAATGAATCCCACATCAGTGACACGGAACGGAGCTAATGATTTTAATGGAGGTGAAAATGATCTGTGACATATGATTCAGGGTGGCGGTCATGAATGGATGAAGGATAATGTATGGCAGTGGATGGGACCTGGTTGACTCTTTCCGAACGACTTCTCTTGAACATATGGCGACACTGATGCGATGGATCGGTAGCATTACCCCAAGTATGGATGGTATGGCGAGACCATGGTGATGTGACCGGTGAATGAAACAACCTAACCCGATTGTGGTACGGAGGAAAAGTGTCATGTTCAAGAGCGACCTGCTACCATCAAAGTTTTCTTGATTTTTTCCCAATTTTTCCCCAGTCATTGCTGACCAGTACCTCTTTATTTTTGTCAAGCTTGAGGAGGATAACATATGCTTGTTCTATAACCTGCCCTTCGGGCAAGCCCATCGCTATGTTTTAACGAGCCTAGCGATAGTGAAACTCGTTCTCGTCTAAAGACAAGTTTGTCGCTATTTAGTGATTTTAACGAGTCTAACGACAAGGATAACTCGGTCCTTTTCATTTTTAGAGAGTCTGAAAAGGTACATAAAGTTAAATCCAATAGTCCTTTTTCGTCATCTAATCCCTTAAGTCCGAAAAAGTATAAAACAATACAGAAGGGATGAGTTTTCGATAGTTTTAACGAGCCGAACAAAACAAGCACTCGATCTTTTTGTGCAATAATCCCTCAGGACCAAAAAGATTAAAATCTAGAGGAGGGATAGCACTTCCGGTCGCTTTAACGAGCTGGAAGGCCAAAACTCGGCAATCTTTTCATATTTTACGAGTCAGTTGAAAAGAGCTTAAAGAAGACTCGTCTTTTGAGGAACGAGTGATGAACAGGGTTAGCAGCTGATTCCAGGTACAGGTTGGAATTTTCCAATCACGGCAGTGTCACAAGGATGGCTAGGTGAAATCACTCTTCGCAGCTGTTCCTCAAAATGGGTAAACAATCAAATGGAGGTAAACGATCGGCCAAATGAAAAGTGGAGGTGACGGTGCAAACACGACCAAGGCTTTTATGGTTGATCAGGTTACATACACAATGGTTATTTACCGAGATAGGTTCATTTTTTAACGAGCTTGAATGCGCCAAAACACTGCTCGGACTTATGTTTATTTTTTAACGAGCATGAACTATGTGCTAAAACTGCTCGGATCTTGCGTTTATTTTTTAACAAGCATGAACTTTATGCTAAAACTGCTCGTTTATACCAGTCATATGATAAGAGTGTCTCTTTGGAGATCGCTATTTTTTATGGAGCTTCATCTCACCACACTTTGCCCTGCATCCTTTCTTTATGCAAGTTCGGAAACGACTAATCCTACGAGTTTAAAGGGTTAGAGGTCCTAAAAATTTAAAAAATAAATAGTCGCCCCTTGCTTGCACTCCAAAAGGTTTGCATGCCCCCAGGCATAAGATAGAATTTCAAGGTTACCTCTACTTCTTTTCCGTCAAAACATTTGTTTTAACGAGAGAGGCTTACCTCTTTCAGGTTACCCAAAGATTGTCTCGTTAGTAGTTTAAACAAAACACTTCCTCGGCAATGTCTACCGAAATAGACAAAGGTGGGTGAAAAATAGTTTATTTCACTCACATAAATTTGACAAAAGAATCTTATTCCAGAACAACCCCTCTTCCTCTACGGACGGGGTACGGACTAGTCATATTCTCCAGCGGAAACTTACCCTATACCCAAAGTTTCCCTGCCGAAGCAGGCCAGGACGCATGCCCCCTGGGTTCCAGTCATGTCCTCCCGGATTACTCGCGCTCATCAGCAGGACGGACCGTGGGTTGAGACACTTCTTGCGTGAATAGACCATTTAGGGATGGCACCTGACTATTTGCGATGCGTGATCCGGGGAATGAAAGTTGGTCCACGAGCTTGACCATTCTTCCTTCATGCGGAAAACACATTACTCTAAAGAATGATGAGACGATGGCTCCCATGCAATATATATAGTCTCGTCCAAGGAGTAGGTTATAATCCAAGGGTCCTTGAATGACCATCACGTTCATTTGAACGGTCTTCCCTTTCAATGTTATTGGCACATTGGGTTGGATCCCTAAAGGTCGACTGGTTCCCTTATCAAAGCCTGATAGATTTCTCATTTCAGGCAAAAGCGCAGGCGAACCAAGCGCTTTCCAAGCAATAGAGGAAAGGATACTCACAGATGCCCCTTCATCAATAACTGTACCAGCCATTACCATTCTGTATATTTGGACAATAATTCTGAATGGTATGCTAGCTGGTAAGCGGGGTCTGCCTAGTTGGTTCCAGTCAAAGGACACAACCAGGTTGCTTGGTGGTGGGACCGAGTATACGGCTAGATATCGCTCTGATGAACTTCCTTCCTGCGATAAAGGAATGGTGGCATTGCCCCCTTGATCATCAGAGTCAGTGCTGATGAAGAGAATTTGGACGGTGTCGTCTTTATTCTCCTCTATGATGGTGTCATTCGAAGATAGAGCCTCTGAAGGCAAAACTGGGTCAACTGCCGTTTCAACCTTTAGACTTTCGTCAGGTATGGATTCAGACGGTTCATCTTCAATGACAGGTGCTTCGGCTGACCACCTGGGCGGGTCAGTCGAGTTCTCAACTAGCGAGGGACTTGGCAGGAGTCTTTGATATCCAGGAGGAAGATGCGCTCGTAAAATCGGGCGATCTTCCAGAACTCTTTTTGCCTCGTCTAAGAAGGGACAACGGTGGATGGCGTGATCGCCTTCACACAGTCTGCAGGGAAATTTAGCTTTCCCGTTCTGTCCTGGGGCTTCACTCCCACTAGTTGACGGTGAGCAGTCGACATGGCTATCAGAGGTCGATGCTACCGAATTGTGCAATCTGGGGGACCAGTCTCTTAGTATCCGGGGGATACAGGGATAATCTCTATGGAAGTGGTCTCCCTTGCATATGACGCATGGCGATTTAGGCCTTACGAGTGCTGTGTGTGGACTTTTGTCAGATGACACTTGTTTTCCCCCAGTCGCCTTAGGCTCCTTCTTCTTCTTTTCTTTCTTCTTCTTCTCCTTCTTCTCCTTAGGAACCCGGTTCTTTGTTCGACCAGTTCCGTCAAGCGAAGAGGAAGGAGGAGAGGAAGATGAAGTGGAAGGCTGGTGGGTAACTCTTGTCTGATCTAACTGTTGACTCGACTGTTCAGGAATTGTGGAATTCTGAACGACATTGGTTGAAAAGAGCCAAACTGGTAGGCCAATTGTCAGTCCTGGAAGCGACAATGTGGCCATGTGGGGCGCACCAACATCTCCCCAAGAGGAGAAGGGACTAGGATTTCCACCAAGGGGAATTCCTTGGTTGGTGTGCTCCATCTTTTCAACCTAAAGATCAACGCGGGAATAATGGGTGATTGTTTCGTTTAAAATAAATTGTTAACGACGCTTTAGACACAACTTGCTTTTTCACTTTTAAAGAGTCGAGAAAAAGCTAAAGATGACTCTAGTCTCCTTCGATGTTTTAACGAGCCCGAAGTGACAAATGCTCGGATGGACTTTTTCTGTTATAGAGTCTGAAAAAGGCCAAAAGAAACTGCTCTGGAGATCTAGGCAGAGGGTGTGCCAAACTTTTCGCAAAACCGCAGAATACTTTTTACGGTACGGGCGGTCGATCTTCGTGAATGCTGTGTTCACTGCATTGCGATCAGTAGGGCGGCCGACACGGTTTCCCAAGGATAAAGGATATATGCCTATAGGGGTCTCCCAATATATACGCGACGGTACGTGGGAGCACAATCCGTACTAGCGCTATCGTCCCTCAGGAGGAATCACCCACCTTCCACGAGATTGACAGTCACTAGGCTTAACGACGCCGGAACACGTCTCTAGCCTATACCTCTATGTTGTGCGTTATGTTGCAAAGCATTGTTAGGTTCATTCAGTTTATTTTAAGTTGATCTTTTTAAAGTTTGTCTTTCAGGATCACCACGAGATGTATGGTACAATTCCTAAATGCAGTCTAAGATGATAAGCAAGCTTTATAATCTTTTCAACTTTGAAAATCCTAGCTACTAAGGGAAAAGAAAGCGACTATCTTTTCTCAAAGAGCAATCAGCACACTCTAATGCACTCTTTCCTAAATCAATCACGCAAACTTATCAAAATGCAAATGCACAATGCAGGTGTTTGTTTTCCGCTTTCTTAGTATAAATGCCTACAAAGAAAGCTTTTTGTACAACTTTGAATTTGCTTTTAAATGACAGATACAAACAAGTTTTCTTTTTCCAAAATCAACAAGGGTAGAAGAGATTACAATCACTTTGTGATTTTCGAAATGAATACTTTTTTCGACACTTAAAAGAGAAAAATCCAAACCAATAAGCAAAAGCAAATGTATAATCAACTGCAAACAGCCAATGAACTCTCTCCTAAGATCACTATCAATCAGATCTGAATCAAAGGCTACAGGATGATTATTTCACTCATGCAAAGGAAAACTGTAAATGACACCACAAACACATAAAAACACTTACAGTATTTTTGTACAAAAGGAGGTGGAATTCAAGCAAAGAAAAGGGGTTATCAGACTGGTACCTATGCTGGTTAAAGGCTGCAAAAAACAGAGATCAAGACAGGGCAAAAGACAGCAGAGAACCCCAACTGCACAAGGCCAAACTGGTTCAGCGCAAGTCTAACACTGTGGAGTTGACATTCAGCGCAGGTAGCCTTCACGGGACCTGCGTTGAAATGCAGACTGCCTTCACAGTGTCTGCGCTGAAGGAGAAACTCTCGTTTCTCTTGGGTTCCGGGTCATAAAATGCTCAAAAATCAACTGTTTCAGGCCAAATCAGAAACACAAGCAAGGTATAATCAAAGGGATGCTTTGAGAGGGTACTAAAGACTATCACAAAGTATCATCAAGTCATTTGTGAGTCCATTGTTCAGATCATAGACAAAACCCAGTGAAGGATCAAGGCAGCAACAGTCTACTTTGCGAAGCAGTTCGATTGTTGCTGTTGAGTCTATGAAGCAAACAATGATGTAAACACAAATAAAATGACTAAAACAAATTCTCCCCAGCGGATTCGCCAATTTGTTGTGGGGAAAAATGCCTATGCAGGACGATCCTATCCACCTAAGGTGTGACAGTGCCTTAGCAACAAACAGATACAGCTACTCTGATTTCTTCCTTTATGAAATGTGAAAGAGGGGAGATCGGTAGACTTACCGTTGTCTTCCGGTTGTCCCTCGATCTAGATCCTCTTCTCTTTGGGTGTCCACAGCTACTTGCCTTCTCACTTGCTCAAGAGAACAGCTACTTGATTCCCACGAGATCACAAGAGATTAGCTACCTGTGACAAGAGAACAGCTACTTGCGACAAGAGAAGAACACAACACAAAGGCAAATATTCATATTCATAAATGATTTAGGATTAGAAGTAAATCAAATACACTAATGCAATCATATAAAATACACCAGCATATAGGAAAAGAACCAAGATAGCTTTATTGATTGATAACAAGGTTCAGGAAGAGATACAACCCATAGGGCTCCAATCCAGCTTCTCCTTCCCAGCAGAATGGAATTCCTTCTTCAGCTCCCTTCAAAGCATTAAGCACCCAATGATCCAATCTCAAACCAACAGCAATTCTTTGCAATAACCAAATTCCAGCCTCTAGATCTCATGGAGGAGAGATCTATATATAGTTATTTTGGAGAGAGGATGAGTCAGCTTGAGATCTGACTAGTGTCCTCTCCCTCTCTCAGTTCTTGAGTCCACTTGGAGGTTCTTGCTTCCACTTGGAGATTTGGAACCTCTTACTCATCACCAGTCGAATTCCCTGATACAAGTGTCATTTTGGAAGCTTCCTGGGCATTGACACATTGAGGAATGAGCCTGCCACTTGTCCAATTACACTCAGCGCAGGTAGCCTTTGTTGGAGTTGACATTCAACGCAAGTAGATAGTGGAGCAGTTGAAATTCAGCGCAGATGCTCAGTGGAGCAGTTGACATGATCCTGAAATGACTTGTTTTTGAGTGTTTTCAGGTGGAGAACTTCTGTGAATTGCTGTGGTTGGTTTGCCTTGTTCCTCTAGGGGTAGGAACAACATGTTTAGGGACTTTGGATCCCTTGATTATGGACATTTCACGCTCAATGCTGTAAGGCACAAAAATTTCTATAACAGCAAGGCTACATCCTTGAGGGTAGAAGGAAACAGTTTCAACTTCTACTCGTCTTCCGCATAGTCATAGGTTCGACAAAGAATAGCAAATTCAAACAAGAAAGTATCAGGATCTTCGGTAGTCAGTCCTTGGAAGTGAGGTAAGGCTGAAGGACTTATGTTTTTCATTTTTGTGTCCCCATTTGTTACAGGGAAAAGTGCCTACACATAACTGCTTATCCCACTAAGGTGTGATAGCTACCTTAGAAACAAACAAAGCAAAGCTACTTTCGTTTTTTCTTTATTTAGTATAGATGAGAGAAGAAAAAAGAAGACCAACCTCTGTCTTGCGCTAATCTCCTAGTCCGATTCCTCTCTCTCTTGATAGTCTTTCGCTACTTGTTCCCTTTCACGCCCAGCTTCACAAAGTACCTGTAAGATCACAATAGCATAGCACTATACAAGAACATGGATCTATAATCATCAACAATCTAGGATCAGATGTAAATGACACAAGAGTATGGAGGAAAACTTGAATAGATTTTATTGATAAACAAGAAAGAGCCAAGGGGAGTTACAACCAGTTGTTCTGACCCAGCATCATCCTCTCAGCAAGGAAGCCCCTCTTCACCTCATACAAAGCTTAGATCACCCAACAATCTGATGTTGTCTCAAGAAACCAACAACAATTCCTTACAATATGCAAAATTCCAGCCTCTGGATCTCTGGGATGAGGGATCCATATATAGATATCTGTAAGGGAGATGAGTCAACTTGTGATTTGATTAGTGTCTTCCCTCTGATAGTTCTTGCTTCCACTTGGAGATTGATGATCTCTTACTCATCCTTGGTCGAATTCAGAGAGGCAAGTGTCACAGGAGAAGTTTCTGGAAGTTTCCATGCCTCTCCACCTCGTGGAATGACACTGCCATTTGTCACTTCTCACCCATCGCACCCCATAGAAGGGCTTTTTGAAATGCAATGCACCCACACAGTGTGTTTAGGTGAGATGCAACGCACTTTGCCTATGGAGCAGCGGAAATGATCCTGTTTTGACTAATTCTGAGCAGTTTTTCATGGAGAACTTCTGGGAGAAACTGTAATTAGTTGACCTTGCTCCTTTAGGGGTTATAACAACACTTTTAGGGACTTAGGAGCCATTGGTTTATGGACATTTTATGCTTGGGGTTGCAGTGCCCAAAAATGTCTATAACAGTTGCCCCCTAAAGCATGAGGTCGTTAATCTTTTGATGTCGGGTGAAATGCTATATTATGATGATCCGAAGTTCTTTCAAGCTGGGAGGAGACCTGTAATAAGATACAATACAATACATTATCTTCATAATATTTTCATGATCTAGCTGAGGTGGGCATTCCCATGCTCAGCTTTATAAATTCATTTTCATGTACATAGGACAGACAATCGTCCGAGTGTAGACTGATGATTCTGATAGAGCCATCATCCCTTTGATTGGATGATTATCTATGCAGCAATGATGTACATTTGATGTCTTTATTTCCCTGAATATATATCACAGCCCGGATGGATGAAACTAGATCCGGGGTCTTCAATCTCGTTCGATCTTCACTCGAAGTACAAGTCGATCCATGTGAGAGATGTTCTTGATTCGAACATGGAAAGACATCGCCTGATTACCAGCCAATGATGTAAGCTGTTAACAGGCGCGAGAGGAATCACCGATAATTATAATGACCCTCAAGGTACTGCAGTACAATTCACGTGGTGTGAATAAAGGACTTGGCGTCGAACACCACGCAAAATCTTTCAGTCGAAGGTCATTGATGTAAACCTGTCGCTGGAAGTGAGAAACTTGCCATTGAGGCATGCAAGCTTCAAAGTACTGAATGGGGTGTTCCTAGATCGACTTCTTGGATAATGAGCTGATGTCAACAAGAAGCGATCCGTCATAGGAGGGCCTTAATGAATCCCACATCAATGACACAGAATGGAGAAAATGATTTTAATGGAGGTGAAAACGGTCTGGTGATATAAGGTTCAGGGTGGCGGTCATGAAAGAATGGAGCGTAAATGTATTGTAGCGGGTGAGACACAGGTGAATCCTGTGAATGACTTCTCTTGACATATCGGCGATACTGACGTGATGGATTGGTAGCATTAACCCCAAATGTGGATGGTGTGATGGGACCAAGGTGATGTGGCCGGTGAATGAAACAACCCAACCCGACTTGGATACGGAGTGAAAGTGTCATGTTCAAGAGAGACTTGCTACCAACAAAGTTTCTTCAAGTTTTCTTCCCAATTTTTCCCCAGTCATTGTTGACCAGTACCTCTTTATTTTTGTCAAGCTTGAGGAGGATAACATATGCTTGTTCTATAATTTGCCCTTCGGGCAAACCCATTGCTATGTTTTAACGAGCCTAGCAATAGTGAAACTCGTTCTCGTCTATAGACAAGTTTGTCGCTATTAAGTTTTAACGAGTTTAACGACAAAGATAACTCAGTCCTTTTCAATTTTAGAGAGTCTGGAAAGGAATGTAAAGGAAACTCCAAAATTCTTTTTTCGTCATCTAATCCCTTAAGTCCGAAAAAGTATAAAACAATACAGAAGGGATGAATTTTCGATACTTTTAATGAGCCGAACAAAACAAGCGCTCGATCTTTTTGTGTAATAATCCCTCAGGTCCAAAAAGATTAAAATCTAAAGGAGGGATAGCACTTCCGGTCCCTTTAACGAGCTGGAGAGGCCAATGGCTCGACAATCTTTTCATATTTTACGAGTCAGTTGAAAAGAGCTTAAAGGAGACTCATCTTTTGAGGAACGAGTGATAAAATTGGGTAGCAGCTGATTCCAGGTAAGGTTTGGAATTTTCCAATCACGGCAGTGTTACAAGGATGGCTAGTGAGATCAGTCTTCACAGTTGTTCCTCAAAAGGGGTAAACAATCAAATGGGGGTGAATGATCGGCCAATACGGAGTGAGGTGATGGTGAGAACACGACCAAGGCTTTTAAAGGCTGAAGTACTACATTCATGATGGTTGTTTACCGGGAAATAGTTCATTTTTTAATGAGCTTAAACGTGGGGGGAAACATTTGCTCATGGCTTATGTTTATTTTTTAACGAGCTTGAACTATGCGCTAAAACTGCTCGATTAATCCAGTCGTATAATAAGAATGTCCCATTTAAAAACGGCAATTTTTAGAGTTTTGCCCCACATCCTTTCTTTATGCAAGTTAGAAAACGACCAATCCTACGAGTTTAAAGGGTTAGAGGACCTACAAATTTAAAAAAAAAAATAGTCGCTCTTCGCTTGCATGCCAAAAGGTTTGCATGCCCCCAGGTATAAAATAAAGTTTCAAGGCCACCTTTTGTTCAAACTGATAAAACATTTGTTTTATCAGGAAAGGTAATCCTCTTTCAGGTTCCCAAAGATTGTTCTATTCACGGCGCAAACAAAACATTTCTTCGGCGATGTCTACCGAAATAGAAAAAGGTGAGTGGAGGAGGCTACTCCAAACACGTAACTTTGACAAGAGAATCTTGTTCCAGAATAACTCCCTCTTCCAATCACAGACGGGAGTACAGACCAGTCATATATCACTTGCGGAAACCTACCCTATACCCGAAGTTTTCCTGCCGAAGCAGACCAGGGTGCATGCCCCCTGGGTTTCAGTCATGTCTCCCGAATCACTCGCACTCATCAGGTGGATGGACTGGAGATTGATGAGACATTCCTTGTGTGAAAAAACCATTCAGGGATGGTATATGACTATTTGCTCTGTGTGATCCGGGAAATGAAAGCTGGTCTACGAGCTTGACCACTCTTCCTTCGTGCGGAAAACACATAACTCTAAAGAGTGATGAGACAATGGCTCCCATGCAATAAATATAGTCTCATCCAAGGAGTAGATTATAATCCAGGGGTCCTTGAACTACCATTATGTTCATGTGAACAGTTTTCCCTCTCAGTGTTATGGGCATATTGGGAAGGATCCCTAACGGTCGACTGGTTCCTTTGTCAAAGCCTGTTAGATTTCTCATCTCAGGAAAAAGCGATGGCGAACCAAGCGCTTCCCAAGCAGTCGAGGAAAGGATACTCACAGAAGCCTCTTCATCTATGATGGTACCAGCCATAACCATTATATATACTTGAGCAATAATCCGGAATGGTACACTAGCTGGTAAACAGGGTCTGCCTAGCTGATTCCAGTCGAAGGAGACAACTAGGTTGCTTGGAGGTGGGACTGAATAGACGACCGGGTATGACTCTGACGAACTTCCTTCCTGCAGTAAAGGAATGGGTAAATTGCCCCCATGTTCATCGGAGTCTATGCTTACGAAAAGAATTTGGACAGTGTCATCCTTATTCTCTTCTGTGATTGTATCATCTGAAGACAGAACCTCTAAAGGCAAGACCGGGTCAACTACCGCCTCGACCTTTTGACTTTCGTCTGGTATGGGTTCAGATGGTTTGTCTTCAATGATAGATACTTCAGCCGACCATCTGGGCGGGTCAGCTGGTTTTTCAACTAGTGATGGACTCGGCAAGAGTTTTTTATATCCAGGAGGAAGTCGTAACGGTGAAACCGGACGATCGTCCAAAACTCTTTTAGCCTCGTCTAAGAAGGGACAACGGTGGATGGCATGATCACCTTTGCACAGTTTACAAGGAAATCTATATTTTCCTTTTTGTCCTGGGGCTTCACTTTCACTAGTCGATGGTGTGTTTTCAACATGATCATCAGAGGTTGACGACATCGGGTTGTGCAAACGAGGAGACCAGTCCCTTAAGATCCGAGGGATGCAAGGACAATCTCTATGATAGTGGTCTCCTTTGAAAATGACACATGGAAATTTAGGCCTGGTCGGTGCAGTGTGTGGATTTTCGCTAGACGACGCTTGGTTGCCCCCTTTCGCTTTTGGCTCCTTCTTCTTCTTCTCTTTCTTCTTCTTTTCTTTCTTCTTCTCAGGTACTTGATTTTTGGCTTTACCAGCCCCATCAAGCGAAGAGGAAGGAGGAGAGGAAGAATTGGAGGAAGTATAAGGTTGGTGGGTAACTCTGGACTCGTCTAGTTGCTGACTCGATTGTTTAGGAATTGCAGTGTTCTGAACGACAGAGGTTGAAAAGAGCCATACGGGCAAGCCGATTGTCAATCCTGGAAGCGACAATGTGGCCATATGGGGTGCACCAACATCTCCCCAAGAGGAGAAGGGACTAGGATTTCCTCCAAGGGGAGTTCCTTGGTTGGTGGGTTCCATTTTCTCAACCTAAGATTAACGTAGGAAAGGGTGATGATTATTCCGTTTAAAATAAATTTTAGACGCTTTGACACAACTTGTTTTTTCAATTTTTAAGAGTCGAGAAAAAAAAAGATGACTCTAGTCGCCTTCGATTTTTAATGAGCTTGAAGTGACAAGTGCTCAGATGGACCTTTTCCGTTAAGGAGTCTAAAAAGGAACGAAAGGGACTGCTATGGAAATCTAGGTAGACGGATTACCAAACCAATCGCAAAACTGCAGAATACTTTTTACGGTACGGCAGTCAATCTTCCCGAATGTTGTGTTCAGTGCATTGCGATCGATAGGGCGGCAGACACGGCTTCCTATGGATAAAGGATTAAGCCTATTGTGGTCTCCCAAAATATACTCGACGGTACGTGGGAGCACAAGTCCGTACTGGCACTTATCGTCTCAAAGTGGAGGAATCACCCAACCATCAGCAAGAACAACAGTTACCAGGCTTTACGACACCGGAATACGTCTCTAGCCTAGACTTCTAAACGTTGTGCGTTAGGTTCCAAAGCGTTGTTAGATTCATTGAATTTATTTTATAGTTGATCTTGTTTATGAAGTTTTCCTTTTAGGTTCACCGCGAGATGTAGATGTGTAATTCCTAAAATGCAATCTAAGATGATAAACAGTCTTTTATCTTCTTTGTGCAATGAAAATCCTAGCTACTAAGGAAAGAAAGACAGAATTCTTTCACAAAGAGCAAAGAGCACACTCTAAATGCACTTTCCTAAATCAAACCAACCAGACAATCTAAATGCAAATGCACATGTATGTATTTGTTTTCGACTTTCTTAGTATGTAAATGGTAAAAAGAAAGTTGATGCACAAATCTGAATTTCTTTTCAAGCGACAGTTACCAACAAGTTTCTTTTCGAAATCAAAAATGGAGGCAATCACAACACCTTATGATTTGGAAATGAATACTTGTTTTCGACACTAGAAAAATTACAAATTCAGACCAAAAACAATAGTAATAGGATAATCGACTATCTACAGCAATCAAACTCTTTACTATGTCTAAAAACGACCCTTTCAAATCAAAGGACGACAGTACGATTACATTACTTTTGCAAAGGAGAACTGAAAATGACCCAACAAACACACAAAAACATTTACAATTCTTTTGTACAAAGGAGGCGGAATAACAGTAAAGAAAAGGGGTTTCAAACAGAGATATACTGATCACAGGCAGCAAAATTCATGAATAGAACTGGAAAGAATGAACTACAGAAACCAAAACTGAACAATGCCTAGTCTGATCAGCGGACCTGTAACACAGGGAATTTGAAATGCAGCGCACCTACTACACTCGGGAAGGGCGTTGAATTTCATATTCTCATAACAGTACCTGCACTGGGCCAGAGACGAGACTTTGCTTGGGTTCCGGGTCACAGTTTGTAGTTCAGTTCATGGGTTTTGGCCGAGCAAATGGTAATCATTAATGCAACAATCAGGGGTAGATCTAAGGAGGATCTAAGAGCTATCACAAAGGGCAATCAGAGAGTTCGTAAATCAGTTGTTTAATTTATAAACAAATCCCGGAGATTGACTGAAGCGACATTTATCTACTTTGCATTTGCATAGCAAATGCAGTTCGAAAGCTACCTGGCTCGACTTCAGGCTCCGTCTGTAAGTTTATAAAATAGACAACAAGGAAGATAAACAAACAAACTAATTCTTCCCCAGCGGGGTCACCATTTTGTTACAGGGAAAAGTGTCTACACAGAACTGCTTATCCCACTAAGGTGTGATAGCTACCTTAGAAACAAACAAAGCAACGCTACTTTCGTTTTTCCTTTATGAAGTATAGATGAGAGAAGAACAAAGAAGACCAACCTCTATCTTGCGCTAATCTCCTAGTCTGATTCCTCTCTCTCTTGATAGTCTTTCGCTACTTGTTCCCTTGCACGCCCAGCTCCACAAAGTACCTGTAAGATCACAATAGCATAGCACTATACAAGAACATGGATCTATAATCATAAACAATCTAGGATCAGATGTAAATTGACCATACAAATGCAGCAAACATAAATGACACAAGAGTATGGAGGAAAACTTGAATAGCTTTTATTGATAAAAAAGAAAGAGCCAAGGGGAGTTACAACCAGTTGTTCTGACCCAGCATCATCCTCTCAGCAAGGAAGCCCCTCTTCACCTCATACAAAGCTTAGATCGCCCAACAATCTGATGTTGTCTCAAGAAACCAACAACAATTCCTTACAATATGAAAAATTCCAGCCTCTGGATCTCTGGGATGAGGGATCCATATATAGATATCTGTAAGGGAGATGAGTCATCTTGTGATTTAATTAGTGTCTTCCCTCTGATATTTATTGCTTCCACTTGGAGATTGATGATCTCTTACTCATCCTTGGTCGAATTCAGAGAGGCAAGTGTCACAGGAGAAGTTTCTGGAAGTTTCCATGCCTCTCCACCTCGCGGAATGACACTGCCATTTGTCACTTCTCGCCCATCGCACCCCATAGAAGGGCTTTTTGAAATGCAATGCATCCACACAGTGTGTTTAGGTGAGATGCAACGAACTTTGCCTATGGAGCAGCTGAAATGATCCTGTTTTAACCAATTCTGAGCAGTTTTTCATGGAGAACTTCTGGGAGAAACTGTAATCAGTTGACCTTGCTCCTTTAGGGGTTAGAACAACACTTTTAGGGACTTAGGAGCCCTTGGTTTATGGACATTTTATGCTTGGGGTTGCAGTGCCCAAAAATGTCTATAACACCATTGGTCTCCCAGATAGGAAAGGCACCTTCTATTCTTTCCCCATTTCCTCTAACATTTCTGTTTTTAGCCATGGTCTCAGGAGGAATGGTTTCTTGCTCTTCTTCTGTAATAGGATATTCTTGTATCTCTGAAGGTTCACGTATAGGTTCTTCTGGATCACTGCCACCAAAGAAGAGAGAAGGGTGACTCAATGATGTGGTGGGGGTGTTGGGTAGGAATTTTCCTGAATTGTCTTTATTCCTACGAGGCATGAAAGGGAATCTTTTTTTTTATCTGATTTTTGTGTTTCTTTTTTTGCTTGTACCTGCAAAACTGAAATGGATTGAACAACAAATTGCAACTAACTGAAATGAATCTTGCTGAAATGGAAATTGCATAATTGAAATGAAAGCAGGAAATGTCTAATCTACGCTTGCTGAAATGAAATTGCAGAATTGAAATGAAAGCAGGAAATGTATAATCTACGCTTACTGAAATGAAATTGCAGAATTGAAATGAAAGCAGGAAATGTCTAATCTACTTTTGCAAAATTGAAATTGCAGAATTGAAATGAAACAACTACTCTACTTTTGCTAAAATAAACTACTTAGCAGAATGTTGTGGTAGAAAATAGAAGAAAAGCAGTAATCACAAAATACTCTGACGCTTCCTCGGAAACGGCGCCAAAAAGTGGTGAGCACTAGTATTGCAGAAATAATGCTCCAACTCCTGGGGCTTCCTACTTTACTTTTATCAACCCAATAGTTCGTAATAAACTTGGAAGCGACGGTGCTGTATGCACAAGTACTAGCTCTTACTGCATGCTGTCACTTGATCAGCTGGCACAAGTTTGCTAGGAGCTTAAGCCAAATTCTATGAGTTATCAGAAGAAGCTTTTACTGTGATGGAAGAAAGCTAACTCTACAGGGGCTATTCTACTTGCAGAAAGAGAAGGGAACTGAAATGAAACACAAACCCTAGCAAACCCTAAATTTGCAAGAAAAGAGATTGAAACTACTGAAATGGTAAATTGCATTTATTCAAGCTACTTCTACAGAGAAATGAGAGGAAATCATCTTTTTGTACTTTTGAGTATTTTTATGTGGAATTATTATGCTTGTGATTTGACTGGTTGTGATTATGCAGAGGTTCGGTGGCAAAGGAAGATGGAGTTGTCTTTTGTAGATGGAGAGGAAGGTGTGGAGAGGTCCTTAGAAGTCCCTAGTACCCTTCTGGAGACTTCCATTGCGATCAGACTTCGAAAAATCACTCACATGAACTTCTACAGGACGTTGTAGGGGACCTACAGGAGGATCTACAAGAGGAGGCCGAAAAGTGGTTTTTGGAGGTTTGAAAGTGGAAAAATGATGGGAAAATGGGAATGAAGGCTGGATGAAGGTGTTGAAGGGTCTAGGACTCTGTTATTGAAGATCAGGAATGAAGGAGATGGTTGGATTTGTTCAAAGGGAAAGAAAACAGCTTTATGGAAAAACACAGGAATTAGGGCAGATTAGCGAAATATGGCGAACGAGTGGGGAAATATTTGAAAGATGGACTATTACAGGCTGGGCTATGGAGGGATCATAGGCTGGAGTGTTCTGCAAGTGAGCTGCACACTTACTTCTCAAAACTGCCCCAAAGAAAAAACCGAAAAACAAAGTTTTGTCTATTTTAACCTAAAATTTGACCTAAAACCAGAAAAGTGTTGAACAGAAATTTATGCGAGAGAGCCATGGTAAATGAACAAGAAAGAATCTAAACATGTGAATCCAAATGAATATCAACTTCTCCAACTCAAAACATCACACTAGCAATTGCATGGAAGGCAAAAACTGTGTTTTTGGTGGCAGCAGTAGTGCCTTGACCTCAAATCATGGTCCCAAGGAGGGAGAAAGGAGATCAAGACCTACTGGTAGCCTTTTTGGATCTTCCTTTGTTACTACGGCAAAATACTTAAGCAACTTGAAGCAAGAACAACTATTTTAACCATCAAAAGCAACCTATTTTACCAAAGTAAGATTTAACCTAAACAACAGAAATCAACTTATGAATGCAAGCAAAAAGCATATAAATACACAAAGGAGATGCTGGGAAACTTGGGTTGGGCCCTAACCCAAGAGCTCCATCCCTCTAGGAAAGATCAGTGCTGGTTAAAAACTGGATTCATCTTCATTGATCAAAAAATAGTAGTTACATCACAAAATTGTCTTCAAAAAGAGCTCGAAAATGAGCTGAGTACAAGGCTGCACAAAGTGCGAAAATAGACTATGAAATGGCTAACCTACTGAGGCTTGAATCCTTCTTATTTATAAAAGTGGGTACTCCCAACAGTCCTCCTAAACTTAAGGAACTCGGCTGCCTAAATTGAAGATAACAACAGCTCTACTAGACTTTCTCGGCTACCCCTTTGGATCATCCTTGTGGGCCTTTGTACTCCGAGATGCTGATGGAGAACTCGAGGAAGGGGTCATTAATGAGGGAGACACCCCTCCTATAAGTCCTCAACCCTGTTTCCTTGAGTTTGGCTACCAATCTGCTTATAAATGCCCAGTCCTTGTCCAAAAATGTCCAAAAATCTGCAATAAACACTCATTAGACTATGTGGCAAAGTGACTATCCCCATTCACTCTTTTGACATAAATATATTCAAAAACATGCACAAAACTATTAAGAATTGTGGAATAAATGAAAATAATAGGCAGGAACACACGCCAGGGAGGATTTTCTTAATATCTTGCTAGCGAGGATGGAGCGCACGCGAAAAGGATTGGGTTAGGGTTTTTTCACGCAACATATGCAGTCCGTCGCGGCTAGGTTTCGACAGTCTTCCTCGATTAGGTTTCAACCGCCGCGGTCACAGTCCAGGATCATCACAGCTGCAGCATCTCCATCGGTTTCTCCACCAGTTGTTTTCGGTCGCCGACCAAGAGACAGTTATGGCTGACATGGAGCAAGAAGCGGTGGATTACTCGGCGGATCCCTCGCCGGACAAGTCTATTTTTGGAAAACCTAGCTTCGCCTCTTGCCCTCGGTTCGCTTCGTCTACATCATCAACTGCTCCAGCGCTCCCACAGCATACGTCCTCCATCTCGCCTGAAGCTTATCAAGCCATTCCAACCTCTGCAGGCACTTACCCTATCGAATCTCCGCCATTTGAGGTCCCCCCACTCTCGTCGGGCTCCCTGCATTTCTTGGCTACCCATACACCTCCCTCGCCCTCCTTTGATCCGCAGGCCCCTCCCCTTCTATCTGTGCCTACTCCCCCGCCGTCGGTTCCCCCTGCATCACATCCCTCTGATCCGGGAGTCCGTCACTCCGGATGCTTTGAGACACCTGTTGTCGTTATACGCCCTGCAAAACCCCCATCCCTGGAAGGCATTACAAATCCCCTGGTAGATCATCCATCAGCTCCCTGCACCGGTAAAAAGAAGGCAAAGTGTGTTAGGGCTACAGCTAGGGACATCGCCATCAAATTCGACGAATCGAGGCCTCTCGGTGATTACATGGATATTGCGAACACTGTGTTGGTAGGGCACGTCAGGGGAAGGACATATTCGGTGCAGAGGCTCAAGGAATGGGTACAGGAGATCTGGGGCGGAGTCCTTTTCGATCTACCTGTGGTCCATGTCCTCCCCAGAGGATGGTTCTCCCTTAAATTCTCCAAGGAAAGTCAAACTAATCTAGTTTTGGGCCGATACTGGCATATTGAAATGGCCCCGGTCCTCCTAAAGCGTTGGAATCCCCTCTTTGACCCTGAACGAGAACAGCTCGGAGCCGGATCAATCTGGGTTCGCCTACCAGGACTACCATTACGATTCTGGGCAGAAGAAGTCTTCATTAGGATTGGAAATGCCCTGGGGACATATCTGGACTACGATCGCACATATGTGGAATCTAGGAACCGAACACTAGCGCGGATTCTGGTCCACCTGGACACCCGTGAAGGACTTGAGGAACAGATCATGCTTCAGTGGGGGAGGTGTATCAGAGTGCAATTGCTGGACTACGAAGGAGTTCCCTTCCGATGCAGATGATGCCACAAAGTGGGGCACCTTGCGAAGGACTGCCCACTCAACAAGAAAGCAGAAGATACTCCGAGAGGCACCCCAGCTTCCACCAGAACGGCATCCCCCATCACTTCTCGCCCTCCCTCTGCGGGCCCGCCCCCTCCGGCTACATCTCCCGCGGTCGATCCAGGACTTCGGCGACTCTCGCCACCAAAGACCAGGGCTCGCTCGGCGGCTGAAGCGGGTACGAATTCGGGTTCTCTTAACCCTTCTTTGCTTTCTTCGTTTGATGTTAATCATGATATTGGACCCACCTCACAACCCTCCATGATTCACTGCACATTCACATCATCCCCACTTATCTGCAACACTGAACCCATCATATCCACATCCTCCCCCATGGCTTGTTCCTCCCTGCTCCCCCTGGGGTCCTCCCCACCTCATTCATATTTTCTCCGGTCAAGGAACCCTGCCAAAGAGCCATCAGACAGTCATTCTGGATTGGGCATTGTTATACCTGAGGGGGTTTCTTTGAATACCAGAGGGAGAAAGTCCCATCTCTCAAAGGCCATTAAACAAGCTGGGGCAGAGGTGGTCTCTGGCCGGCAATCGACCATTGACGGGGTCCTTAGAGCAGGACACACCCCGAGAGGTGTTCCCCCATGAAGTGTCTATCCTTTAACTGCAGAGGACTGGCTAGTTCCTCCAAGAAACTAGCCATGAAGCAGCTCATTGAATCTGAACCTATCGACATTATCATGCTCCAAGAGACACTCTGCTCAGCAGATCAAATAACTCGAGCCTTGCAAGCCTCGGCCCCTGCCTGGAGCTTCTATGCCATCGATGTTGTGGGACGATCTGGAGGTCTAGCCATTGGTATCAACCCTCGCTCCATTAAGATGGACTCGACCTGGGGGGGTGCGGGGTTCATTGGGTTGGACATTTTCTCTGCTGAACTCGGCATGAATCTCAGAGTTGTCAATGTATATGCTCCCTGCTCCCAGAGAGAATCGTTCTGGCAGCACCTACTACATCTCTCTATGATGAATGAAGACCGGGTTATTATTGGAGGAGACCTAAATTTCTCTCTGGGTTTCAGGGAGTCATGGGGCTCGGAAGCACAATTCGACCCCATTACTGATTATATGACCAATCTACTTGAGCAAACAAATTTTTTGGATATACCTATGCAGCGACTTCTTCCTACATGGAGGAATCGACGGGTAGGGGATGCTGCTCTTGCTCGCAGACTAGACAGATTTCTTATGAAGGGGACTCTCCAACAGCGCTTACATCTCTTCAGACAATGGGTTGGTTCGGGGGGATTATCGGATCACAATCCTATATACCTGGAGATTCAGGGACCTTTCAAGAAACCTAAGGCACCCTTCAAATTTAATCACACCTGGCTGAAGGATCCAGCATATGTCAAGATGATATCGGATTACTGGATCTCTCACCCTATCAATGACACAGAAACTCTCGCCAAAGGTTTCTGC
Source organism: Pinus tabuliformis (assembly GCA_031772625.1). Taxonomy (NCBI): domain Eukaryota; kingdom Viridiplantae; phylum Streptophyta; class Pinopsida; order Pinales; family Pinaceae; genus Pinus; species Pinus tabuliformis. The sequence goes on along the minus strand of CM062806.1, from coordinate 206,905,014 downwards.
AGGAATCTCTCTGAAATAAAGCATATATCAATTAAGTGGGCAAAGGAGAAACTGGATCATGATTCGGCACAGCTCACCCAAATTGAAGCTGACTTAAGCTCTCTCACCGACAATAGAGGATTGGGTTTCATTACAGCTGCAGACAAATGCAGGCTAATTGACTTAGAGAATCAAAAAGCAAAGATCCTCAAAGAGAGAGAGGAATCCATTAGATTAAGAAGTCGGGCTATATGGATCCAAGCTGGGGATGACAACACGAAGTTCTTTCATAACTTTGCAAAGTGCAGGAAAGTATCAAATACTATCTGGAAGCTCCCCTCCCTGGATGGCGATTTCCCAGATAATTTTAATAAGCTCGCTCACCTGGGCACCACCCATTTCAGGAATCTTTACAAGAGCCCCTAGGAAGCTAACCTACTTGATATCATTAATGTGGCAAACCACTTCCCGAGATTCGTGGAGGAAGAAGATGTAGAGGCTCTAAATAACCCGGTCTCGGTAGAGGAACTGGAAGGAGTGCTGAAATGGTTCAAAAAAGACAAAAGCCCTGGCCCGGATGGATGGACCATTGAATTTTACTTAGCCTTCTTTGATGTTCTGGGACAGGACCTGCTGAGGGTGGTCGAGGAGAGTAGGACTACGGGTTCTATATATCATGCCATCAATTCTACTTTTATTGCTCTCATCCCAAAATCTGATTCCTCGGCATCCTTTGATGACTACAGGCCCATCTCCTTGTGTAACTGCCTCTATAAAATCATATCTAAGACCATTGCAAACCGTCTTAGACCCATCCTCTCCCGATCCATTGCCCCGCAGCAATTTGCTTTCCTTGAATCTAGGCAGATTCACGAGGCCATCGAACTCGCCCAAGAAGCATTGCACTCCATCTGGTCGAAGAATCTGAAAGCCATCCTCCTCAAAATTGACCTCTCAAAAGCCTTCGATCGAGTCAACTGGCTCTATATAAAAATGATCCTCATCCACCTGGGCTTCCCTCACGCTTTCATCACTTGGATCATGGCCTGTATAACCTCCCCTTCCTTCAGTATCCTCATCAATGGCTCGGCCTCTCCTTTTTTCCACTCTGAAAGGGGCTTGAGACAGGGGTGCCCCCTATCTCCCCTTCTCTTCCTCTTGGTCATGGAAGGTCTCAGCCGCCTCATGGACTCTGCAAAGCGGGCTAGAGATGTTGGGGGCCTTCGCATATCCGACCTATGCTATCTTACACACCTACTCTTTGTGGACGATGTTCTTATTCTACTTGATGGCAGTGTACGAGACTCTCAGACCTTCTCAAAGATCCTGCAACTATTTTCTGCAGCTACAGGTATGCTGCCAAATCAGTTGAAATCTACCATCACTTGTGCACGAACTTCTGTACAGGAGTCCCGAACAGCCCTTCAGGCTTTCCCCTACTCTGTCCACCCTCTGGATAGAGGTCTCAAATACCTAGGGTTCAATCTGAAGCCTACTTGCCAAAGGATAGCTGATTGGGTCTAGTTGGTTGCCAAACTGGAAAAAAGACTTACTGGCTGGAGCTACAGATATCTCTCTAGGGCTGGCAGATTGGTGCTCATTAAATCTGTGTTAGAGGCTACCCCGGTCTTCTGGATGGCACTAGCATGGATACCGAGAAATATACTTGGGCGACTTCAGCAGCTGTGCAATCGATACCTCTGGAATGGGAGTCAGGACAAGAGAATCTTTGCATGGATCAGCTGGAAGAAAATTTCTCTGCCCAAAAAATGGGGAGGATGGGGCCTCAAAGACCTTCCTGATTTCGCCATGGCACTGGCTGCCAAGATGGGATGGACCTTACTAACCAGCCAAAGCCTATGGACACAGGTATCCTATCACAAATATATATGGCCCTAGAACATTCTGGATTGGGCCCGACTACCAACTTGGTCATCTAAGGGATGTTCATCAGTCTGGAAGGCTTTGGTACATGCCCTTCCCCTCATACGAGACAATCTTGCTTGGCGAATCAATGATGGCTTGACGGGCAGGATTGGCTTGGATCCATGGATCAACAGTGGGGGCAGACACATCCTCAATCGGGATCTTATTACACATCTACAGTCCCGCGACATCAGGCATTTCGCACAAATCGCCGATCAGCAGCGCACTGACATTTTCTCCCAAGCATGGAAATCGGCCCAGCAACTGGATCTCCCACTTCATTGGCATCAGGAATGGCATCACTTTACTGCGGCATTATCGGAATCCCACATTCGCATTAAACAAGGTCCGGACGAACTTGTTTGGTGCATTGCGGATCATGGTATATATGCTCCAAAGTATGGGTACAAAGCACTCATATCCCATAGAATACCGGATCTGATTCATCCGTGGTGGCATACCATTTGGAAGCTTAAGGCTCCACCTCGCTCCAGACTTTTTTTCTGGTGTGCCCTTAAAGGTATTGTCCCCACAGGTGACTATCTTACTCGCAGATCCATCTACGGACCATCCTGGTGCACTTTCTGTAAGGCCGCATCAGAAAACTCGGATCATATATTTCTTCTCTGCCCTGCTATCCACACCCTTTGGACCAACATCCGCAATCAATTGGGCATTGCTGGGAACTGGACTGGGAATGATCTATCGGACGCATGGGACGCTTGGACACACAGTCATCCGGGCTCAAAACTTCTAAATCTCCCCCTCGTGGCTACATGGTATACCTGGCTTGCGCGGAATCGAGCTGTCTTCGAGGATCGAACGGTATCTTGGAGCCGGGTTGAAGCCACCATCATCACTGCCTATCATGAGCTACCCGATCCGCCTCCATCTCGGCCCAGAACCATACAACCCATGCCCAATATTGACAGAGCAACCCCGTGGGCCTTCTTCGACGGGGCAGCAAACCAAACGGGGTGTGGAGGGGGCTTTGTTCTGCATATTAACGAACATCACCGATACCTTGCAAAAATGGGATTCGGAAATGGATCAAATAATTATGCCGAGCTTTCTGCCATCCGAAATCTATTACACTTTACTTTATCGCATCAACTCACAAATATCAATATTTTTGGGGATTCAATGGTGGTCGTTAACTGGATCAATAATGTCACTACATGTCATACACACACACTCAGCAATATATTACATGATGCTCTCACTCTCAAAGCAGCATTTAATCATTTCTCTTGTTTACACATTTAAAGAGAACATAACAGCGAGGCTGACAAATTATCCAAAGAGGCCTCGACACTTCCCAGAGGCGAATGGCTAATTGTGGAGCAGAATGGAACCGAAGAGCACCGTTTTTACCACAGGCCATTCATAGATCAGAGAGAACAGAGGGACAACAGTCCCGATAGCTGACAGTAATGGAGACTATTTTGACATGATGAAACTGTTTTGAACTATGGCTATTTTGTATACAAAAAGGATCTTTCTGTGATAGCGATTAGGCTTGAACAGCCAGACATATGTATGTACCCAGCACAAATTTGTAACTACTTTCTGATACAACACCTTGAGAGGTGAATTTTGTATGAACAACACAGTAATGCCAAGGCATCTACTATATGTAATTTTCTAATTTTAATGAAAATTACTGATTTTTCCAGTGGAAAAAAGAAAATAATAGGCAGAATGAGCCCATATAGTTACCCATTTCTAGGGCTCATCAGCCATCGGCATCAATGACAATTTTATGGTCTCCGCTATGAAACATTATTCTTGAATGTTCCACTTTCCCACCATCCATTCTAGCAATTCTAATTGGGTCTTCATGCCCAGAATGGTGAAAAACTTGTACAAGCCATAATTTCTCAAGGAATGTATGGTTGTTGGATGGTTTAGAGCAGTTATGTCTTGCTCTCTGTGCTCACATTCTCTCCATTCCATATTTGTGGTTCAAAACCTTGCAAATAAACATAAAATATAATTAGAAGTAATCATGGGGAAATTAGCGAAAAAAAAAAAAAATTGAGTGTTTTCCATTTCATTTTTTATGCCCTCGGCAGTATGCGCAGATGACTATTATGAATAGTTCATATGTACGTAGTTTCTTCCTTAGAAATTGCGCACATAACATTAAAAAACTAGTCGATGTGTGTAGGCCCAATATAGGCGAACAATGACACATCGAGGGTGAATTTTTTTTTCGAAAACCCTCCTTGTTGGGTCAATTTACTATGCAAATTAACACAAGTATTTAATTATCAATCCGGATTTGTAGAACTTAGAAGCATGTCCAAAGTCTATGGATTCCAATGGTAGTCAATGTTAGAAGATGAATTATCGAAAAGAGATCCGGAAGATAATCTAAGCAATAATGAAACTCGTAGAAACCTCAAAGACAAGATGTAATAAGCAGTTGAAGTGGCTCCTAACTTAGGAGAACCAGATTGACCTTCTCCACAATACTACTTCATGAACATAAATTAAAATCACTAATGATCAACAACTCATGATGCATAAAATAATAAAGGAAGACCCTCCTAACTAAGGAGATCCATGTTGTCCTTCTTTATAAGTTTATTCATCATTAACGTCGTTGTATGAAAACTGGAAATTCAGAAAATAACTTAAGGAAGTTGAATTATAGTTACTACTCGTGATCAAATAGAAGGAGAGCTTAACTTAAGCACTAATTTGACCCTTCATATGCATATTAGAATTTAAACTAAGATTCATCAGCAATCATCACACATCTAAATACATTTGAAACAAGAACTAATTTATGAAAACTATGAAAATTTAACCAAGAAGTGCACTTAGCTTGGTGTGGGGGCCCTCCACCCTTGCCTTGCACACTTGAAGAAATCTCAGCTACAGAAACTTCAGTAAATCAACCAAGCATGAACAACAAATTGAAATGAAATAGGTTCTTCAAAGAGTCTCCAAATCAGATTACATAAATTCTACATCCTTAAGCCTTCAATAGTCTTTGCTTAAATAGAGAAATAATAAACAAACTTGACTAAAAAGTCTCTAACAACCTTATCTATCCTAATCCCATCTATCCTGGTCAAATCCACCCATTCTGTTACACAAAATTTTGAAAAATCCAAAAAATCACTAATTTTGGCCTATTTCTTAGGGATTTCCTGAATGACTGGTCTTGTTTGACAAACTTTGACCGAACCAATAGGAATTCATTCAATCTTAGTTCCCAAGCTTTCTAGAAATGTGCTCAGCTCGTGCCCAGATGTCCTGCAAGTATGATTTCAATGGAGCCATTACGAAAATTTCTGATCCTGTCCAAAAATGCACTTAAAATCCATTTTTTGTAAAAACATCTAAAAATTGCAAAACTTAATTTATATACTTGGATATGCATAAATTGGTCAAAATAGGGTGTATATGGATGATAAATGGATGGATAACACAGAAATTAGGTGTATTTTAATAAGCAAAAATTGATCAAAAATGAGGGCCAACACTCCCCAAAAAACCAAAATATATGGTGAAGTGCTAAATAAAAGGCTTGAAAATGAAGAGCTTTGAGAGATAATCTACCTAGAGAGGATGGCTCACAGTTTCCCCCAATGGTTTACTTGGAATCAACTTCTGAAGTTTCTGGTGAAAATGACCTTTATCACTCTCAAAAGGTTAAAAACACAAATGGTAAAAACTTTTTTATTTTTTGGGTTTTTTATAAGATTTTAAGGCCCATTTAAATATTTTTTTTCCTATTAACTTTTAAAATCCAATTTTATAATGTTTTTCACTTTATTTTTTATCAGAGATAATTATTTCGAGTTTAAGTGTGCAGGTCGCAATTTATTAATGGAAAATTAATCATTTTGGTATTGAGTACATTTTATCACTTTTTCGAACTCATTAAAACTTATGAAAAAATCAAAATGTTGGAGTTCTCTTTACGCCCTTTTCAAACTCCTTAAACACAAAAAGATCGTCGAGTACTTGATTGTTAAAACTCGTAAAAGTAAATGAACAATTGTCTATTCAGTATAAGTTTACCCCTTTTACGAAATGAAACAGGTTAATCATGGTCAATAGAGTTCTCTCTTGCATTATTTTACCCTTTTTTGGGCTTGATGGACTCGACTTATGAAAAAAGGACACTGTGGATTTTACTTATGTTTTTTCTCTTGACTACCTAAAACTGAAAAACATTGAGCTTTACTTTCCCTGGCCTCATTAAAATTTTATGATGAAAGAGTTGAACAAGTTTTCCTTTCGTGTCTTTTCAAACTCTGTAAACATGAAAACAACATTAAGTTACCCCTTTACTGGACTCGTAAAATCTAAACAGTACAGGACTCATTAAGCATGACGAGACCACACCAATCCTTCTTAGGTTTCGTTAAAAGTACTTCAAAGGACTCATATGAAGGATGAGCTTACAAGACAAGCATATGTTATCCTCCTCAAGCTTGTAAAAAATAAAGAGGTACTTTCCAATAATGGTGGGGGAAAAGTGAGAAATAACATTTGTTTTCGTTTTATAAAAGGCAGTATGTCACTCTTGAACATGACACTCCATCACTTTTGTGTCTGGGATGGGAAATCCTTTTGCCTCTCAGTTGATCATACCTCTTTGAAAGTCTTTGGCTGGTTTGGGTTTTATTTTTTATTGAAATGTTGCCATGTCATCATGTTGTGTCTCTAATATGTTCAAGAGAAGTTCAATCTCAGTCAAATTAATTTGCCAGTCATAGCCTTCAGTTGCATCGACCATCCCTAAGTCAATCCTGGATTACTCCAAACTATTGTTCTTCAAAACTTGACATGAGTTTTGTGTCATAGGCCCTCCTGGAACGGATCGCTTCCTATCGACTTCAACTCACTATCTAGGAATTTGATCTATAAACCTTTAGTACCTTGGATCTTGCATGCCTTAATGGCAGGTTTCTCGCCTTTAACAATAGGTTCTCATCATTGAACTTCGACCGATTCTATGAGTCTTCGACATCAATTCACACTTCATAGATTGTACTAGATGTACCTTGAGATCCATTGTCATTATTGGTGGTTTCTCTTGCCCTTGTTAACGATTCACATCTTTGACCATTAATCAAGTGGTTTATGTAGTTAACCAACTTAGTCAAGCAATGATTAAGCCAACCAAACTGTATTGGAAGGCGACAAAACATGTGTTGAGATACCTTAGAGGCACTACTCAGTTGGACTTTGGTACAGACGGACAGAGGCAGTGAAGCTGCAAGGCTTCACAAATGCAGATTGGGCAAGGAGTCCATTGGAAGAGAACATCAGGAGGAATTTTTAGTGTTGCGTCAACAATAGCTTCTTGGTACAGCATGAAGCAAATATCAGTTGCACTCGGCTCAACAAAAGTAGAGTACATGACTACCAGTCAAGTATCTTATGAAGCTATCTGGATGAGAAAGATTATTTTTTGGATATTTGGTCAGATGATGGATCCTACTGTGATTTATCGTGATAATCAGAGTTGTATCAAACTCTCTTAGAATCCAGTTTTTCACGATCAATCCAAGCACATTGATATCTGGTACCACCATCTATGAGATTGTGTGCAGAGGCGGATCATGTTGTTGGAATACATTCCTATAGAGCAACAGGATGCATATATTTTGACAAAGGCCTTGTCAAGAGGAAAAATCGAGTTCCATAGAGGCAAGATTAGGGTATCTGATAATCCCTTTCTTGCTGAGAGGGAGTGTTGAATATGCAGCAGGAAATTCCTAATTCAATTTTCCCTTGAATTAAATTAGGAGAAAATCAAAATTCCACATCTAGTTAATTCGAGTTGTGGGTCTAGCTTGAGTTGTGTACAGTGATTCCTAAATTTTAGGAGCCTAGGTTGAGTTAATTTGAATTGTAACAATTTAATTCAGTTAAACTAGTTCCAACTATTGGAGGAACTAGTGGTAGGTCTAGCAGTGGAGTGAAACTTTAGTGTTTAACTAGTTAATTGATCAATCAACCTAAATTAACTCATGCATGCATGAAATTCTAGTTACCCAGTTGAGTTTGAAGTTCAAGGGAAGTGTACTATCAGTTGTAGACTTTTCCAAATTGTATAGGTGGTGCATGCAATCAAAGAAGGGCCTAATAGGATTACACAATTCTCAAAGAGAAATTTCCCTAATTAATAGGGGGTTAATTCCTCATCAAACAACACAAGGAAATAGGAGCTTGGAGGCTAGGAAAATTGGCTAACTATTGGCCAAAGTCAGTGAGTTAGAGAGAAGATAGAAGATACTTGTGCAAATTGTGTGCAAGCTTGAGAAAGCATACTGTATTAATCCAGATTCTTTGATTAATGCAATACAGATAGGAAGGGGTTTTGAGCAGTTGCTTTCCCCTAGATAAATCTTTGTGTATGTGTGTTAAATCATTATGCATTTTTTTTATATGTGTTCTTGATCATGAATTCACTTCCACATATGAGTAGAGTAGATTTGAGTCTTATGTTTTAGTACACTACATAAGAAATTTTGAATCTAGAATTAATTTCTACACACCACGTAAGTGCGGGTGGGCCTTGGTTCTATAATCACAATCAAGAAATCAAAAACAAACCCATTAAACAAATATTTTCATAGGCATCATGCTTGCGCTTGACCTATCAAACATGACAACTTTTTAGTGTCACATTATGCACCTTCACCTCCATAAGCATATAGTGATGTATGCAAATAAAAAAGGAGGAAATACAAATGTTATGCATTGAAAAACCATAAATTGTGAGTTAAAAAGGCCATCAAATGTTGGAAGACAAAATTGGGAAGGATTCAACAACCCTTAGTTAATCACAACTAGACTTAGTAAAAGTAGCTTCACCTACCAGTTTTTTCCATATCAAAGACAACTTGTGAACAGATTTGAAGAATTTAGAAGTGAATATTTCAATTTTCTCCCTCTTTTTTTTCTAAGTAAGGTTAATCTATTGATATAATACAAAAAGTAGTTACAGAGTTTCCTGGCCACAAAGGGACTCAGCCTTAATCAGCATGCAACCATAAAAATTTTCTGAGACTGCCCCAACAAAGGGGAAACTAATCCAAAAGAAAAAAAGTCCAAAATACAACCAGATTTAACCCACAGTTTTCCTGATGAGACCAACCAATCAAAAATAACAGCAAAAACCACCCAGAAAACAACAGTTTGTCCTGAATGGACTAACCAACCAGCAGATTACCTTGAGGACACATAAACAAGATAGAACTAGACCAAGAACTAAAAGAAATGCCACCTGGCATATGTGACACGCGTCGCAAGGTCATTCGGAGCAGGTTCCTCCACAATTGGACACGCCCAGTCATTCGGGTTGTCCGCCTCGCCAAGTCCCGCTGCCTGATGTCCTCCCTCCATGCTTTCGGCCTCAACTGGCGGGCTCGACGTGTCCTCCAGATGGCTTTCCATGACCCTCGTGTCACTTTGAACACCCAATTCATCATGCGAGCTGCCAGCAATGGCTTTTCCATGCCTTATGTTCCGACCTCCATTACCTTCCTGCTCGTCATTGTTGCCCCTGTTCTGGCTTGGGCCAGCTCTGTGCGTCTCCTCCATGGAAATGGTCATGGGAATGTGCTGCTCAGTCTCTTCAGTAATGGAGATGGAGACGGTGGCAACAATCACCGTCCAATTCAAAGAGCTACGGAACCAAAACTACGTCATGTGAGGAACCTGATGCGGAGGTAGAGGAAAGGTTGTAGTGCGTACCGCCGCTTCTTCGCGTCTTGAGCAGTGGAGGCAGGCTCTGCCTCTGCCACTTCTGGTATTCGGATACTGACCTGCAAGACTATACTAGCGGGGATTTTCAGTAGAGGAGGCAGGGGAAGCTGAATTATGGTTATGCAAATCAGGGGAGCGAGAGCTTCCACCTCGCGTACCACCGTGTCGGCTACGGATACGGTGGCAGACCATGGTGGAAATAGGAGCAGTTAAAGAGTCAAGGGGGCGGAATAAGAATTGACAGAAGAAATTTGCGCAGAGGTTACAGAGTGCTAGGGGACAAGAGCCGAATTGCAGAGGTTTGTATGGGAGTGGTGGAAGCCATTACCCGAGTCAAAACAACACACAATCCAGCATTTGCGTCCAATGCTGGTTTGCTCAGTTGGCTCTCCCGCCTGCGGAGGGCAAGCACAGTGAAATATGGGCAGAATGACTGGAATGTTCTTCGGCTCCATGGTTATGCAAGTAATGGCCTCGCCTCGACTGGAGCAGGCATTAAATGCCGCCTGCGAGGTGCCATGAATATCATTCAAGTTGATCTTGGGATGGTTGCAGAGGGCCATGTGGCTGCCCCACCCGCCATCGCCCCATCTCATCATCATAAGCGCCTTAATTAACACCCACATCCGGGGAAATTTTCTCCCTCTTAATCATCTCTCAAATTTTAGTTTCTTTATGTTTTTCAATGCCTTTTGAAAAATTGATGTAATATTTTCTCTTCTACAGGTCAATATATGTAGTAAATGCATTTCACAAGGACACATTTAAGAAGCATTAATCAACATTTTTTTATAATTTGAAGCTCACAGACAAGCTGTAATGATGTAGATATATGCATAATTCCCATGTTGTGCTCATATTAGAGAGGAAATTTCAAATTACAAAATATTTATTTATTTATTTTAAATCAAAATAAGAAATTTGTATTAGGTAAAAAATTATGACTCGAACACACAACTAAAGTACATTGAATTGAATATTATAGTTTAAAATATTTTAATGATTTTAAAAAGAGGAGGGCAAAAAAACCATCGTCCTCCCAACAAAAGAAGAAGGGGGAGAGATCCAATACAAGAACTTATAAGAATTAGGGCTACTGTTTCTTGAGAACATGAGTAAATTCTTAGAAATTACTTGCACATTATGGTACAAAAATAAAGCATTTATAAGACTTAATCAAAACTGAGCCCCCACTAGAACCACTAGAGGATGAATAATGATGGGCAACATATTTTAGCGATTTATTGCTTCGATTCTTTAATGGAGGAGATGATCATTGCTTGCTTTTTTAGAACATCTAAATATGAAGGAGAAGAAGATGAGAGATTGACCTCCTTCTCTTCCTTCAAACTAGCCTCTTATTTCTTCTTATCCAAAGGAGGGCTTTTGCCAATATCCTTAGAAGTAGTTTCTTCCTTAGCGGGGAAGCTAATGTTCTCTAATGACACTTGATCTAGATATGGTTGATCTTCTTCAACTATGATTTTTTACCTTGAGGACTTCAAAGCTTCATATTTATTATTGGAGGGGATGTTGATGAGATTTAGGTCTATTTTAATGAGACCTCTTAATTAGATGATTATTATGCTTATTTGAATATGGTTTGAATGCCCCTTTCTCCTCATTAGTTTGAAAGGTGGTGGAGGGATAGAAGGAAACTAAGATGCTAGAATTTTTGGATAAATTTTTGTAAAATTCCCACACTCACGAAAAAAATTGCATTTAAAAAGGAGCTTGCTCATAATCCATAGCTTGAATATGGGTCAACCCTCCAAGTAAAGTTGAATCACCTCAAGGATTCCTTTTGCAAAATCTATTTCAACAAAAAGTCTAGCATATGAGAGTTTATTGTCCTTTCCCTGTGAAGTAGTAATGTAGTGGCCCAATTTGTTGCTTTTGGCTTTGAAAAGATTACTATCGAAGCATAGAAGGGAAAGATATCTCAATCTAATCCAAATAGTTGTAGAAGATATTTCCATGGTAGGATTAAAATCTAGAGCCTAGTGGGTGAGAAACATTCCCTCGGAGCCCGTGAAATAGGGCCAAGATCTGTAGATCAGATCCTTAGATCCTTGTCCTCCTTGCTTTAAAAGAAAAACATTAATAACAACAATATAAAGTACTAATGGACTCGATTATTAGAGATCCATTCTAAAACATAGTTATAATTGGCCCAAAGTCTAGTGAACCCACCAATCAACCCGCTTTCCATAAGTGTATTAAAATTCTTCTTCCAAGAGGCAATAAACCCCAACTCAAGAGAAGGAATCGTATGCACCCATTTTGCAAATCTACCACAAGGCAGGGAGCCACAAGCATCCACACCAGGGTTCGATAGGCCACCCATTGTACCAACAATTTACTCAACAACTTGCTTGTTTTAATTAGGAACAATGCAAAAATCACCACCAGATCTCTAGAATTGGCACAAACCAAATCAACTAAGTGAGTTGGGAAAGTAAAAATTGAAATTCCAAATTTGCAGCAACATTGAAACAACCACAAACTACTTTGATAAAATATTGTGTAATATTGTAGAGTCTCAAGAAGAAGCAATGACAACTAGAAGACCCTAGCCACATGTAACCTTTGCCTCATCGACTCTCATTCCATTTTTAATAACTATAATTACAAATATTTTTTATTAAATATTTTTTTTACTAATTTACAAGTTAATTTAATACATGATGTAAGTTAATTTAATATATTAATTAAATTTAAATTATATAATTTACTAATTTGTCTATGTATTTTTAAATATAAGTTATTTGTGTGTTTTATTTAAAGTTGATATAAGTTTTTTTTTTTTTTGAATTTACTCTGAGAATATGTATAAATTAATTTAATGCATTTTTTTAAGGCAGGTTATATATATATTATATAAGACAGAGGAACCATGCTAGAAATGTTTGTTTCCAGGAACAAAAAAATTACATATATATATATATCTATATATAAGACAGAGGAACCATGTGGAAATTGCTTCCCTGTGAAAGGGAAACCAAAAAATCTACCCAATCGCTTTGAGCCATAGATTTGAAAATAGCACAAAAAACTAAAATAATCACGAGGAAAGAAGTGCAAGGACCATCTTCCCATGATAGGGAAACCAGATGGTCTCTTGGTGAGTTCAAGTGCATAACATTGACTTTAAAACAACAAAACTAAAATGAATCTAGCAGAAACTAAACAGTTTGGAGCAACAAAATAACATGAGAATGAAAACCACAAAGAGTAATAAGTTTGGAGATTCATCATTCCTGGTGGGACTGGACTTTGTCCTGGTCATATTTGGACTGTGTTGAATGAGTTGGATCCATCGAGACCTTATTGCGTTCCTCTTTCTCCCTTCTAGCTTTTTTTTGTTGCTCTAAGTATATGAATTGGTCGGTCATATCCCTTTGGTAGCTAAGGAGGATGCTCCCACTCAATGTATGCACCATAAAATTCCTCCTATCTCTTGGAGGGTTCCAGTCAGTTGTGGTTGGCTACCACCTTTTGCTTCTTTACTTGCAATTATGATTCCCCCAAATGAGATGGTCCTAGAACCTAATGGGAGGAGCCCGTTGCTTCAGAGCTTTCATGAGAATTGGAAGACTCTGGAGGACGAAGAGGAGGAGGAAAGGGGATCCTCATTCCCCTGGCTAGGTTCTTGAGAGTTGTGCATGTATGAACAAGAAAGGAAATGGCCTCTGCCATTTTTCTCTCAGAGTGTTCTTTGGTTTCTTTTTGCTCCCCTAGGTTACATGGTGAGCAAATTCCTGACCATGCATAGAGTGTTAATGATGTTTCATCTCTCCTCTACCTGCATGGTAGCCATGAGTTGGTGAGTGTGCACTGGAATGTCCTCATCAAATTGCTCCTCACTTGAGCATGCCAAGGGGGGACAGAGGTTGATGTCCTCATCCCCTGCTGCCCCTTTTGGCTTGGTCTCTTTCTCTCACCATGGCAATCAAAATGTTGCAGTTCCCTATGGTTCGTTGAAGTCGTTTGTGTTCCATAGTAGCTCCATACCACCAGCAACCGAACTGTCTCAGCATTGTGAGTCTGCAAGAAGGAATGTTTGGCTCGATGGTGTCCAAATCCATATCATGTGTAGGATGTAAATGCTCAATCCTTGATTGCGTGCTCATGGTCTGGCTACATTGATTGTGCCTTGAGGTGAGGTCAGGGAATGGCCACCATCTTACCATTCCCCTTAAGTTATCATGCAACACATTCATGTGACAACTATTGTCTTGAGAACTCTACAGGTAGCCAGATCCCGAATAATTTAATGCATATTAAATAATATATAAAAGTAATTTAATACATATTAATTAAGATATGATTTAATAAAATTAATTTAATGAAGTTTAAATTCTATAGAGATGTAGTAACTATAGCATTATTTTTAACAAAACAATAATATATTTTATTAATAAAATTTATCTAACTTTTATTTTATTGATTTGATGTAACATATATTTAAATTTCTAATTTAATTTTTTATTATTATTATTATTTTAAAGTTATCAGCTTCCATTAGAGTATATACTTGTCATACAAAAATAACAATCTTATTGTCAATGGCTACCACATGATAAACCAAACCAACAATAATGAAGATAGTTTAAAGTTCTCTTATCTGAAAAAATATACCAATTCAAAACAACAACAAAAACTACCATTGGGCCATGATAGATGTCCGGCAGAGTTCTAATGGATGTTACAAAATACCAGTTAGTTGTTGCAGATAGACCACAACTTAAAAAAAAAAAAGTAAAAGGAAATTTACAAGACATACAAAAAATAAGTCAAATAAACCTGGGCAATCATCATTCCTTAAAGAAGTAGTAAGGGCAGGGTCCTATGTGCTTGGCCCTGTTAGGGATTTCCTCCCACACCAAAGATGTATCTCGATATGTCCTAACCGATTTTTCAATCTGATGAGGCAAGTGTGCAAGTGCTTTTGTACTTGTTGGGTATTGTTGAGATGAACAATGATTTCATTATGGTCCTCTTGCATTTCCTTAATGACATGACCTAACATTGTTTTCATCTTTCAATGCATAGTGATGGAATGGAAGTATTGGTTCCTACGACCCTTAGTATGTCTAGGATCCAAGAACCAATTAGAAAATTCATCTTGCACCTTTGAGTATGAATGGGTATTCCATTCATGAATTACCTAAGCTTCAAGAAGGTGAATTTTGTCCTAAATTTTTAGGGAGGTGGTTTAATGGTAAATTTTCGCTGCATGTTGTGCTTGAGATTGAGCTCGAGGCATGTCGATAAAACCTTTTATACTAGAAATGTGCCTTAGGCAAATGTGTTATTGCGGCATGGGACCATGGAAATGCAAATTCCTAGTTAGATGAAACCTGAGAGATAAGGGGAGGGTAGGGGGCTGAATACCAAAGGGGGGGTCTGCATAAGGCATGCAAGAAGAAGAGCATCAAGAGCAGGGAGGTCAAGTGTATCCGAAGCCGAGGAAATTGCAGGAATAAGGAGAGAATGATGTATGGCAATAGAGGGTCCTCCTTGACCTATAGAAGAGCCAAGTAGTCTCCCCACAAACAACAATAGATGAAAATCATTGCCTAGGTGAATGAGACCAATTTCTTGAAGCAAAAAACTAGAACCATAACATTGTAATTGAAATATAAAATTTAAGAAATTTACCAACAACCCTAGTGTAGATGTGTTCCAAAAGACCATGACGGGATCCTAGTATCGACCTTCCCACTAATAACTACTCTTACCCACTACATTCAACTTCATGACTGTTTGAATTATGTAGAGAATCCAACCAACTATAAGGGAAGAAAGTTGGGAGGACCAACCAAGAGTGCATAGACCTTCCTTTATAGGCGTAACACAATTTTGGACGTAGGGAGGGGGGGGGGAATCCCACATCCAACCCAATGTTGCAACTGAGTCTCCAAAAAATAGCATGGCAACTCCAATAATGTTAGGAAAAAGTGGTGTTTCACTAATTTCTAGTTTAATGCTTTACATCGCCATAATTGTAAACATGTGTGATTACATGGGATTAGTTGGACACACCACTCCCTTCTTTGATGCCTGGGGTGGTGGGCCTTCTTCCCTCCCTCCTTGGACACGTGCCCCATTAGGGTATTTTTTTTAAAACATTAATATTAAATAATTTTCTTGTAAGCTCAAAACCTTATACTATACCATCAAATATGTACAATGCATGATGTAGATTGACATCTTAATCAACTTTGGTCTGCCTATGTGGAAATCCTGACCTAGAACATTAATAAAGGTTCAAGCCAAAGTGTTCCAAAATAAAAATACAGAGTTGGTGGTGGTCAATCTCATTATTACAAAAATTACAAAAAATGGTTGTGGAATCCATGCGAACCATATAGACAGAAAAACAAAGGACACATATACTATAAACCATATAAACTAGTAGCTTATTGTTAATGGTATCATGCTAAGAAAAGATCATGAGACTAAACAACTAAGCAAGGCGCGCGGGGTGGCTAGGAGGTGGCGACTCTTTGTCATGAGACAGGGCTACTTAAATTCTTTTTCATTTTTCCATTCATGATCTAATAAAGCAAATGGAGCTCCTCCATGTGAAGGAGGAACTCATCTTTGCTTTTGTTGTGATCGAATAACACTTTACCCAACATATTCTTAATACACTTAGTATATATCAATTATGTGTAGATATTGGTTATGTCGTGCCCAAGTCTAGAACCTAGTTCTCCACTTTTGCCACGATCTTTGAATTAGATAGGTCATTTCTTTCATCAACCAATTACTACTCAATGTCTAGAATCTGGGGTTGGACCACCAATGGAGTATGTTTGAGGTATCTGTCCATGGAGGCTTAGGCTTAGGCTTGAGATCGGGTCTTGTTGTTTGGGCCTCAACCCCTGACACCCCTTCTCAAGCGAGGTCTCTATCTAAGGATTGAGACTATTGAAAAGGAGGCACAAATGTATCTAAAGGAACATGGGATGATGACTGGTGTAAGGGGGAGAAGTAGAGGAAGGACGTTCAAAAGAATTGACCACAAGAAGAGGCTTGGGCAAGAGGGAGATGCTCGAAAGAGAAAATATGATAGGAGAGAGGCTAATGGTCTTGCAATTGTTAGGTACCAAGTGCCAAAAATCCAAACATATACGAGAGAAGGAATACAAATGCACATAGTGACAATATACTTGAGTGTATTTGTTGTTGAGGAGTGTAGGCTGTCTAAGAAGTGCACAGATGATATCCTCAATGTTGATTCACTTACGACTAGTAATGTTGTTGAAGATTATTTGCAAGAAGGTAAACGAAGTATCAAGAGAAAAAGGACCAAGCCAAGAGGGCCTAGTCTTTTAACTTTGTCAAGAACCATTACATAGCACCCAAAGCCTTTCACTTGTCTCACACTAAAATCAATATTCAGTGCAACATAAATCATCTATAGTAAGTGAAAAATTCCTGACTCGCAAACTACTTTGGAAATAACTTCAAATTCATTACCAACCTCCACTCCCTTTCGTGCTTTGGTGCTTTGATTGTAGAGTGAACATGTTGGGTTGGTTAATTACTCGAGTGATTAATTCCATAGCTTTCGCCAATATAGAGGCCTGAATCAATGAAAATCATCTTCGTAGCATGTTATCGTCACGATGGCAAGGTTACCAAGATAACAAAGAAATTACATCCCCACAACGTTTTGCAAGACATTACATATGGAGTGGATCTCCATAAATGGCATGACATTACCCCTTATGTGTCACGTCTCTCTTCATTTGTTAATACGTAATCCGTATTCAATGAAAAACAAATGAGGCCAGTGAAGAACGTGTAAGGTAGATGGACAATTTTGAAGTCTTCAATGATTATTTGAAAAAATATATAAATAAAAATGACATGCATTACATTCAAAAACCTATAATTTTATAAGAAAATATAAATACATGTAAACGATTCAAATTTTTTGAATAATCATCAACCACATCCAACAAATATATTATAAAAAACACCTTACAACACAATTAATCACAACATCCCTATGTGAAATAAACCTCGATATTATAATATAAATACATGTAAACGATTCAAACTTTTTGAATAATCATCAACCACATCCAACAAATATATTATAAAAAACACCTTACAACACAATTATTCACAACATCCCTATGTGAAATAAACCTCGATATTATAAAATTATTAAAAAGCACACCTAACACAATAATTATTCAAAACATCCATACCAAGAAAAAAAACCACAAAGAAAAATAATCTTAATATCTAAAAAAAATCCCATGTAAACGTATATTCATAAATTTAAAGTAAAAATAATCTTAATATTTAAAAAATCTCAAAATTAAAAGATAAAGGAGAACTTAAGATTCGTGGAAGTTCTCTCAAAATCTTATATGTAACACACTAAAAATTGAGGATAGAGCATAACTAGCATACCCTTTAAGCCAGGGAAGGGAACATTGAAAAGGAAGATGTTGATTTTTTTTTATTATGGTTAAATTTTTCATCATATGTAAATGTATTGAATGCAACAATTTACTTAAAACAAGTGTTTTTAGGACAATTCAGTACTTGCTACTTAAGCTAGAAATTATGCTCTAGAAAAAATTCATTAAACATTATAATTTGCATTGGTCAATGCTAAATTGATCGTGGTTAATAGACAAATAGAATCTTATAGTCTTGATTTGGAAATAACTAATAAATTGAGGTGTCTTCACATTTACATTTTTAGTCCTACATAAATAATAGCGGGAAGTAACTCCTGCTAAGCATATTTAGTTACATCTTATTTCGCCTACCCACCCCTCCCTCCCCCTCCCCACACACACGCACACATATATATATTGCTTAAATTATGGTGGGAAGTAACTAATGAATTAAGTTATGCGACCACAAAATGGTAAGGAATCTCTCTCTCTCTCTCTCTCTCTCTCTCTCTCTCTCTCACACACACACACACACACACACATATATATGGCTTGCTTAAATTATGGTGGGAAGTAACAATGGGCTAAGTTATGCGACCATATAATGCTAAGGAATCATCAATCTACTAATCTAGCTATTGTAAAAAAAATGCAGGGTAAAATTATACCTAGAAATAGAATTTGTCACATGTTAGTTGAACACTAAGGGATACAACATTGTCCAAATACCTTTTCTACTGCACAATAAACTTTGGGGTAGGCCTTGTCATAGAAGTTCAATGGAAGTCGACCTCCTTCTACAAATACACATAAAAATACCTAGAAATGTGCAACTACAATAAACAAATTTCTATGGATTTACTTGTCGCCTTCCTTAACGCAGACAAGAAGGCTCTACACAAACTATTATAATTATAGTCGATAGGTAAGTCAAAGTACCATAATTGGTATTCTCAACAATCATTTCACACACCATACTGCAAAATAATTGTTTATATAGAATAGTAAAATGTTCCAAAGCCCAACTATAATTAAATGATGTTTTATCTCCAGACATCATCTCGATCATGGAGGTATCCTTGCCATATCCAAATTTCACTTGTTGGAACTTTGACACCCAATGCTTTAGGGACCAAAACCCTCCTTAAATAGGAAGGTATGATCAACATTGGACTATCATAAAAAAAAATCATCTACATTGGTTCTTTTTGGGTGGAAAAAGTTGGAGGCATTAGTTTGTAGGGAGATTTTAGTGGCATGTCCCCATTTGGAAAATTGGAGTTAGAAATTGTCTTAAATATTCTTAAGTGATTTTGAGGCACCAAACATCATTTTATTATGGTCCAAAGTTTTATTTGCATGAAGATGCGATATTCTACAAATTGGCACCTTTCTAACAGTGTAAGAATCACCTAAATGAAAGATTATGTGTGAAAGTTATGAGTCTTGCAAGATGACATGCCTTCTTGACCACCATTGTACAAGTAGATGTCACAACAACCCCCATTACTCACACACATGGGGTTAGTAATTTGTGGACTTTCAAGATTATTCTAGAAGGTCGACCAAAACCTTATCACTAATTGAAAGTTGAGGAATTCAAAACCCTAATCCTAAATTATTGTTGAGCTATGTTAAATATTGAGAAGCTATGAGGAGAAAGGGTTCCATCTTTTAACATTGTACTTGTTCCATAGTTAATAAAAACAAACATGTAAGAGTGGTATTTTTAGATCATGATAGAGAAAGAGGATGATTTTGTATTAGTCGTTCATTACACAATGTCAAAAGGTAACTCCATAATGAATTACCATTCCTTTGTATGACAAGAGCATTGGCCTTAACTTCTATCTAGGTTTTCTCTTCTATTGGGTTTCCCGAGACAAATCTTGAGTTCATTTGTGTTGGTGGTGTGTACATATTGTTGTTCTTTCATTTTTGTATTTCAGTTATTTCATAAATTCAAGAAAAGCCAGTAATTAATTAATCCTCGATCTAACAAATATTAATTTGCATAATCTAAAATTTCAAAATGTTATAAAAAAAATTGTGATAAATTATTCTAGCATTATATCCACGGTATTTTATAGATCGCCTATGCTCAAAACAAATTCTGTAGTGGAAAATGATGTGTTCAAATTCCAATGTCTATGTCCAACTATAGTTCTTATTAGCCTAAATAATTTTGTTGGGAAACCCTTTACTCAAATCTCCAAAATTCTTGACTATGGCACAAGTGGTTCTTGACATCTTGTTTGTTTATATCTTGAGGGCTATAATAAACTTATTTGAGGCATTTCTAGTAGTTGAAAAAGATGTGAGGTGTTAATATCTTAGAGGAGGATTAAAACTTTCACCCACAACTGACCTTTGTTAATGACTTGGCTTGAAGAATTCAAATAGAACAAAATAAAAACAAATAAATCCTCAATTGAATCTCTTTTTAAAAAATGGTTTGAAAGAGAGAAAATTACTCAATAATTATATGTTCATGTTATAGAATCCTATAAGAACACTCAATTTCACCGTAAAGCGGTTGAAATAATCATAATAACAAATCCCACCAAGGAGAAATGAAATGAAATTTTTAACGTCCACAAGACTAGATATAGTCTATGGGACCCCTAACTTCCTTGTTTTTTGACTTTTGTGATTCAATCCTCTTATTATTCAGATTAATGATGAGTTGACCCAACCTCCTAACGATCCCCTCACTGAAAAGACAATGCCAAGGAACCAATGTTAACATATTGTTGTAATTGTCTCTGATGTCTATGAAAGCATCACATTCCAAAATGAAATGTTTTTCCAATTCCACTGCACCGAAAGTGCAAAAAATACACACCCATTATTCCTAAGCTTCTTTAGGTCTTTTCCACCAACTTGTTTCACACCGTAGTTGACGCGTGTTAGTTCTTAATTGAGCAATAAGAATCTTTTCTCTCCATGGAATGCTAGCTCCAATGTAATCTTTTTGTTGGAGATCACAAGTGGGTTTGAATTCTTGAACATAGTATTTCTTCTTTCTACCCAACTCTTTTCCCCATATATGTTTACGAAACTTCTCCATAACAAAACTTGCATTGAGGTAAATATTCCAATTTGGCATCCATTTGTTGTTTTGTCTCATCCATAATTCTCTTTTTCACTCATTCCTTCATTGAATATAACTTTAGGCCATCTACATTCTCCCATTTGCTCAATTATTTGTAGATACCTTATGAGACACATCATACCTTATGAGATATAATACAAAGTCTCTCAATTCCTAATCTCCAATAAAAAATAATTCCCAATCTCCAATAAAAATTAATAAATTTTATAGAATTATAGACACAATGCATAGATAATCGAGTTATAGTGAAAAAAATCTTGAAATAATAAGTTTGAAGCAAGAACTTTATCAAATTACATCAATTTTATAAGTGTTATTTACTTTACATAAAATTTATGTTCCACACTTGCCATAGTTGGATTATAAATTTAAGTTATTTTTAACTCATCTTTAACTTCTATGTTTCTGTGGATACAAGAGACAAATAAGATGACACGTATGCCAACGTGACCACACTGATCAACTTACATCTGATACATTGGGTTTGGGTTCTAATTGCTAGACCATATGACCAAAAAAAATACAACTCCATGGGACCGAAGGACTAACCTGGCGAGCGTTATAGCTTTTCAGATAATAGCATAATATAACTTGACCAATGGTATATCAACTCTCATTATATATCTTCTGACCCCACTGATTAAAGTTGGGAATAGCTTTTCATCACCTAGTCCCACGGATCGCCACCTCCAAACACTAATGTTTTGGTATCTGTAGACGTGGGCGTCCTAACATGCTCGAAACTTATGCATATTCCATGTCGTCATGCTCGAAACTTATGCATATTCCATGTCGTCATGCCTTGTGCTAACATGTTGATGCATCAACAACGACAACCAATATTTCCAAGGAGTTGTCTATAATGCGACTTTTTGAGATTCCGGTGACGGAATCCGGCGGAAGAAATTGAGATGAAATCATGATTTGTTGCAGTTAAAATGGTTTTTTAACTGCATATTCGGATTCAGCACCCTGAAAAACCCCTGGGACGCTTTCATTGTGCAGAAACTAGTTATCAAACTTGGATTTCAATAAATTACTGTCGGATTTTCACCGGAAAAAATCGCCGGAAAGCTTTCAAAAAGTCGCGTTAAAGACTACGGCTATTTCCAATGCTATATGATGTTTAATGCGTGCTAAGAGCCTGACGGGACAACCCTTGTTGTACTCCCAAATGCTCAGGAGGCAAAGAATATGGCCCCATTGGTATGTATGTGCATATATAACCCATCATTTTCTGGCCGACGCTTTCTCGAAAGGCTACAACAACATTTTGACTTAACGCCTATCATGTAGTTAATGCGGACGATCCACCTATATCCATTGAATGCCACAAGATTTCAAAGTCAAGAAGTTGCATAGTAAATTTTCAAAAATCAAATGAAATGGTGGGTTGTTGATGATGGTGGTGGAAACAGAGGTAAAATAATGGAAGGGCTTATGGAATTTTCTGCTTCTAATTTTTTCAGATTTTTTTTAGAGAAAATCTGGCAATGATTTTTGTAAATCTAAATTATAGTTGTTAAACTTCAAAATTTTAGGTGTCCTAGATGTGTTAGATGTGTTTGATGGTGCTGAATCTATTTCCACCATCAAAAACACGATTCATGCACTTTCTCTACAAGATTTTTTGTAATTTTTTTGCCCAAATTCCAATCACTTTTCACCATCCAGACAATTCCTCCCCCTCGTTAAACAACTCCGACAACAACAATCAGCGTGGAACGGCGAGAAAATTCTCTCTGGTGAACCTTGCCCGCCCACCGCCGATGAGGACACTGGAGAGCACAAAGAGCAAGGATTGCATTTAATTAATGTCATTGAATCAGTCTGCAACGAAGGGTATCCAGACACCGGTTTCTGATTTGCATCCCAAGGAGGCTAATGCCTGTGAAAATCTCGGGAGGTCGCTCTTGCATATTCGAGGCAAGCTCGTGGGCACCAATTCTGCATTGGATTCCAACGAAGAAGCATTGAATTATAACAAGGTAGTTCTTCTGAATTTCTTCATATTGTTGTGTTCTTTAATGGGATTCGAACCCGGGCTAAACTGACTCAGCGATGGCGCCTTCAGGTATATAGCTGATTGATCTTACCTTAGCGCTAGCTTTGGTGATGGATCGAGATTGTTTCAATCTCCTCTGCCCAAAAAATGGGGAGGATGGGGCCTCAAAGACCTTCCTGATTTCGCCATGGCACTGGCTGCCAAGATGGGATGGACCTTACTAACCAGCCAAAGCCTATGGACACAGGTATCCTATCACAAATATATATGGCCCTAGAACATTCTGGATTGGGCCCGACTACCAACTTGGTCATCTAAGGGATGTTCATCAGTCTGGAAGGCTTTGGTACATGCCCTTCCCCTCATACGAGACAATCTTGCTTGGCGAATCAATGATGGCTTGACGGGCAGGATTGGCTTGGATCCATGGATCAACAGTGGGGGCAGACACATCCTCAATCGGGATCTTATTACACATCTACAGTCCCGCGACATCAGGCATTTCGCACAAATCGCCGATCAGCAGCGCACTGACATTTTCTCCCAAGCATGGAAATCGGCCCAGCAACTGGATCTCCCACTTCATTGGCATCTGGAATGGCATCACTTTACTGCGGCATTATCGGAATCCCACATTCGCATTAAACAAGGTCCGGACGAACTTGTTTGGTGCATTGCGGATCATGGTATATATGCTCCAAAGTATGGGTACAAAGCACTCATATCCCATAGAATACCGGATCTGATTCATCCGTGGTGGCATACCATTTGGAAGCTTAAGGCTCCACCTCGCTCCAGACTTTTTTTCTGGTGTGCCCTTAAAGGTATTGTCCCCACAGGTGACTATCTTACTCGCAGATCCATCTACGGACCATCCTGGTGCACTTTCTGTAAGGCCGCATCAGAAAACTCGGATCATATATTTCTTCTCTGCCCTGCTATCCACACCCTTTGGACCAACATCCGCAATCAATTGGGCATTGCTGGGAACTGGACTGGGAATGATCTATCGGACGCATGGGACGCTTGGACACACAGTCATCCGGGCTCAAAACTTCTAAATCTCCCCCTCGTGGCTACATGGTATACCTGGCTTGCGCGGAATCGAGCTGTCTTCGAGGATCGAACGGTATCTTGGAGCCGGGTTGAAGCCACCATCATCACTGCCTATCATGAGCTACCCGATCCGCCTCCATCTCGGCCCAGAACCATACAACCCATGCCCAATATTGACAGAGCCACCCCGTGGGCCTTCTTCAACGGGGCAGCAAACCAAACGGGGTGTGGAGGGGGCTTTGTTCTGCATATTAACGAACATCACCGATACCTTGCAAAAATGGGATTCGGAAATGGATCAAATAATTATGTCGAGCTTTCTGCCATCCGAAATCTATTACACTTTACTTTATCGCATCAACTCACAAATATCAATATTTTTGGGGATTCAATGGTGGTCGTTAACTGGATCAATAATGTCACTACATGTCATACACACACACTCAGCAATATATTACATGATGCTCTCACTCTCAAAGCAGCATTTAATCATTTCTCTTGTTTACACATTTAAAGAGAACATAACAGCAAGGCTGACAAATTATCCAAAGAGGCCTCGACACTTCCCAGAGGCGAATGGCTAATTGTGGAGCAGAATGGAACCGAAGAGCACCGTTTTTACCACAGGCCATTCATAGATCAGAGAGAACAGAGGGACAACAGTCCCGATAGCTGACAGTAATGGAGACTATTTTGACATGATGAAACTGTTTTGAACTATGGCTATTTTGTATACAAAAAGGATCTTTCTGTGATAGCGATTAGGCTTGAACAGCCAGACATATGTATGTACCCAGCACAAATTTGTAACTACTTTCTGATACAACACCTTGAGAGGTGAATTTTGTATGAACAACACAGTAATGCCAAGGCATCTACTATATGTAATTTTCTAATTTTAATGAAAATTACTGATTTTTCCAGTGGAAAAAAGAAAATAATAGGCAGAATGAGCCCATATAGTTACCCATTTCTAGGGCTCATCAGCCATCGGCATCAATGACAATTTTATGGTCTCCGCTATGAAACATTATTCTTGAATGTTCCACTTTCCCACCATCCATTCTAGCAATTCTAATTGGGTCTTCATGCCCAGAATGGTGAAAAACTTGTACAAGCCATAATTTCTCAAGGAATGTATGGTTGTTGGATGGTTTAGAGCAGTTATGTCTTGCTCTCTGTGCTCACATTCTCTCCATTCCATATTTGTGGTTCAAAACCTTGCAAATAAACATAAAATATAATTAGAAGTAATCATGGGGAAATTAGCGAAAAAAAAAAAAAAAAAATTGAGTGTTTTCCATTTCATTTTTTATGCCCTCGGCACTATGCGCAGATGACTATTATGAATAGTTCATATGTACGTAGTTTCTTCCTTAGAAATTGCGCACATAACATTAAAAAACTAGTCGATGTGTGTAGGCCCAATATAGGCGAACAATGACACATCGAGGGTGAATTTTTTTTTCGAAAACCCTCCTTGTTGGGTCAATTTACTATGCAAATTAACACAAGTATTTAATTATCAATCCGGATTTGTAGAACTTAGAAGCATGTCCAAAGTCTATGGATTCCAATGGTAGTCAATGTTAGAAGATGAATTATCGAAAAGAGATCCGGAAGATAATCTAAGCAATAATGAAACTCGTAGAAACCTCAAAGACAAGATGTAATAAGCAGTTGAAGTGGCTCCTAACTTAGGAGAACCAGATTGACCTTCTCCACAATACTACTTCATGAACATAAATTAAAATCACTAATGATCAACAACTCATGATGCATAAAATAATAAAGGAAGACCCTCCTAACTAAGGAGATCCATGTTGTCCTTCTTTATAAGTTTATTCATCATTAACGTCGTTGTATGAAAACTGGAAATTCAGAAAATAACTTAAGGAAGTTGAATTATAGTTACTACTCGTGATCAAATAGAAGGAGAGCTTAACTTAAGCACTAATTTGACCCTTCATATGCATATTAGAATTTAAACTAAGATTCATCAGCAATCATCACACATCTAAATACATTTGAAACAAGAACTAATTTATGAAAACTATGAAAATTTAACCAAGAAGTGCACTTAGCTTGGTGTGGGGGCCCTCCACCCTTGCCTTGCACACTTGAAGAAATCTCAGCTACATAAACTTCAGTAAATCAACCAAGCATGAACAGCAAATTGAAATGAAATAGGTTCTTCAAAGAGTCTCCAAATCAGATTACATAAATTCTACATCCTTAAGCCTTCAATAGTCTTTGCTTAAATAGAGAAATAATAAACAAACTTGACTAAAAAGTCTCTAACAACCTTATCTATCCTAATCCCATCTATCCTGGTCAAATCCACCCATTCTGTTACACAAAATTTTGAAAAATCCAAAAAATCACTAATTTTGGCCTATTTCTTAGGGATTTCCTGAATGACTGGTCTTGTTTGACAAACTTTGACCGAACCAATAGGAATTCATTCAATCTTAGTTCCCAAGCTTTCTAGAAATGTGCTCAGCTCGTGCCCAGATGTCCTGCAAGTATGATTTCAATGGAGCCATTACGAAAATTTCTGATCCTGTCCAAAAATGCACTTAAAATCCATTTTTTGTAAAAACATCTAAAAATTGCAAAACTTAATTTATATACTTGGATATGCATAAATTGGTCAAAATAGGGTGTATATGGATGATAAATGGATGGATAACACAGAAATTAGGTGTATTTTAATAAGCAAAAATTGATCAAAAATGAGGGCCAACACTCCCCAAAAAACCAAAATATATGGTGAAGTGCTAAATAAAAGGCTTGAAAATGAAGAGCTTTGAGAGATAATCTACCTAGAGAGGATGGCTCACAGTTTCCCCCAATGGTTTACTTGGAATCAACTTCTGAAGTTTCTGGTGAAAATGACCTTTATCACTCTCAAAAGGTTAAAAACACAAATGGTAAAAACTTTTTTATTTTTTGGGTTTTTTATAAGATTTTAAGGCCCATTTAAATATTTTTTTTCCTATTAACTTTTAAAATCCAATTTTATAATGTTTTTCACTTTATTTTTTATCAGAGATAATTATTTCGAGTTTAAGTGTGCAGGTCGCAATTTATTAATGGAAAATTAATCATTTTGGTATTGAGTACATTTTATCACTTTTTCGAACTCATTAAAACTTATGAAAAAATCAAAATGTTGGAGTTCTCTTTACGCCCTTTTCAAACTCCTTAAACACAAAAAGATCGTCGAGTACTTGATTGTTAAAACTCGTAAAAGTAAATGAACAATTGTCTATTCAGTATAAGTTTACCCCTTTTACGAAATGAAACAGGTTAATCATGGTCAATAGAGTTCTCTCTTGCATTATTTTACCCTTTTTTGGGCTTGATGGACTCGACTTATGAAAAAAGGACACTGTGGATTTTACTTATGTTTTTTCTCTTGACTACCTAAAACTGAAAAACATTGAGCTTTACTTTCCCTGCCTCATTAAAATTTTATGGTGAAAGAGTTGAACAAGTTTTCTTTTCGTGTCTTTTCAAACTCTTTAAACATGAAAACAACATTAAGTTACCCCTTTACTGGACTCGTAAAATCTAAACAGTACAGGACTCATTAAGCATGACGAGACCACACCAATCCTTCTTAGGTTTCGTTAAAAGTACTTCAAAGGACTCATATGAAGGATGAGCTTACAAGACAAGCATATGTTATCCTCCTCAAGCTTGTAAAAAATAAAGAGGTACTTTCCAATAATGGTGGGGGAAAAGTGAGAAATAACATTTGTTTTCGTTTTATAAAAGGCAGTATGTCACTCTTGAACATGACACTCCATCACTTTTGTGTCTGGGATGGGAAATCCTTTTGCCTCTCAGTTGATCATACCTCTTTGAAAGTCTTTGGCTGGTTTGGGTTTTATTTTTTATTGAAATGTTGCCATGTCATCATGTTGTGTCTCTAATATGTTCAAGAGAAGTTCAATCTCAGTCAAATTAATTTGCCAGTCATAGCCTTCAGTTGCATCGACCATCCCTAAGTCAATCCTGGATTACTCCAAACTATTGTTCTTCAAAACTTGACATGAGTTTTGTGTCATAGGCCCTCCTGGAACGGATCGCTTCCTATCGACTTCAACTCACTATCTAGGAATTTGATCTATAAACCTTTAGTACCTTGGATCTTGCATGCCTTAATGGCAGGTTTCTCGCCTTTAACAATAGGTTCTCATCATTGAACTTCGACCGATTCTATGAGTCTTCGACATCAATTCACACTTCATAGATTGTACTAGATGTACCTTGAGATCCATTGTCATTATTGGTGGTTTCTCTTGCCCTTGTTAACGATTCACATCTTTGACCATTAATCAAGTGGTTTATGTAGTTAACCAACTTAGTCAAGCAATGATTAAGCCAACCAAACTGTATTGGAAGGCGACAAAACATGTGTTGAGATACCTTAGAGGCACTACTCAGTTGGACTTTGGTACAGACGGACAGAGGCAGTGAAGCTGCAAGGCTTCACAAATGCAGATTGGGCAAGGAGTCCATTGGAAGAGAACATCAGGAGGAATTTTTAGTGTTGCGTCAACAATAGCTTCTTGGTACAGCAGGAAGCAAATATCAGTTGCACTCGGCTCAACAAAAGTAGAGTACATGACTACCAGTCAAGTAGCTTATGAAGCTATCTGGATGAGAAAGATTATTTTTTGGATATTTGGTCAGATGATGGATCCTACTGTGATTTATCGTGATAATCAGAGTTGTATCAAACTCTCTTAGAATCCAGTTTTTCACGATCAATCCAAGCACATTGATATCTGGTACCACCATCTATGAGATTGTGTGCAGAGGCGGATCATGTTGTTGGAATACATTCCTATAGAGCAACAGGATGCATATATTTTGACAAAGGCCTTGTCAAGAGGAAAAATCGAGTTCCATAGAGGCAAGATTAGGGTATCTGATAATCCCTTTCTTGCTGAGAGGGAGTGTTGAATATGCAGCAGGAAATTCCTAATTCAATTTTCCCTTGAATTAAATTAGGAGAAAATCAAAATTCCACATCTAGTTAATTCGAGTTGTGGGTCTAGCTTGAGTTGTGTACAGTGATTCCTAAATTTTAGGAGCCTAGGTTGAGTTAATTTGAATTGTAACAATTTAATTCAGTTAAACTAGTTCCAACTATTGGAGGAACTAGTGGTAGGTCTAGCAGTGGAGTGAAACTTTAGTGTTTAACTAGTTAATTGATCAATCAACCTAAATTAACTCATGCATGCATGAAATTCTAGTTACCCAGTTGAGTTTGAAGTTCAAGGGAAGTGTACTATCAGTTGTAGACTTTTCCAAATTGTATAGGTGGTGCATGCAATCAAAGAAGGGCCTAATAGGATTACACAATTCTCAAAGAGAAATTTCCCTAATTAATAGGGGGTTAATTCCTCATCAAACAACACAAGGAAATAGGAGCTTGGAGGCTAGGAAAATTGGCTAACTATTGGCCAAAGTCAGTGAGTTAGAGAGAAGATAGAAGATACTTGTGCAAATTGTGTGCAAGCTTGAGAAAGCATACTGTATTAATCCAGATTCTTTGATTAATGCAATACAGATAGGAAGGGGTTTTGAGCAGTTGCTTTCCCCTAGATAAATCTTTGTGTATGTGTGTTAAATCATTATGCATTTTTTTTATATGTGTTCTTGATCATGAATTCACTTCCACATATGAGTAGAGTAGATTTGAGTCTTATGTTTTAGTACACTACATAAGAAATTTTGAATCTAGAATTAATTTCTACACACCACGTAAGTGCGGGTGGGCCTTGGTTCTATAATCACAATCAAGAAATCAAAAACAAACCCATTAAACAAATATTTTCATAGGCATCATGCTTGCGCTTGACCTATCAAACATGACAACTTTTTAGTGTCACATTATGCACCTTCACCTCCATAAGCATATAGTGATGTATGCAAATAAAAAAGGAGGAAATACAAATGTTATGCATTGAAAAACCATAAATTGTGAGTTAAAAAGGCCATCAAATGTTGGAAGACAAAATTGGGAAGGATTCAACAACCCTTAGTTAATCACAACTAGACTTAGTAAAAGTAGCTTCACCTACCAGTTTTTTCCATATCAAAGACAACTTGTGAACAGATTTGAAGAATTTAGAAGTGAATATTTCAATTTTCTCCCTCTTTTTTTTCTAAGTAAGGTTAATCTATTGATATAATACAAAAAGTAGTTACAGAGTTTCCTGGCCACAAAGGGACTCAGCCTTAATCAGCATGCAACCATAAAAATTTTCTGAGACTGCCCCAACAAAGGGGAAACTAATCCAAAAGAAAAAAAGTCCAAAATACAACCAGATTTAACCCACAGTTTTCCTGATGAGACCAACCAATCAAAAATAACAGCAAAAACCACCCAGAAAACAACAGTTTGTCCTGAATGGACTAACCAACCAGCAGATTACCTTGAGGACACATAAACAAGATAGAACTAGACCAAGAACTAAAAGAAATGCCACCTGGCATATGTGACACGCGTCGCAAGGTCATTCGGAGCAGGTTCCTCCACAATTGGACACGCCCAGTCATTCGGGTTGTCCGCCTCGCCAAGTCCCGCTGCCTGATGTCCTCCCTCCATGCTTTCGGCCTCAACTGGCGGGCTCGACGTGTCCTCCAGATGGCTTTCCATGACCCTCGTGTCACTTTGAACACCCAATTCATCATGCGAGCTGCCAGCAATGGCTTTCCCATGCCTTCTGTTCCGACCTCCATTACCTTCCTGCTCGTCATTGTTGCCCCTGTTCTGGCTTGGGCCAGCTCTGTGCGTCTCCTCCATGGAAATGGTCATGGGAATGTGCTGCTCAGTCTCTTCAGTAATGGAGATGGAGACGGTGGCAACAATCACCGGGCAATTCAAAGAGCTACGGAACCGAAACTACGTCGTGTGAGGAACCTGATGCGGAGGCAGAGGAAAGGTTGCAGTGCGTACCGCCGCTTCTTCGCGTCTTGAGCAGTGGAGGCAGGCTCTGCCTCTGCCACTTCTGGTATTCGGATACTGACCTGCAAGACTATACTGGCGGGGATTTTCAGTAGAGGAGGCAGGGGAAGCTGAATTATGGCTATGCAAAGCAGGGGAGCGAGAGCTTCCACCTCGCGTGCCACCGTGTCGGCTACGCATACGGTGGCGGACCATGGTGGAAATAGGAGCAGTTAAAGAGTCAGGGGGGCGGAAGAAGAATTGACAGAAGAAATTTGCGCAGAGGTTACAGAGTGCTGGGGGACAAGAGCCGAATTGCAGAGGTTTGTATGGGAGTGGTGGAAGCCATTACCCGAGTCAAGACAACACACAATCCAGCATTTGCGCCCAATGCTGGTTTGCTCAGTTGGCTCTCCCGCCTGCGGAGGGCAAGCACAGTGAAATATGGGCAGAATGACTGGAATGTTCTTCGGCTCCATGGTTATGCAAGTAATGGCCTCGCCTCGACTGGAGCAGGCATTAAATGCCGCCTGCGAGGTGCCATGAATATCATTCAAGTTGATCTTGGGATGGTTGCAGAGGGCCATGTGGCTGCCCCACCCGCCATCGCCCCATCTCATCATCATAAGCGCCTTAATTAACACCCACATCCGGGGAAATTTTCTCCCTCTTAATCATCTCTCAAATTTTAGTTTCTTTATGTTTTTCAATGCCTTTTGAAAAATTGATGTAATATTTTCTCTTCTACAGGTCAATATATGTAGTAAATGCATTTCACAAGGACACATTTAAGAAGCATTAATCAACATTTTTTTATAATTTGAAGCTCACAGACAAGCTGTAATGATGTAGATATATGCATAATTCCCATGTTGTGCTCATATTAGAGAGGAAATTTCAAATTACAAAATATTTATTTATTTATTTTAAATCAAAATAAGAAATTTGTATTAGGTAAAAAATTATGACTCGAACACACAACTAAAGTACATTGAATTGAATATTATAGTTTAAAATATTTTAATGATTTTAAAAAGAGGAGGGCAAAAAAACCATCGTCCTCCCAACAAAAGAAGAAGGGGGAGAGATCCAATACAAGAACTTATAAGAATTAGGGCTACTGTTTCTTGAGAACATGAGTAAATTCTTAGAAATTACTTGCACATTATGGTACAAAAATAAAGCATTTATAAGACTTAATCAAAACTGAGCCCCCACTAGAACCACTAGAGGATGAATAATGATGGGCAACATATTTTAGCGATTTATTGCTTCGATTCTTTAATGGAGGAGATGATCATTGCTTGCTTTTTTAGAACATCTAAATATGAAGGAGAAGAAGATGAGAGATTGACCTCCTTCTCTTCCTTCAAACTAGCCTCTTATTTCTTCTTATCCAAAGGAGGGCTTTTGCCAATATCCTTAGAAGTAGTTTCTTCCTTAGCGGGGAAGCTAATGTTCTCTAATGACACTTGATCTAGATATGGTTGATCTTCTTCAACTATGATTTTTTACCTTGAGGACTTCAAAGCTTCATATTTATTATTGGAGGGGATGTTGATGAGATTTAGGTCTATTTTAATGAGACCTCTTAATTAGATGATTATTATGCTTATTTGAATATGGTTTGAATGCCCCTTTCTCCTCATTAGTTTGAAAGGTGGTGGAGGGATAGAAGGAAACTAAGATGCTAGAATTTTTGGATAAATTTTTGTAAAATTCCCACACTCACGAAAAAAATTGCATTTAAAAAGGAGCTTGCTCATAATCCATAGCTTGAATATGGGTCAACCCTCCAAGTAAAGTTGAATCACCTCAAGGATTCCTTTTGCAAAATCTATTTCAACAAAAAGTCTAGCATATGAGAGTTTATTGTCCTTTCCCTGTGAAGTAGTAATGTAGTGGCCCAATTTGTTGCTTTTGGCTTTGAAAAGATTACTATCGAAGCATAGAAGGGAAAGATATCTCAATCTAATCCAAATAGTTGTAGAAGATATTTCCATGGTAGGATTAAAATCTAGAGCCTAGTGGGTGAGAAACATTCCCTCGGAGCCCGTGAAATAGGGCCAAGATCTGTAGATCAGATCCTTAGATCCTTGTCCTCCTTGCTTTAAAAGAAAAACATTAATAACAACAATATAAAGTACTAATGGACTCGATTATTAGAGATCCATTCTAAAACATAGTTATAATTGGCCCAAAGTCTAGTGAACCCACCAATCAACCCGCTTTCCATAAGTGTATTAAAATTCTTCTTCCAAGAGGCAATAAACCCCAACTCAAGAGAAGGAATCGTATGCACCCATTTTGCAAATCTACCACAAGGCAGGGAGCCACAAGCATCCACACCAGGGTTCGATAGGCCACCCATTGTACCAACAATTTACTCAACAACTTGCTTGTTTTAATTAGGAACAATGCAAAAATCACCACCAGATCTCTAGAATTGGCACAAACCAAATCAACTAAGTGAGTTGGGAAAGTAAAAATTGAAATTCCAAATTTGCAGCAACATTGAAACAACCACAAACTACTTTGATAAAATATTGTGTAATATTGTAGAGTCTCAAGAAGAAGCAATGACAACTAGAAGACCCTAGCCACATGTAACCTTTGCCTCATCGACTCTCATTCCATTTTTAATAACTATAATTACAAATATTTTTTATTAAATATTTTTTTTACTAATTTACAAGTTAATTTAATACATGATGTAAGTTAATTTAATATATTAATTAAATTTAAATTATATAATTTACTAATTTGTCTATGTATTTTTAAATATAAGTTATTTGTGTGTTTTATTTAAAGTTGATATAAGTTTTTTTTTTTTTTGAATTTACTCTGAGAATATGTATAAATTAATTTAATGCATTTTTTTAAGGCAGGTTATATATATATTATATAAGACAGAGGAACCATGCTAGAAATGTTTGTTTCCAGGAACAAAAAAATTACATATATATATATATCTATATATAAGACAGAGGAACCATGTGGAAATTGCTTCCCTGTGAAAGGGAAACCAAAAAATCTACCCAATCGCTTTGAGCCATAGATTTGAAAATAGCACAAAAAACTAAAATAATCACGAGGAAAGAAGTGCAAGGACCATCTTCCCATGATAGGGAAACCAGATGGTCTCTTGGTGAGTTCAAGTGCATAACATTGACTTTAAAACAACAAAACTAAAATGAATCTAGCAGAAACTAAACAGTTTGGAGCAACAAAATAACATGAGAATGAAAACCACAAAGAGTAATAAGTTTGGAGATTCATCATTCCTGGTGGGACTGGACTTTGTCCTGGTCATATTTGGACTGTGTTGAATGAGTTGGATCCATCGAGACCTTATTGCGTTCCTCTTTCTCCCTTCTAGCTTTTTTTTGTTGCTCTAAGTATATGAATTGGTCGGTCATATCCCTTTGGTAGCTAAGGAGGATGCTCCCACTCAATGTATGCACCATAAAATTCCTCCTATCTCTTGGAGGGTTCCAGTCAGTTGTGGTTGGCTACCACCTTTTGCTTCTTTACTTGCAATTATGATTCCCCCAAATGAGATGGTCCTAGAACCTAATGGGAGGAGCCCGTTGCTTCAGAGCTTTCATGAGAATTGGAAGACTCTGGAGGACGAAGAGGAGGAGGAAAGGGGATCCTCATTCCCCTGGCTAGGTTCTTGAGAGTTGTGCATGTATGAACAAGAAAGGAAATGGCCTCTGCCATTTTTCTCTCAGAGTGTTCTTTGGTTTCTTTTTGCTCCCCTAGGTTACATGGTGAGCAAATTCCTGACCATGCATAGAGTGTTAATGATGTTTCATCTCTCCTCTACCTGCATGGTAGCCATGAGTTGGTGAGTGTGCACTGGAATGTCCTCATCAAATTGCTCCTCACTTGAGCATGCCAAGGGGGGACAGAGGTTGATGTCCTCATCCCCTGCTGCCCCTTTTGGCTTGGTCTCTTTCTCTCACCATGGCAATCAAAATGTTGCAGTTCCCTATGGTTCGTTGAAGTCGTTTGTGTTCCATAGTAGCTCCATACCACCAGCAACCGAACTGTCTCAGCATTGTGAGTCTGCAAGAAGGAATGTTTGGCTCGATGGTGTCCAAATCCATATCATGTGTAGGATGTAAATGCTCAATCCTTGATTGCGTGCTCATGGTCTGGCTACATTGATTGTGCCTTGAGGTGAGGTCAGGGAATGGCCACCATCTTACCATTCCCCTTAAGTTATCATGCAACACATTCATGTGACAACTATTGTCTTGAGAACTCTACAGGTAGCCAGATCCCGAATAATTTAATGCATATTAAATAATATATAAAAGTAATTTAATACATATTAATTAAGATATGATTTAATAAAATTAATTTAATGAAGTTTAAATTCTATAGAGATGTAGTAACTATAGCATTATTTTTAACAAAACAATAATATATTTTATTAATAAAATTTATCTAACTTTTATTTTATTGATTTGATGTAACATATATTTAAATTTCTAATTTAATTTTTTATTATTATTATTATTTTAAAGTTATCAGCTTCCATTAGAGTATATACTTGTCATACAAAAATAACAATCTTATTGTCAATGGCTACCACATGATAAACCAAACCAACAATAATGAAGATAGTTTAAAGTTCTCTTATCTGAAAAAATATACCAATTCAAAACAACAACAAAAACTACCATTGGGCCATGATAGATGTCCGGCAGAGTTCTAATGGATGTTACAAAATACCAGTTAGTTGTTGCAGATAGACCACAACTTAAAAAAAAAAAAGTAAAAGGAAATTTACAAGACATACAAAAAATAAGTCAAATAAACCTGGGCAATCATCATTCCTTAAAGAAGTAGTAAGGGCAGGGTCCTATGTGCTTGGCCCTGTTAGGGATTTCCTCCCACACCAAAGATGTATCTCGATATGTCCTAACCGATTTTTCAATCTGATGAGGCAAGTGTGCAAGTGCTTTTGTACTTGTTGGGTATTGTTGAGATGAACAATGATTTCATTATGGTCCTCTTGCATTTCCTTAATGACATGACCTAACATTGTTTTCATCTTTCAATGCATAGTGATGGAATGGAAGTATTGGTTCCTACGACCCTTAGTATGTCTAGGATCCAAGAACCAATTAGAAAATTCATCTTGCACCTTTGAGTATGAATGGGTATTCCATTCATGAATTACCTAAGCTTCAAGAAGGTGAATTTTGTCCTAAATTTTTAGGGAGGTGGTTTAATGGTAAATTTTCGCTGCATGTTGTGCTTGAGATTGAGCTCGAGGCATGTCGATAAAACCTTTTATACTAGAAATGTGCCTTAGGCAAATGTGTTATTGCGGCATGGGACCATGGAAATGCAAATTCC
The DNA here is from genome assembly GCA_031772625.1 of Pinus tabuliformis. Lineage (NCBI taxonomy): Eukaryota > Viridiplantae > Streptophyta > Pinopsida > Pinales > Pinaceae > Pinus > Pinus tabuliformis. The sequence goes on along the minus strand of CM062806.1, from coordinate 206,868,421 downwards.
TAGTTAGATGAAACCTGAGAGATAAGGGGAGGGTAGGGGGCTGAATACCAAAGGGGGGGTCTGCATAAGGCATGCAAGAAGAAGAGCATCAAGAGCAGGGAGGTCAAGTGTATCCGAAGCCGAGGAAATTGCAGGAATAAGGAGAGAATGATGTATGGCAATAGAGGGTCCTCCTTGACCTATAGAAGAGCCAAGTAGTCTCCCCACAAACAACAATAGATGAAAATCATTGCCTAGGTGAATGAGACCAATTTCTTGAAGCAAAAAACTAGAACCATAACATTGTAATTGAAATATAAAATTTAAGAAATTTACCAACAACCCTAGTGTAGATGTGTTCCAAAAGACCATGACGGGATCCTAGTATCGACCTTCCCACTAATAACTACTCTTACCCACTACATTCAACTTCATGACTGTTTGAATTATGTAGAGAATCCAACCAACTATAAGGGAAGAAAGTTGGGAGGACCAACCAAGAGTGCATAGACCTTCCTTTATAGGCGTAACACAATTTTGGACGTAGGGAGGGGGGGGGAATCCCACATCCAACCCAATGTTGCAACTGAGTCTCCAAAAAATAGCATGGCAACTCCAATAATGTTAGGAAAAAGTGGTGTTTCACTAATTTCTAGTTTAATGCTTTACATCGCCATAATTGTAAACATGTGTGATTACATGGGATTAGTTGGACACACCACTCCCTTCTTTGATGCCTGGGGTGGTGGGCCTTCTTCCCTCCCTCCTTGGACACGTGCCCCATTAGGGTATTTTTTTTAAAACATTAATATTAAATAATTTTCTTGTAAGCTCAAAACCTTATACTATACCATCAAATATGTACAATGCATGATGTAGATTGACATCTTAATCAACTTTGGTCTGCCTATGTGGAAATCCTGACCTAGAACATTAATAAAGGTTCAAGCCAAAGTGTTCCAAAATAAAAATACAGAGTTGGTGGTGGTCAATCTCATTATTACAAAAATTACAAAAAATGGTTGTGGAATCCATGCGAACCATATAGACAGAAAAACAAAGGACACATATACTATAAACCATATAAACTAGTAGCTTATTGTTAATGGTATCATGCTAAGAAAAGATCATGAGACTAAACAACTAAGCAAGGCGCGCGGGGTGGCTAGGAGGTGGCGACTCTTTGTCATGAGACAGGGCTACTTAAATTCTTTTTCATTTTTCCATTCATGATCTAATAAAGCAAATGGAGCTCCTCCATGTGAAGGAGGAACTCATCTTTGCTTTTGTTGTGATCGAATAACACTTTACCCAACATATTCTTAATACACTTAGTATATATCAATTATGTGTAGATATTGGTTATGTCGTGCCCAAGTCTAGAACCTAGTTCTCCACTTTTGCCACGATCTTTGAATTAGATAGGTCATTTCTTTCATCAACCAATTACTACTCAATGTCTAGAATCTGGGGTTGGACCACCAATGGAGTATGTTTGAGGTATCTGTCCATGGAGGCTTAGGCTTAGGCTTGAGATCGGGTCTTGTTGTTTGGGCCTCAACCCCTGACACCCCTTCTCAAGCGAGGTCTCTATCTAAGGATTGAGACTATTGAAAAGGAGGCACAAATGTATCTAAAGGAACATGGGATGATGACTGGTGTAAGGGGGAGAAGTAGAGGAAGGACGTTCAAAAGAATTGACCACAAGAAGAGGCTTGGGCAAGAGGGAGATGCTCGAAAGAGAAAATATGATAGGAGAGAGGCTAATGGTCTTGCAATTGTTAGGTACCAAGTGCCAAAAATCCAAACATATACGAGAGAAGGAATACAAATGCACATAGTGACAATATACTTGAGTGTATTTGTTGTTGAGGAGTGTAGGCTGTCTAAGAAGTGCACAGATGATATCCTCAATGTTGATTCACTTACGACTAGTAATGTTGTTGAAGATTATTTGCAAGAAGGTAAACGAAGTATCAAGAGAAAAAGGACCAAGCCAAGAGGGCCTAGTCTTTTAACTTTGTCAAGAACCATTACATAGCACCCAAAGCCTTTCACTTGTCTCACACTAAAATCAATATTCAGTGCAACATAAATCATCTATAGTAAGTGAAAAATTCCTGACTCGCAAACTACTTTGGAAATAACTTCAAATTCATTACCAACCTCCACTCCCTTTCGTGCTTTGGTGCTTTGATTGTAGAGTGAACATGTTGGGTTGGTTAATTACTCGAGTGATTAATTCCATAGCTTTCGCCAATATAGAGGCCTGAATCAATGAAAATCATCTTCGTAGCATGTTATCGTCACGATGGCAAGGTTACCAAGATAACAAAGAAATTACATCCCCACAACGTTTTGCAAGACATTACATATGGAGTGGATCTCCATAAATGGCATGACATTACCCCTTATGTGTCACGTCTCTCTTCATTTGTTAATACGTAATCCGTATTCAATGAAAAACAAATGAGGCCAGTGAAGAACGTGTAAGGTAGATGGACAATTTTGAAGTCTTCAATGATTATTTGAAAAAATATATAAATAAAAATGACATGCATTACATTCAAAAACCTATAATTTTATAAGAAAATATAAATACATGTAAACGATTCAAATTTTTTGAATAATCATCAACCACATCCAACAAATATATTATAAAAAACACCTTACAACACAATTAATCACAACATCCCTATGTGAAATAAACCTCGATATTATAATATAAATACATGTAAACGATTCAAACTTTTTGAATAATCATCAACCACATCCAACAAATATATTATAAAAAACACCTTACAACACAATTATTCACAACATCCCTATGTGAAATAAACCTCGATATTATAAAATTATTAAAAAGCACACCTAACACAATAATTATTCAAAACATCCATACCAAGAAAAAAAACCACAAAGAAAAATAATCTTAATATCTAAAAAAAATCCCATGTAAACGTATATTCATAAATTTAAAGTAAAAATAATCTTAATATTTAAAAAATCTCAAAATTAAAAGATAAAGGAGAACTTAAGATTCGTGGAAGTTCTCTCAAAATCTTATATGTAACACACTAAAAATTGAGGATAGAGCATAACTAGCATACCCTTTAAGCCAGGGAAGGGAACATTGAAAAGGAAGATGTTGATTTTTTTTATTATGGTTAAATTTTTCATCATATGTAAATGTATTGAATGCAACAATTTACTTAAAACAAGTGTTTTTAGGACAATTCAGTACTTGCTACTTAAGCTAGAAATTATGCTCTAGAAAAAATTCATTAAACATTATAATTTGCATTGGTCAATGCTAAATTGATCGTGGTTAATAGACAAATAGAATCTTATAGTCTTGATTTGGAAATAACTAATAAATTGAGGTGTCTTCACATTTACATTTTTAGTCCTACATAAATAATAGCGGGAAGTAACTCCTGCTAAGCATATTTAGTTACATCTTATTTCGCCTACCCACCCCTCCCTCCCCCTCCCCACACACACGCACACATATATATATTGCTTAAATTATGGTGGGAAGTAACTAATGAATTAAGTTATGCGACCACAAAATGGTAAGGAATCTCTCTCTCTCTCTCTCTCTCTCTCTCTCTCTCTCTCTCTCTCTCTCTCTCTCTCTCTCACACACACACACACATATATATGGCTTGCTTAAATTATGGTGGGAAGTAACAATGGGCTAAGTTATGCGACCATATAATGCTAAGGAATCATCAATCTACTAATCTAGCTATTGTAAAAAAAATGCAGGGTAAAATTATACCTAGAAATAGAATTTGTCACATGTTAGTTGAACACTAAGGGATACAACATTGTCCAAATACCTTTTCTACTGCACAATAAACTTTGGGGTAGGCCTTGTCATAGAAGTTCAATGGAAGTCGACCTCCTTCTACAAATACACATAAAAATACCTAGAAATGTGCAACTACAATAAACAAATTTCTATGGATTTACTTGTCGCCTTCCTTAACGCAGACAAGAAGGCTCTACACAAACTATTATAATTATAGTCGATAGGTAAGTCAAAGTACCATAATTGGTATTCTCAACAATCATTTCACACACCATACTGCAAAATAATTGTTTATATAGAATAGTAAAATGTTCCAAAGCCCAACTATAATTAAATGATGTTTTATCTCCAGACATCATCTCGATCATGGAGGTATCCTTGCCATATCCAAATTTCACTTGTTGGAACTTTGACACCCAATGCTTTAGGGACCAAAACCCTCCTTAAATAGGAAGGTATGATCAACATTGGACTATCATAAAAAAAAATCATCTACATTGGTTCTTTTTGGGTGGAAAAAGTTGGAGGCATTAGTTTGTAGGGAGATTTTAGTGGCATGTCCCCATTTGGAAAATTGGAGTTAGAAATTGTCTTAAATATTCTTAAGTGATTTTGAGGCACCAAACATCATTTTATTATGGTCCAAAGTTTTATTTGCATGAAGATGCGATATTCTACAAATTGGCACCTTTCTAACAGTGTAAGAATCACCTAAATGAAAGATTATGTGTCAAAGTTATGAGTCTTGCAAGATGACATGCCTTCTTGACCACCATTGTACAAGTAGATGTCACAACAACCCCCATTACTCACACACATGGGGTTAGTAATTTGTGGACTTTCAAGATTATTCTAGAAGGTCGACCAAAACCTTATCACTAATTGAAAGTTGAGGAATTCAAAACCCTAATCCTAAATTATTGTTGAGCTATGTTAAATATTGAGAAGCTATGAGGAGAAAGGGTTCCATCTTTTAACATTGTACTTGTTCCATAGTTAATAAAAACAAACATGTAAGAGTGGTATTTTTAGATCATGATAGAGAAAGAGGATGATTTTGTATTAGTCGTTCATTACACAATGTCAAAAGGTAACTCCATAATGAATTACCATTCCTTTGTATGACAAGAGCATTGGCCTTAACTTCTATCTAGGTTTTCTCTTCTATTGGGTTTCCCGAGACAAATCTTGAGTTCATTTGTGTTGGTGGTGTGTACATATTGTTGTTCTTTCATTTTTGTATTTCAGTTATTTCATAAATTCAAGAAAAGCCAGTAATTAATTAATCCTCGATCTAACAAATATTAATTTGCATAATCTAAAATTTCAAAATGTTATAAAAAAAATTGTGATAAATTATTCTAGCATTATATCCACGGTATTTTATAGATCGCCTATGCTCAAAACAAATTCTGTAGTGGAAAATGATGTGTTCAAATTCCAATGTCTATGTCCAACTATAGTTCTTATTAGCCTAAATAATTTTGTTGGGAAACCCTTTACTCAAATCTCCAAAATTCTTGACTATGGCACAAGTGGTTCTTGACATCTTGTTTGTTTATATCTTGAGGGCTATAATAAACTTATTTGAGGCATTTCTAGTAGTTGAAAAAGATGTGAGGTGTTAATATCTTAGAGGAGGATTAAAACTTTCACCCACAACTGACCTTTGTTAATGACTTGGCTTGAAGAATTCAAATAGAACAAAATAAAAACAAATAAATCCTCAATTGAATCTCTTTTTAAAAAATGGTTTGAAAGAGAGAAAATTACTCAATAATTATATGTTCATGTTATAGAATCCTATAAGAACACTCAATTTCACCGTAAAGCGGTTGAAATAATCATAATAACAAATCCCACCAAGGAGAAATGAAATGAAATTTTTAACGTCCACAAGACTAGATATAGTCTATGGGACCCCTAACTTCCTTGTTTTTTGACTTTTGTGATTCAATCCTCTTATTATTCAGATTAATGATGAGTTGACCCAACCTCCTAACGATCCCCTCACTGAAAAGACAATGCCAAGGAACCAATGTTAACATATTGTTGTAATTGTCTCTGATGTCTATGAAAGCATCACATTCCAAAATGAAATGTTTTTCCAATTCCACTGCACCGAAAGTGCAAAAAATACACACCCATTATTCCTAAGCTTCTTTAGGTCTTTTCCACCAACTTGTTTCACACCGTAGTTGACGCGTGTTAGTTCTTAATTGAGCAATAAGAATCTTTTCTCTCCATGGAATGCTAGCTCCAATGTAATCTTTTTGTTGGAGATCACAAGTGGGTTTGAATTCTTGAACATAGTATTTCTTCTTTCTACCCAACTCTTTTCCCCATATATGTTTACGAAACTTCTCCATAACAAAACTTGCATTGAGGTAAATATTCCAATTTGGCATCCATTTGTTGTTTTGTCTCATCCATAATTTCTCTTTTTCACTCATTCCTTCATTGAATATAACTTTAGGCCATCTACATTCTCCCATTTGCTCAATTATTTGTAGATACCTTATGAGACACATCATACCTTATGAGATATAATACAAAGTCTCTCAATTCCTAATCTCCAATAAAAAATAATTCCCAATCTCCAATAAAAATTAATAAATTTTATAGAATTATAGACACAATGCATAGATAATCGAGTTATAGTGAAAAAAATCTTGAAATAATAAGTTTGAAGCAAGAACTTTATCAAATTACATCAATTTTATAAGTGTTATTTACTTTACATAAAATTTATGTTCCACACTTGCCATAGTTGGATTATAAATTTAAGTTATTTTTAACTCATCTTTAACTTCTATGTTTCTGTGGATACAAGAGACAAATAAGATGACACGTATGCCAACGTGACCACACTAATCAACTTACATCTGATACATTGGGTTTGGGTTCTAATTGCTAGACCATATGACCAAAAAAAATACAACTCCATGGGACCGAAGGACTAACCTGGCGAGCGTTATAGCTTTTCAGATAATAGCATAATATAACTTGACCAATGGTATATCAACTCTCATTATATATCTTCTGACCCCACTGATTAAAGTTGGGAATAGCTTTTCATCACCTAGTCCCACGGATCGCCACCTCCAAACACTAATGTTTTGGTATCTGTAGACGTGGGCGTCCTAACATGCTCGAAACTTATGCATATTCCATGTCGTCATGCTCGAAACTTATGCATATTCCATGTCGTCATGCCTTGTGCTAACATGTTGATGCATCAACAACGACAACCAATATTTCCAAAGTTGTCTATAATGCGACTTTTTGAGATTCCGGTGACGGAATCCGGCGGAAGAAATTGAGATGAAATCATGATTTGTTGCAGTTAAAATGGTTTTTTAACTGCATATTCGGATTCAGCACCCTGAAAAACCCCTGGGACGCTTTCATTGTGCAGAAACTAGTTATCAAACTTGGATTTCAATAAATTACTGTCGGATTTTCACCGGAAAAAATCGCGGAAAGCTTTCAAAAAGTCGCGTTAAAGACTACGGCTATTTCCAATGCTATATGATGTTTAATGCGTGCTAAGACCCTGACCCTTGTTGTACTCCCAAATGCTCAGGAGGCAAAGAATATGGCCCCATTGGTATGTATGTGCATATATAACCCATCATTTTCTGGCCGACGCTTTCTCGAAAGGCTACAACATTTTGACTTAACGCCTATCATGTAGTTAATGCGGACGATCCACCTATATCCATTGAATGCCACAAGATTTCAAACTCAAGAAGTTGCATAGTAAATTTTCAAAAATCAAATGAAATGGTGGGTTGTTGATGATGGTGGTGGAAACAGAGGTAAAATAATGGAAGGGCTTATGGAATTTTCTGCTTCTAATTTTTTCAGATTTTTTTTAGAGAAAATCTGGCAATGATTTTTGTAGAGAAAATCTGGCAACGATTTTTGTAAAAATTATAGTTGTTAAACTTCAAAATTTTAGGTGTCCTAGTGTGTTAGATGTGTTTGATGGTGCTGAATCCATTTCCACCATCAAAAACACGATTCATGCTCTTTCTCTACAAGATTTTTTGTAATTTTTTTGCCCAAATTCCAATCACTTTTCACCATCCAGACAATTCCTCCCCCTCGTTAAACAACTCCGACAACAACAATCAGCGTGGAACGGCGAGAAAATTCTCTCTGGTGAACCTTGCCCACCGCCGATGAGGACACTGGAGAGCACAAAGAGCAAGGATTGCATTTAATTAATGTCATTGAATCAGTCTGCAATGAAGGGTATCCAGACACCGGTTTCTGATTCGCATCCCAAGGAGGCTAATGCCTGTGAAAATCTCGGGAGGTCGCTCTTGCATATTCGAGGCAAGCTCGTGGGCACCAATTCTGCATTGGATTCCAACGAAGAAGCATTGAATTATAACAAGGTAGTTCTTCTGAATTTCTTCATATTGTTGTGTTCTTTAATGGGATTCGAACCCGGGCTAAACTGACTCAGCGATGGCGCCTTCAGGTATATAGCTGATTGATCTTACCTTAGCGCTAGCTTTGGTGATGGATCGAGATTGTTTCAATCTCTGGAACACTAGTTACGCCTTCAACAGAGCGACAATTCCATAGTAAGTCAAATAGGAAGACGACACAATGAGAACGAGTTTGCATTGTTGGATTGAGTAAAGGAGGGTCAAAATTTACCGTGGAAAAAATAAAGGGAACTGTTGGAAAATCAAAGTTATTCTCATCGTCGATATGAATATCATCAACGGTGGCTAAGTGGCATTAAATTGTAGTTAAATTCGTTTGAAAAGGTGCGGTGGATTTTTGTTATAAATATCAGTGTAAAAATAGATATGAGTCTACGGGGGTGTGTATGTTTTCCCAACAATTAAAAAGATGGAATGGGAATGGTAAGCAAGAGAAAACCTGAGCTTGTATTAACTAATTAATTGATCTTGGACTATGTTAACTAGATCTTATGTTTGAAATAAATTTTGGAGATCTTCCATTGTTAAAATACTAGTTTTAAAGCATATGGATAGAGTGTCAAGGTGAGGAAGTCTTCTTAAACAAAGAATGATAAACCGAATTTTCTCCCAAGTGTGGGTATCACACTTTCATTGGTAATCAGAGCTTAAACCGAATTTTCTCCCAAGTGTGGGTATCACACTTTCATTGGTAATCAGAGCTTTAAGTTTTGGGGCGACTAAGCACATTTGCCGAGACCATAAAAATTATTAATATATGAATATTTGCCATTTGGGATTTTATGTTTAGATTCTGTGAACTATATCAGTGTAATTTCCATTTATATCCTCTAACTTTCCATTTATATCGGCTTATTTTTGTTAAGTCGGGTGGGAATTTGCTAAACACAAAATTGTTCAAAAATACAAAGTTTGTTCCTCACTTATTTTAAAGTGAAAATCTGAAAATGTTTTTTCAGGTTTGTTCAAATGTAAACAGATTTGTTGATCCTTTTGGGTTCGAAACGTATTGATCCTTTGTTCTCAATGTGATTTTTCTAGAAACTCTGAACAACAAAATATTATAGTTGTTTATTTACTTTTAATTAGTTAGTTGACATTTCAGATAAATGTTTTATGTATAATAAAAAAACCCTTTAAATTTGAATTATAATTATTAAATATAATAAAAAAGGACAATTTCATTTCATGATTGATTTTATATATATATATATATATATATATATATATATATAATCAATCATATATATATATAAACCATATAACCTATTTTAGCTCTTAATTTTGTTAGTATACCACGCTAAGGATTACGAATATAATAATATCCATAATTTTATATAGCCATAATTTTTTTTTGTAAGCCTAGCAGGACTACATCTTCAATATGTCCAATATATCACGTAGATCAGCGCGGGGAATTAAACCACTGACTTCACATAGAGTGCCTTAACAAAGCACTCGATCACCATCTATCCAAAACCCAATGGACTATATAGTAGTAAATTATTTATATTTATTACATTTAATCATTGAGATGTTATATAATTAAAATATAAATGTTTAGATATATAAAATATTTTTAATCAAGATATATGCATATTACTATGTTTTATATACATTAATTGAATGTTTGATATTATGTTAATTGTTAATAATACTATATGTTAATTGATTAAAAATAAGTAGATAGGACGTCTATGGTTACTATATGTAGAGTTCACTAGTTACATTATGTGTGAGGTCTATGGTTACTATAGTCTCCCTTTTATCTTTGGATGTTTTGCTTCATATCTTCAGTTATCATAGTTTGGTTATTGGATGTGCCAAGATACATGATCTTTTGAAATTTTAGATAAAGGGTTAGTTATGCTTAGTGTAACCCCTCTTGTGACAAATATAGGGAAATTTTGGGTTGTTACCATCAGGTGTTATAGAGAGTTTAGCTTACAAGAAAAGAGATTCCCTACAACAGAGAGGAGAGAGGAAGAAGAACACAAGTTTCCTAAGAATGACCTTCCTCCTTTACTCATCCCTCTCATCATTCTTCATAGGAAGAGAAACACTAACATAGCTAGTGTTCTATGGAAACATAAGGAAAAATTGAAGAATTAGAGAGTTGGTAGAGGGAAAGAGAACAAAATTGGAAAATTGGAAAAATTGAGTAACAAGTAAAGGAAAAGAGAAAAATATTCCAGAGGACCATATTTTAGAGGAGGTGAAGTGCACCTAATTTGATGATACAAGTGGGAAAACATTCTTTAATATTGTTGAAACCTATTATTGAAAAAAAACATAGTGTTGTCTAGGTAAATCCTCTTTGCGGACAGAGATGATCCCTCTAGCCCAATGAGTGGGACTAGCAACCGAAGTGACAATCTACCAGACACTATCCTAGGTTACAATTGAAAACAGAAACGAAGAAGATGGCCTACCTCACTCTGATGCTATCCCGATCTCCTTTATTGAATACCTTGAATCACTTGCGTCACGGGCTCGTTCTTGCTGCTCTCAGCATTTATGCACCTACACAAGGGATCAAGACACAACAAGGCATGCAAATACAAATATCATATCCAAAGCAACCTACTTAACTGATCAAGGAATGTTAAGATAGATGATACATGAGCATACACATCAATGGAAAATGAACTAGCAGTTGTATATTAATAGAAAATAAAGGGAAGCATACAACCAAGCCTTGATGTTGATAGGATCTCCTTGAAATGAATATCCAAGTCCAAGCACTCCTTCTCTAAGCCAAATGAGTATCATATTAGCACAATCTTAGCACAAGGGTGCAAATAGACATAGACCAACCATTTGGGAATGTGAGAGGATGAATATATAGGCTGGGAAAGGGAGTTAGGATCTCTGCAAAGATAGGAGTAGGTCCTCATCTCAAGGAAGTAGGTCATAGGGATAAGCCCAAGAGGCCAAGTTGGGAGAATTCGACCTCATCTATGCCGAACAACCTCCAGCTCGCCGCTCTGGAAGCTTCTAGATCACGAATCTTCTCATCCTCTTTGGGAAAATTACCTTTTTGGGATCAATGCGGGTATACAAGTGAACAGAGAGATGCCATTATGGATCAAATATAGTGCAATAGGCTATCATCATTGTTTTTAGTCTCATAAGGGCGATGATTCTCAAATTAGGGCTCAAGGCATTTTCCAATCAATGTCTTAGGAAGGATCTGAGTTGCATATATGAATGAGTACATTGCATGATGGTCATGTTTCGGGCACTTCGGGGTATGTCACGGGGAAGTGCAGGAGGTGTGACAAAATACTATATAATAGATGCCCCCTAAATCATGAAGGCAGAACAGGGAGTGTTGGCTGAGATGCTTTATGAGATTCTTCAAGGACGAGGACCAGGAGACCTGAAAATCAAGGACGCATATACATATCTGATATCAAAACATGAACCCACGGTATGGACGAAGCCATCCGGATGATAAGGACTATGTGAAAGGATCCATGGTATGGGTGCAACCATCCAAATGACAAGGATCATCAATGAATCTAAGGTCCAAGGTATGGTCGCAGCCATCCGATATAGAAGGATCATCATAAATGTAAAGTCCCACAGTATGGTCACAACCATCCGTATAGCAGATACATGTATACGATCATGAATAACACATAACTTCACCCAGCCTAAGTCATATCAAACAAGACTCGGGGTCTTGTGCTCCATCTCGACCCGATCAAAGCACGAATTCAAAATGCGAATGAATGTGTTGAAGTTGAACATACTAGAAAACCACTTGATTACCAGCCAATAATGTGGACCATTAATAGGTACGAGAGAAACCACTAATAATGACAATGGATCTCAAGGTACGATAGTACAATTCATGACTATGATAATGAAACTGAAGTCGAACACTCGTGGAATCACCCGATCGAAGGCCACTGATGAAAACATGTCGTCGAATGCGAAGAACTTGCCATTAAGGAATGCAAGCTCTAAGGTACTGAAAGGGATTTTCTAAGTTATCTTCCTGGAAAATGAGCTGAAGTCAATAGGAAGCGACTCGACGAAGGAAGGCAATGATGAGTCCCCCATCATCGAAATGAAACAAGGAATAAAGTGGAATGAAATGAATAAGATCCAAGACATAATAATGGGTTAGACAATGTATAGGTAAATAATTGCAGATAGGACTTCTCTTGAACACTAGCGACACGACTCCAGAGTGTGGCGGCATTTGACTCAACATATAACTAAAGGTCATGATGAAAAAATGGAATAGTCAAATGAGAGGCAAAAATGGATCACCCAAACCCAGGAGGACAAGTGACTAAGTGAGGATATCCCAAACCCGACATGAAAGTAGAAGAGTGTCATGTTCAAGAGAGACATGTTACCTGTACAAAGGATGTTTCATTTTCATTTTTCCCCTGTTATTTCTAGCGAGTACCCCAATTATTTTTAATCACAAGCTTGAAGGGGATAGCATATACTTGTCATATAAGTTCATTCTTCGAATGAATCCATCCTAGTAAGTTTTACGAGTCCTATGAAGGAGAAAATTGGTCTCACCATGGTGATGAGTATTTCGTCGTAAACTATTAACGAGTCCAACGTAAGAATAACTCAATGTCTTTTTCACATTTAGAGAGTTTGAAAAAGAGACGAAAGAAAACTCCATCGTGTCCCTTTTCGTAATTTGTCTCTTCAACCCGAAAAGGTATAAAACAATATTCGAGAGAACCTCTTGACCATGTCCACCAAGGTGTACCTTTCTCGTAAATAGTCAATCTCATCCCGAAAAAGGGGTAAACGTATAATGAGATGACGTCAATTCATTTAATTTAACGAGTTCAAAATGACAAGTACTCGACAGTTTTCGAGAATCAGAAAAGGACTTAAAGATGACTCCAGGGGGATTCCTTTTTCGTTTATTTTTCACGAGTCTGAAAAAGAGATAAAACAAAAACTCATTTGAATTAGCCAATAATAATCATTGTCCATCAAAGTACTTGTAACTGCACAAAGAGATTCACCCATCACTGATACCGAGAAAAAATACTAAAATATTGATAAAATATTGACAAAAATTGGCTTCAAAACTTATAAATAGACCGAAAGTAAAAATATTTTTACCATTTCACCCAAGTACGTTTTGAGAGTGCATTTGTGCCCTAATTTGCTCAATTTTCAGGTGACCAGTGCAGGAGATCTGGGGTATCATTTCGTGAACCGTTTGCAGCAGGTAAGAGGTCTATCCTTGGTCTTGCAATTCATCATACTTTTATGCATTTTTAATGGAATTTTGCATGCTAAAAGGAGGGATTTTAAAATTATAAATCGCTAGCGATCATCGCGGGTTTGGTCATCGAACCCGTGATGATCAGTCTCGAGCCAAAAGGTCCACGCAATGACATCGCTTTGTTAATAAAAACAAGCGTGATGGCGCCAAGGCAGAATTTTTTGAAGAAAAACCCCTCTTTAAAGCAAAAATTCTTGATTTTGATCCATGAAAAAGTTTCAAATTTGTGTTAATTGATGTTTTGCAGGAGATCATGGTTCTAGAATGGAAAGAAAGAGGCCATGAGGCTGAATAACACCAAGAAGCCCAAGATCCAGAATGCATTAATGCTTTGAGAAATTGTGGGTTGTTGAAGTTCTTCAGGACCACATGATTAAGAGCTTAGATGGAGCTATTGTTGTAATTGATCAGCTTGTGGGATGTTGATCGAGAAGTCTTCATCATAAAATACCAGTAGTTAGTGCTGGAAGAGACAGACATATATTTCATCACCAAATTTCCGAGGAGGGGAAAGAGTGTCCAACTCTTTGGATCTCGCCCAGGAGGTGAAAGTACTAACAGTCTAGTCAGACGACATTCCCTAGGTTTACAGTTGACCATGGGTGGGAAAGTAAAGACTGCAACAGTCACTAACATTCCCTTAAGAACTATATTATTCACAATAGCTCGTGAATCTGGCACACAAGCTCTCCACAAAGCTTCACAGTCACAATTTCGTTATGCAATAGATTATCTCACTCCCACAATCTTCAACTGGTGTGGAGGACTACTGGATAACATGAAGAGACAACTAACCAAAGGTAAATGAGGGAATCTAAAACAATTTGATTTCAGTTCAATACTTGTTACTTTATTCCTAGAGCGGGTGCCCTTGTTTTGGAACCAGTTTGCAGAGGTACCAGATCCTTTTCCCCAGGATCCGTGGCTAATGCAATGGATTAAGCTCATGCCTCGAGGAGGAGGGGGCCAACAGATGCATTTCCCTCCATATTTTTTCAGTTGGCTATGTCGCCAACTACTTGTTGTAGATGACCTCGCTTACGGCAACACGAATTTCAGATGGGATCCATATCTACCTCTGCCACTGGGAGAATAGTGGACTACCGTAGGTAAAGCTTGTTTTTTGACTTTTTCAAGTTTTATGATTTTTTTGTAAAAGGGTAACTGAGATGTAACTTGTTATAAAGGTGCAGATGTTGGACTAGAAAGACCGCCTGGCATGTCGCCAATAGCACGACGAGCAGCCCATCAGATAGTAGGTGTCGATTATGAGGAAGGGGCGGACCCCTTGGTAGAGATGGAGTGTAAACTAGACGTGATTACCTGGGGGATACCGGAGTATGCTACCATAGACGAGGTACCATTGCGATGGAAAAGGCACACCATAGGAGTATCAGTGAGACTGCGTCGTCTGTTAGGCTGAGTGATCAAAGCAGTCTCATGCTACCATGAGCATGATGCAGGCTGAAAGCCTTTCTAGTTTCTTTTACACATTTGAAGGCTTTGAAAGCCAAGTGTCTCAGAACACTTTATTTTTTGAGATTTTGATGTAAACACTCTGACAGACACAATACACACACACACATATATATGCATTTTTTTTTATTTTCTACTTATGTGTCCATGTATCATGATGATGAGTTTGGTGTTATAAATTACGTAAATTTCTATCAAGAACATAGTTCGCTAATGCATCTGTTAATGTATTCAAATTGCGTGGAATATGTTGATATGTGATAAAATTAAAATTTCTTCCCAGTAATAAAACACGTAGATACATACGCAATATATGCATATTTCTTACTGAATAATGATTATTTAATTGTAACACAACGAGTTGTGAATCTAACTTGACAACTAAATTTCTAATGCCAAGAGCAATTGCTTCTGACAATAGTTCATTGAATGCATTGTATTCAACAATATTGTTAGTTGTTTGACCGAGGCATATACCTTGTAAGTCAATCAACTCGCCATCAACGGCAAAGAGTGCCCAAGTTGCGGAAGACAAATTTTGTGTGCTGCAACAAGCACCATCAGCAAAACAACCATAAAGACTTGACGACATTTTCAAACCGAGTGGAACATAAGCTAAACAGAAAAGCACATGTCTGCAAAGCAAAAAAACACACCAAAAATAAAAAAAATAAAAACGCACACTAATGAATTCACACAGTAATGTACAAAAAGTCATTACACGAATTTCACGCATAATACTTTTTCAAATACAACCCATTTTGGGGTTGTGAAAATGCATTTCCTTCATAATCAACTAGCTCATAGGCGCCTTTCTACAAGACACAATTGAGGATATACGGCCCATGCCACATGGGTTTGAACTTTCCAGCACCTAACTTATCGTTAGCCTAATCGTAAAGGAGGACCAGGTCGTCTTCAGCAAAAGTGCGAGGAGAAATAGTTTGATCAAAATGAGTTTTGACATGTTTCTTTTGGAATTCGATTTCCATCGCAGCGATGTGACGGGTCTCGTCAAGCCTCTCAAGGTAAAGTAACCACTCCTCTTCCGGCGAGGTACTAAGAAGAAGTTCAACAACTAATTTGAGTGAAGGGATTTTGCATTCAATCGGGAGAGTTGCCTCTAAACCATAAACCAGCTGGAACAGAGTGAATCTAGTGGTCGTCTTAGTGGAAGTTATATAAGCCCATAGAGCTGAGAATAGCATCATATTCTAGTTCTTTTTGTGCTTCCCAAAGGTGCGTTGAAGCATAGTAATCAAACCTTTATTAATTGCTTCGACTTGGCCATTGGCCTGTGGATAGTAAGGAGTTGAGCTATCATGACGAAGGCCCGACTGAGCAGTCAGCTCTGTCATCATGTACTGATAAAAATGTGATCCATGGTCAGTTACAATGGCTTTAAGAACAACAAAAAGCGTTATGACGTGGTTGAAGAGGAACTGAGTAGCAGCAATATCGTAAGTATTGTATGTGGGCATCGCCTCGGCCCATTTAGTGAAGTAGTCGACGACGAAGATAATATAGCCATGCCCCCTGGCTGAGTGAAGGTTACATGTCATGAAGTCTATGACCCATTTAGAAAATGTGCCAATGGTAACTACTGGGTGTAAGAGTGCTGGTGGGGCGCGTTTCTTGCGGTTAAAAATCTAACATTCATGACATTTATGAACAGCCAAAATACAATCTTTAAAGATAGAAGGCCATAAATAACCAGCGTGAAGGATTTTCTGAGTAGTGGCGTAGCCGAACATATGACCACCACAGGCACCAGAGTGGCAGTCATTCAAAACCCATTCAGCCCCTTCAAGTGTTAAACATCTGCAAAGAACAGAGTCCACACCGACTCGATACAATGTATCACCAAGAATCCGATAGGGTTGGGACTGATGCTAGATGTGGCATCGGTCAGATCGAGACAACTCAGATTAGAAAGTTTGGGTTTGAAGATAAACAATAATATCTCCATACCACGGATCATGGGTGCTGATGAGAAACAAAGTTTCATCTGGAATTTGCTCAGTAAAATCAGTAGAAGTGCTTGCAGACGGAAGGGCACATATCAACTCAGCAAAGACAAGTGATTTCTTGGATTTGGTAGCAGTAAACTCCAAATCAAACCCCTGTAGGATAACAATCCATTAGGAGTATTCCCCCCCAGTAATTGATGATTCAATATATAGGTCACGGGGTTTCAATCAGAAATCAGTGTGGTTTTTCAGTAAAGGGACATAATGACGAAATCTTTGGACATCATTGATAGCTTCCAAGGCAAACTTATCAACATGGGCATATCGAGATTAAGTGTTAAGAATACTTCGACTTAAATAATAAAACACATGTTCGTTGCCATCGTCATCATCTTGAACCAACACCATAGCAATGGTACTATCAGTTGCAGCCAAGTATAGGAAATAATCGCGTCGATAATCATGGGGAAGAAGTAAAGGAGCATTGATAAGCGTGTCTTTAAAAGCATCGAAGGATTTATGGGCAACTTCATCCCAAATGAAAGGGATCCCCTTCTTAAGCAAGTGAGTAAAACCCTTGGCGAGTTCAACGTAGTTAGGAATGAATCGATGAAGAAAGTTAGCCTTTCCTTGCAGGCTTTGCAATTGAAGAAGTGAGGCATGGGGGGGAAGTTTACAATAGCTTCAACTTTTAAAGGATCAATATGGATACCTTCGCGGGACACCACAAAACCCAAGAGTTGACTAGATTCAACACAAAAAACACACTTGTGCGGATTGAGACAGATGTTATAATGTCGACATCGCAAAAAGATGGATCTTAAGTGGTCTGGATGGTCATGATGCTTAATATAATGGGTTGGTAAGTTGTAAAGGTAAGGTTGAACAATGTGTCGAATATCATGAAACGCATAAGAAATTTCTCTCTAGAAGGTAGCGCCAACATTTTTTAAACCGAAAGGAAGCTTCTTATAGGCAAAGGTGTCCCACGGACAAATAAAGGTCCTCTTATGTTGATCAACGGGTGAGATGTAGATATGGTTGTAGCTAGATAAACCATCTCATAACGTGAAAATCGCACTCCCAACACACTCGTTGATGATCTTATTAATAAACGAAGTGGGATAATTATCTTTTGGACATGCGCGATCAATGTCATAGTAATCAACACAGACACGAATCATACCCTGCTTTTTAGTAATAGGGACAATATTAGACACCCAATATGTCAATAGGATTGGATAGATAAAACCAACTTTTAAAAGCTTTTCCACTTCTACCTTAATAGCAGCAGCCTTCCGAGGATGCACAGGACGAAGTTGTTGACGAACATGCTTTGCACCATGATAGGTAGGTATTTCATGCACCACTATTGTTGGATCAATACCAGGCATTTCCTCGTATGACCACTTGAATACATCTCGAAATTCTTTGAAAAGTTCAATGTAAACTATGATCTCATCGGGAGAATAGGACACCCCAATATGAATGTTCTTGAAAATTCCAAGTTTAATGGAAATGTCAAGAGGCATGGTTGTAGTAATGTTTCCCATATTACCGTTAGATAGGACTTCGTGCACCAAAATAGGTGTTTGAAGTGGGCAATGAGAAATAAATGCTTCAAAACACAAAGGCATCTCACTAAGGTTGGGAATAAATGAAGAACGATGATGGAGATTGTTCCAAGGAGTTTCGCCAGAGACATAACCTCAACGATACTCTTATCGGTGGGGAATGTCTCATTCAAAGGATCCAGAGAATCCCATGAACCAAGCCAAGGAGATGGTACATAAGTATCCAGGTTCATACTAAAAACCACATGACTTTCAAAAGCGGTTGTTGAAGCCAAGATAATTTCTTGATAGTCTTGCTCCAACAGACTTAACGACATAGAATCACCAAACGAATCAATTTGATCTGGAGTAGGAAGAATACAAGGATTTGTAGAAACCGAGATCATATTGATTGAAGTGACATTCGGAGGTGGGAGAGCAAAAGTACCCATTAAAGCAAAATCTTTGAAAAGACCTACCCCCACACTCTCGTAAGGAATTTCGGTATTTCCCACGTATGGGACATTGTCGTTCAATGAACCAAAAGAGAAAAAATACAGTTGGTCGATGGTGATAATTTTTCCTTCATGAGGAAAACGAAGCACCCAGAACAAAGAAGAAACCACGCAAAACATAGTGTGGGTCCAACTTTGCCCGAGAAGAAGGTTGTAATTAAGACTTGCGTCTACAACTTCCACTTCTAGCTCAACGGTCTTTCTCTCCAACGTGATCAGCAAGTTTGTGAGAATACCATATGGATGGGATCCTCTGCCATCAAAGGCCTCCAAAGTGTTTGGGGACTAATTGAGAGGAGGAGAGCCAATGGCCTTCCAGCATGAAACAAACATGATGTAGGTGGAAGCACCTTCATCAATAATAGTCTGATGGATCGTCTTTCCTTTAATGATAACTTGAATCAGAAAAGCAATCTGATGAGGAAGACGAGGAACGTGGTTTTCAAGATCAAAGGTAATTAAACTCGAATTGGCGGGATCAATGGTGCATATAGCAGACAACAATGATTTCCGTTGCGTTGGACATGTTTGGAGAACTTCCAAAGCAAACATTGCCGAAGGTGCTTGAGCTAAATACTCAACAAAATTATAATGTTGTGCAGCACTAGCATTCGAATTATAAGATGATTTCTGAAGTACACCTTTGAGAGGTGGTTGGATTACGGATTCATTGTTAGGACGCTCAATATGGAGTGGACCAGAACTAGATGGAGTAGAAGTTGAAGGTATATCAATGACTTCTTTCTGCACGGCTTGCTTTTGCAGGGTTTGATAGTCCTTTGTTCAAGTAGCAATCAAAATAGGCGATGAACATTGCATCATGAAAACTTGGGAACCAGAGGAGGCAGAGGATTGTGGTTGGTTTACCAACTGCATCTATTGAGATGGAAATGGTTCTTTCAAAACAACCAGAGTCCCTTTCAATAAGCGGTTAACTTCATAATGTCGGGGACAATCCTTGGTATAATGGTCTTCCTCACAAATGAGGCAAGTATATTTCAACTTGTGCTTAGAAGCATCATCAATAGGTGACTTGGGTGGATCCTATTTCGTGGTATTGGTTTTGGCTTTACCTTTTCCTTTTTTCTTACCTTTTGAGGCCTTATCTGCTGCGGTAGAATGAACAACATGTACCTCGGAGGTTTTACCAAGATTTCATGAATTTTTCGAAGGATTATTAGAATGAGTGTTTGAAACAGATTTATACTTCGAAGAAGCCTTAGTGGAATTCTGAGACACTAAACCAATTATACCATCAACAAGTGGTACATCGGGAGACTTTGAGGTTGTCGGATCTGAAGATGGTCTTGGGGCATCAGGAAACATCTCATATAATGTGCCACATTGGGAATAGACTAAGTAAAGATATTGAGCACGTGCAATAGCTTGGTCCTCGGTAACACATCCACCCATTTCTATATCTGCAACAATTTTGTTTACGAATGATTTCTTCAACCATTTAGTCAACAACTCATTAAGAATCTCAAATTTGATGAGGCGACACCGACGTCTCCATTAATGGATATGATCATAAATGTGTGTTACAATATCTTGCTTCAGGGATGTGAGAAAATGAGTGCCATTTTCATACCGAACCAACAATTGGAAGTGGGTGAGGAAGGCCATAGCTAAAGAGTTAAAGTCAGCATAAGTAGCTCGATATACCATTTTGGCGCAACACATGTTAAGGTTCTCTAAAAGAGGCAGAGACGGATAGAATTGTCAACATATGAATTTGACGAGCACCATAAGTGATATGTCATCACATGGGCTTGCAACTCCTCTTTAAAATTTCCCTTGAATTTAAGGCAATCATTTGGAATTTTGGTTAGAACCGGAGGCCAATAACATGAATAAAAATATGATCATTTGTGAACCTTGAGACATCAGGCAGTTCCAACGTAGCTAAGAAGGGAAATTGTGGATTGAATGGCATGTAGGGCCTTTGACGAGGCCCAAACTGCAGGTTCGAACCTTGCTGGTAAGTATTATGCCCCCACAGTGGAGTATTTTGACCATATGGGATTTGATTTTGCCCCCATTGAGGGTTACCTTGACCATAAGGTGGATTTTTTCCAAGGTAGGTGTGATATTGACCTACCATAGGCCATTGATTAGCATTATACGCGGTATACGTATTGTAAGGTTGTTGGACCTGTTGATCCTAAACCTAAAGAGATTGGCCCTGTTGCTGTAGGGGGTTGACCTTGTGTTTGCAAGGGTTGAACTTGTTGATACACATATTGAGCTTTTTGCAAAGGTTGACCTTGATGTTGCAAAGGTTAGCCTTATGGATACAAAGGTTGAGTAGGTTGATGAACAAACTAATTTTGTTGTTGCAAAAACTGTTGAGATTACTGCAAAGGTTGCCCCTACTGTTGCAAAGGTTTCCCTTGTTGATGTAACAGTTGCCCTTACGGTTGCGAGGGTTTCCCTTATTGTTGCAAGGGTTTCCCTTGCTGCTTGCAAGGGTTGCCCTTGCTGCTGCAAGGGTTGCCCTTGCTGCTGCAAGGGTTGCCCTTGCTGCTGCAATGGTTGCCCTTGCAGCAAGGGTTTCCCTTATTGTTGCAAGGGTTTCCCTTGCTGCTGCAAGGGTTGCCCTTGCTGCTGCAAGGGTTGCCCTTGCCACTGCAAGGGTTTCCCTTGTTATTGTAACAGTTTCCCTTGTTGTTGCAAGGATTGCCCTTGCTACTGCAAGGGTTTCCCTTGTTGTTGCAAGGGTTGTTGGATTGTTCCTTGGGATATACCTTGAGGGTATTGGTAATTTCCGAATTCAATCTGACCATGTCCACCAGGAATAGTAGATTGAACAGGTTGGACATAAGCTCCTACTTGTGGAGTGTAAGACAGATTGACCAAGGTTTGTGAACCATATGGGACATAATCCTGTTGCAGTGGAATTTGAGCCGTATAAGGCTTATGATACTGGATATAACCCAACCCAGATAGACCAACAGGATTAGGAATACCACTAGTATAAGGTTGATTTACTCCAACCTTTTGAGTTGTAATACACTCACATTAGTTTCACCTGACAAAGAGGAATATCAAATTCTCCCCCCAGGTGGTGGAACATTTTGTCCACCAGACGGAAGGGTAGAAGAACTAACTGAAACCTGACCTAAAATAGTCAATTATACCAAAATGGACGGTTGAAAAGACAGTATAGGTTGCGATGGAATCGTAGGTTGAACAGGAACTGACGTGACAACAATTTGTACAAAAGTTTGAGAGGTCGCGTTCGGAATGAACGTACCAGAAGTAGGCATGGATTTGAAGACCAAATGGGATTTTGATACAAAGATGAAGCACTAGGAGTTCCTAAAACTAACTAGGCTAGGGTTGTATAACCAGGTTGAAACATGGGCCCACAGGTTTCAGGAAATGTGAGAGATGGGACTCTTCCTGTAAAAGGAAAACATTCTGGAGGAAATTCATACCCTTGTTTATCATCGACATGAGGAGTATGAGTAGTGTAAACTTCTGAATGACCCATAGAAGAGGTTGGGATCTCACCTTCTGAATCCATGGGTGGAAACAATTGGCAAGGAGGAATTTGAGATGTACGAGGAGATAACTCCAAAGGAACACCAGGCCGATTGTAAGGATTGTAAGGAAGCAGAAGAGATATCACAACAACATCAAATAACAGATTCGGCAGATATAAGACAAGCCTTTGAGGACTCTCGGGGGTCTATGGACTCTAAGGGGTCTGTATAGGATTGTTAAGGGTCTTAGGATCAGATTCTTGAGGTGACCAGGAATCCGATGGTGGTGGACTAGAAGACAGAGGTTGGATACTTGGAACAATCCCAAGTTCAAAAACTTGATCTTCAAGTGACTGAGGAAGTTTCAGGTGAACTCCTTGTGAGGACCCTTCAATATCAGACAACAAAAGGGAACTTTGGGGTGAACTCAATGGTTCAGCCACGATGATTTTCTCTCAAGAGAAGAAAAGGAAAGGAGATTCATTGAGGGTTGATTAAAAATAAAATCTACAATGATTTACTCAATATTGAGCCAAGAAGCAACTGCATGGGTTTGACATGTTATCGTTGGCGGTCATTTTTAGAATTTGAAACAAAAACTTTGCCGTTTCATGTTTCAAGAGTCGAGAAAAGGATGAAAAGGTGACTCTAGTTGCTTTCGTTGATTTAGCGAGCTTGAAAGGACAAGTTCTCGACTATCTTTTCAAGTTTAAGAAGTCAAAAAAGATCGAAATGAATACTTAGGTAAATCTAGGCAAAAATGATTGCCAAATAAGCATGAACTACAATATACACCTCAACAAATAAATTTACCAAGGACTTTACGGGTGTGCAGGCAATCTCCCCGAATGTTGTGTTCGGTGCATCACATTTATAGGGCGACAGACACAGCTTCCTATGAATAAAGGTTTGCAACCTATGAGGGTCCCCCTTTATATACTCGACGGTACGGGGAGCACAAGTCTATGCTAGCACGATCCAATGCAAGAGTATTGCGAACAAAAACTGCTGAGTTTTATAGACATCGAAACACGTCTCTAGCCTAGATCACTAATTATGAACGTTAATGTTTCAAATTCTCCTTAGATTCATTGAGGTAAATTTTAAAGTTAATCTTTAAATTAAGTTTTAGTTTTGAGGGTTCAACGATGTCTCCTGTTCCTAGAATGCAACTAAATGATGAAAATGAAACTTTTCATTCGATGAAGGTTATTCTACCAAAGGAAGAGAAACAACTAATCAATGCATCAAACAATCCAAAAACATCAATACAATCTTTTCATTGCAATAAGTAAAAATCAAATCTAATCTTTCATTCTACTAACAAATGTAATGCCATAGAAATGCAAATATTTTCCTTTTCACTAAAGATGCAATCACTGCAAACTAGCGCAAAAGAGAAAAATACAATGCAAACAATTCACTAATCATGAAAATCTCTTTCACTTTCCGATTTGAATGCAAGAAAATGTTTGAAAACACTTCAATGATATACACTTTCACTTTCTAAAACACAAGAGTAACAACAAGCACTTGCTTTTGATTCAATAAAAAACAAACACTTTTGTAATCTATTGCTCGCCAACGGAACTAAAGCGACTTTCAAAGCATCTACTTGATTCAACACTAATGAAAATAACTTTATACCAAAGAGTCAAAAGTGACTTGCAAAAGATGTCTAGATGCAAAAAGACTCTTTGAACAAAGGTAATTGATCACTGAAGAACAGACCAATGAGTGAATGAAGGGTGACCTAGAAACACTAGGAGCCCTAGAAATCAAATCAAGCTCCAAACACATTTAAAACAAATCAAGAGGCAATTTCAATTAGACAAACATGTCAACCAAGACAATGACATTATAATCACATTGAAAAAACACTTCTAGAAGGCAAAAACAGAAATCAAGAAGAGAAAATCCTAATTTTCTTAAAATTATGGGATCATCGCACTTGTCATAGGAAAAACAACGATAATCGTGACTGTAATTAAAACATCCGCGATGTCATCATGACTGTCAGAGATAAAACTATGATGGTTGAGAAATATGAGATAAAACAAAAAAATCTTCAAGATCAGCAAAAGTTAAGAACCTTCAAGCAATCACTAGTAAGTGAAAAAAGTGACAGACAACTAAACAAGCCTGAAAATGAATGGTCGGTCAAACTCAACACAAAAGCAGGCTGAAGGATTAAATGGAAAGGATCATAGCTTCCTCAATGGAGTCACCATTTTGTTGTCTAGGTAAATCTTCTCTATGAACAGAGACGACCCCTCTAGCCCAATGAATGGGACTAGCAACCAAAGTGACAATCTACCAAACATTTTCCTAGGTTACAATTGAAAATAGAAACGAAGAAGATGTCCTACCTCACTCTGATGCTATCTCGATCTCCTTTGTTGAAGACCTCGAATCACTTGCATCACGGGCTCATTCTTACTGCTCTCAACGTTTATGCACCTGCATAAGAGATCAAGACACAACAAAGCATGCAAATACAAATAGCATATCCAAAGCAACCTACTTAACTGATCAAGGAATGTTAAGATAGATGATACATGAGCATACACATCAATGGAAAATGAACCAGCAGTTGTTTATTAATAGAAAATAAAGGGAAGCATACAACCAAGCCTTGATGTTGATAGGCTCTCCTTGAAATGAATATCCAAATCCAAGCACTCCTTCTCTAAGCCAAATAAGTAGCATATAGACACAATCTTAGCATAAGGGTGCAAATAGACATAGACCAACCATTTGGGAATGGGAGAGGATGAATATATAGACTGGGAAAGGGAGTTAGGATCTCTCCAAAGATAGGAGTAGGTCCTCATCTCAAGGAGGTAATTCATAGGGATAATACCAAGAGGCCAAGTTGGGATAATTCGACCTCATCTATGTCGAACAACCTCCAGCTCGCAGCTTTGGAAGCTTCTCATCCTCTTTGGGAAAATTGCCTTTTTGGGATGATCGTGGGTATAAAAGTGAACAGAGTGATGCCATAGCAGGTCAAATACAATGCAATAGTCGATCATCATTGTTTTTAGTCTCATAAGGGTGATGATTCTCAAATTAGTGTTTTAGAGTTATTTCCTTCAAGGGAAACTCAAGGAATTTTCCAATCAATGTCTTAGAAGGATCTGAGTTGCATATATGAATGAGTACATTGCATGATGGTCATGTTTAAGGCACTTCGGGGTATGTCATGGGGAAGTGCAGGAGGTGTGAACAAATACTGTATAACAGATGCCCCTTAAAGCATGAAGGCAGAACGAGGAGTGTTAGGTAAGATGCTTTACGAGCTTTTGCAAGGACAGCGACCAGGAAACCTGCAAATCAAGGACGCATATACATATACATATTTTATATCAAAACATGAATCCACGGTATGGACAAAGCCATCTGGATGATAAGGACTATATGAAAATATCCATGGTATGGGCGCAACCATCCAAATGAGAAGGATCATCTGTGAATCTAAGATCCAAGGTATGGTTGCAACCATCTGATATAGAAGGATCATCATAAATGTAAAGTCCCACGGTATGGTCACAACCATTCGTATAGCAGAGACATGTGTACAATCATGAATAACACATAACATCACGTAGCCTGAGTCATATCAGACAAGACTCAGGATCTTGTGCTCCATCCCGACTCGATCAAAGTACGAATTCTAAAATGCGAATGAATGTGATGAAGTCGAACATGCTAGAAAACCACCTGATTACCAACCAATAATGTGGACCGTTAACAGGTACGAGAGAAACCACCAATAATGACAATTCCTCTCAAGGTATGATAGTACAATTCGTAAATTTGATAATCAAACTGAAGTCGAACATTCGTGGAATCACCCGATCGAAGGCCACTGATGAAAACATGTCCTCAGATGCGAAGAACTTACCATTAAGGCATGCAAGATCTAATGTATTGAAAGGGAGTTTCTAAGATATCTTCCTAGATAATGAGTTGTAGTCGATAGGAAGCGACCCGTCGAAGGAGGGCAATGATGAGACCCCAATCATCAAAATGAAACAAGGAATAAAGTGGAATGAAATGAATAATATCCAAGACTGTAACAATGGGTTAGACAATGTATGGGTAAATAACCGCAGATAGGACTTCTCTTGAACACTGGTAACACGACTCCGGAGTGTGGCAACATTTGACTCGACATAGGACTAAAGGTCGTGATGACAAAATGGAATAGTCAAATGAGAGGCAAAAATGGATCACCCAAACCCGACAGGACAAGTGACTGAGTGAGGATATCCCAAACCTGACATGAAAGTAGAAGAGTGTCATGTTCAAGAGCGACATGTTTCCTGTATAAAGGATGTTTCATTTTCATTTTCCCCTGCTATTTCTAGCAAGTACCCCAATTATTTTTTAATCACAAGCTTGAAGGGGATAGCATATGCTTGTCATATAAGTTCATTCTTTGAATGAATCCATCCTTGTAAGTTTTACGAGTCCTAGGAAGGAGAAACTCGGTCTCACCATGATGACAAGTCTTTCGTCGTAAAAATTTAACGAGTTTGACGTAAGAATAACTCGGTGTCTTTTTCACATTTAGAGATTTTGAAAAAGAGACGGAAAAGAAAACTCCATCATGTCCCTTTTCGTAATTTGTCTCTCGAACCCTAAAAGGTATAAAACAATATTTGAGAGAACCTCTTGATCATGTCGACCAAGGTGTACCTTTTTCGTAAATAGTCAATCTCAGCCCGAAAATGGGTAATCGTATACTGAGACGACGTCAATTCATTTAATTTAACGAGTTCGAAATGTCAAGTACTTGTTGATCTTTCCAGTTTTCGAGAATCAGAAAAGGACTTAAAAACGACTCCAGGGGTTTCCTTTTTCATTTATTTTTTACGAGTCTGAGAAAAAAAAAACAACAACAACAACAACAAACAAACAAACAAGCAAACAAAAACAAACAAAAACAAACACAAACAAACAAACAAACAAACAAAAAAACAAAAAACAAAACAAAACAAAAAAAAAACAAAACAAAACAAAAAACAAAACAAAAAAAACAAAAAACAAAAACAAAAAACAAAACAAACAAAACAAAACAAAACAAAAAACAAAACAAAAACAAAAAAAACTCGTTTGAATCAGTCAATAATAATCATTATCCATCAAAAGTATCTGTAACTGCACAAAGAGATTCACCCATTACTGATATCGAGAAAAAATATTAAAATATTGACAAAAATTGACTTCAAAACTTTTAAATAGACCAAAAGTAAAAATATTTTTACCATTTCACCCAAGTAAGTTTTGAGAGTGCATTTGTGCCCTAATTTGCTCAATTTTCAGGTGACCAGTGCAGGAGATCCGGGGTATCATTTCGCGAACCGTTTGCAACAAGGATTTTAAAATTTTAAATCACTAGCGATCATCCCGGGTTTGGTCATCGAACCCGCGATGATCACTCTCGAGCCAAAAGGCCCACGCGATGACATCGCTTTGTTAATAAAAACATGCGTGATGGCACCGAGGCATAATTTTTTTAAGAAAAAACCCTCTTTAACGCAAAAATTCTTGATTTTGATCCATGAAAAAGTTTCGAATTTGCGTTAAATGATGTTTTGCACAAGATCATGGTTCTAGAATGGAAAGAAAGAGGCCATGAGGCCGAATACCACCAAGAGGCCCAAGATCTAGAATGCAATAATGCTTTGAGAAATTGTGGGTTACTGAAGTTCTTCAAGACCATGGGATTGAGAGCTAAGATGGAGATGTTGCTGTATTTGATAAGCTTGTGGGATGTTGATCGAGAACTCTTCATCATAAAATACCAAGTTAGTGCTGGAAGAAATAAACATTTATTTCATCACTGGATTGCCGAGGAGGGGAAAGAGAGTCCAACTCTTTGGATCTCACATCAGTCACTAACCTTCCCTTGAGAATTATCTTATTCACCATAGCTCGCGTATCTGACACGCAATATCTCCACGAAGCTTCCCAGTCACAATTTCGTTATGGAGTAGATTGTCTCACTCTACAGGTTTCAACTAGTGTGGAGGACTACTGGATAACATGAAGAGAAAACTAACCAAGGTAAATGAGGGAACCTGAAATAATTTGGTTCTGGTTCAATACTGGTTACTTTCTTCCTAGAGCGGGTGCAATTTTTTTGGAACCAGTTTGCAGAGGTAACAGATCCTCTTCCCCAGGATCTGAGGCTAGTGCGATGGAGTCAGCTAATGCCTCGAGGAGGAGGAGGGCAACAGATGAATTTCCCTCCACAGTTTTTATGTCGGCTATGTCGCCAACTACTTGTTGTGGATGACTACACTTATGCCAACACCAATTTCAGATGGGATCCAGATCCACCTCTGCCACCAAGAGAACAGTGGACTAACGCATGTAAAACTTGTTTTTTGAATTTTTCAAGTTTTATGAGTTTTTTTGTAAAATTGCAACTGAGATGTAACTTGTGATAAAGGTGCAGATGTTGGACCAGAAAGACCACCTGGCATGTCGCCAATAGCATGATGAGAAACCCATGAGATAGTAGGTGTCGATTATGAGGAAGGGGCGGACCCCTTGGTAGAGATGGAGTGTAACCTGGACATGATTACGTGGGGGATACCAGAGTATGCTACCATAGACGAGGTGTCACTACGATGGCAAAGGCACACCGCATGAGTATCAACGAGACTATGTCGGCTGTTAGGCTGAGTGACCAGAGCAGTGTCATGCTACGATGAGCACCATGCAGGCTGAAAGCCCTTCTAGTTACTTTTACACATTTGTAGGCTTTGAAAGTCAAGTGTCTTAGAACACTTTATTTTTTGAGATTTTTGTTGCTGCAAGGGTTTCCCTTGCTGCTATAACAGTTTCCCTTGCTACTGTAAGGGTTTCCCTTGCTGTTGCAAGGGTCGTTGGACAGTTCCTTGGGATATACCTTAAGGGTATTGGTAATTTCCGAATTGAATCTGACCATATCCACCAAGAATAGTAGATTGACTAGGTTGGACATAAGCTCCTACTTGTGGAGTGTAAGACAGATTGACCAAGGCTTGTGAACCATATGGGACATAAGCATGTTGGAGTGGAATTTGAACCGTATAAGGCTTCTAATACTGGCTATAACCCGACCTAGATGGACCAACAGGATTAAGAATACCACCAAAAT
Source organism: Pinus tabuliformis (assembly GCA_031772625.1). Classification (NCBI taxonomy): domain Eukaryota; kingdom Viridiplantae; phylum Streptophyta; class Pinopsida; order Pinales; family Pinaceae; genus Pinus; species Pinus tabuliformis. Next base: position 206,838,726 of record CM062806.1, on the reverse strand, counting down.
AAGGTTTATATACTCCAACCATGTGAGTTTGTAATCCAATCACATTGGTTTCACCTGACACAAGAGGAATATTCAGATTCCCCCCCCAAAGGCGGTGGAACATTTGTCCATTGGACGAAGGGGTAGAACAACTAACTAAAACTTGACTTGAAATAGTCAGTTGTACTGGAATGGACGATTGAAAAGACGATATAGGTTGCAATGGAATCGTAGGTTGAATGGGAACTGACGTGACAACAGTTTGTAAAGAAGTCTGAGAGGTCATGTTTGGAATGAATAGACCAGAAGTAGGCATGGCATTTGAAGACCAAATGAGACTTTGATACAAAGACGAAGCACTAAAAGTTCCTGAAACTAACTAGGCTAGGATTATATAACCAGGTTGAAACATGGGCCCATAGGTTTCAGGAAGTGTGAGAGATGGGACTCTTCGTTTAAAAGGAATACCTTCTGGAGGAAATTCGTACCCATGTTCATCATCGACATGAGGAGTATGAGTAGCGTAAACTTCTTAATGACCCGGAAAAGAGGTTGGGATCTCACCTTCTAAATCCATGGGTGGAAACAATTGGCGAGGAGGAATCTGAGATGTACGAGGAGATAACTCCAAAGGAACACCAGGCCGATCGTAAGGATTGTAAGGAAGCTTAAGAGATATCACAACAGGATCAAATAACGGATTCGGCGGATATAAGACAAGCCTTTGCAGACTATCAAGGGTTTGCGGACTCTAAGGGGTCTATATAGGATTTTCAAGGGTCTCAGGATCAGATTCTTGAGGTGACCATGAATTCGATGGTGATGGACGAGAAGACAGGGGTTGGATACTTGGAACAATCCCAAGTTCAAAACCTTGACCTTCAAGTGACTAATGAAGTTTTGCGTGAACTCCTTGTGAGTACCCTTCAGTATCAGATAACGAAGGGACTTTGGGGTGAACTCAATGGTTCAACCATGATGAATTTCTCTCAAGAGAAGAAAAGGAAAGGAGATTCGTTGAGGGCTGATTAAAAATAAAATTTACAATAATTTACTCAATATTGAGCTAAGAAGCAATTGCATGAGTTTGACATGTTATCGTTGGTGGTCATTTTTAGAATTTAAAACAAAAACTTTGCTTTTTCATGTTTCAAGAGTCGAGAAAAGGACGAAAAAGTGACTTTAGTTGCTTTTGTTGATTTAGCGAGCTTGAAAGGACAAGTGCTCGACTATCTTTTCAAGTTTAAGGAGTTAAAAAAGATCGAAATGACTACTTAGTTAACTCTAGGCAAAAAGTATTGCCAAATAAGTGTGAACTACAATATACACCTCAACAAATAAATTTATCAAGGACTTGATGTACGTGCAGGCAATCTCCCTGAATGTTGTGTTCGGTGCATCACGTTTACAAGGCGGTAGACTTGGCTTCCTATGGATAAAGGTTTGCAACCTATGATGGTCTCCCTTTATATACTCGACAGTACGAGGAGCTCAAGTATGTGCTAGCACTGTCTAATGCAAGAGTATTGTGGACGACAACTGCTAAGTTTTATAGACATCGGAACACGTCTCTAGCCTAGATCACTTAGTATGAACGTTAATGTTTCAAATTATCCTTAGATTAATTGAGGTAAATTTTAAAGTTAATCAAGAAGAGAAAACCCTAATTTTCTTAAAATTGTAGGATCATCGCACTTATCATAGGAAAAACAATGATAATCATGACTGTAATTAAAACATTTGCGCTGTCATCGTGGCTATCAGAGATAAAACTGTGATGGTTGGGAAAGATGCATAAAACAAAAAATTCTTCAAGATCAGCAAAATATAGGAACCTTCAAGCAATCACCAGTAAGTGAAAAAATTTACAGACAAATAAACAAGCCTGAAAACGAACAGTTGGTCAAACTCAACACAAAAGCAGGATGAAGGATTGAATGGAAAGGATCATAGCTTCCCTAGCGGAGTCGCCATTTTGTTGTCTAGGTAAATACTCTTTGTGAACAGAGACGACCCCTCTAGCTCAATGAATGGGACTAGTAACCGAAGTGACAATCGACCAGACACTTTCCTAGGTTACAATTGAAAAGAGAAATGAATAAGATGGCCTACCTCACTCTGATTTTATCTCGATCTCCTTTGTTGAATACCTTGAATCACTTGAATAACGGGCTCGTTCTTGCTGCTCTCAGCGTTTATTCACCTGCACAAGAGATCAAGACACAACAAGGCATGCAAATACAAATAGCATATCCAAAGAAACCTACTTAATTGATCAAGGAATGTTAATATAGTTGATACATGAGCATACACATCAATGGAAAATGAACCAGCATTTGTGTATTAATAGAAAATAAAGGGAAGCATACAACCAAGCCTTGATGTTGATAGGATCTCCTTGAAATGAATATCCAAGTCCAAGCACTCTTTCTCTAAGCCAAATGAGTAGCATATAGGCACAATCTTAGCATAAGTGTGCAAATAGACATAGACCAACCATTTGGGAATGGGAGAGGATGAATATATAGGATGGGAAAGTGAGTTAAGATCTCTCCAAAGATAGGAGTAGGTCCTCATCTCAAGGAGGTAGGTCATAGGTATAATGCCAAGAGGCCAAGTTGGGAGAATTCCACCTCATCTATGTCGAACAACGTTCAACTCGCTACTCTGGAAGCTTCTAGATCACGAAGCTTCTCATCCTCTTTGGGAAAATTGCCTTTTTGGGATCATCGAGAGTATACAAGTGAACAGAGCGATGCCATCACGGGTCAAATACAGTGCAATAGGCGACCATCACTGTTTTTAGTCTCATAAGGGTGATGATTCTCAAATTAGGGTTTTAGAGCTATTTCCTTCAGGGGAAGCTCAAGGAATTTTCTAATCAATTTATTAGGAAGTATCTGAGTTGCATATATGAATGAGTACACTGCATGATGGTCATGTTTCGAGCACTTCGGGGTATGTCACAGGGGAGTGCAGGAGGTGTGACAAAATATTGTATAACAGATGCCCCCTAAAGCATGAAGACAGAACGAGGAGTGTTGGCTGAGATGCTTTACGAGCTTTTGCAAGGACGAGGACGATGAGACTTGCAAATGAAGGAGACATATACATATACATATCTGATATCAAAAAAAAAAACCATGATATGGACGAAGCCATCCAGATGATAAGGACTATATGAAAGGATCCATGGTATGGGCGCAACCATCCAAATGAGAAGTATCACCTGTGAATCTAAGATCCAAGATATGGTCACAGCCGTCCGATATAGAAGGATCATCATAAATGTAAAGTCCCACGGTATGGTCACAACCATCCATATAGTAGAGACATGTGTACAATCATGAATAACACACAACTTCACACAACCTGAGTCATATCAGACAAGACTCGGGGTCTTGTGCTCCATCCTGACCCGATCAAAGTACAAATTGTAAATGTGAATGAATGTGTTGAAGTCGAACATGGTAGAAAACCACCTAATTACCAGCCAATAATGTGGATCATTAACAGGTTCGAGAGAAACCACCAATAATGACAATGGCTCTCAAGGTACGATAGTATAATCCGTGAATGTGATAATGAAACTAAAGTCGAACACTTGTGGAATCACCCGATCGAAGGCCACTGATGAAAACATGTCGGCGGATATGAAGAACTTGCCATTAAGGCATGCAAGCTCTAATTTACTGAAAGGGAGTTTCTAAGTTATCTTCCTGGATAATGAGCTTAAGTCGATAGGAAGCAACCCTTCGAAGGAGGTCAATGACGAGTCCTCCATCATCGAAACGAAACGAGGAATAAAGTGGAACGAAATGAATAAGATCCAAGACTGTAATAATGGGTCAGACAATGTATAGGTAAATAATTGTAGATAGGACTTCTCTTGAAAACTGGCGATATGACTCCGAAGTGTGGCAGCATTTGACTCGACATAGGACTAAAGGTCAGGATGACAAAATGGAATAGTCAAATGAGAGGCAAAAATGGATCACCTAAACCCGACAGGACAAGTGAATGAGTGAGGATAGCCCAAAACCAACACGTAAGTATAAGAGTGTCATGTTCAAGAGATGTTGCTTGTACAAAGGATGTTTCATTTTCATTTTCCCCCCGCTATTTCTAGCGAGTACCCCAATTATTTTTAATCACAAGCTTGAAGGGGATAGCATATGCATGTCATATAAGTTCATTCTTTGAATGAATCCATCATAGTAAGTTTTACGAGTCCTAGGAAGGAGAAACTCGGTCTCACCATGGTGACTAGTCTTTCGTCGTAAAATTTTAACGAATCTGACGTAAGAATAACTCGGTGTCCTTTTCACATTTAGAGAGTTTGAAAAAGAGATGGAAAAGAAAACTCCATCATGTCCGTTTTCATAATTTTTCTGTCAAACCCAAAAAGGTATAAAACAATATTCAAGAGAACCTCTTGACCATGTCGACCAAGGTGTAATTTTTCGTAAATAGTCAAAAAAAGGGGTAAACATATACTAAGACGACATCAATTCATTTAATTTAACGAGTTTGAAATGACAAGTACTCGACGATCTTTTCAGTTTTCGAGAATCAGAAAAGGACTTAAAGATGACTCCAGGGGTTCCTTTTTCATTTATTTTTTACAAGTCTGAAAAAAAAAAAAAAAAAAAAAAAAAAAAAAAAAAAAGAAGAAGAAGAAGAAGAAGAAATAAAAGAAAAAAAAAAAAAAAAAAAAAAAAAAACAAAAAACAAAAAACAAAAAACAAAAACAAAAAAAAAACAAAAAAAAAAAAAAAAAAAAAAAATAAAACAAAAAAAAAAAAAACAAAAAAAAAAAGAAGAAGAAGAAAAAGAAATAAAAGAAAAAAAAAAAAAAAAGAAGAAAAAAAAAAACAAAAAACAAAAAAAAAAAAAAAAAAAAAAAAAAAAAAAAAACAAAAAACAAAACAAAACAAAAACAAAAACAAAAAAAACAGACAAACAAAACAAAACAAAACAAACAAAACAAAGAAAAACAAAACAAAAAAACAAAAAAAAACAAAAAAAAAAAAAAACAAAAAAAAAAAAAAAAAAAAAACACCCTCGTTTGAATGAGTCAATAATAATCATTGTCCATCAAAAGTACCTATAACTGCACAAAAAGATTCACCCATCACTGGTACGAGAAAAAATATTAAAAATTGATAAATCAGTCAATAATAATCATTGTCCATCAAAAGTACCTGTAACTGCACAAAGATATTCATATCGAGAAAAAATATTAAAAATTGATAAAATTTTGACAAAAATTTACTTCAAAACTTTTAAATAGACCAAAAGTAAAAATATTTTTACCATTTCACACAAGTAAGTTTTGAGAGTGCATTTTGCCCTAATTTGCTCGACTTTCAGGTGACCATTGCAGGAGATCTGGGGTATCATTTAGCAAACCGTTTGCAACAGGTAAGAGGTCTATCCTTGCTCGTATCCAGGGTATCATTTAGCGAAACATTTGCAACAGGTAAGGGGTATATCCTTGCTCTTCCAATTCATCATACTTTTATGCATTTTAATGGAATTTTGCATGCTAAAAGGAGGGATTTTAAAATTTTAAATCACTAGCGATCATCATGGTTTTGGTCATCGAACCTGCGATGATCACTCTCGAGCCAAAAGGCCCACGCGATGACATCGCTTTGTTAATAAAAATAGGCGTGATGGCGGCGAGGCGGAATTTTTTGAAGAAAAAACCTCTTTAAAGCAAAAATTCTTGATTTTGATCCATGAAAAAGTTTCGAATTTGTGTTAAATGATGTTTTACAGGATATCATGGTTCTAGAATGGAAAGAAAGAGGCCATGAGGCCGAAGACCACCAGGAAGCCCAGGATCCATAATGCATTAATGCTTTGAGAAATTGTGCGTTGTTGAAGTTCTTCAGGACCACAGGATTGAGAGCTTAGATGGAGTTGTTGTTGTATTTAATTAGCTTGTGGGATGTTGATAGAGAACTCTTCATCATAAAATACCAAGAGTTAGTGCTGGAAGAAACAAACATCTATTTCATCACCGGATTGCCGAGGAGGAGAAAGAGAGTCCAACTCTTTGGATCTCACCCAGGAGGTGAAAGTACTAGCAGTCTAGTCAGGTGACATTGCCCAGGTTCAGAGATGACCATGGGTGGGAAAGTAAAGACTGCAACAGTCACTAACCTTCCCTTGAGAACTATCTTATTCATCATAACTCGCGTATCTGGGATGCAAGCTCTACACGAAGCTTCCCAGTCACAATTTCGTTATGGAGTAGATTGTCTCACTCCCACAGTCTTCAACTAGTGTGGAGGACTATTGGATAACATGAAGAGACAGCTAACAAAAGGTAAATGAGGGAACCTGAAACATTTTGGTTTCGGTTCAATACTGGTTGCTTTCTTCCTAGAGAGGGTGTCCTTGTTTTGGAACCAGTTTGCAGAGGTACCAGATCCTCTTCCCCGGGATCTGAGGCTAGTGCGATGGAGTCAGCTCATGCCTCGAGGAGGAGGGGGCCAACAGATGTATTTCCCTCCACAGTTTTTCAGTTGGCTACGTTGCCAGCTACTTTTGTGGATGACTACGCTTATGCCGACATGAATTTCAGATGGGATCCAGATCTACCTCTGCCACGGAGAGAACAGTGGGCTAACGCAGATAAAACTTGTCTTTTGACTTTTGCAAGTTTTATGAATTTTTTGTAAAAGTGTAACTGATATGTAACTTGTGATCAAGGTGCAGATTTTGGACCAGAAAGACTGCCTGGTATGTCGCCAATAGCACGACGATCGGTCCATCATATAATAGGTGTTGATTACGAGGAAGAGGGGGACCCCTTGGTAGAGATGGAGTGTAACCTGGACGTGATTACCTCGGGGATACCAGAGTATGCTACCATAGATGAGGTGCCACTGCGATGGCAAAGGCACTCTGCAGTAGTATCATCGAGACTGTGTCAGCTGTTAGGCCGAGTGATCAGAGCAGTCTCATCCTACCATGAGCATCATGCGGGCTGAAAGCCTTTCTAGTTACTTTTACACATTTGTAGGCTTTGAAAGCCAAGTGTCTCAGAACTCTTTATTTTTTGAGATTTTGATGTAAACATCCTGACAAACACGATATATATATATATATATATATATATATATATATATTCAAATTGCATGGAATATATTGATATGTGATAAAATCAAAATTTCTTTCCAGTAATCGAACACGTAGATACATACGGAATATCTATGGATTTCTTACCGAATAATGATTGTTTAACTGTAACACAACGAGTTGTGAATCTAACTCGACATCTAAATCACTAATGCCAAGAGCAACTACTTTTGACATTAGTTCAATCACTACACTGTATTCAACAATATTGTTAGTTGTTCAACGGAGGCATATACCTTGTAAGTCAATCAACTCAACATCAGGGGCAAAGAGTGCCTAAGTTGTGGAAGACAAATTCTGTGTGCTGCAACAAGCACCATCAGCAAAACAACATAATGACTTGACAACATCTGCAAACCGAGTGGAACACAAGGTAAGCAGAAAAACACATGTCAACAAAGCAAACAAACACACCAAAAATCAAAAAGTACACACTAATAAATTCACACAGTAATGTACATAAGTCATTACACAAATTTCACGCATAATAATTTTTCAAATACAACACATTTTGGGGCTGTGACAATGCATTTCCTTCGTAATCAACTAGCTCATAGGTGCCTTTCTACATGACATGATTGACGATATATGGCCCATGCCACATGGGTTTGAACTTTCCATCACCTAACTTATCGTTAGCCTGATCATAAAGGAGGACTAGGTCGTCTTCAGCAAAAGTGCGAGGATAAATAGTTTGATCAAAATGAGCTTTGACACGTTTCTTTTGGGATTTGATTACCATCGCAGCAATGCGACCAATTTTGTCAAGCCTCTCAAGGTAAAGTAACCGTTGTTCTTCCGGCGAGGTACTAGGAAGAAGTTCAACAACTAATTTGAGCGAAGGGATTTTGCATTCAATCGGGAGAGTTGCCTCTAAACCATAAACCAGTTGGAATGGATTGAATCCAGTGGCCGTCTTAGCGGAAGTTTTGTAAGCCCAAAGAGATGAGAATAGCATCAGATGCCAATCCTTTTTGTGCTTCCCAATGGTGCGTTGAAGCATAGTAATCAAAACTTTATTAATTGCTTCGACTTGGCCATTGGACTTTGGATAGTAAGGAGTTGAGCTATCATGACAAAAGCCCAAATGAGTAGTCAGCTTTGCCATCATGTACTGACGAAAATGTGATCCATGGTCAGTTACAATGGCTTTAGGAACACCAAAACACGTTATTACTTGGTTGAAGAGGAATTGAGTAGTAGTAATACAGTCAACATTGTATGTGGGCATCGCCTCGGCCCATTTAGTGAAGTAGTCGACGACGACGATAATATAGCCATGCCCCCCGGACCGAGCGAAGGTTACAGGTCATGAACGCTATGACCCATTGAGAAAATGGGCCAATGGTAACTACTGGGTGTAAGGGTGTTGGCGAGGCGTGCTGCCTGCGGTTAAAAATCTGACATTCATGACATTTATGAACAACCAAAATAGAATTTTTAAAGATAGAAGGCCAATAATAACTGGCGTGAATGATTTTTTGAGTAGTGGCATAGCCAGACATATGACCACCACCGACACCAGAGTAGCAGTCATTCAAAACCCGTTCAGCCTCTTCAAGTGTTAGACATCTACGAAGAACAAAGTCCACACCGACTCAGTACAATGTATCACCAAGAATCTGATAGGGTTGGGACTAATACCGGATGCGACATCGGTCAGATCTAGATAACTCGGATCAAAAATTTTGGGTTTGAAGATAAACAATAATATCTCCATACCACGGGTCAAGAGTGCTCATGAGGAATAGAGTTTCATCTGGAATTTGCTCAGTAAAATCAGTAGAAGTGCTTGTAGACGGAAGAGCACATATCAACTCAGCAAAGATAAGTGATTTCTTGGATTTGGCAGCAGTAAACTCCAAATCAAACTCCTGCAGAATAACAATCCATTTGGAGCATTTTTCCCCAGTAATTGACGATTCAATATATAGGTCATGGAATTTCAATCAGAAACCAGTGTGGCTTTTCCATAAAAGGATATAATGACGAAATCTTTGGACATCATGGACAGCTACCAACGCAAAATTTTCAACATGGGCATATCGAGATTCAGTGTCAAGAATATTTCATCTTAAATAATAAACTACATGTTTGTTTCCATCGTCGTCATCCTAAACCAACACCATAGCAATGGTATTGTCACTTGCAGCCAAGTATAGGAAATAATCACATCGATAATCATGGGGATGTAGTAAAGGAGCACTGATAAGCGTGTCTTTCAAAGCATCGAAGGATTTCTGGGCAACTTCATCCCAAATGAAAGGGATCCCCTTGTTGAGCAAATGAGTAAAACCCTTGGCGAGTTCAACGTAGTTAGCAATGACTTGACGAAGAAAGTTAGCATTTCATTGCAGGCTTTGCAATTGAAGTAGTGAGGCAGGGGGGGGGGGGGGGTAAGTTCACAATAGCTTCAACTTTTAAAGGATTGATACAGATACCTTCGCGGGACACCACAAAACCCCAAGAGTCGACTAGATTCAATGCAAAAAAACGCACTTGTGTGGGTTGAGACAGATGTTATAATGTCGACATTGCAGAAAGATGGATCTTAAGTGGTTTGGATAGTCATGATGCTTAACAGAATGGGCTGGTACGTCGTAAAGGTAAGGTTGAACAATGTGTCGAATATCATGAAACACATAATACATTGCTCTCTGGAAGGTAGCGCCAACATTTTTTAAACCGAAAGGAATATTCTTATAGGAAAAGGTGTCCCATGGATAGATAAAGATCGTATTATGTTGATCAACAAGTGAGATGTTGATCTAGTTGTAGCCAAAGAAACCATCCATAAATGAGAAAATCCCACTCCCAACACACTCGTCGATGATCTTATCGATAAATAGAGTGGGATAATTATCTTTTGGACATACGCGATAGATGTCATGGTAATCAACACAGACGCAAATTCTGACCTACTTTTTAACAATAGGGACAATATTAGACACCCAATATATCAATGGGATTGGATAGATAAAACCAACTTTTAAAATCTTTTCCACTTCTTCCTTAATATCTGCAACCTTTCTAGAATGCACAGGACGAAGTCGTTGACTAACAATCTTTTCACTAGGATAGGTAAGTATTTCATGTACCACTATTGTTGGATTAATACCAGGCATTTCCTCGTATGACCACTCGAATACATCTCGAAATTCTTTGAAAAGTTCAATGTAAACTATGATCTCATTGGGAGAATAGGACACCCCAATTTGAATGTTCTCGACAATTCCAGGTTTAATGGAAATTTCAAGAGGCATGGTTGTAGTAATGTTTCCCATATCACCCTCAGATAGGACTTCGTGCACCAAAATAGGTGTTTGGAGTGGATGCATTGGGAAATGAGAAATGAATGCTTCAAGACATGAAGGCATCTCACTAAGGCTAGGAAGAAATGAAGAACGATGATGGAGATCATTCCAAGGAGTTTCGTCCAAAGACATAACAGCAACGATACTCTCATTGGTGGGGAATGTCTCGTTCAAAGGATCCGGAGAATCCAATGAACCAAGCCAAGGAGATGGTACATAAGTATACAAGTTCATACTGAAAACAACATCACTTTCTGAAGCGGTCATTGAAGCCAAGACAATTTCTTGATAGTCTAACGGAATTAACGACAGAGAATCACCAAACGAATCAACTGGATCTGGATTAGGAATAATCCAAGGATCTGTAGAAACCAAGATCATATTGATCTAAATGACATTCGAAGGTGAGAGAGTAAAAGTACCCATTAAAGAAAAATCTTTTAAGAGACCTGCCCCCACACTCTCATAAGGAATTTCGGTATTTCCCACGTATGGTACATTGTTGTTCGATGAACGAGAAGAGAAAAAATACAATTGGTCGATGGTGACAATTTTTCCTTTGTGAGGAAAACGAAGCATCCATAACAAAGAAGAAACCACACAAAACATAGTGTGGGTCCAACTTTGCCCGACAAGAAGGTTGTAATTGAGACTCGCGTCTACAACTTCCACTTCTAGCTCAACGGTCTTTCTCTCCAATGTGATTGACAAGTTTGTGAGAATACCATATGGACGGGAGCCTTTGCCATCAAAGGCCTCCAAAGTGTTCGGGGACTGATTGAGATGATGAGAGCTAATGGCCTTCCAACATGAAACAAACATGATGTAGGTGGAAGCACCTTCATCAATAATAGTCTGATGGGTCGTATTTCCTTTAATGATAACTTGAATCAAAAAAGCAATCTGATGAGGAAGACGAGGAACGTGGTTTTCAAAATCAAAGGTAATTAAACTCGAATCGGTGGGACCAATGGCGCCTATAGCAGACAACAATGATTTCCGCTGCGTTGGACATGTTTGGAGAACTTCCAAAGCAAACATTTCTGAAGGTGCTTGAGCTAATACTCAACAAAATTATAATGTTGTGCAGCTCTAGCATTCGAATTATAAGATGATTTCTGAAGTACACCTTTGGGAGGTGGTCGAATTACAAATTCATTGTTAGGACACTCAATATGGAGTGGACCAAAACTGGATGGAGTAGAAGTTGAAGGTATATCAGTGACTTCTTTCTCAACTGCTTGCTTTTGCGAGGTTTGATAGTCCTTTGTTCAAGTAGCAATCGAAATAGGTGATGAACCTTGCATCATGAAAACTTGGGAAACAGAGGAGGTAGAGGACTATGGTTGGTCTACCAACTGTGTCTGCTGAGATGGAAATGGTTCTTTCAAAACAACCAGAGTCCCTTTCAATAAGCGGTTAACTTCATAACGTCAGGACAATCCTTGGTATAATGGTCTTCCTCACAAATGAGGCAAGGATATTCCGGTTTGTGCTTATAAGCATCATCAATAGGTGACTTGGGTGGATCATGTTTCACGGTATCAGTTTTGGATTTACCTTTACCATTTTTCTTACCTTTTGAAGCCTTATCTGCTGCGGTAGAATGAACAGCATGTACCTCAGAGGTTTTACCAAGATTTGATGAATTTTTCGAAGGATTATTAGAACGAGTGTTTGAAACAGATTTGTACTTCGAAGAAGCCTTAGTGGAAGTCTGAGACACTGAACCAATTACACCTTTAATAGATGGTACATCAAGAGACTTTGAGGTTGCCAGATCTGAAGATGGTCTTGGGGCATCAGGAAACATCTCCTATAATGTGCTAGATTGGGAATAGACTAAGTCTAGATACATAGCACGTTTAATAGCTTGGTCCTCGGTAACACATCCACCCATTTCTATATCTGGAGCAATTTTGTTTACAAATGATTTCGTGAACCATTTAGTCAACAACTCATCAAGAATCTCGAATTTGATGAGGCGATGTCGATGTCTCCATTCATGGATATGATAAGAAATGTGGGTCGTAGTATCTTGCTTCAGGGCTGTGAGAAAATGAGTGCCAATTTCATACCGAACCGACAATTGGAAGTGGGTGAGGAAGGCCATAACTAAAGATTTAAAGTGAGCATAAGTAGCTTGAGGCAACTCGATATACCATTTTGTGGCAGCACCTGTTAAGGTTCTCTGAAAGAGGAGGAGACGGATAACATTATTAACATATGAATTTGAAGAGCACCATAAGTGATATGTCATCACATGGGCTTGCGGGTCCTCTTTAGACTTTCCCTCGAATTTAGGGCAATCGCTTGGAATTTTGGTTGGAACTGGATTCCAATAAGGCGAATGAAGATATGATCATTTATGAACCTTGAGACATCAGGCAGTTCCAACATAGCCAAGAAGGGCAATTGCGGATTGAATTGCATGTAGGGCCTTTGAGGAGGCTCAAACTGCGGGTTCAAACCTTGTTGGTAAGGATTCTGCCCCCACAGTGGAGGATTATGACCATATGGGATTTCATTTTGCCCCCACTGAGGGTTACCTTGACCATAAGGTGGATTTTGTCGAGGGTAGGTGTGATATTGACCTACCATAGGCTGTTGATAAGCATTATATGCGGAATACGTATTGTATGGTTGTTGGACCTGTTGACCTTGGACTTGATGTAGTATACCTAAGGGGGATAATATGGGGTACAAAGGGAGGTACCTAAGGGAATAATGTAATAATGGGATGGGCCATAGTAATAAATAGGGTGGTTAACCCGTATCATGTAAGGGACCACAAGTAGTTAGTAATAATGTAATGGGCCCATGGTATTAGATAGATGGTATTGAGGGAACCATGGTAATGACCCATGGTATTGTATGTATGAGGCCTATATAGAGGCCAGAGACTCCCCATTGAGAGATTTCAAGGATTATTGTATGAACATGCATATGGCTTGTGGAGTGTTCTCCTTCCTTAAGGAGTGAATGTATGGTGTTGCCCTACCTTAGGGTTTTGATTAATAAAGAAGAATTTCTATCTATATTCAAATCTTGTTATTTCTGGGTTTATTTCTATTATCTTATATTTTCATATCAGATCTATAACACCTGAAGAGATTGGCCCTGCTAATGCAGGGATTGACCTTGTGTTTGCAAGGGCTGGCCTTGTTGATACACATATTGAGCTTGCTGCAGAGGTTGACCTTGTTGCTGCAAAGGTTGACTTTATTGTTGTAAAGGTTGACCTTGTTGCTGCAAAGGTTGGCCTTGCGGATACAAAGGTTGAGTAGGCTGCTAAACAAACTGAGTTTGTTGTTGCAAAGGCTATTCAGATTGCTGCAAAGGTTGCCCCTATTGTTGTAAAGGTTTCCCTTGCTATGGGAATGATTTCCCTTGTTGCTACAAGGGTTGTCCTTGCTGCTGCAAGGGTTGCCCTTATCGCTGCAAGGGTTGTTGGACAGTTCCTTGGTATATACCTTAAGGGTATTGGTAATTTCCGAATTGAATCTGACCATATCCACCAGGAATAGTAGATTGACCAGGTTGGACATAAGCTCCTACTTGTGGAGTGTAAGGCAGATTGACCAAGGCTTGTGAACCATATGGGACATAAGCCTATTGGAGTGGAATCTGGGCCATATAAGGCTTCTGATACTGGATATAACCCGACCCGGATGGACCAACAGGATCAAGAATACCACCAGAATAAGGTTGATTTACTCCAACCATGTGACTTTGACATCCACTCATATTGGTTTCACCTGACACGAGAAATATTCAAATTTACCCCATGAAATGGAACATTTTGTCCACCAGACGGACTGGAGTAGAAGAACTAACTGAAACCTGACCTGAAACAGTCGGTTGTACTAGAATGGACAGTTGAAAAGACATATAGGTTGCGATGGAATCATACGTTGAACGAGAATTGACGTGACAATAGTTTGTACGCAAGTTTGAGAGGTCGCGTTTGGAATGAACGAACCAGAAGTAGGCATGGAATTTGAAGACCAAATGGGATTTTGATACAAATACAAGGCACTAAGAGTTCCTGAAACTAACTAGGCTAGGGTTGTATAACCAGGTTGAAACACGGGCCCACAGGTTTCAGGAAGTGTGAGAGATGGGACTCTTCCTGTAAAAGGAAAACCTTCTGGAGGAAATTCATATCCTTATTCATCATCGACATGAGGGGTATGAGTAGCGTAAACTTTTGAATGACCCGGAGAAGAGGTTGGGATCTCACCTTCTGAATCCATGGGTGGAAACAATTGGTGAAGAGGAATTTGATATGTACGGGGAGATAACTCCAAAGGAACATCAGGTTGATCGTAAGGATTGTAAGGAAGTTGAGGAGATATCACAACAAGATCAAATAATGGATTCATCAGATATAAGACAAGCCTTTGCGGACTCTCAGGGGTCTGTATAGGAATTTCAGGGGTCTCAGGATCAGATTCTTGAGGTGACCAGGAATCCGATAGTGGTGGATGAGAAGACAGAGGTTGGATACTAGGAACAATCCCAAGTTCAAAACCTTGATCTTCAAGTGACTGAGGAAGTTCTGGATGAACTCCTTGTACCCTTCAGTATCAGACAATGAAGGGGAACTTTAGGGTGAACTCAATGGTTCAACCATGATGACTTTCTCTCAAGAGAAGAAAAGGAAAGGAGATTCATTGAGGGTTGGTTAAAAATAAAATTTACAATGATTTACTCAATATTGAGCCAAGAAGCAACTGCATGGGTTTGACATGTTATTGTTGGCGGTCATTTTTAAAATTTGAAACAAAAACTTTGCCTTTTCATGTTTCAAGAGTCAAGAAAAGGACGAAAAGGTGACTCCAGTTACTTTTGTTGATTTAGCGAGCTTGAAAGGACAAGTTCTCTACTATCTTTTCAAGTTTAAGGAGTCAGAAAATATAGAAATGACTACTTAGGTAACTCTAGGCAAAACGAATTTCCAAATAAGCATGAACTACAATGTACACCTCAACAAATAAATTTACGAAGGACTTGACGTACGTGCAGGAAATCTCCCTGAATGTTGTGTTCGGTGCATCAAGTTTAGAGGGCGGCAGATTCCTTTGGATAATGGCTTGCAACCTATGAGAGTCTCCCTTTATATACTCGACGGTATAGCGTACACAATTCCGTGCTAGCACTGTCTAATGCAAGAGTATTGCGAACAACAACTGTTGAGTTTTATAGACCTCGGAACACGTCTCTAGCCTAGACCACTAAGTATGGACGTTAATTTTTCAAATTCTCCTTAGATTCATTGAGGTAAATTTTAAAGTTAATCTTTAAATTAAGTTTCAATTTTGAGGGCTCAACGATGTCACCTGTTGCTAGAATTCAACTAAATGATGAAAATGAAACTTTTCATTCGATGAAGGTTATTCTACCAAAGGAAGAGAAACAACCAATCAATGCATCAAACAATCCAAAAGCATCAATACAACCTTTTCAATGAAATAAGTAAAAATGAAATCTAATATTTCATTCTACTAACAAATGCAATGCCATAGAAATGAAAATCTTTTCCTTTTCACTAAAGATGAAATCACTGCAAACTAGTGCAAAAAAGAAAAATACAATGCAAACAATTTACTAATCATGAAAATCTCTTTCACTTTCCGATTTGAATGCAAGAAAATGTTTCGAAAACACTTCAATGATACACACTTTCACTTTCCGAAACACAAGAGTAACAACAAGCACTTGCCTTCGATTCAATAAAAAACAAACAATTTTGTAATCTATTGCTTTCCAACGAAACTAAAGTGACTTTCAACGCATCTAGTCGATTTGACACTAATTAAAATAACTTGATACCAAAGAATCAAAAGTGACTTGCAAAAGATGTCTAGATGCAAAAAGACTCTTTGAAGAAAGGTAATTGATCGCTAAAGAACAGACCAATGAGTGAATGAAGGGTGACCTAGAAACCATAGAAAGCAAATCAAGCTCCAAACACACTTAAAACAAATCAAGAGGCAATTGTAATCAGAAAAACATGTCAACCAAGACAATGACATTATAATCACACTGAAAAACCACTGCTAGAAGGCAAAAATTGAAAGCAATCACCAGTAAGTGAAAAAAGTTACCGACAAACAAACAAGCCTGAAAATGAACGATTGGTCAAACTCAACACAAAAGCAAGATGAAGGATTGAATGGAAAGGATCATAGCTTCCATAGCGGAGTCGCTATTTTGTTGTCTAGGTAATTCCTCTTTGTGAACAAAGACAACCCCTCTAGCCCAATAAATGGGACTAGCAACCGAAGTGACAATCTACGAGACACTTTCCTAGGTTACAATTGAAAAGAGAAACGCAAAAGATGGCCTACCTCACTCTGATGCTATCTCGATCACCTTTGTTGAAGACCTTGAATCACTTGCATCACGAGCTCGTTCTTGCTGCTCTAAGTGTTTATTCACCTGCACAAGAGATCAAGACACAGCAAGGCATATAAATACAAATAGCATATCCAAAGCAACCTACTTAACTAATCAAGGAATGTTAAGATAGATGATACATGAGCATACACATCAATGGAAAATGAACCAGCAGTTGTGTATTAATAGAAAATAAAGGGAAGCATACAACCAAGCCTTGATGCTGATAGGCTCTCCTTGAAATGAATATCCAAGTCCAAGCACTCCTTCTCTAAGCCAAATGAGTAGCATGTAGTCACAATTTTAGCATAAGGGTGCAAATAGAGATAAACCAACCATTTTGGAATGGGAGAGGATGAATATATAGGCTTAGGATCTCTCAAAAGATAGGATTAGGTCCTCATCTCAAGGAGGTAGGTCATAGGGATAAGACCAAGAGGCCAAGTTGGGAGAATTCGACCTCATCTATGTCGAACAACCTCTAGCTCACCGCTCTGGAAGCTTCTAGATCACGAAGCTTCTCGTCCTCTTTGGGAAAATTACCTTTTTGGGATCATCATGGGTATACAAGTGAACAAATTGATGCCATCACGTGTCAAATACAATGCAACAAGTTATCATCATTGTTTTTAGTCTCATAAGGGCGATGATTCTCAAATTAGGGTTTTATAGCTATTTCCTTCAAGGGA
This sequence comes from Pinus tabuliformis, assembly GCA_031772625.1. NCBI lineage: Eukaryota > Viridiplantae > Streptophyta > Pinopsida > Pinales > Pinaceae > Pinus > Pinus tabuliformis. The sequence goes on along the minus strand of CM062806.1, from coordinate 206,821,190 downwards.
AGCTCAAGGCATTTTCCAATCAATGTTTTAGGAAGGATATTTGCTCCATATATAAGTGAGTACATTGCATGATGTTCATGTTTCGGGCACTTTGGGGTAAGTCATGGGGAAGTGCAGGAGATGTGACAAAATACTATGTTACACATAGTGGCTAGGATCTCAAAAAACTAACAGTGCAAGTTGATGCCAACCATCCTTGAGGATGAAGACCAACTCCCAAGGCTAAAGAGATACTAACCTCAAAAGAAGTTAAATAAAGTGTAACCATCACTTCTTAATTAAACTAACTTAAATATAATTTTTTAATAAGAAGTATTAAATAATATTAATAGCTACATAACAATGCTTTATTTTCTCCCAAACCTTTTGTAACTTATGGTTTACTAACTCACACCTAGTACTGGTCAAAATTATTAACGTGAAGTGTTGATCTATTTGATTTGAAAGAGTTACCCAATATCAAAGCAGTTATATTTGTCATTTTTGTTAACAATATTTGGTATAACATATAGATGTGGTTATATAAATACATTTAAAATATTCAAAATATATAAATATATAAATACATTTAAGTTTCATACATTATAACTTACATTAATAAAAATTCATGTAAATATTTTATGTGTTGCAAAAATTTCAAAGACTTTAGAGAGGAATTATTCTATGAAAATTAGTATACACCATGATTATTCTATAGATATAATAGCGAAAGATGGAGACACTATTTTCTTTAATGTAACCTTCCTTGTGGTGTATTGAATCCATTTCAACAAGAATTTAAATTCCAATAATAACGACAAAGGTTTTCATCACTGCAACAAGAAGTAATTCGTTACATAGTAGTACAAATTCTTAAAAGCTTATGTGTCAAAGTTTTCGCAAGCCACTTTAATCTAAATATCTAGAAGCACATAATAAAAAATGGATCGCCCAAAGTAATGTAGATGTTGGATATCTATTGCTATGATTTCTAGAAGGTATGTTTTTATATTTGCATCTCACTACTAAGAGATTACACCAACCAATGTTTAGGAAGAAATCTCCTGATCCGAGGGAGAAGCATCCTCTCATATGACTACTCTCTCGGACACTGAGACTTTAATAGAATGGGCTTATTGGATCCCATATATAGAACACACAATTAGACGATTCAACCAATACATGCTGACTACATACCTGTACTGAAATATTAAGTTTTTACTGGGATAGACTATCTTGGACTGACATGAGAACTATATGGGCATCCTGGACCAGAGAATGGAGAGGATTGAATGACACCTCGACATTTCTCCAGCGACGGGTGGTAACATATGCATATACAGAAGATATGTGATACAAAAGATGTGCATATATAGAAGTTATGTGACTTCCATATATGCAAATCTTTTATATATGCACAACTTCCATATATGCGCTTCTTCCATATATGCACAACTTCCATATATGTGCTTCTTCTGTAGATGTGCATATCAAACATTTTTCATATGCAGTAGATGCACATATACAAAAGATACGCGCATATACAGAAGATATGCACATATATGAAAGATACACATATACAAAAGTTGCACATGTACAAAAGATATGCCAATATATGAAAGATACGCATATACACACATATGCACAACTTGCATATATCTGCATATCTTCTGTATATACACACATCTTCTGTATATGCGTATCTTTCGTATATGTGCATATATTCCATATATTCGCACCTTTTGTATCTATTCAGCTTTTGTATATGCGCATATCTTCCATAAATTCTCAACTTATGTATATGTGCATATCTTCCATATATGCACATATTTGTATACGTGCAGCTTTCGTATATGCATATTTTTTTGTATATGTGCAACTTCAGTATATATAGAAGTTGCGCATATACGAAAGATATGCACATGTATGGAAGATACACATATACAGAAGCATATACAAAAGATATGCACATATTATATGGAAGTTGCGCATATACGAAAGATATATGCATATATGGAAGATACACATATACATAAGTTGCGCATATACAGAAGATATGTGCATATACACGAAAAAAACAACCGAAAAAAACAATAACTGCCACCTCACATTACCATTATAAATAACACTGTATGAATTTCAAGTGGGCCTGTATTTTGACGTCTCACATGACGTATTGTCCATTTAAAATCGTATGAATGTGGTTCAGTAACTGACATCCAATTCTACACTAAGATTTTGTATGGGTGGTTAGATCGAGGTTAGATCACCTATCATGATTGTCTGACATGAAATTTCAGGTCATATAATTTTGCACAGTGATTTTGTACGAGGGATTAGATCTCTTCTCAAGATTGTCTACCTTGAAAGGAAAGGTAATGAAAAATACACTCATCTCTTAAGGATCATTTGAGTGGGCTACATGTTGTTTTCGATATGGTTTGTGGTGGTTGATAGTCGATCATACTTTGGAATTTCAAATGAAAATTTGAAAGTGGATTCATTAAGATTTGAATTTCAAATTTATATTGTGTATGAAGTAAAAATTTGGTGATAGCTATTTATTTTTCATCTTTGTTAGTCTACATTTTATGTGAATTTGTTAGTGTCAAATTCTATATATATATATATATATATAGATATATAGCCAGAGGCGAGCCTGAAGATAGTTATCCTTCAAAGAAAGCATAATAACTTAACACCCTTTTTCAATCACTTAGGTTATTATCTTTACTAATAACCTCACAGTCCCTTTTTTAACCAATTGCAATGTTTTTGTTATAAATGTCTTTGACTTAGGAGTGAGAACTCATGATTTGAGACTCATGGTTCTCTGAGTCATGAATCCAGAAAAAATTCAAGGATTCATTGTCCTGCATAGTGCAACAAGACTTGGTAACCAGTGCAACTAAAGGATTTTGTTCCTTTCATTGGATTTGTTTGAGTAGGGCATTATAGAATAGGATGAAGATGTCATTCTAGGGTTTTGGGGTTTTTCTAGGCACAAAATTCCTTACTGGGTCTAGTAAGCCTATCGTGTGTTATGCAACAATAAATGAGGCCCATAACCTAACTCAAAAATTTCCATACTGGCAACATGGTTCTCTAAGTCACGGATCTAGAAACCAATCAAGGATTCATTGTCTTGCACAACACGACATGTCCTAGTAACCAACACAATAAGGAAAAATTTACAATTGGTGCATCTGAAGGCAATGGAACTAGATCTCGGGACTAAGTTGGGTTTTGAGTTGGGGGATGAATCTTTTTGGAGTGACCCTAGTATATAAATTTGATATAAATTTCAATTGCTCGAGATTTTTCACATAAAACAAGAGACAGAATTCTACTCTACTAATATGTAGAATAAGAATTACAATTTAGAATAAATGCATAGACACGCAATAATCAAACCACAAGTACAAAATGATTTCTAGGGGAGCACAACTAGGAAAAACCCCTCAAGCCTCTTTGCGTTAATCAGTTGAATAGAGAAACTATTACAATAGTTTGCTCCAACTTTGAGCATAACCTACAAATGCATAATTGTTCTCTTTGTTGAATGAGAATCTCTGGCCAACACTTAACCAATTTTTTGCTCCTCCAACCTCTAATTTCGTTGTGTAAATCTAGGCTAATTCGAGCTCCTAAAAACTAGGGAAGTCCTTATTTCCTTTCAAAATTCCCAAGGAATTGATCTCCTTACTGCATGTAACAAATGTATACACAACTAGTATACAACTCATGTTACACTGGCCTTTGTCTCCTTTACTCCAGCTGAGAAATTCGAATTTCATGCATGCATGAGCTATTTTGGGTTGGTTGATAAGTTAACTGACATATCTCTAAGTTAGATTGTTGTCACACTACACAGTTGACCTTCAAATGACTTTATTAATTGTTAGAGGTTATTTAACTGAGTACAATTGAAAATAATTGAACTAGATTTCTAAAATTTAGTAATCGACACACGCATGACTGAACTCCAAGCCCACTAACTCGAATTTTTTTATCTAACTGAGTGGAAAGAGCCATGTCACACTATTTAACTGCCTCCAAGTTGTCATGCTGATGTGAAAATTCGATTTACTCAGTTTGACTAAGGCTAAAGTCAAATGGAGCATTTCTTGCTACATTTTCTAACACTCCCTCTTAGGAAGAAAGGGATTTTTCACCACCTATATCCCACACTTACGGAATTGGAATTTACCTCTTGGCAATGCCTTTGTCAAGATGTCAACATCTTTCTCCTTCGATGTAAGGCATTATCAAAATATTTTTTTGAGATTATTGTATATATTAATATGAATTAGAAGAGAAGATTCATACAAATACAATGACTCTGTCATTTACTTCATTCAATGCCTTTCAGTCAAGTGATGAGCCAATCTATTCTTCCACTATATGACAGGAAAAAAAATAAAAATGGATCGATCCAATTTCAATCTCTATCGAAGGAACAACATAAAAAACAAAGAATATGAAGTACTAAATATTTGCTCATTTCTCTGATGGGAGATTATGTGAAGTTTTTGTAAAACCTGAACTATGAGAATCTAAATGTGCATATAGAATCTTTTCTTCTCTTATTTTGGCTTACAAAATAAAAGAGGAGGCAAAACACCTTTTATTCATTTTCTCTCATTAGGAACGAACCCGATCAATTTTTTTTAATTAATTTTATTTTTATTTTTATGAGTGATATTGCCTCTTACTTGTTTGCTCTTCCTTCTTCCTCTTTAGGAATTTTCTGTATAACTTATAAAATAATATTTAATTTACGAAGGAATTAACGAATAGGATAGGATCAAAAACCCAATTAGTGTAGAATTTCCCACTGTAGATCACTAGATAATGCAATATACTAAAGCAAAATACTTGATCTACTTCTACAAACAAACTTGTGGAAGCTTAATAGATTTTGAGCAAGATCAAATAGAACACATATAACAAAGAATGAGAAATCAATCACACATAAACACATAAGAATACTCTGGAGAAAGCCTCAGCTAAAAACCTCGATCTCTGTATTATCATACAAGTGGAAATATGTCTGGATTACACAAAGCTTTAGCTCACAAGCTATCGAGCTCTCAGTACAATCCTTCAATGTTGTTCATAGACTGAATAGACACAACATATGCCTTCCCTCAATCCTCCAAGCCTCCTATTTCCTTGCGCAGTTTCTCCTAGGTCCTCTGGCTGCCACCTATGTGAATTCACCTCTCACACAACTCACCAAACTCATAAGTAACTGTGCAATCTCCAAGGAATGAATTCCTTCTGCATGCAAGAGATATCCTCAATGGAATATTCCTGCAACTGATAGTACATTGTCCCATCATCTAATCTCAATTGGGTCTCTGACTGAACTGACATGCATGAGTTATTTATGAGAGAATATTCAGTTATCTGAAGTGCAGTAGTTACATGCATGCATGCATTAACTAACTGAACTCACAATCAGTTCAACAAACTGTTGGAACTAATCTAACTGGACTTAACTCAGTTAACTGAGCTAACTAATTACAACTCAAAGTACAACTCATCCTGATCTCCTTAATCAAGGGATAACTTCCTCAATCAAAGGGGAAACTGTTGCATGTCTTCACATAGACTTCATGTTTGATTTTCTACAACTAATTAACTTAAGATGAATTAATTAATTATTTTACAAATAGCTGCTAAAATCAAATTTGAGTTTTAATTCTCAATTTTAGTTCAGGGACTAACTAAAATTGGAATGTATCCCGAAATGCTATTTATAGCAGTGCTATTTTTAGCATTTCTTGTTGCTATTTTCAACACTCCCTTTCAACAACAAAGGGATTATCTGTCACCCCAATCCTGTCTCTGTGGAACTCGAACTTGCATTTTGACAATGCCTTAGTCAAAATATCTGCATCTTATTCCTCGGTCGAAACATACAACAACAACATGATCCTCTAAACCACATAGTCTCGAAGATGATGATATCGGATATCGATGCGCTTGGACCTGTCATGATATAGTGGATTCTTAGAGAGTTTGATACAACTCTGATTATCACAATAGATCACAGTTGGATCCATCCTCTAACCAAACAATCCAACTAGAATCTTCTGCATCCAAATGGCCTCACATGTTGCCTAACTGGCAGCCATGTATTCAACCTCTGTTGAGCTAAGTGCAACTGACCTTTATTTCCTGTTGTACCAAGAAACTGCAGCTGAACCAAGGTTGAAGATTCCTCCTGAAGTGCTCTTCCGGTCTAATGGACTCCTTGCCTAATTCGCATCTATGAAGCCTTGAAGCTTTACTTCCTCTGTCCATCTGTACCACAATCCATACTGAGATGTGCCTCTAAGGTATCTCAACACATGCTTTGTTGCCTTCCAAAACAGCTTGGTAGGCTGAACCATAGCTTGACTAAGCTGGTTCACCGCAAAGCACAAATCTAGTCATGTGTTCACTAGATACATCAATGAACCCACAAGCTGCCGATAAACAGTAGTAGCTACTACCTCACCTGAAGTAGCATCCTCCTTTGTTACGAAACCAGCTCAAGAAAAGATAGAAAAGATAGATCAACGCCTTAGAATTCAGCCTCTTCGAGGGGGCAATCTCCTTTACATTACATAAATGAACAATTCTTGGATGATTCAAATGACAAAACCTCCTTTCTATATATAGGAGTGTAAGGAGTCACAATATAATCTAGTCGACCTAACAATAATAATATAAAGCCACAAAAATAATAATAGAGGGATTCTATGGGGCACAATAATAATGATATGGGGGCAATAGGGGCACAACAATATTAATAAGGGCTATAACTACAATAGTAATGGGGTAATCACTAGTATTATAGGGACCCAACATGCCCCTCTCCTTCAAAAAAGTGTTGTCCTCAACGCTTGAGTAGTTCTGGATACTTCTGCATAAAATTCTCATCCTCCCATGTGGAATCTTCAGCGGATAAGTTCTTCCACTTGATAAGATACTCTGAAATTGAATGATTTCGTAGCTGTCGAGTTCTTGTTTCTGTGACTGCTTCCGGTTCCAATATAATTTTTCCTTCCTCATCAAGTTCTGGCAATATTGTTTGAACTGGGAGCTTGTCGCCTATAACCTTCTTTAAACATGAAACATGGAAAACTGGGTGCAATCGAGAAGCTGCAGGAAGCTCCAATTTGTATGCCATAGTACCAATCTTTTGCAACACCTTGTACGGACCATAATACTTTGGTGATAATTTATTATCCTTATTAGCTTGCTTGAGGGACATTTGCTTATATGGTTGTAGTCGTAGGAATACTCAATCACCTACATCAAAACTTCTTTCACTGCGATGTTGATCTGCCTGTTGTTTCATTCTATTCTGTGCCAACACAAGGTTATCCTTTAAGAGTTGGAGGACTTGTTGTTGATGTTCCACTACCTGAACCTTAGAATTTTCTCTTAAATATGATGTGATGGATGGTGGTTGATACCCATAAAGTGCCATAAATGGGGTCATTTTTGTTGCTGTATGGAAGGAAGTGTTATACCACCATTCAGCTAGAGGCAACCATTTGACCCATTGTGTCTATTTATCAGATACAAAGCAACAAAGTTATCCTTCTAAACATTTGTTTACTATCTCAGTTTGCCCATCAGATTGAGGATGATAAGATGAGCTATGAGCTAACTGAGTACTAAGACAATAAAATAATTCTGTCCAAAAATTTCCAGTGAAAATGGGATCTCTATCACTTACAATAATCTTTGGGTTTCCATGTAGCTTTTGAATTGTTTCCATAAATGCAGTAGAAATTGTACTGGCTTTAAATGGATGTGATAATGCACAAAAGTGTGCATACTTGGTAAGTCTATTAACTACCACCATGATGACACTCTTTCCCTCAGACTTGGGTAAACCTGTGATAAAATCCATTGAAACCTCCTCCCAACGTTGGCTTGGAATGGATAAAGGTTGTAATAGACCCGGTGTCTTAATTGTTTCAACTTTATTTTGTTGGCAAACCAAACATTCCGCCACAAAATTTTGAATATCTGATTTAAGGCCATCCCAAAAAAATTCCTTCTTAACCCTGTGGTAAGTTTTTAAAAATCCTGAGTGCCCTCCTAAGGGAGAAGTGTGCAATTCCATAAGAATCTTTTGTTTTAGCTGGGAATTCTTACAGAGGTATAAGCGATCTTTGTACCATAACGAATCATTTTGCCAATTAAATGTATCAGACGTATTGGAATCTTGTTGTAACTTTCGAATAAGTGCCCACACTTCTTCGTCATTCTTCCATTCCTCCCTTGCTTCGTTTATCCAATCTGGTTGGATAATAGAGATGGCGCACAACAATGCTTCCACGTCCTCATCCTTTCTTGAGAGTGCATCTGCCACCACATTTTGCTTCCCTTTTTTGTAGATGATTTCGAAGTCATAACCCAACATCTTTGTGACCCACTTTTGTTTCTCTTCAGAGGATAATCTTTGTTCTAAAAAGTATTTAAGGCTATCATGATCCATTTTTACCTTAAGTGTCTTCCCATTAGGTAGGGTCGCCATTTCTTAAGTGCATGGAGTATTGCCAACATTTCCTTCTCATAAATAGCTTTGCTTAAAAATTTTCCCTTGATTGGATGACTTTCAAAAGCAATGGGTCTTTCATCTTGCATTAGAACAGCACCAATTCCATTTCTTGAAGCATCACATTCCACAATAAAGGTTTTCGTGAAGTCCGGTGTAGCTAAGACCGGTGCTTGGCACATTGCCTCTTTAAGATGTTCAAAGGCCTTTGTTGCTTCCGGAGTCCATGAAAATGCATCTTTCTTCAATAATGTTGTTAGAGGTGCTGCTATTCTCCCATAATTCTTAACAAACTTGCAATAATACCCTGTCAACCCGAGAAATCCTCGCAGATGCTTTATGGATGTGGGGATTTTCCATTCCTTAATGGCTTTAATTTTGCTAGGGTCTACCTTAACTCCTTCATGAGATACAATATGACCCAAATATTCCACCTCCTGGACTCCAAAGAAACATTCGGATCTTTTTGCATATAATTGTTTCTCCTTCAATAGTTGTAGCACCCTGTCAACATGTTCAACATGATCCTTCCAAGACTTGTTGTAGATTAGTCTATCATCAAAAAATACTAACACAAATTTTCTAAGGAATGGTTTGAAAATTGAATTCATCAAACCTTGAAATGTTGAAGGTGCATTGGTAAGGCCAAAAGGCATGACCAGAAATTCATAATGACCCTCATGAGTTCTAAATGTTGTTTTTGGAATGTCTTCAATCTTCATTCTGATTTGATGATATCCTGAACGAAGATCCAACTAGGTAAAGTAAATTGATCCATCCTTCTTGTGCACCAATACTACTGGAGCAGAGAAAGAACTCTGACTCGGTTGAATTATACCAGCCTCTAGCATTTCTGCAACCATACGTTCAATTTCACTCTTTTGGACATAGGGATATCTGTACGGCCTGATGTTTGGAGGAACACTTCCTGGAATCAGATGAATAGCATGATCATGATCACGCATAGGTGGGAGACCTTTGGGAGTCTCAAATACCTTGGAATGATTGTCAAGGACTTTTTGGAGATCTGGAGAAATAGATGATTCCGATGTGGAAACATCTAGTGAGCATAATTGTGCAATTACACCTCTTTGCTCCTTTTTTAGAAGCTTTGTCATACCATTAGAGCTGATTATATTTCTTGGTTTCCCTACAATACCCCTTAATTCAACTTCCTTTCCTTCCGTAGAAAATTTCATGAAAATTTCTTGAAAATTAAAAGCTATTATACCCAGGGATTGTAGCCATTGGACTCCTAGTACAACATCAGCACCTCCCATTGGAATGGAAATCATTGGGCTAGTCAATACATATTCTCCCATGGATAGCTTGATATTATGGCACTTTCCAGAGCAATTTATTGTTCCTCCATTTGCAATCATCACTTGACACTCTGGTGCTGGATATAGGAAGCATTTCAATTCTTTTGCTACCTTACAATGAATAAAATTGTGGGTGCTTCCTAAATCAATCAAAACTATTACCTTTTTCTTCTTGATTTGTCCTTCTATCTTGATGGTTTGAGGAGTGGTAATTCCCGCCAATGCATTACAAGATATGGTTGGATTTTTTTGTTCTTCATCTAGGCTTTGTTCCTGGAGTATATCCTCTTCTTTTGACCTTTCTTGCTCCTTTTCTTCTTCCTCTTCACAATCTATGTAGAATAATTTCTTCTCAGCACACTTATGACCTTTAGTGTATTTGTTATCACAACTGTAACAAAACCCTTTTGCTCTTTTTTCTTCCAATTGTTGTGGTGTCAACCTTATAGGTTGTGGAAGACTAGGGGCAACAACACTTCCGTCTTTATAGTTGTGAGTGGTATGCTTCCTGGTTGCCATAATTTTGCTTTCCATTTTTCTTGCTAACCTGAATGCCTTCTCTAATGAATCAGGTTCCCAAAGGCGAACATCATGTTGGATATTATCCTTTAAAGACCCTATGAACACATCAATCCTATGCTCCTCTGGAATATCTTTTACCCTTATGTTCAATTTTTGGAACTCCTCAATGTGCTCCATTATTGAACCTTTTTGTTTGAGACTTATCAATTGGCTAAAAAAAAGTGTTGCTTTTTGTATCCTCATAATGTGCTATCAATTCTTCCGTAAAAATTGCCCAAGTGATAAATTGTTTACGAGAGCAAAGCCATTGATACCATACAAACTGATTTGGTTCCAAATATAAATTTTCCATACGTAACTTTTGTGTGTTTTTCACATTATTGAGATCGAAGAATTGCTCCATCTGTAATATCCATGTGGCAGGATCCTTGCCATCAAACTTCCTCATATCGATTTTTGGAATATGGTGAGTCTTCGATCCAACATTAGCATCTATGGAATCATGATTAACATTTCTTTTATTCTCATCATGAGTTTCCTTAAAAACCCTTTCACCCTTAGTTCCCATTTCTTGTAGCAACTTATTCATATTTATCTTCAATTCGTCCATGTCTGTCTTCAAATCTATCTTCAAATCATCCATCTTAGCTTCCACGTCAATCATCTTAGCTTCTACGCCTTTCTTTTAAACAGTCCATCTTAGCTTCTACACATTTCTTTAAACCATCCATCTTAGCTTCTACATCTTTCTTTAAACCATCCATCTTAGATTCTGTTCCTTTTTGTGTAAGGGACAGTTGTTGCACTTGGTCTTGTAATTTTGATATATCATGTTGCATTTCTTCCTCTTCTTCATGAGTCTTGCTAGAGCTATTAGGTTCCTTACTAGGTGTTTGCATTTTCTTTCCTCGGGGGCATCAGTTACCTATAATAATGCTCTACTATGCCCTTTGAATTCCTTCAAAAAAAAATTTCAAACCAAGTTTAAGCAAAAATTTAAGAAAATCTACACACCTTTTTTCACTTTGTAGGAGCTCGATATTGTCTCTGATGTATCTATGTACTTTCTGATCATCTAGTTCTGAATTTGTGACCTATAGTAGCCCTCTGTGTCCTCTTTCCAATGCCACAAGTCTGACCCAAATTGGATTCTCCAAGGAAGAGTTATGCGAAATCTCCCACAGTGACTTGATTACAGACTAGTTCAGTGGAGCAAACTTGTACGACGTGCCACGAGTCATTGTTTCAACCTTTGGATCTAAAAAATGCATACAAGAAACCATAGTCCGTCCTATTTCTGTACCTTCTTACAAAATTTCAATCTGATCCCCAGAGAGAAAGTTATGACGATTTTCCCCAGGTCACCTGTTTGGAATGTAATTCAGGAGTCTGCAAAAGACCAACTTCGTCAGATCATATCTCCGCAAATATAACACAAAAAGCTCTGAAATTCGGACCCGAGGTTCAGCACGATTTCTTCTCAAATGGGTTTTTTTTATGACTTCTGAAACGTCACGGAAAAAAGTTATAGCGAAAATGCCACGATGACCTGTTTGGAGCAGCGAAACCCTAGAATCCAAAGCTCCAATACCAAATGTTATGAAACCAGCTCAAGAAAAGATAGATCAACGCCTTAGAATTCAGCCTCTTCGAGGGGGAAACCTCTTTTACATTACATAAATGAACAATTCTTGGATGATTCAAATGACAAAACCTCCTTTTTATATATAGGAGTTTAAGGAGTCACAATATAATCTAGCCGACCTAACAATAATAATATAAAGCCACAAAAATAACAATAGAGGGATTCTATGGGGCACAGTAATAACGATATGGGGGCAATAGGGGCACAACAATATTAATAAGGGGTATAACTACAATAGTAATGGGGTAATCACTAATATTATAAGGACCCAACATCCTTCCTCCAGTTACCATCTAGAGGAGTCTGCATGGGCTTGCACTTCTCCATGTGGAATCGCCTGAGTATCTCATTGGCATACTTGCCTTGAGCAACAAACACTTCCCCATCCTTCTGCCACACTTCCATGCCTAGAAATTAGTGCATAAGACCCATGTATTTCATCTTGAACTCTCTTGCAAGGTCCTCCTTGCAAGACTTGATCAATTGATCATCACCTGTCAATATCAGATCATCAACATAAAGAACAATGATCAATGGCTTACCTTCTACCATGATGTGGTAAAGGTTTGCATCTGCTTCACTCTTGGTGAAGCCCAACCAGGTTAAATAGCTGGCGATCCTGGTGTACCAAGCACGAGGTGCTTGCTTCAGCCCGTAAAAAGCTCTCTTGAGTCGGCACACATGCAACTCACAATCAAAGGTCTCAAATCCTTCTGGTTGCTCAATGTACACCTCTTCCTCAATCTTCCCATTGAGGAACGCAATCTTCACATCCATCTGATGGATCTTCCAAACCATTTGAGTTGATAATGCCAACATCGATCTAATATATGAGTACCTTGCTACAGGAGCAAAAGTCTCATCGTAGTTGATCCCCTCGACCTGTGAGAAACCACGGGCAATAAACCTTGCCTTATGTTTCTCAACAGTGCCATCAGCTGCTTGCTTTACGTTGTAAAGCCATCAGGAACTCACTATTGACTTGTCCTCTAGCCTTGGGACAACATCCCAAACACTGTTCTGAACGATGCAGTCGTACTCCTCCACCATAGCATCAACCCAGACTGGTTGTTGCACTGCTTCCTCGAATGAAGAAGGTTCGGTCTCTACACACTCCCCAACCAGGGCCCTGTAACCAGTGTACCGCTCGGGTGACCTCCTCTATCTGCGCTAAGATGATGGTTGTCCCACATTCTCTCTCGCATCCAGCATCAACTTGTCAGCTTCCCTTCAGCGTTTTCGCCCATCTCTGGAAGACTCTACATGAGTGGATGTCTCCACTCCCGGATCCTCTGCATGCGGCTACTCCGCATCAGTCTGAGGCTCCTCCTCCTTAGGAACTAAAAGTTCCTCCATTGCATGCAACTTGAGCTCCCTCTCAAGTGATACTCGCATGGCTTTCTGCTCGTTGAACTTCAGATCTCTGCATACCACTGTCCTTTGACTAGTAGGCAAGAACACCTAATAGTTGTGGGGTGTATCAGTGTACCCCACAAGTATCCCCAACTCAGCTGTTGGATCTAGCTTCTTCCGGGCATCTTTGGTCACATGGAAATGGCAATAAACCTATGATCCAAATATCCTGAAGTGACTCACATCTGGTCTCTTCCCAGAAAAAGCCTCCATTGGTGTCTTCATTCCTAGTATACGATGCGGGCTTCTGTTCTGCAAGTACACTGCTATATTGCATGCCTCAGCCCACAAATGAAGTGGTAGGCTTTGGTCATGTAGCATCGCCCGAGTTGCTCCCACAATCGATTTGTTCTTCCTTTCGGCCACCCCATTCCGTTGTGGGTTATGGGGTGCCGTCAACTCCCATTTAATTCATTCTGTCGCGCAGAAGTCCTTAAACTGTTGGGAGACATACTCTCCACCATTGTTGCTTCGCAAGGCCCTTATTTTCTTTCCATATTCTTTCTCTTCCAAGGCTTTGAACTCACAAAACCTTGAGAAGGTTTGATCCTTCTTCTGCATAAAGTAGATCCAACATCTACAAGAAAAATCATCAATCAAAATAACATAGCATCTTTGTTTAGTGGTGGAGGCTGTAGAGAATGGTCCACACACATCTGCATGAACTCGCTCCAGGATTTCTCTAGCTCTACTGTCTCGATACTAAAAGGAATATTTCGCATACTTACCCAAGGTACAACCTTTGCATGTATCCATTTGCTCTAGTTTTCCCTTGGGAAGTCCGATAGGAATCTGCTACATGATCTTCAAGGCCCCATGGTGCAAGAGGTCCAATCTTCTATGCCATAGCTCGCCAATATCTTGGCTTTGCACCAACTCTGCTTTGGAACTCAATGCAGCACGTCTACCTCCAGCTTGTAGATATTCTTTACTCGAATCCCAATCCTCTTGGTCTGTCCAGTGCCAATATGCCTTAGGAATGCCTTTCCTTTACTAAATATTACATCATAGCCTTTGTCTTCTAGCATAGCGACGGACACAAGATTCTTCTTCAGACCCGACACATACTTTACATCAGTGAAGGTGACAGGAGCTCCATGCTCCCTCTGAAACACAACCGTACCTTCACCTAAAACACAGTACTTTCCATCATCACCCATCTCGATGCACATCTAGAGGTCCCTCTCCTCTAAGGTACTGAAAAGATTCTTGTCAGCGGCCATGTGGAATGAAGCTCCACTATCTAGGTACCAAACACACTATCGATGAAACCATACATGCGATGAGGGTGAAATCCAATTCGAACTGTGAGGCCAGTGCCTCACCATCTGATCCCTTCGAGGATCCCTTCTTGGATTTATTTTGTGGATAATTTGTAGCATAATGGCCCACCTCATGATAATGAAAGCATCTCACTTTCGATTTGTCAATCTTCTTCCCTCCATGGGAAGAACTAGATTTGGAATGGGACGCCTTCCCTTTCCTTTTCCTCACCTTAGTCATTAAGGCTAGATTTTCTTCATCATCTTGCTTTGATGAAGATCCATCTCTGGTTCTTCTCCTTATCTCCTCCCACATCAGATCCGACGAAAGTCGTTCCCAATCTAGCAGTTTCTCTCTTCGATTTACCGAGTCTTGGTAGCTATGCCAGCTCTTAAGAAGACTGAGGAGAGCAAGACTCACCATGTCATCATCGGCTGTCGTGATCCCTATACTGCCAAGCTCATCTCTATAGGTGGTGAGCTTGTTCAAATATGTAGAGATCATGTCGCCCTTTTCACACTTGATTTTCCGAAGCTTATCTTTCAGTGCCAACTTCCTCTGATCGTTGTTGTTCTGATATAGATCCTTCAATGTTTTCCACATTGAAAACAATGTCTCCTTCCCATGGAGACTCAAGACTATGTGGTCTTAAACTCCCTCCAGAAGGATTCTCCTCGCTCTAGCCACACATTTCTTCCATTCCGCCAATTCTTGGGCATTAGCAGCTGCTGGCTTGGGGACTTCTTGATGAATGAAGTCCTTCAAACCGTTGTCCTCTAATACCGCTTCCATGCGATCCTTCTAGGCTATATAATTCGAGCTGCCATCAAGGGCATACTCGAGTCTCAAACCGTTGAATGCCATTGGTGAAATATGAGATGTGATAAGAATTCGAATTCTATAATCAGGAATTTCAACCTTCGAATCTCTCCCTTCTTTGTATAATATTATTCGCTTTGATCACCTTTGCTTTGATACCATGTAGAAGTTCCCATTGTAGATCACCATATAATGCAATATACTAAAGGAAAATACTTGATCTACTTCTACAAACAAACTTGTGGAAGCTTAATCGATTTTGAGCAAGATCAAATAGAACACATATAACAGAGAATGAGAAATCAATCACACATGAACACAGAAGAATACTCTGGGGAAAGCCTCAGCTAAAATCCCCGATCTCTATATTATCATACAAGTGGAAATATGTCCGGATTACACAAAGCTTTAGCTGTTATCCAGCTCTCAGTACAATCCCTCAATGATGCTCATAGACTGAATAGACACAACATATGCCTTCCCTTAGTCCTCCAAGCCTCCTGTTTCCTTGCGCAGTTTCTCCTAGGTCCTCTAGCGGCCACTTGTGTGAATTCACCTCTCACACAACTCACCAAACTCAGAAGTAAATGCGCAATCTCTAAGGAATGAATTCCTTCTACATGCAAGAGACATCCTCAATGGAATATTCTTGCAACTGATAGTACACTGTCCCATCATCTTATCTCAACTGGGTCTCTGATTGAACTGACATGTATGAGTTATTTATGAGAGAATATTCAGTTATTTGAAGTGCAATAGTTACATGCATTCATGCATTAACTAACTGAACTCACAATTAGTTCAAAAAACTGTTGGAACTAATGTAACTAGACTTAACTCAATTAACTGAGTTAACTAATTACAACTCAAAGTACAACTCATCCTGATCTCCTTAATCAAGGGATAACTTCCTCAATCAAAGGGGAAACTGTTGCATGTCTTCACATAGACTTCATGTTTGATTTTCTACAACTAATTAACTCAAGATGAATTAATTAATTATTTTACTAATAGCTTCTAAAATCAAATTCGAATTTTAATTCTCAATTTTAGTTCAGGGACTAACTAAAATTGGAATGTATCCTGAAATGCTATTTATAGCAGTGCTATTTTTAGCACTTCTATTTTAGCATTTCTTGTTGCTATTTTCAACAATTAGTTCCTCGAATAATGAAATAGGATAAAGAATTGGATCAAAGAAAATAAGAATCTTATCCAAGATTGCTTAGTTATTCTCCTCATCTCTCCTCCCTACGATCTATCTCTATTTTCCGGATTGTTTGGACAAGGAAACGAGGGAATGACATGTATATAGTACACAATATAGCATACGGGGATCGTTCAATAAGTTGATCTATTCCAATGCTTATGGAATCACTCCCTATTTCAAATTTATTCCAATTTAGATATATCTACATGAACATTTTCTTAAGAATATATAAGGGAGAAGAAGGATAAAAGGCTCCGAAGGGGTATTCATTTTTGAATGAGTAAGTAAAATTCATGCTAAAAAATCTATCGACCTAAAGATTCATCTCGGCCAATTGAACTTTCTCAAATTGTTTCTTCTTAGGGACCAAAAATATCTGTGCTAGAATGACATATGCTAATAATAATAAAAGACCTTTAACACGTAATGGATTTTGAAGTACTATCTCTGCATCTTTTTGACCAAATCCGCCCATTTTAGGGTTATTCATTAATGGTTGATCGACCTTGATCAATTCACCTTCTGAAATAATAAGCTTCAGTCCTCGAGGTACAATGTCAACCATTTGCCCACCGTCTGATGTATTAACGATAGTTATCTCATATCCACCCTTTTCTTTACGCAAATTTTTTCTCACTCTTCCTGTTGCTGAAGCACTATAGACTGTATTGTTGCTCTTACTACCGTCGGGATAAATTTGTCCTCTTCCTCCATTACCGCTCACATATATGGGATATTTCAAAAAGTGAGTTTCTTTATTAGTAGCAGGATCTAGTGAAAGGATGGGGAACACAAGTTCACTATATTTTTGACCAGGAACAAGACCTATTACCATAATGTTTTTTCTATTAGGACGATAGTTTTGAAAATAAATATTACTCGTCTTTTGTCTAATCTCAGGGAAATACAGTCTGGAGGAGCTAATTCAAAGCGCTCGGGTAAAATTAGAACAAATCCTACATTTAAAGCCCCTTTCTTGCCATTAGCAAGAACTTGTTTCATCTGCGTATCATAGGGGATCTTAACAACTGCTTCAAGTACAGTATTGTGAAGAACGGACTGTGGAACGTCAATATCCACAGGTTTTTTTGCTAAGTGACAATCGACACATACAATACGCATCATAAGAACTTAATTTTTGTATTAAAGGGTTAAAAATAGGAAATTGTCAAATTAAACAAGCTCCAAGCCATGGACTCATGGGGGAGGGGAACCCTATTTTTAGTCTAATGTCATAAGTGTTATTTTTTTTTTAATTCATCGATCCAAATTCCAATTACCATCTTTTGGTGAGTTGCAACTCACTTCTTGAAGGCATGAAATGACACAATTTTGTGTGTGTATGTGTTGGGAAAATAAAAACCAAGAGAAGTAATAGACTTAAGTGTTTGAAGCTCCTATACATGTATTTTATTAAGGATAATGTGACCAAGATATCCACAAGCTCCCAATCTAGAGTTTTAAAACATTGACCTTAAAGTGAAAAAATTGCATTGTCTCTTATTAATCAAAACCATAGTTCTAACAATCATCAAATATATATTTTTTGTCATAGAGTCATGGGAGGGGTGTCAATAGGTGTAATCCTATGACACTAGTCCAAAAAAATTGAAGATTAATCCATGAGAGTCCTAGTTTTTGTCTTATGATAAGTTGCAACTTAATTTCAAAAGTTTTTAGGTACACATGGAAAATTCCTACTAGGGGTATATAAACCAAATTGAAAAACAAAATTTAGTGTCATAATTTACTATAGGTGCATTTACACATGGCTGATGTGAACATGTTATCCACAATCTCTTGTTCTATATTTTTCAAAATTAGACCTTTAAGTGCAAAAGTTTCGTTGATTCATAATTAAAAAAACCCAGGTTCCAAAAAACTCAATTAAAACTAGGCCAGATCCATGAATTTATGGGATATGGGTAGCCATAGATGAAATATGATGTCACGAGTGCAATATAATTAACATTTTGCCAAATTAAATCCCAATTAATATTTTATGGCTAGCTCCAACTTGTTTTTTTGAAGCGATTGGAGGGAAAATTTGCATGCTTGTTTGTGCTAAAATATATGATTTACCCATCATTGTAGTTCAAACACCAAGAGGGATTATTTGCTTGAACTACATTGATGGGTAAATCATATATTTTAGCACAAACAAGCATGCAAATTTTCCCTCCAATAGCAAATATGTGTAAAATTTTGAATTGTTTAATATTGATTTTGTCAAAGGCTAGCTCCATTTAGTAAGGATAAAGCAATCGTAGGAGATTGGTAGAGGAAGAAGCCTATGGGGGATGATGTGTAGGGTATAAAAAAGATAGTATTAGGTGAATCAAAGCACATTGATTGGTTGTAAGCACAATACTGAAATGGGTAAGCATTCCCTCAATTAACATATCACAATCCAAATCAATAGGATGGAGAAAGAGGAGTTCTCTTTACTTTTAAAACTCTTTTGTATTACTCTTTTTCCTTTTGTTGTATTCTTCATTAGATTTTTGTGGAATTTTACTTTGCAACGTTTAATATTGATATGTGAATTTTGCATGATGTGAGTATGTGGACAATGTTGTTTAGTTTCCCCCTTCTACTTTCACCTATTTCACACATCTTTTTTTTTTGCTATTTATTTTTGCATGTTTTTAGCTTTACTATTCCTGCTTTTCACCCTGCCCGATGTTAAGGTTAAAGTGGTTGGGGTTATGTAATTTGAACCCCTTGGTGTGTTTTTGTCTTTAAGGTAAAGATAAAAATGGAAGGACAACAAAATTCAAAAAAAAACTTACTGACCTCACCAACTACATTAACTAATGGGCAGTTGTGTTGAAGTGAGTGTCCCTTCCAATCACACCCCCTATAGAGCTGGGTAATACCACCCAAGACCAGGGATCAATTCTCATTGGCGCCATGACAACATCAAGATCATAGCGAGCCAATCCCCATAGTCAAAAAATGCCCCAGTGAACCAGTAACAAACATTAACCAAAAACCCAATCACCAATGATAACACTGAGATAAATACAAAAAAATGATAGTATCTAATGTCATCTTTATAATTAAATGAACTAACAAAATCTTTTGTTAATAGATTGGAGTTTTAGAAATACACATTTTTTAAATCCATACCTTAGTTCTTGTATCCATATTATATATTGTTTTTATTATTTTCCACTTTATTTTTGTGATAAAGAAACTTTTTTTAATGTTGCTTAGTAAGTGAAAACTTTGTGAGATACATTTTTATGATATATTAAAAAAAATTAAGGAAAAAAATAAATAAATAATGTTTTGATATATTAAATAAAGAGTAGCCTTTAAGTGCAACTTATAGGAAAGTTTTAGGGTTTATCTTCTGATTTAATTTGTGTAGAATCTCGCAGAGATTCATTGAAATCACATGTTTGACAAGTGAACTCTTAATCAAAGTGCTTGAAGGGTTTTTGAGGGTGTTGAATCCATATATGTAGTAAAAAAATAAATTTAAATAACACAAATCAAAATTTGACCAGAATTTTTATAGCTAAATTCAAGTTATAAATCCACCAAAAACTCTAAAAAAGCACATTTAAAACTACTATTAAATAATCATAATTTCATTTTTTATTTTATTAAATATCATAACTTTTTATATATAAATAAAAATACAATATTTTCCTAACATAAATAAATAAACATTTTTTTTTTTTTTTTTTTTTTCTTTTTTTTTTTTTCGGAAGAAAAAGCGAACTTTTTATTAAGAAAATAAAAAGTTACATTGCATATGCTGTGAGCATTTCTATTGCTACTTTGACTGCTCATGCAATCAGTGAAAACGTCCTATCTGCCGTAAGGACCATCTGATCTCAAAAAATAGACAGCTGTAAACATAATATAACAGCTGCTTTTAACTGTCCAGCTATGTATCATAAACTCCCCTCCTACAAGAGGGCTGCCAAAACCATCATGAAGTGGGTCTCCTCGAAAAAACGAGGAAAAACAACCCTTACAAAAAAGATGTGTTTCATAATGTCCAAAAGCATAGTTGTATCAAAATTTTAAATATAAAGACTGAGTAAAACTGTAACTGAAAGTAAAATTTGCAGGAAACTGTCACTGATGAGGCGGCTGATCCGATATGTGGATCTGCCCCTGTATTTCTTCTACTATTTTCCAGCCGCCCATATTCTGCTGCACACCTTCCTTAGAAAGCTTGTCGGCTGAATCGTTGTTGTCCCTGTAGATATGACATAAAGAGAAGCTGTTAAAAGAAATTATTAATGCCTGCAGTTCTTCCAGCAGTGGTTTCAGAATTTGATTTTTGCATGTGCTTTTCCCATTTACCCAATTTATAACATTAAGAGAGTCTCCAAAGATCTGAATTGTGAGGATGTTTCTTTGAATGAGCCAACAGAGAAGTAGCCTCAATGCTGACATTTCTGCAAAATTGTTTGATCCAGTCCCTAGACCAACTGAGGCTTTGAGGATGTGATTTGCATTAACATGGATGACTATACCAGCTCCTGCCCTATTATTCTGAGAGGCACCGTCAAAGAAAGCCCAAGGAATGCCCTCTTTAATGTGTACAACCTTATTTTGATTTTGAGTTTTTTTCTCCTCTGGTTCAGGGATGCACGAATAGATAGATACACATTGGATTGCTGTGACAGATGCCAGAGTTTCCTTGTCCTGAAAAATACACCTGTTTCTAGCGATCCAAACCCCCCAACAAATAATGAGAGGAAGATTTCTCATATTCCCATCAGGATATTGATGCCACCATTTTGCCCAAACCTCAGCCATGTTTCCACTTCCCCATTCCACCTTTTTGTTCATCATTTTCTCTACCTCCCCCCATATCTTTTTTGTTCCAGGGCAAGATAGGAAAAGATGGTTGATAGATTCCGCTTCAGATTTGCATACTGCACATCTCCCTGGGCCGTGCATGTATCTTGACTGAAGAATGTCCCATGTTGGTATTTTCCTGTTTAAAATACACCAGAAAAAGAGTCTGGCCTTAGCCGGACATTTGAGCTTCCAAATGTGCTTCGACCACCATTCCGGAACTCCCCACCCTTTCCTGGACATAATGAATTTATATCCACTTTTTGGGGAGTACTCTCCAGTTTCTGCGTGGGCCCAGATCAGCAAGTCCGGGCTGTCTTTTATTCTGACATTTGATCGGGTGAGTTCTTGGATATATGAATTCCATTCATTCCACCATCTATGATCCAGCTCTAGATCTTCCCCGTCTTTCCAAGCTTGGCCCCACATAGATGAGTGACCCACCTTTTCCACCTGATTTAAGGAAAATATGCTCTTACTTTCTAAGTGCCTGATTAACCCTGGGGATAAAGCATAGGTTTCATTACATCCTACCCAGGGGTCCTTCCCTATCTTCAAGTTTCTTCCATTCCCGATCTTCCATGCCAATCCTTGTTCGATCACCTTGAAGGATTCCACCGTTGCTTTCCAAATCGCTGAGACATTCTTCTTATCCTTTACTGGGTTCCTAATCCAATCTTCTAAGGGAGCTGGGTCTATGTATTTCCTTTTCACCACTCTTGTCCATAAATTTTCCATCTTTATAAGTCTCCATCCTGATTTTGCTGCCAGCGAGAGACTGAAATCAGGAAGACTTTTTATCCCCCATCCTCCCCAGTCCTTTGGCCTTGCCACTTTCTCCCAGGCTACCCATGGAAGGACAAAGTTCTCCTTTGAGCCATCCCACAAAAATCTGCTACAGATTCTTCTTATTTTCTCCAAGATGCCTTTAGGAACCCATGTTAAAGCTGCCCAGTAGACTGGAATGGCCAGTAGCACTGATTTAATTAGAGTCAGTCTCCCAGCTCTGGATAGCCATTTGAAGCTCCAGTGAGTGATTCTGGCTTCTATTTTTGCAATCAGCCAGTTCCAATCCGCTTTCTTGTATGCATTTGGTTTTAACCAGAAACCTAAATACTTGAAAGGAGATTCCATATTACAAGATTGGAAAGGAAAGAGAGAATGCATCTGTGCTCGCTCTTGTCTGTCTATTCCTGCCACTATTAACTGAGATTTCCTGGAATTTATCTGCATTCCAGTTGCTTTCAAGAACAGATCAAGAATGTTTTTTAATTCCTTAATTTCATTAGACTCTCCATTTGTGAAAATCAGAATGTCATCAACAAAAAGGAGATGAGAAATGTATAGATTGACTGCTACTTCAATACCTCTTACCTTCCCTTCCCTTCTGGCCTTTTGAATCAGCTGGCTTAAGCCTTCTGCTACTAAAAGAAAAAGCAGAGGGGACAAGGGGCATCCTTGCCTCAGACCCCTCTGTCCTTTGAAAAAAGGTGTTGCTGCACCGTTAATTAGAATTGCATAGCTGACGTTTGTAATACACCCCATGATCCAGCTTATGAAGTCTGTTTTGAAGCCTAGATGAGTTAGAAGCAGACGGATGTATATCCAGTTTATCCGGTCGTAGGCTTTAGATAAGTCAATTTTTATTACTGCACCCTTCTTGTTCTTCTGTCTGACACTATGCAAAACCTCCTGGGCTACACCGATGGCTTCATGGATTTGTCTTCCGTTTAAAAACCCGAATTGCTCCATTGAAATATGCCGTGACAGAATTGGTTTAATTCTGATCGCAATCACCTTTGCAATAATCTTGTATATACAGTTGCATAAAGAAATAGGTCTGAAATCCTCAAAAGTTTCAGGAACTTCCTTCTTCGGGATGAGGGCTATAAATGTTGCATTGAATGGACTATAAACCTCTCCTTTCTTCCTGGATTCTTCTACTACATCAGTTATTTCTGCTCCTATCAATTCAAAGAAATGGAGGAAAAGTTCTATGGTCCATCCGTCCGGCCCGGGGCTTTTTTCTTTTGCCATAGATTTAATAACATTTTCTACTTCCTCCTTTGTTACCGGGCATAACAAATCCTCCGCTTCTTCCTCCTCCACGAACCTTGGGAAACATTGAGCTGTTTTGATTACCTCAGCGATGGTGGCCTCTCCTTGATCAGCAAATAAATTCTGGAAGTGTCTTTGCCCTAAAGCAGACAGAGATTTAAAAGTCTTTGCCTCCCTTCCTTCTTCATTTTTTAAGTTCCAGATAGTGTTTGCTGACTTCCTCCCTTTTGCATAATTGTGGAAAAACCTTGTGTTTTCATCTCCTGCTTTTAGCCAGATCGCTCTGCTCTTAAGCCTCCATTCCTCTTCTTTTGCCAGAAGGATTTGTTTTTTGAGTTTCTCAAGGTGGAGGATCCTATCTTTTGATTCCTGAGAAACGTATCCATCCTCCTCTATGCTTTCCAGCTTTTGTAGTTCCTCACTTATCCTGTTTAATTCCTCATTCTGCTTTGCCTTTCTGTCCTTCGCCCAAATTATAGTAGCTTTCTTCAGTCTTTTGAGGTTTTCCATGAACAGAAAGCCTTTATCCTCTGTGGAGCTGATATCAAGGTGTCTCCATGTATCTCTAAATAATTTTGAAAAAGAATCTTCTTGCAACCAGGATGAATTAAACTTGAAAGGTGCTGGCGGCTTTGGAGGAGGTTTGGAGAGTTCTAAGTAAACTGGGAAGTGATCTGAGGACCCTCCCTCTTCAACCCATTGCCGAAACATTGGGATCATGGAGGATAATTCTTCATTAATGAGAAAACGGTCCAGTCTTTTTGCCACTCTAGCTTCTCCTACTCTCCTATTCCTCCAAGTCGGCTTTAACTTTATCAGGTTTACATCAATGAAATTGTTGGCAGATAACAGATTGAGGAAGAAATCTGTCAGAGGATCTTCCCTAGCCGATGGTCCCCAGGCCTCCGCTCTTCCTATTGAGAAATTTAAATCTCCACCCAGCACCATGAATTTGCTCTTCAGGGTCGATTTGGACATCAACTCATTCCAAAATGCCACCCTTCCTTGACAAGGCCCATAAATGTTGCAAATAGATAATGGGAAGTCGAATTCAGGAGATTGAATTTCCATTCCCATCACCTGCTTCATCCCCCATTGGTTCCAAATCTTAATAGCCCCTTCCTTGTAACCTATTGCCAGTCCTCCTGAATGGCCATCAGAGTCCATAGCCGAGAATTTCCAGCCTGGGAGGAGGGCATTTAGCATCATTTCTACTTCTGCTCCATTCCCCAAAGTCTCCTGAAGAAAAAGGATATCTGATTTTGAATTTAAAACCATCTCCCTAAGGGCCAGTTTTTTGGGTTTACTGGCTAAACCCCTGCAGTTCCATGATGTCAAAATCATTTCAGAACACTCTCAGGGGTCTGCACCGCTCTAAGTGCCCCAGTGATTGACTGTTGTTTCCCTTCTGCCATATCATATTTTGCTTTTATCTGGGCCATGGATAGATTTGATTTTCTGCCTCTTTTTTTCCTTTTTTGACTCGGGGTAGGGAGCGGACCTATACCACCCACGGAAACTGAGGAATCTGGCTTGATGTCTAGAGATCTGAGGTTATATGGACAAGTAGGGTGAAGGGCCGGGGGTGATGGATTAGAAGAATCACCTTCACAATTCAGATCTAAGGAGGGTATTGCGGCCGAGATGTTTTCTATACAGTTTTCCACAGAGTATGCTTCATGATTATCAATTAATTCATTATTATCAGAAATGAGATTTATTGAAGGAGACTTCGGGATCAGACAATCTTCATTTTTTTCAGAATTAAGAATAGGGGAGAAATTTGGATCTAAGCACATACCCATAGCTCCTTCGCTCTCGATGGGATTTTGTGTTGGTGCCGATCCCCCAGTGGTCTCCATTTTAGCTTTGTCGATTCCGAGCTCCAGGTCTTTGTCCATCCCACTGAAACGAGGATCCTGATGGGCTGCTTCCGGATTCTGCCCCTCCTGATGGACCTCCGTCTCCATTCCTTCTGCTATCTGATTTACTGAGACCTCCTTTCCCTGAAGATTTTGATTATGGCGGATAGCCTTCTCCCATTGAGTTGATGTCCTCCGGAATCATCGCCTTCGCCTTCCTAAAGGGAATTCCTTGGCCAAATGACCATAAACGTGGCATCTATGGCACCTAAATGGCAAGTATTCATAATCCAGAATCTGTTCGAAGACGAAGTCTTTGTATTGGAGATTTATCTTTTCTGCAAGTCCTCCGCTTGGATTTAGACTGACTAAGATCCGCGCCATGGCCTTGTTGTGGGTTTCCAAGAAGGACATATCCGCTTCCAGAAATGTACCCAATCTGTTCCCTATTGCCTTAAAGACCGATTCGACCCACAAGAAAGAGGGCAGCCCCGGAGCTCTCACCCAAACCGGGAAGACATCCGTTTTCTCATGAACAGCATCGAACAAAGGACTCCATTTTTTTAGAAGAACAGGGATGTTCCCAAATGCCCAATTCTTTCCGACCACCCATTCAGCCGCCTCTTTATTCTCAAAGCGCACCATAAACCAGCCCTTTGCAAGGGTCGAAACCTCGAAACCTCTAATGAGATCAGACTGCCAATTTTGTTCCCCCCAAGCTTTGATGAAATTTGAAGTGAATTTTTTCCCTCTCGCCCTGCCGACCAAAGTGCATTCAGCCACCTCCAGGGCTTCTTCAATTCTCACATCCATGCCCAACACCAGGTTCCCCTCCAAATCCTGCGAACTAATTGGTCTCTGCTTTTTCCTCTTCTCCCCTTTTTTTCTTGTCCCGGCGTCCTCCTCCCTTATCTCCTTGCTTGTCCCATTTCTTTCTTGCTGTTCCAAACCAGGGTTCAAGGGGGAGAGCCTTTGTTCGAAAGGGGTTGGAAGCGAAATTCCTATGGAATCTAGGAAGGGTTCTGCTGAGGATTGATTAAATACCTAATTTCCCAAAGAAGGTCCTGTAGAGTTCTTTTGCAATACTGGGGATCCTCCGGTCTCGTCTTCCTGCCGTCCTCCGATCCCTTTAGGGCTGCCCTGACCTTTGGCGATGGATGCCCTGGTAACCGCTGAAACCCTTCCAAAACCCCCTTCGCTTCTCTGCCCAGAGCTTGAACCGAAAATAACAATATCCTCTAGTCCACCAGAGAGAAACGACCCTGTAGAAGGGGGTTTTCCTTTGCTGCTTTGGCGTGACTGTCGAAAGCCCGCATGCAACACATCTTCACTTATTCTGCTTGTCTGCTGCGAAACTATGGAGTCCTGGTGAAAATAGGCGTTACCCTCCAATTCCTTTGACAATTGAAGAAAGGATTGGTTAATCCTTTGCGGTTCCGGAGAAAGGGGTTCAGAACTGAAGGTTTCTGGTGCTCCGAAATAACGTTCAATATTCTGTGCTGTAGGGTCTTTCCCCCAGACCGACAGAATATCCTCCATTGCCGGATCTAGGTCAACGAGCTCGCTAGGGTTAACCATGGTTACTGTGAGGGTTCTCAGGATACTCGCCGATCGTTTTCGCTGCCAGCACAGAGGTCCTATCTCCTTACTGTCTCAGTAAAACACTTTTACTGAATTCCAACGCTCTATTCCCCAGCTGTCAGCCTTACACCGTTCCTGACCTCCAGCTGCCTTTCCTCCTGTCGCTGTCCTCCAAAAGCTACGTCTCGTACAACAACTGCCGGTGTAGATTGCTGATGGAACCTAAACCCTCGACCTGGCTGGTCCTGGTTCCGACCTGAGCCCCTGCTCCCAAACCCTCGCCATCCCCTACATTTTTTATGTTATGTGTATCATCCTTCAATAAATAAACATTTTTTAAATCAAGTTACAAACTTAATTTATAACTTTTAATAAATATAAGTAAAAAATACAATATTTTCCTGACATAAATAAATAAATATTTTTAAAATCAAGTTACAAACTTGATTTATAATGAAGTATGGATAATTTTAAAAATATTTCTAACTTACGATTTTTTCCATTTCAATTATTATATATTAACTTTAATATATTTGTGAAACCAAAAAATCATGTACAACTATATATATATATATATATATATATATATATATATATATATATATCAACATTTTCTTTATTTAATTCTATTTTCTCCTCGATAATTATTATTTAACATTATTTTCAACAAATAATTATTATTATTTAACATTATTTTTATTTTTAATTTTAGGTTTCTATGATCTCTATCATTATCAAATAATTTTTTCAAAATAATCACCTAATTAATTTATGGACAATTTTATTTGATAATTACCTTTCATAATTTATTAAAAAATAACTGTTTAAATTTCTATAAATATATGATTATTAAATTTGCAGTCGAATCATGGTGGCGAGTTCATATTTTTAATATACCAACGCCTTCACAATTCACACTTTTAAATCTGTCGATAGTCCAATCCCCTACATAGAGTTAGGGCATCAACTTCGGGTCTCGCTGACTCGGAAATATTGAGCGATCGGAAAAACGGTGATGAAGTCACATGCATGCTCATGGTAGCCCTGCGTTAATCCATATGAGCTTCGTCCTTATGGAGAGATGCAGAGGATGTATTTAGGGGCATTAAATATCGCATAGCATTGCAAATAAGGCTGGCCATCAACGACAGTTCATGTGTATCCTCATCTCCACTCTGCCAAACACGCTCGACGAACACCTTACCTCTATATAGCATAAGCCAATCGGATTTAATCACCCGTGTCATCCTTAGATTTGTTATTTACAAACGACGAAAGTTGGTCGGAGAAAGTCCCGAGCTCACTATGCGTGTGAAAATACATTATATATTGCTGTGTTATTTCCCCTAAAACCCTGCTGCGAAACGAATTCAAAACCCAAAAACCCTAACCAGACTTCAGCCATGGAAAGAGTCGAGAGACTCGGAAGGGAACTTCTTACATCCAGAGCTCACGTTAACAATGCTCCCATTTTAATTTCTGTACTCGCTTCGTGTCTTGAGGACAAAAAACGCTCTGTCCAGGGCCTGGAGGCTTTGATGTCACTGCAGGCATTCTTTCTGCCCTTGCTGAGAACCGAACTTGAGACCTCTGCCGTGAAAGAGGCTTCGCAGAGACTGAAGAGAAAGATGAACGAAGAAGGGGAAGCAAAAGAAGCCGAACGGGACGCGGAGGCCATTTACAGGAATTGGTTGAAGAGCAAATATGAGGAATTCTTGGGACTTCTCAAAAAAATTGCCCTCTCCTCGCTACCAAGCGCTACCCTCAGGGTACTTTATCTATCTATCTGCTAATATATTTGATAAATTTTAAGTTCTTTTGCAATTAGATTCTAAATTTTATTATTATTATTCTTATTTTGTCAAAAAAGTTTGTTCTACATATAAAACATATAAAGCGGCAGAAGGGATCATGAAGATTCTGAACTTACTAACATGGCTTCTGCATATTTTCTTTGTTAAAATACCAAACAGAATTTCATCATCCATGACGTACAGTTTGTATTTCTTGATAAACCATAGACTGACACTGCCAGTGAACATATAAACAAAGCGGCTCAAAGTGGGTGTGGAGAAATAAATAATTTATTGCATGATGTTTATTTACGAATGTTTAGTAGAAAAAGGAGTGCGCTTTATTACAGTCACATAAAACTCCTTATGGTTCAAAGGTCTGGATTGCGAATTATGTGCTTGGATTATGAAGTAAATTCAAATCTTGGTTTGTTTTTGTTCTAACGTAAAAGCGGAAAAGTGCAGTCTGTCTCAGACCCAAGGTTGTTAGACTCAGACTTGGGAGTGACTCAACACATGTTATCATCCAAATCCGCGCCAGCAGACCTGCCTAAAGTTATAGTTCATCTGACTTTGTCACTGCTAGATGCCTCTCATTCACACTGGTCCTTTTCTGGCTTCAGGGTGGTGTCTTTAGGGGTTGTATGCTATTATCAAATGAACTGATCTGTGCAATCATAAGCTGCTAATAAGCAGTCAAAAGTGAGGATGACAAATAAAATTGAGTGGTTGAGTTCAGACCCTGAAGACAATTTGTAACCGTAGTTTAATGGAAATGAGTGAAGCTAATTAGTGCCTTTGGGGAAGATGCTATATTATTGTATGGTCTATGCTTAGAGCAGTTTACTTCTTTTCTTCTTATTATCCACAGATTAGCAATCACATATACATTAAGTAAAGTGCAGATAGAACATTAAACGATGAACAGAAAACAAGCCAAGAAAAGGGACACAAGATGTGGTGGCTAGTTAGGGACAAACCCCAATGCAGGGAAACCATTTGATCAAATCTTCTTTTATCTTCAATAGTTCAGCAGAGAGAAATAGTACAAAATCAGAATTCCGTAATTTTATATCAGCAGCAACAGACCCTAGATCAACAAAGCCAAACTTGGTCAAACGAGTTGAAATTGACCTCCAACATGCATGGTCGATTTCCGGTCAACTAGCCCTTGAACAACCCCAAAAACACAGTCAAACTGCTGTTGACTGAAGTCAACCTGCTGCCCAAAACTAGGGCGGTCAATGCTGGTCAAACTTGTGGACGGATTGCCTCGATTTTTGTGCCAAAATCTGCGGCCTGCCTAGGAGAGACAGCCACACCAAAACCGCACCCTTGATGAGTCAACGCAGATCAAAGAGATCTTCAGCAGCTTCTGCGTCTTCCTTCAGCTTCCCTCTTGCCCTAATGCGTCCTCCTTCCCATGTGTGAGCTGCTCCTTGTATAACCCAAAGCTAAGGAGAGAGAGAGAAGAATGAGTGAGATGAGATGATGAGAAAATGAATCAACCTCTCTTGTATTTATATGATTCACTGGGCATGTGTGCCACACATTTTAACTGCTGGCCGACCTTGACAATTTGTCAAGTAAATACAAATAAATTCATATTTCCATAAATACTTGTCGGAATTAGATGACCTTTAGATCAATCCTACACCTCTTGACAAGAGGAATCTAGGAAAAATATCAGCTGCCATAAATGAGTTGACCCACATGGAGTTTGGCCCTATTTGCCAATTTCAACACTCCCTCTCAACTAGGGAGAACTCCATCTGCAATCTGTCGGACCGTCACTACTATTCCAACCATCAAATGCACTGCCCTTCACTGCTTGGCCCTGCTTTGCTATGCTCGAACTATGAAGAAGAAGAAATGATTGAGGATGTATCATACCATCCTTCCCTGACTCGAAGTCAGTCTCAGAGTGTGTCATACCACTCTCATTGATCTCAGATCAGTATCATTGATCCCAGATCAATGGAGGTCATCCTAGCATAGGGAGTACGGTAGATACAACGATGCGTCCATCGATAGTACTACTAATGGTCCCTAACCCCATTTCCCTACTCATTGATCAGATGAGAGGTACTTCCCATGAGTCCCAGACTGCATGGGTAGGATGCTTCGACAGGAGAATGAATCATCCTGTCCAACAATTGCCACATGAGAACTAATTATCCTAGCCCACAGGAGAACTAATCATCCCGTTCCACAGTCGCCACGGAGAACTAATCATCCTGGCCCACAGGAGAACTAATCATCTTGTTCCACAGTTGCCACAGAGAACTAATCATCCTGGCCCACAGGAGAACTAATTATCCTGTTCCACAGTCGCCACGGAGAACTAATCATCCTGGCCCACAGTAGAACTAATCATCCTGTCCTATAGTCGCCACAGGGTGTCACAGGGGAAGGTTGAACCTTTCACCCTGTACATAGTGCACCAGCAGGGGATGGTGAGTCGCCTTGTGGTCGCATGTTGCTCCAAGAAGTACCCCGCGCCCCTTTGAAGCTCCCAAAGCTCAATACATCATACTCGACCGTCATAAGAGGGTCTCTGAACGACACCAAGTCGTTCTCGGAAAGTTAAGAATTTGACCTTTCCCAAGGCTTCGTCAAAATGTCGACGACCTGTTCATCTGTACTGATATGTTGGAACCTTATTGCTCCCCGCTGCACCATATCCTGAATATAGTGGTACCTGATATCGATATGCTTGGAGCGATCATGAAATACAGGATTCTTGATAAACGAATCCTGCTCTGGTTGTCACACAGGATCACGGTGGTATCCAATGTAAATCTAAACAACGCACTGAAGAGCTTT
Source organism: Pinus tabuliformis (assembly GCA_031772625.1). Classification (NCBI taxonomy): domain Eukaryota; kingdom Viridiplantae; phylum Streptophyta; class Pinopsida; order Pinales; family Pinaceae; genus Pinus; species Pinus tabuliformis. The sequence continues at coordinate 206,789,504 of CM062806.1, read as the reverse complement.
CGCAACCAGATCGCCTCACAAGAGGCCATACTAGCAGCAATGTACTCTGCCTTGGTTGTGCTCAAAGCCATCTACTTTTGCTTCCTGCTCATCCAGGATATCGAGGCAGATCCCAAAGAGAGACAACACCCTGAAGTGCTCTTTCAGTCCACCACACTGCCTGCCCAATCAGCATCGGTATATCCAAGTAGTCTCACATCTCCGACAGTGTATCTCAACCCATGAGTGATTGTGCCACGAAGATATCTGAGCAGATTCTTGGCACCAATCGAATGTGTGTGGTGAGGCTCAGCCATATGTTGACTCAACGTGTTGACTGCAAAGCATATATCCGGACAGGAGTTCACTAAGAACATCAATGCTCCGACGAGTAGATGATACTCGGTAGCATTTCGTAAAACAAGTCCGGTAGCACTATTGCTTAACTTCTTGAAGTCAAGCTCCATCGGGGTATTCACGGACTTGCAGTCCACCATACCGAATCTCTCCAATAGAGGGTCTGCACTTGTTAGAAAGAGGTCGTCAACGTATAGCACCAGTATGAGAGGTTTGTCATCTTCAACCTTAAAGTAAAGGTTAGGGTCGACTTCACTCCTAGTGAATTCCAACTTCATCAGGTAGCTATTGATCCTCTCATACCACGCTTGAGATGCCTGCTTTAGCCCATAGAGGGATTTCTTCAACCTGCACACGTGAGATTCTCGATCATGAATCTCAAATCCTTCAGGTTGCTCCACATAGACCTCCTCTTTGATCGAACCATGCAAGAACGCGGTCTTGACATCCATCTGATGTAGGTTCCATCCTTGCGAAGCAGCAAGGGCTATGATCGAGCGGATGGTGGTATATTGGGCAAAAGGTGCAAATATCTCGTCATAGTCTATAACTTCCTTCTGAGAGAAGCCACGAGTGACAAAATGAGCCTTATACTTTTCCGCACTTCCATCAACTGCATGCTTTATCTTGTAAAGCCATTTCGAAGTGACAACTGCTTTGTCCTGGGGTCTCTGGACCACATCCCATACATTGTTTTTCATGATGGACTCATATTCCTATGTCATAGCATCCTTCCGTACTTGATGCTTGACAACTTTTGCGAATGACGAAGGCTCATTTTGGATGATCGTGCTCATGATGGTCAAGTATCCCTGATACCTGGTCGGCTTCTTACTTTCTCGAAAGGTTCCCCTGAGTGCCCTTCAACATCATCAAGTGCCCCCCTTAGCCATGAAGGCCTCTTCCTAGAAGAGGAAGGCTCTTGCGGAAGGGGATTATTAGGATCCATAGGTTCTTCCACATCAGGCATCATCTCATCTTCCTTTTCCTTTGGTTCCCTGGTGTCAGCTTCTTTAGATTCCCTTTGAGTAGGAAGATTGTCAACTTTGCTAAGAGCCATATCTTCGTCAAAGGTGACATCATGGCTAATCTCGATTTCTCTTTGACCAGCCACATAGATTCTATAGCCCTTAGTGTTTTTGCTACAGCCCACGAAGATTCCTTTCTTTCCAGATGCACCCAATTTATTCCTCTTCTCTTTCGGCACATGAAAACATACTGGACTTCCAAAAATTCTAAAATGAGATACGTCAGGTTTCTTACCAGTGAACATTTCTTCGGGAGTCTTGGAACCCAATGCTTGATGAGGGCATCGGTTTTGAACATATACGGCGGTATTCGCAGCTTCGACCCATAGAAACTTCGGAAGTCTTTGATCGTGAAGCATAGCATGGACAACTTCGACAATTGTACGATTCTTCCTTTCCGCCACACCATTCTGCTAAGGAGTATGTGGTGTTGTAGTCTCCCTCTTAATGCCAACTTCTTTGCATAAGACATGGAACTCATTGGATTCATACCCAGTCCCATTATCAATCCTTAAGATCTTGATTTTCTTTTTGGTTTGATTCTCGATCAAGGCTTTGAAGTGACGAAACCAAGTGAACACTTCATCCTTCTATTTCAAGAAGTATTTCCAAGTCTTGCGAGAATAGTCAACTGTAAAAGTGAGGTAATATAAATATCCTCCCAAGGAGTTCACAAGCATCATACCTGATATGTCTGAGTGAACCAACTGCAATATATCGAAGGTCTTGCTTTGGCTTGAGGGGAATGGTCCCCTTTTGAGCTTCCCTTCGGCATATCCCAGACATACACCTTCTTGCTCTACTCGGAACTCGGGCATCCTTGTCACCATCTGTCTTGCATTGGGTAGAGCTTTATAATGAAGGTGATCAAACCTCCGATGCCATAGTTCGAACTGAAGTGATGTGTCACAGACTCACAAGACATGACACCCAGCGGACTTCCTCCGACTTGATATAATGAATCGACTCGAAACCCAAGAGTGAAAGCTTCTTTAAATTTTTTTTTCCATACACGTACCTTGCCATCGATGAAGGTTACCTTGTAGCCTTTGTCTTCCATTGTCGAAACGGACACCAAGTTCTTTTTGAGATTAGGTACATATAAGACTTCTTGCAAATGAATTGTATTACCCTGATTCAATTGAAGAGTGACATTCCCTATGCCTTTCATGGGATATTTTGTGTTGTCCCCAAGAACAATTTCTAGGTTGGTCTCCTTCTCTATCAGATTAGAGAGAGCTTCTTTGAAACCAGTGAAGTGCCTTGAGGCACCACTATCAATAAGCCAATTTCCCAGCGTGTCCGGGGGAGCAGTAGTAGAGAGGGTTGCTGGTAGACAATATTCATCTTGCTTATTGTTAACAACGTAAGATTCATACATGGAGTTTCTTGCCTTCTTGAAGGGTTGTCCTCTTCCTTGATTTCCGACATTTCTTTTACCTCTACCATTGGACCTGCCATTCCTATGATTTCCTTGAGAGTGATTTTGATCATCGTCATGGTGTGAGTCCCTTTTATCAGGGCACTCCTTCGCATAGTAGCCCATTTTATTGCAATTGTAACATCGTCATTTTCTTCCACCCTTCGGTCCAACGTTTCCTTTGGACTTAGCCCCATAATTGTTTCTTCTTTTAGTATGAGAAGAAAAGGCAGAGGGATGGCCTTTAAGTGCAGGAATTTCTTGCTCTTCCATCCTTGTCTCTTCTTGAATACAACTAGCCATCAATTCCTCAAATCTTGGGATGACATTATTGTTGAGAAGAGTAGTCCTGAATATATACCATTCAGGTGACAGTCCTCCAAGAGTTGTAATAGTCATTTCCTTGTCAGGAACTACTTCCCCAATAGATAGGAGATCATTCCTGATCTCGGTGATCCTTAAGAGATATGCTTGCATACTCTCATCTTTGCGCTTTTTAATTTCCTTCAGCTTATTTCTAAGGAACAAAACTTGATTTGCATCATTAACTTTAAATAAACTCACCAGTCTATCGTAGATTTCCTTGGAGGTTGTCAGCTCGGAAACATAAGTCACCAGGTGCTTGTCGATAAAGCCCTAGATGATCTTTCTTGCTTTGACTTCTCCCTTTGACCACTTGCTTTTGGCAACAACGGATGCATTTGATGGAGGCACAACAATATTGCCTCTTACATGGTCCAACACTTCCTGATCTTCTAAAGTTAGATCGAGAGACATCTTCCGTCCGTGATAGTCAGACTTCTCATGGGGCTTGTCTTTGGCGGGGAAGAGCATTGAGGACCCCATGAAGTTTTTAGGATAGCCTTGCCAACCTTCTCTTCGGTGATTGCTCTTGCTCTTGCTCTTGCTTGGGCTTTTTCTTCACCTCAACTCTGATACCATGTTAAATTATGGTATGTTCTATGCTTAGAGCAGTTTACTTCTTTTCTTCTTATTAGCCACAGATTAGCAATCACATATACATTAAGTAAAGTGCAGATAGAACATTAAACGATCAACAGAAAACAAGCCAAGACAAGAGACACAAGATGTGGTGGCTAGCCAGGGACAAACCCCAATGCAGGGAAACCCTTTGATCAAATCTTCTTTTATCTTCAATATTTCAGCAGAGAGAAATAGTGCAAAATCAGAATTTTGTAATTTTATATTAGCAACAGTAAACCCTAGATCAGCAGAGTCAAACTTGGTCAAACGAGTTGAAATTGACCTCCAATATGCATGGTCAATTTCTGGTTAACTAGACCTCGAACAACTTGAAGAAACAACCCTTGAACAGCCCCAAAAACACAGTCAAATTGCTGTTGACTGAAGTCAACCTGCTGCCCAAAACTAAGGCAGTCAAAGCTGGTCAAACTTGTGGACGGATTGCCTCGATTTTTGTGCCAAAATCTGCAGCCTGCCTAGGAGAGGCAGCCACACCAAAACTGCACCCTTGATGAGTCAACGCTTGGTCAACGCAAGTCAAAGAGACCTTCAGTAGCTTCTGCGTCCTCCTTTCCCTAATGCGTCCTCCTTCCCACGTGTAATGCGTCCTCCTTCCCACGTGTGAGCTGCTCCTTGTATAACCCAAAGCTAAGGAGAGAGAAGAATGAGTGAGATGAGATGATGAGAAAATGAATCAACCTCTCTTGTATTTATATGATTCATTGGGCATATGTGCCACATTTTAACTGCTGGCTGACCTTGACAATTTGTCAAGTAAATACAAATAAATTCATATCTCCATAAATACTTGTCGGAATCGGATGATCTTTAAATCAATCCTACACCTCTCGACAAGAGGAATCTAGGAAAAATATCAGCTGCCATAAATGAGGTGACCCACATGGAGTTTGGCCCTAGTTGCCAATTTTAACAGAAGACGATTCAAAATAAGCACACCATAAACTATCACAACACTGCAAAGCAACTTAATCAATCACATCCAATAGGTTCAAAGAGCTAGAACAAATCATAATTGTACCAAATCACATATTACCGAAGAGATTGATTGCATCATAGTGAGCCGTATGTGACATGCTTCCATGGATCTCGTTGCTTGTAGTGGAGGTAGTGGTGTGAGGTGTGGAGGATGGGAGAGTGAAGAAGTCATCTTGCTGCTAAAATCTGTTCTAAAAGAATACTGTCTAACCCTTGCTTTGTCTTTTAAATCAGCATTTACAAAAGCTCTAAGGAAATCGATTTATCCTTATTACTGGTGGATGAAAGCAAGAAAAAGAGGCCAAATTCTGTCACCCTTTTTCATGGTTTACAGCTCAGTTTGCTGCTGTTTTAGCAGGCTCCTCTCCTGTTTTAAATTTTAATCCTCTTTCCAGCCTTTATTACCTTTGTCTTATCCCCTAGTCTGCTGGCAGCTTTCAAGAATAATTTCCATGTTTAAAGTTATCATTTAAAGCATCAATCAACCACTTAAATATGTCAACCTATTCCATTTTAGAGATCAGTCACCAGATAGGACTAAAATGCTTTTTGTGCAAACAAAGTTGGCAAAAGCATTCCACTTTAATGCTTTCAGCTTTTGTGGATTTAACTTTTATTCTTATACTAAAAGATAAAGGTGAGTTTTAAGCTTTACTCGACAAAAGTAGCATGGTAAACTTAACATGTTTGCCAGTCAAGGATGAGAGGGAGAGTTAGAGTTAGGGTATAAAAGACTTTATTTAAGGGCTAAATTTATGCTATATAGAATTATCACATGCCAAATATACCCAAGAGGTCAAACTAGGTTGTGGAGTGGTTAAATTTAGCTTATGGAGTCAAGATTTGAAAAGTCAAATGTGGTGAGAATAAGCCCTAAACATAACCACTTGAATTAGGGTTTTGGCACAAGGCAATTTTATAACCCTATGCAAATGGAAACTTTCCAAGAAGCTGCCATGTGCTACATTGGAAGAGCGATTTCTCTACTAGATATTACTCTTGAATCATTACTCTTTCATCCTATGGAAACTGGAGCAACCCATCATTGCCCGCTTATAACCATGACATTCAACTTGTACTTGTCATACATAGAACCATTAATTATAAACACGTCCAAAAAAGTAGTTTTCCTTCAAAAAGTAAAAAGAAAAAAAGTGTGAAACACTAACCACAGAAAGATGGAGCATTGATCTATCTTTTTAAAAGGAAAAAGGCAAAAAGTAGGCAAGATTGATGATATTGGATTTCAGAGATCTGTGGTTTGTGCTTTTTGAATTTTTGACCGGAGAATCCACAGTAGTAGAATTTTTACACCAAAAGATTGATGATCTCGCATGTAGGTAAAAGCAATTTCATTGGACTTGCTGTTTTACAAGGAATCTAAATATGTGCTCATAAATGACACACAAGCCTTCAAAATCACATTGCTAAAAATAGCGAGTGACATGAAACTACTTGCAGGTCACTTGAAAAATGCTCATCAATATAGTGAGCTCATGAGGAACAATAATATGTGAAAATATTCAACTACTCGAAAAAGAGAACTGCTAAAAATAGCAGGTTTTTTTTTCTAAGTCTAGTTAAAATGGCTAAGCATCTTTAGTCCTAGGATTAGAAGAAAATAGAGATGGAGCCCCCTAAGTCTTTATAGGTGTAATAATAGAATTCTTTGATCTTGTAGTATATGGGGGCACCTAAAAATGAGGTGCATATTTGTGTCTGGCTTGTAGATAGAACCCTTGGTAGATCTTATTAGATTGTGGTAGATGGTGCTCTGTCTCCATCCAGAGTCGATGAAAGCCGACTAGGAGCTGTCTTGAAGGGATCTTGAGCGAGTGTATCCAATATCTGTACATATAAAAGGGACGAATGATGATGCCATCTTGTAGCTTCAAAAATTGCTTTTGTTAAAAGGACATCTTCGAGCCCAAGATTGCTAAAGGTGAGGTCCAGGTGATCAGAATGCATAATCAATAGATATCCTCTCTGATAGCCTAATTTGGTACTTGTTTAGTTGGCAAGAGACAGCTTGGTGCTTCAAGTTAGAATTTGAATGGGGGGAGGCATGCTAGGGAGATAATCATTAATTGGAGAAGCTAAGACACCTCTGTGAACCAACCTCATGCACGACTTGAGTGAGAATCCAAAGTGAGAGCCTCCGAGGAATAAAGTGCAAGGTAGGAGTATCTCTCTTCATGTGGCTGAATCTCTAAGAGAACTGAGTCTATGAAGGAAAAAGACGACGTACAAAATGACCTCGAGTCAAAATGGGTTGACATTGAACTTTGGTTGAATGATGGGTTGCGAGATCATTCACTTACGACGGATGATGTGCCTGATAAGCAATGTTTGGACTCTCTCCATCTTGGCCCAATGTGTCTATAATAAGATCGACCTCCAGATCTCGAAGCCATAGAGAATTGTAGGTCTGATAATCGTCTCCATGAGGTGGAGTTCGGAGGAGATGTCTTAGAACTACCCTTGGAAGCATTGTCTCTTGACGAGAGCGAAGGAACCATACCCTTTACTGATCTGAGACTCGAGGCCTTGTCGCATACCAAAATGAGGTCCCGTGAACTATACTCCCAAGTAAGTGTATGTTGTAGTAATTTCAATTTTTGTCTCCCTGTGGTAGAAATGTAACTATACAAGCTCTTGGTGGTAGAAATGTAACTCTACAAGGGAGCTCTTTGATACATTGAAGATCAAAACCTTGTTTTTACCTAGGTTTACCATCAGGTGTTAAAGGTCACAAAAGTTGTCTTATTGTTGATCTATTTTTCTAGGTACTCACGGTAGAGGCCAACAAGACCAAGTCGTCAACAGATAAGAGCAGGGACATCAACACTTGATGTAGAAGACAACCACCATCGTTTTAGATATGCTTATGGAGGAAAGACTGTAGCTCATCAGTATAGATCACGAAGAGGGTCAGAGGGGGGCACTCTTGTTTTTCATCAATGACATTTTGAATGAAGTCGGAAAGGATGCATGCCATCTTGAGGTGCCGCAAAACTAACTCACAGTCTCATGATGGCTGCTAAGAGGGTCTTAGATATGCTAATGTCGTGGGGTCTTTGAAATAATGCCCCCCCTCAGAATTGTGTAATTGTAAACCTGCAAAGAGCAATGACAAGCCTCCTCAATAATGTCGTGAAGTATGAATATGTGATTAGTTGTCTAGTAGTTAGGGTGGAAATGTGCTTGTCCAATAGGCTTGAGATGGTAGCTATCCAACTCCTTAGATGGCTATTGGAGTAAGACCACGACATAGAGCTTGGAGAATGTATGACTGATCATGATAGTTTGCTAGCTATTTGGATCAAAACTACTTGCTAATTTGTGGATTGGATGATTAATGTGTCTTGTCCAGGAGGGGGGAAGCCTGAACATACTGCATGGTTAATTAATTCAGTGATATGGGTCTCAAGGGACTAGATGCCATATTTAAGGAATTTGGTGTGAAGCCCTTCCTCACTGGTTTCTCTGTTGGTACACAACTTTGACCTGTCTCCTAATGTCTCACTTTGAGAAAAGGTGGGGAGGTTGTCTAGATATGTCATAAATGGAGGTGGTGTGGGAAAACATGGTCAGGGGGTCAAGGTCAAGCAGGGTGGCGTGGTGTCTAGGAAAGGTCAAGATCAGGGGAGATGGTGTGGTGCCTAAAATATTGCAAGGGCGTGATCAACCCTGATCTAGAAGATTAAAGGTACCTCATTGTTTTGACTAGTGTAGAGAAGAAAATCAACATTGCTAAAATAAGAACAAACACTCATGATCTCCATGGTTCAACAAGGCTTTGGACAATTGTTAAAACATCATGAGTTGAAAGAATTTGTCATCTTTGTGACACTAAGACAGTTGAAGATGAAAAACACTTTCTCTTATAGTGTCTTGCGTACATCCACATTAGGTCACAATTGCAAAATATTTGTTACAATACCATCCTTCCTAATCTTTTAAGTCATCAAAACTATGGCAATTTAGGCATGCTACTCTTAAAGCTTTGGAGCATAGAAATAATATCTAAAAGTAAACCAAGTAATTCCATTATATATATTTAGGGTCTGATAGACCAAATTTGTTCTCAGTGGATGTAAACCATCATTGTCGTCATCATCATCATCATATTCGACAATCTGATTGGCTGTAGAGGATGGTACCTGACTCTATGTTCTTCGTTAGGAAATTGAAACTATTGCTACTTACTGTTGAATTATCCTATGAAAGTATCTATAATAAAATCTTTTATTCACAACAAAAATTATAATGAAATCTTGATACTTTTTTAAGGGTAGTTCACGGACACTGGGTGGCTGCTACATCCACGGGAAAATCCAAGTAGATCAACCCAAAGGGATCTACCCATCGACTAAACAAGTAGGGCCTAACCCCAAGGGCGTCGAGGAGATTTGACCCCATGACCTCCCAATAGTGAGGTACTTAGCAACGATAACTCGACCAACTGAGCTAACCCTTGGGGCTAGTGTTGCGGGGGAGCGCCCCCCCGGTCTCGTTCCCGCTCCCAACTCGCGCTCCGAGCGGGAGCGGCTTTGGAGTGCGCTCCCTAAAAAAAAAACGCTCCCTACCTTTTCAAGAGCATTTAGCTTTTTTTGCAAGAAAAAATTTGCAATAATGTTCCAAATGCATTTTTTTTCAAAGAAACAAATAAGTTTTGAGTGGGGTAGCTTAATGATCAAGCCTATGGCCCTAGTATTGATATGCGATTCATGGTAATGTTAAATTCTTAAAGTAAAAGTGACATTCTCCTTAATCTTCATTTTCATCCTTTTACTTAAATTTTTAACATTACCATGAAATGACTCACGATGTTTGAGAGTGGTTCCGACCTTATTGGATTTCATATGGAGAAAGTAGAATTTTAGATTTCATTCAAAATCCAGCAGACTTATTAGTTTTTAGGATTGGGGGATTGCAATGTTTCCATTGAATTTTTTCATGTAGTAGGGTATGGAACTCCTATTTAATCAAGAGCACCAATCTCTTTATGTACCTTGATGTTAGTGACATTGGTTGTCAAACTCCTCTATCATGACCCTCCTAAAATTGTACGCATCACTCAAACAAAATCTTGATTTGACATGCTATGCTTTTTCTATCTTATGTTAATGCTTAGAGGGTGATATTAATGACAAGGATCCCTATACAGATACAGAGGTAATGACAAAGATACCTCTGGATATTAATGCTTAGAGGGTGATATTAACGACAAAGATCTTGATTTTCCAACAAGACTAAAAAATTAAACATTTCTCGTGGTGGCAAGAGGCCCAAGCATAAGAAATAGATAATAGATTTACTTTTCTTTTCTAGTTTCTAGTAGTTTTTATAACTATTGACTCTTTCATATTTATTATGATAATTTTTTAAACAATATATGACAATTTAAGTTTGAAGTTGGCAATTATAACTCATTAGTAATGAATTATGAATATGATGCTTCATGAAAGTTGAAAGTTGTTTCATTTCATTTCATTTTATAACATTTCATTTCATGTTAGATATTATTTGTTGTAATGGTTACACTTAGCTTACAAGTACAACTTTGGTGATCAGTGATGATAAATGTTATATATTGAATTTTGAAAGCTTGAAACTTTAAGATTGATGAATCATGAGACTCAATATGTTGTATGTTACTATGTTACTAACTTGTGGACGTGGTTGATGAAGATTATAACTTCTAGATGATTGTTGTTATATGGTTCAATCTATGTTTTTTTTTTAATAAATTGTTTGGGTTTGTATATCTAATTCATCATTCTACATGTTTTTGTTGACATATATGTATCAAAATATAAAAAGTATATATATTATGTAAAAAACGCTCCGGGATTCGCTCCCAAACCTGGAGCTTCTGAAAATGTCGCTCCCGCACCTGTTTTTGCTCCTGCTCCCCGCTTTCGCTTCAGCTCCCAAGTAACACTGCTTGGGGCTATGAAGTCTTGATACTGTTCCCTCAAGAAAAACATTTAAGTTGTCATTACCTTGATATGCTTCATTTCAGTGATTCAATTCTTAAATTTCTCTTCAAAAATAACTTTCTTGCATGCTTGTGCATATAAGCGTCTTAGTTTGTTGCTGTAAAAAATCATAATAATAACTTTAAACTTGAAGTAGGAACTCCTTGTCAGAAAGCTGCATGCATTTGAATTTTGAAGATGCTGTGGGAAAAGTTTTAAATTCTCAAGATTGCCTGTGGCCATTTTAATTGTTAAGAATGGAGGTTCTTCACCGCAGACTCCAGAGAGGTGCAATGTTACAGAATTGAAACAGAAGTTATATTCACATAAGAAGGATTGTATATCACGACTATGACAACCACACCAAATGTGCTTGGCGTTGCCTGTTGAAAATGTAGCGAGAAATTGATTCCTTGATTTGTGCCTTAATTCAAGGAGTCAAATTCAAGTTCCTTCTTGTGCATGCTCAAGTTCCTAAAAATTAGGAGATTCCCTAAAAATTAGGACGAGCTATGATGCAGTTAACTAATGTGCTCAAGTGGAAGGATGAGTTACTTGTCTTCTAGTGTGAGTTGATTGAGGAAAAGGTCGAGTGGTAGAGTTTCAGATCTTTAGATTCGAGACAAGATGAATTGCATGTGAGTCTTCACTTAGTTAACTCAATCAATCACAAAATCATTCCTTAAATAGAAAACTCACTAAACTTAGCCTTTCAAATTGCTATAAAATTTTTGTGTGAGCTTGTGAGAGAAAGAAGCCAATGGGGTTTCTTGTGCGAATTGTTGAAGGAGGAAGATCCCTTAGAAGTGTGCATAGAAATAGGGAATTTCCCTATTTAATAGGAGCCAGATTTGCGCAAGGAATTCGAGCCTCTAGTGCGCATAGATTTAGGGAAGCAGGGTCAGCATCTTGCAGGTTGTTTCAAGCCTAGACTAAGGCTGAGAGGTCATTGTATTCTCTATTGAAGCAAGTGTATTTGTAAGAGATCTATTGCTCATTCTTCTTCAATAATATTCTCAAGCAAGCGAGGGTTTTCCCAGTTGGGTTCCCTAGAAAAAATTGTTGTGTTCTCTTGTGTGATTTGTGTACTTATTTCTGTTCTATTCTGCTGCAAATTTCGTAGAGAAATTCTGTGTTTATATGAAAAGAAAGTGTCTTTCAGATTGTTCATATTAGCAGATCAGAATTTCATGGACTTTCTACATTGCCAACAGGCATATATGAAGCATGAAGCATCCATAGTGGTTTTGCTTCAGTCCCATCTTCTGAGCACAAACAGTATATTGTGGATAGAAGAAGGAGAGCCAATGTCAAAGTGAAATGCGGAAGTGGAAGGAGAAATGCGTAGCCAGAGAAAGGCACAATCGACTGATTCAACCCATTTCTATGCAACAGTCTATTAATTTGACAGTCTAGATTAACTGTCAGGCAATCTGCACCCTCAGTGAGTCTGGCAACAATGATGTAAACTTTATGGCCTGCAAAATATGAAATAAAGAATGTCTAAGAGTTAAGTATGCCTATTGGTATAATTTTGAAAAAACAATGTCAAAGTGAAAATGCCTATTGGCATTATTTTGACTCCCTGTTTATCTAGTATTCTTGGCGCAGTCTTTTATAATGTGGAACATGCTCGATTCTTATATTCCATGGAGCATGTGTGCAATAATCATCATTACCATATTATATGTTGATCAATTTATTTATGTTTCCTACTTGTTTCAGATAAAGTTGTGCCGGTGATGCATTTGTATATAGTTGCTCTCATGACTTGGGCATAGTTTCTAATCACATTTCTTTGAATACCCAGAGAAACTGTAACACTAAAATTGAGATGCTTCCATTATATGCTGTTCCAAAAAGGAAGACACTGATTTTCTATATATTCTGATTTTTCTGATTTGCAATAAAGTTGGCCACTTGCTTTACTGTTTACAGCTAAAAGTTGGCCACATGCTTTACCATGGAGATATGTAACGTGTTGTTTTGTTCTTTGCCTTCCTCTTCTAGGCTGCTGCTCTGGATGCCCTTATGGAGTTTGCACGACAGGAGAAACAAGGGAAATTTGAAAATAGGATATATTTGAGGTTTCTTGATTCTCTGGTGAGTGTGTTTTTATTATTTCCAAAGGAAGAAACATTTAAAGTTGGCTGAACTTTACTTACTAAGGAATGACCACTTGCCTTTGTTTAGCTCCTTTTTTATGTTGTAAGTTTGTAAGGTTTCAAGTGTACATTTTAAGTGGTTTAATCTTTAAAGGATTCATTTTGTTAAGGCTTTCCATAATGGAAATATGGATGCAATTTGGCTTATGCTGTCGTTAACTGATATTAAATGACTGGCATACTACAAGTTTAAATGTGAATACAATATTTAAGCCTCAATGGTGTACAGTGCATGTTCAGTGTGTCCTTACTAACATGAAATCTTTGGTATAGGTCCCTATTCAATGAATGTTCACCAACACAAAAGTGTAACCTCTCAGTAAAAAAAACAGTGTATTGATACTGATCCTCATGGCTTAACTTTTCCTGGCTAAAAATATTCTGAAATGAGAAATGAATCAAATTAATTATTTGCTACATCCAGAAAAACTCAGCAAGATATTCTTGAGCTGGAATATGAATTACAAAACTGAAAGATTCCCAAAACGTGTAAGATTCATCAACAACAGAAATGAAATGAAATATATTGATCTTCACGAGTGACCAAAGAGGTCAATAGGATTGGGAAAACAGCAATAAGGATTGGTTAGAGCATCTTTGTAAAAGTCGTAAACATAGGTTAAAGGAAGCTGAAATAAAAAGTAGATGATAAGATGGGAATGTTAGGATATTACGACACATAGGAAGTAGTTAAGTATAACTTGGTCTAGTGTAGACTCTAGAGTTAGGTAAAATGTGTTTCTTTACTATGTACTTTTGAAACTTACAATCCAACGGTCACGATATGTAGTGATCCGCCGGTTCATTCATTCCTTGGTATTACCGACACTTGATCCATGGCTTAACACCCGATTGGTCCATAATCTCTATTTAAAGAGCATGGACGGTCATTTGTAGGGTAACTGTTCATGAGAGAAGTTTATGTAAATTTTCATTCTTTTATTAATAAATTCCCTGAAGTGGCCGCGTTGGCTCAGGCCGTGAACTGTTTCCCTTTTTGAGGGTTTTAACCACGTCAACAATACTGGTGTATTGATCTGTGATTTGTTTGTGAGCGGTGTCCTTTGGTGTTCTGTCTGAGGAAATTACCCTGTAAATTCCTACATGGTATCAGAGCTATTTGAGGGCCGCATCTATTGGTGATCCAAATTTGAAGTCGGTAGAACTGCATCCGACTGCCGTTTCCTAGATCTACTGTTTCTGACTGGTTTCGGGCCGAGAGGACTGCTCTATTGTGTTAGGAGCATTTGTTCCAGTGAGGAACCCCTTTCGTTTCACGCGAAAAGGTTTCCGGTAGCCCTAGCTACGTCATTTTTAAGATCTGGAGGTATACAGTGTTTATTTGCAGTTTTTAGTTATTTTCTTTGTTGACACCTAATCCTCTGCGATTGGGTGAATTTATGTAAATAGTTAATTAGGAATGTGAACAGTCATCAGGAGGTGAACTGAGCAGTCACACCCTTTGTATATAACAATAACATACCTAATGAAATAAATCGAATCAATTTTACTGCCTATTGGAGAGTTACTGCCTAGCCTGACATGGTATCAGAGCTAGTTCTCAAAATAGTTGTAACTCCCTTCATTTTTGCTACTGTGGGCTGTACGCTGCTCTGAGCACTATCCACTGAGCACTGTCCTCTGTCGTTCTGACCTGAGCACTGTTCTGATTGACCTCTGTCCTCTGCGTTGTGTATCATTGCCTTAACGCATCTGTCCATATTCCTTTCCACTGCGCCACTGCGCTTTGTCCATAACGCTCTCTATAACGCATCTGTCTCTCATAAGCCGCAGCTTGTCTCTGACCGCATCTGAAACTGAATAGACAAGGTTCGAATCTCCATTATGGCGCCCATTCGCACCATTCCATTGAAACGCTGTGTTAACGCTGGATTGAACGCTGTTCAATTGGAACGCTGTTGAATTGACTGTGTATGGTGATGGTTATCAGCACGATTGAACGCTGTATGGTGATATGTTATATTGAACGCTGTCCCTCCCATACTACCGGTTCTCAAACACTTGCGATACCACAGTTAACCCCGCAATACCGCCTCTCCAAACCACTTTTGTCTGCGCATTCTCTGCTATTCCAGGGAAGCGATGTTAACTGAGACCAGCAATGGCGGGATGATTCGTAGACCTTAATTCCCAAAATAGGCATTTCTCCATGTATAACCACAATCTTGAACGAATCATCACACGATGATCTCTGCATCCCGATTGCACGTATGGCCTCACAAGTGATCTCTAAATGCGGTAGCTTGCGACCATGGTACACTGTCATGCTGTAGCACAGAAATGTTGAGAAATTTCGGGCTGGCTGAAATTGCGACCATGGTACTTCAAATACGTTTTCAATGTTGTTGTTTTTAATACATGCGCTGGCCTGACGTGAAGCACCATTTTTTGTTTTCACTTTCGGCCGAGATTCTGTGCTTCTGTCCCTACAGTTGGATCCGATTTGATTGCTGGTGCCATTCATATGTTTGATGCTTTGCCGAGGTTGACCGCTGTAAATTACAGTTCAAAGAATGTGCATGACCATGGTATTTATAGGTGAAGTTATATAAGATTTATAAGGTGGAGTTTTATGAGATTTATATAAGATTTATAAGGTGAAGTTTTATGAGATTTATATGATGGACTTATATAAAACTTATATGAGGTTTATGTGAGGTGAATTTATACAATGATGGATTTATATGAGTCACATTGTGGATTTGAAATCCTTTGAGAATGCTTTTTTGAGTACATTGGCAGAAGTATTTTTTTCTATCAGCAAAAGTTTTTTTTACAGAATGCATTCAATCATCTCCATGGTAGGAATAGTTCTCACTGGCAAGGAGAACTATCCTGAATGGTCCCGGATGATAAAACACACCCTCATCTTCAATGAGTTGTGGAAAGGAGTGTGTGTCGGAGAAGGAGACAAAGACCCAGTACAGCCACCTCAGACAAAGAGCTCGTCATTTGGGAAAACAAAAACAACAAAGCTTATGCATTAATGGCAACATCTATAAATGAAGAGGTGAGTCGCCATATTTCGTCATATTCAACTGCCTTTGAAGCCTTACAAAAGCTGAAAGAACTGTATGACTCACATTCTGCACTTGAAGTTGTTCAGCTCCTGATTAAACTCTTCGCTCTTGAACTGCAAAATAATGATCCTCTTGCTCTTGCATCTGAAGTAAAGTCTATAATGCACGATATCAATTCCACTAAGGTTGAGCTGGATATCCCTCTTATTGCTTTTCTCAAGGCACTCTATCCTACTTACTCCAATTATCTTGAGTCTTTGCAAGCAAATGGAAATCTCAAAGATATAACCTTTGACTCTCTTGTGAAAAAGTTTGCTGAAAGAGAGAAAGCTTTTGGAAAGAAGACAGCCCCTGAATCTTCTGAAGAGACTGTGTGCCTTGCTCATAAAGAAAAGCATTCTGCTCAAGATTCTACAAGAGGAAGAGGTGGATGACGAGGAAGAGGAAGATATTTCAGAGGCAAGGGGGGCAGACATTCTCAAGGAGAAAAGACAGATCTGCACTGCATTCGCTGCAAAAGAAATGGATCACATGATGCCTCTACATGCAAGCTACCATGGGACAAATTTGAGCAGAAAAGAAGCCAACAGAAAGGTAAAACTGATGATACAGACAAAGGTAAAGCACCTGAATCCGCTCACTATGTTGAGGCACAATGTAACATTGGAGTAAATGAAGATTTGTTTAATGCTTCACTTGCTTCTTGGAAAAATGATTGGTTGCTTGATTCAAGAGCAACCTGTCACATGACTCATAGAAAATATTTTTTTGAAGATTTCACTGACAATGTTGATGGAGCAGTGTACTTTGCAGATCAATAAAAAATCAAGCCATTAGGGCTTGGCACAATCAGGCTTAAACTGCCTGGTCTTTCAGAATTTCTTTTGGATCATGTTGTATATCTCCCACAGCTCAAGAGAAACTTGTTGTCCTTGGTCCACATCCGCCAGCAAGGTCACTCCATTCATATGTTTGATGGCAAGCTTGAGGTAAGAAAAGCATCTGACCACTCATAATAGAAAGGCTTCTTAAGCTGCAAGGAACATCTGCTCATGCACAACATTTCTCATACAATTCTCATCATGAAGAAGGTACATTTCCATCAAGTTTATTATGGCATGCTAGATTTGGACATTTAAACTATGACAGTCTCCGCTTATTGAAGAAAAATGGTGTTGCTGGTTTGCCTACAATTCCTAGAAAACTTAAGCAATGTGATGCTTGCATTCTAGGAAAGCATAGCAAACAGTATTTTCATGATTCACATTTAAGAGCACATAGGAAGCTTGAACTTATTCATTCAGATTTATGTGGTCCAATGCCTGTTCCTTCTGCAAATGGAAATAAATATATCATGACATTTATTGATGACTACACCAAAATGTGTTGGGTTTATTTATTGAAGAACAAATCTGATGCTTTTCAAACATTCAAGAATTTTCATAAATGGATTGAAAATGATGCACAATTTCATATTGGGTATATTCGCACTGATAATGGAAAAGAATATACATCAAATGAATTTGAAAACTATCTTCGCCAACATGGGATCAAACATCAAACAACTGTGCCTTATAATCCCCAACAGAATGGTGTAGCTGAAAGAATCAATAGAACAATCTTGAATATGGTACGATCCATGCTTTTCCTCAAAAATGTAAAGATAATGTTTTGGGCTGATGCTGTTCTATGTGCTGCATATATAAAGAATAGATGTCCATCTAATACTATAAGAAACAAGACTCCTTATGAATTGTGGTATGGACATGTTCATTCGAAAAACATCTCAGGGTCTTTGGTTCCACCTGTTATGCTTTGATACCAAAGGTACATAGAAACAAACTTGGTGCTAGAAGTCGTAAGTGTATCTTCCTGGGGTATTCAAACACCTCCAAAGCATACCGCCTCTATGATGAAGTAAATAAAAAGTTTGTTATATCTAGAGATGTAATTTTTCTTGAATCATCCAAATCTGACAATGTTGTTGAGCGGCAATTTGATCGCTTGGATAGATTCGCAAAAACAAAATCATTTCAAGAATTTGA
Source organism: Pinus tabuliformis (assembly GCA_031772625.1). Lineage (NCBI taxonomy): Eukaryota > Viridiplantae > Streptophyta > Pinopsida > Pinales > Pinaceae > Pinus > Pinus tabuliformis. The sequence continues at coordinate 206,771,505 of CM062806.1, read as the reverse complement.
TAATCAGATTCCACATCTTCAAGGGGGGATTCCTATTCTAGATCAACATGTGGAATCTTCTTTTGAAGAACACTCTCCCCCGAATGAAACTCCAACAACGGATGATGCTTTAAGTGATGTAATTGATAGAATTGGGAGATTCAATCTTGATTCAGTCCCAACTCAATCAACAGAGCAGCCTGGACCATCTCAGAAAGGTCCCCCAAAGTGGCTGACGAAGACACTTGAAAGTGTTCATCCTGATGAAATTGGAAAAACAGGGAATAGAAATTCAAACCGACAAAATGGAGGTGATGTAGATGACTCTAATTCACCTGTTGATATGGATGTTTCTTATGATTGTGAATTGAACTTGTCTACAAATTTTGAACCAACTTCCTTTAAGGAAGCTGCTTCTCATGATGAATGGAAAGAAGCAATGCAAAAGGAGTATGATGCCCTCATAAAGAATGGCACTTGGAAGCTGGTTGATCCTCCATTTGGAACCAAACCAATTGGCTGCAAGTGGGTCTACAAGAACAAGTACAAAGCTGATGGTTCATTTGACAAGCACAAGGCTAGGCTTGTGGCAAAAGGTTTTGCACAGAAAGAAGGGGTTGATTATGAGATGACTTTTGCCCCCACAGCAAAATGGGCCACCATCCGGACACTCTTTGCTCTAGCAGCTCAGAACGGTTGGAAAGTCCATCAAATGGATGTAAAAACTGCCTTCTTGAATGGAGATCTAAAAGAGAATGTTTTTATGTCCCAGCTTGAAGGATTTGCTGTGAAAGGACATGAACATAAAATATGCAAACTTGTGAAGTCCTTGTATGGCCTCAAACAAGCACCGCGAGCCTGGTATGAAAAACTAACTGAGCATCTTCTGAAACTCAACTTCAATCATTTTGATCTTGATGATGCAACTTTATTTGTCAAGAAAGTTGGCAAAACAGTTGTATATCTTGTGGTATATGTAGATAATCTTTTAATGACAGGGAACAATGAAAGCTACATTGCATCCATAAAGAAGGAATTGGGGAAAAGTTTTGAAATGACTGATTTGGGCTTTGGGCTATGTTCATTACTATCTTGGCATTGAAGTAACTCAACATCCAAAATCCATATTTCTTTCTCAAAAGAAATACATTGGAGATTTGTTAAACAGATTTGGCATGACAGAGTGCAATCCTCTTACTACTCCAGTGGAACAAAACTTAAAGCTCACATCTATTGAAGGAAAGGAATTTGAGGATGCAACAAAGTATAGACAACTTGTAGGAAGTCTCAACTACCTTACTACTACCAGACCAGACATTTCATTTGCTGTTGGAATCCTCTCCAGGTTTATGCAAAAGCCTTGTGAGGGACATTGGTCTGCTGCAAAAAGAGTTCCAAAGTACTTGAAGGGAACTCAAGACTTTGGAATCAAGTACACACAGGTGGATGACTTCAGTTTGATCGGATACTCTGATTCAGACTTCGATGGAGACAAAGAAACTGGGGTATCTACTTCAGGATATGCTATGAGTCTTGGATCAGGAGCTGTCTCCTGGAGATCACGCAAACAATCAGTTCCAACAGATTCCACAACAGAAGTAGAATACGTGGCAGCAGCTGAAGCAACAAAAGAAATTGTGTGGCTCAGGAAAATTCTTGAAGATTTGCAGGTAAAACAAGTACAATCAACTCCACTCATGATTGATAACACCTCTGCAATAAAGTTGGCCAAGAACCCAAAGTTTCATGATTGAACAAAGCACATCAATACTAAATATCATCTGATCCGATATCATGTTGAGGCCAAAACAATCCATCTCCATCATTGTTCCACAAATGAGCAAATTGCAGACATCTTCACCAAAGTGTTTGGAAGAGAAAAGCTTGAAAGATTCAGAACGATGCTTGGACTCACCAACATCCCTTTAGATTAAGGGGGGGAATGTTGACACCTAATCCTCTGTGATTGGGTGAATTTATGTAAATAGTTAATTAGGAATGTGAACAGTCATCAGGAGATGAACTGAGCAGTCACACCCTTTGTATATAACAATAACATACCTAATGAAATAAATCGAATTAGTTTTACTGCCTATTGGAGAGTTACTGCCTGGCCTGACATTCTCTCTGTTTATTTTGGTTTATTTAGCTCTTTGTTTTTTTTTATTACCGGATCTATACCTTTCATTTTTGCGTATGCTCTTTGCGCCGCGACTCTGTGCGATCTGGGCAAATCAGTAAAAAAAAGGAAGGATCTTTTTCATGCGTATGCTTTTTTCCGCCGCGCCTTAGTGTGATCTTGGAAAATCAAAAACATTGAGGAGAATATTTAGTTTCCGGCTAAAGCTAACTTCAAGTCGTAAGGTTTGTTTTTTTCTTTTGTATGTCTGTGTTGGGTTTTGTGTTTTTTGTTTTGTAGGCAAAAAAAGCTTTCTCGAGTAAGCACGCACCCCAAGCTTCAGTGACTAAAAAAAAAAAAACCCCTTCCTCTTTTTAAAAAATTACTAACCTTTTAATCTAGCTCACTTGGTCGAAAGCTACTTTATGAGAGTAGAGGTCTTGAGTTCAAGTCTTTCTCTTTGTTGAGCTAATTAGATTAAGTTTGGAAAGGGGGCGGATTTTTTTTAAATATAACATTATCATTCATTCCCGCACTTCGTCGGTATCTTCAATGACTTTTCTTCAAAAAGCCATAACTTCTTCATCCGGAAGCGTTTTCAGAGCCCTTTTTTTTGAATCAGCCTAATTTTTCGAGATCTTTCCATTGTAACACTTAGTTTTAGCATCTATAGCTTCAATTTCTGTTAAAATGGAAAGTCCATGCCAAGTTATTCTTGACAGCACCAACTACTTTCAATGGTGGTTCTACATTGTGGATTTACTTAGAAGTAAATATCTTTATAGAATAGCCTTAGGCCAAGAAACCAAACCGAAAGATAAAGATAAGGCAGCCAAATGGGAAAATAGGCAAGATCAAGCATGTGGGTTGATAGGGATGTCTATTTCTCCAGACCTTAGATTCCATATTGCAGAACTTGATACTCCTGATGAAGCAATGAAACAGGTCACTAAAGTTTTTGGAATTAAAAATGAACTTAGAGCCCATCAATTCGAAAATGATTTGCTTACATTGGACCCCAATAAATTTTTTCCATTGAAGATTTTTTGTCCAAGTTCAAGACCCTTAGACTTCTCTTGGAACGTGTGAAGGTTAAGAAAGAAGATAGTAACCTTATTTATTCCATTCTTACCAAGTTGGGACCAGCCTACTCTGTGTTTGTTTCCACCTTCCATTCTACAAGTGAAGTCTTCATTTTTCAAGGACAAGACTACAAGTCCCCTTCCTTTCATGCCTTTTGTGATTCTTTAACAAGAGGACAAGAAAAACTCTTACATCTTGGTCTTCTTAGTCTTGGAAACTCTTCTAAGAAAGCCTTAGCCGCTCAGCAACAACCAAATTCAAAGAATCTTAAGAAGTCGTATCCTAAAAAGAATGGTCCTAAACCAAATAAGGGTCCTAAGCAATTCCAGTTTCAAAATGAAAAATCATTTCAACAAAATGATAAGGCAAATAAAAACAAAGGGAAGAAGACTGATAGACATTACCACTTTTGTAATCGAGATGGCCACTTAGAATCCAAATGCTTTAAGAAGATGGAAGCCTTGGAAGCAGCAATGAAGAAGCATAACATCCATTTGGAGCACTCTTCAACTTCAACTTCATCTTCAGGAATAACACTTTCTGCATGTGGTTGTCAAGCGTCTCGGTCTGACTATGCACTAAATGTATCTTCTTCTTCTCATTCTCATGAGTGGCTCATTGATTCTGGAGCTTCTTATCACATGGCCAAAAACAAAGCCACGTTTTCTTCTTCAAATGATTGTGACACCAAAAATATATATGTTGGTGATGATAGATCTCTTAGTGTTGTAGGGACTGGAACTGTTGATATAGACAATGGTCAATTTAATGATGTATTATGTGTTCCAACCTTATCCTGCAACCTTATATCCAATGTTTCACTAATCGTTATCGGGATAATTTCGGCGCGGGGAAAAAATCGACAAAAATCGTAATAATCGGGAAAAAATCGGTAATAATCGAGAAAAATCGTAACATACAAAAATATTCATTTTTTTGCAATTTTTTTAATATCTAAAGCATCTACAACATAAAATAAATACATTGACACATAAATATGATAAAATAACTAACATATAAGATGTTTAATATCGTTTTTAGTGCCACATCACACAACAGTGAATCATGTCCTGAATAGTAAGTCCTGACTCATGAATCCCAACTTAGCCTCAAAATATCAACAAAAAATATAATAATGTATCTCATATCATGAGTCATAATGTCATATACAATGAAATGAACCAAATAACTAAAGTCTAATACCACTGATTTCCTTTGCCCCTCTAGATGTAGATGTCGGTGGAGTTGGCAGTAGACTCTGCTGTGCTCTAGAAGCTGAAGAACTAGGAGCTACAGGAGGTAGACCACGTCCTCTATGTGTGATAGGGGTAGCTTGGGTCACCTCCTCCTCTTCATAATATATATATATATATTATTATTTTTTTCCATGATTTTTCCCAAAAAAATCACGATTTTTTCATAAAAATCGACAAAAAAACCCCTCGATTTTATCTTCTTTTTGAAAAAATCGCGACAAAACGATTTTATCGCGATTTTTTGGCGATTAGTGCAACACTGCTTCTATCTATATATCAGATAACTCATTCAGGTGAAGGTAAAATAGTTGAATTTTCACCTCACGATGTTGTAATTAAGGACCCAAGAGATCCTAGACAGATTTTAGCTATTGGCATTGCTGATGATTCTACAAGATTGTATAAGTTTAACAACTTTGGGTCATCAAATCTTCCCTCGATATTTGTTGCTCATAACGTTGAAGTTATCGCTCCCTTCAGAATCTATGTAAAGAAAATATGGTGACAGGTCTTCCAATGGTATCTTGCAAAGATGGTGTTTGTTTTGGATGTGTATTCGGAAAACATCATCAAGATGGTTTTGAAAAATGTGCCTCTTGGCACACCTCAGCCCCTTTACAGCTTGTGCATAGTGATTTATGTGGTCCACTTCCAGTTGTTTCATTCTTTGGCTACAAGTATTTCTTAACTTTCATTGATGATTTCTCTAGACGCACTTGGGTATACTTTTTAAAACTCAAGAGTGAAGTATTTAACATGTTCTTGGCCTTTAAGGCCTTTGTTGAAAAACAATCTGGACATCAAATTCTTAAGCTAAGATCTGATAATGGCGGAGAATATGTTAACAACAAATTCATCAACTTTTGCACTAAGAATGGAATTCAAATGCAACATACTGTTCCACATACTCCACAACAAAATGGTGTAGCTGAAAAGAAGAATCACACCTTAAAAGAAATGGCTAATTGTATGCTTCAATCTAAAGGACTTAGTCTTAATTTTTGGGCAGAAGCAATTAATTGTGCAAATTACATAATAAATCGGACTCCTACTAAGGTTTTAAAGAATATCACTCCAGAAGAAGCATGGAGCTCAATTAAACTAGATGTAAGTCACTTTCGTGTTTTTGGAAGTGAAGCATGGGCCCATATTCCAGATGAGAAACATAAAGCTTTAGAACCTAAGAGTGAAAAATGTACTTTTGTTGGATATTCTGAAGATGTCAAAAGATATAGACTTATTCCGACTTATTCCGCTTAAGTCCAAAAATGTTATCATTAGAAGAGATGTAAAGTTTGCTGAAAATATATCGGCCTATGAGCCTAGTTCAGCGGATGTGCCACCTCTTTCTATCTCTTCTACTTTTGAAAATATTTCTTCTTCAGATGATGAAAGCGAGGATGACAATCCTCCCCCACCTTCTTAGGATCCTCCTTCAGCTCCTCAGCTTCCAAAATGGGTCCGTGCTACTCGGGATGCAGCAGGTGATCTTGCCGGTGATCCTACAGTCAGTGACATACACGTTCTCAGTTCGATAGAGCCTCTTCTTTACTGGCTCAAGCTACAACGAATTATGATCCTGACACCTTTGTAGAAGCTCCAGTCCATCCAGATTGGGACGCAGCTATGAATGAAGAATATCGTTCATTATTGGCAAATGATACATGGGATCTTGTTCCTCTACCAAAGGGACGAAAACTTGTTAGATGCAAATGGGTTTACAGAACCAAGTATGGACCAGATGGAAAAGTTGATAAACATAAAGCTTGTCTTGTTGCTAAGGGTTTTTCACAAGTTGAAGGCATTGACTATACTGAAACCTTCTCCCCTGTTGCCAAAATGAACTCTATCCGCCTTGTTCTTTCCCTTGCTGCCTCTTTCAAATGGGAAGTCCATTAGATGGATGTTAAATCTGCCTTCTTGCATGGGGATTTGCATGAAGAAATCTATATGGAACAACCTACTGGCTTTATACAAACAAACTCCAGCCTTGTTTCACTGAAATCTCATGAACGGTTGGTTTCACTGATTCTGATTAGGCTCGTGACCCTGATGATCAAAAGTCTACTGCAGGTTATGTGTTCACTCTTGGTTCAGGACCTATTACATGGGCTTGCAAGAAACAAAGTGCCATTTCTCTTTCTTCAGCAGAAGCAGAGTATCGTGGTGCCGTAGAAGCTAGTAAGGAAGCCCTGTGGCTTCGTCAGATCCTGTCAGAGTTTGGCTTTCAGCAGTAGCATCTGACTACACTTTGGTGTGATAATCAAAGTGCCATTCAACCATGCAAAGATCCAGTCCAACATCAGCGCATCAAATACATTCAACTGCACATGCACTTCATCAGAAAGCTCAGTCATGACCATGTTCTTGAAGTGCAATATTGTTCAACAGATGATCAAGTTGCAGACATCTTTACAAAGGCTCTCACAGTGGCGAAGTTTACTAAACTTCGATTTATGGTTGGAGTTCAGGAAGTTGTCACTAAGGGGGGATAGGCTCTAATGCCTCCTTCTTTCTCCTATTGTGTCATATTTGTACATCCTTCAATCCTATCCCAAGTTGCTCTTAAGGAGGGATGTTAGGATATTCCGACACATAGGAAGTAGTTAAGTATAACTTGGTCTAGTGTAGAGTTAGGTAAAGTGTGTTTCTTTACTATGTACTTTTGTAACTTACAATCCGACGGTCACGATATGTAGTGATCTGACGGTTCATTCTCTCTTCGGTATTACCGACACTTGATCGGTGGCTTAACACCCGATTGGTCCATGATCTCTATTTAAAGAGCATGGAGGGTCATTTGTAGGGTAACTGTTCATGAGAGAAACTTATGTAAATTTTCATTCTTTTATTAATAAATTGCCTGAAGTGGCCGTGTTGGCTCAGACCGTGGACTGTTTCCCTCTTTGAGGGTTTTAATTACGTCAACAATACTGGTGTATTGATCTGTGGTTTGTTTGTGAGCGGTGTCCTTTGGTGTTGTGTCTGAGGAACTTACCCTGTAAATTCCTACAGGGAAGGGGGTGAACCCAAAATGGTAAATGCTACAAAGTGAAGTAGATAACATACTAGAAGAAATAACTCCTGTAGCAATGATGTGCTGGAAAATGTCCTTTGGGGAGTAGTTAGGCACAGGGATGTCGATGAAGAGCAACATACTGGTTAGTGGCAGAGTAATCATCCTTGCCTTGTCAACTACCACAATCATGCCAGTGCCGAACTTGATAATGTCCTTCGGAGAGTGCCAATGCTATGAGAACTTTGGGAGGCCTGTATTGTAACTCTTCTATCAACCAGAGCCAATAAATCTCTCGGGAGGAGTGGGGCAGGGGATGGGAACTTGGAGATGGGCATCTGTATTCGAGATCTGTGTTGGGAATGAGGAAGGATAGGAGTTCCTTTATGCCTAGTATGAGGAACATTAGGTACGGAGTCTCTCTATGCCTAATATGAGTAGTGGGACAAGGTGACGTTCTAGTTTGTTGTATTGGGGGCACCACTTCATTGATCTGGTATTGTTATGCTTATGATATTGGTATTAGCTAGGGTGCTTAATGTTGAGAAATCTATATGGTAGCACTTAGGGTGATTTCTCTTACTTGATAATTGCTTGTGATATTATATTAACTTCTTCTTATTCTTATTATGTTCTCTTTCATGAAACAATTACCAAAACCATAAAACGATGAAGATCACAAAAACAATGAACATAAGATGTAGGCTCTTAGCCAGGGCGAAACCCCATTCTTGGGGGAAAACTGATTCAAAATGTTAGAATTTGGGTACCAGAGGACAAGTGGTTCCCTAATGCTTTGATCTTTGGCATAGGGAAAAGTGTCCAAAATTTATTTGTACTTTTCTCCTAAAGTGACTTTATAAGTGGTAAAGTCAATTTAATTTAAAAGGGACTTTATGAGTGGTAAAGTTACATTTAATTTAAAACTGACTTTATAAGTGGTAAAGTTACATTCTAATTTAAAGGTGACTTTATTAAAATCAATGAAGAATTAGAAAGTGAAAAAGTGACTATGGAAATGAAATGCTAAGTGGGTCTTTATTTAAGTGGGTGAGTTAAAAAATAGAAAGTGAGAATTAAATGCACATTTATTCTCATCCCTAAATCTAAATGAATCTCAGCCATTAGATTTTAGGGTAGCCCAAAAGGCCATTTAGAGAGTAAAAGGAGAAGAGAAGAGAAAAATATCAATTCATTCTTTCATGAGCATTTGAGAGAAAGAGAAGAGAGAGCAAGGAGAAAATTTTTGAGCAGTGAGGAAGTGAAGGAGAGCAGCGAGAAGACATTTAAGCAAATTTGGGCAGCAACATTTATTGACATGCATCCCAAGGAAAAATCGTACATCAGGAGAAAGGCACAAAAATCGAGGAAGAGGGACATTAGTAAGGGCATGAATTTCGAGGCAGATTTGGGCACGATTTTTGAGGTAGCCATACTGTTGAAATCCATATAATACGGTTTGGGCATGAATTTCAAAGCAAGCCATACAACATTTAATGTTGTTTTATTGCTAGAAAAATTTCTATTTTGGTTGTTTGTTGATTGGCACAATTTTCGAGGTGGAGTTCAAGCGCGAAAATCGAGATAAGTTTTAATTTGTGGTTGCTAGAACTTTTACTGTGTATTTTAGTTTCTTTGTAAAAGCATTTTCAGAAATAAAGAAGAGCTCTCAAACTGGTTTTCCCCAAGAGTTGTAGGGGGTTTTTCCAGGGTCACTTTGACAAAAAATCACTGTGTTATTTTGTGTGTGGCTGTCATAATTTTGTTGTGTTTTATTTCTGCGATTTCAACAGTTGTGAAATCTCTAAATTTGTGTTTTTAGAAATATATTGTCATTTCCAGATTTTAGATTTTTTATCATGCTTAGTTTTAAAACTAAATGCATGGAGTGATAAGGAAAACTGATAACCGGAGTGGGGGTTGAAATTCTTCACAAAATTATTCTCTTCTTATAGAAACAGCTTCAAATGAGAAATGCAAGACCAAAAATCCTAGACCAAGACCTCCTCCAAGCACCAAGCCAACCCTCCAACAAAAGCCCTTCCAACTAGTCAAAGTCAAACCAAGTCGACGAGGGTCAAACCCTTCCAAAACTACTGCAAACTTAGAATTTCGACCCCCGACATCTAAATTTCGGACCTGCAGTAAGGTCTGCAATGTCTCAAAATTTTGCACGTGTGATAGAAAATAGACCAGAAACTAGATTAGAACTTTGATTTTCCTTCCTCCTTGCTTCGACTTCTTTTTTCTTTGACTTTCTTGGCTTCTTCATTGAATTTTGCACTCTTCTATCACAGATCGAACTTGTTTGTGATCAAGGTTCCTAATGAGGTCAAAATCACTTGTATTTATACCCTTTTCAAGGGGTTAAATAACCTCTTTTAGGCCGACTTGGATTGGCAGGGCCGACTTGGTCTTGGAGGTCAATATTGATAATTTTGACTCAAAAATAATTCTTCTTTCTTGTTACAAATAGCCCAATAGGGTCTTATACATAGGGCAAAAACTCTCTTGACTCATGATACATCTCTTATTGACTTGACAAACCCTAGGAGCATGAAATGCATGCTTGACCTAGATTACCAATGAAATGGAACATGAAATGCATGCTTGACCTAGATTACCAATGAAATGGAGCATGAAACCCATGCTTGAAAAATATTAGTTTTCTTTCTTCTTTTGATAGATACATAATATATACATAATGACTTGAGTACAATTACAAATATGAAGATCGGACATAGTTACATTTTCAACACTCCCTTTTAACTAGAGATGTATTCATAATTGTACAACTAGTACAAGGATTCTCTGAAGAGTTCTCATAAGAAGAGTATCATAAACAACATGCACAATGCTAGGGATCTGGATACCATCTAGGATAACTACCAAGGTATCAACCCATCTAGGTACCATCTAAGTCACAGGACATGTCCCTCAGGGTCTTGTGTCCCGTATTTCATGTGTTGGACACGAAAACCGCCCTAAAATGTGTCGAAAACGTTTTTCTTCGTGTCCTCCAATCGAGACACGTGTTTTGGACGTGTCGAAAACATGCCCTAATGTTTTTGGTTCTTAGGACACGTGTCCCATGAAAAGTGACATTTAAAACCTGCAACATGGTTTATTTTTGGGTTTTTTTTGTCATTGTTCACCACCGAAGTTGAGTTTGCTCGTCGCTGGAATCCAATTTGTTGTGCAGTGTGAAGAATTCCATCATATTCGAGTGCAATGCTCACAACTTCACATCGACCTGGACCTGGAGATGTAGGAGATGAGCGTTCGCATGCTTCGCTGAAAGTTTGGAGCACTTATATTTCTTGTAAGTTGTGTTATAGCCTACAGAACTTAACTTAATTATACACAAGTGATCACGTATAGATCGTGTGTTGAAATAAAAATCGCAGCTCCCCGTCATGTGCTCATTGCTCACTACACCTTCGAGGTCTAAAGGGAGGGAAAGCTCGATTAACGCTCTGGTCAACAATGAAGTTTGAACACATAAATTTATAGTTCATAAACTACCTTATGTGAAGTTTGAACATGATCAAACTTGTTTGAAGTTAATAACAAAAATTATAACATGAACAATGAACATTGAACTGTGAACATCATTGATGTAGTAAATTAATAAACTAACTAGTAAATTACTAAATAGTAAATAGTGTAAATCAAATACTAAATAGATATCATCATGATTCATATCTATATGGATCAAGCACCATATTTCAATATTTTTTAATATATATATATATATATATATATATATATATATATAACGTGTCCCACGTGTCCTGTTTTCGGGGTCGATGCATTTCGTGTCGAATACTTGTATTTACATGTCCTCCGTGTCTCATGTCCTCGTGTCATGTGACTTAGGGTACCATCTAGAACACTTGCCAAGGTACCATCCCAACAGGGATCCAGGTGTCATCTAGGCTACCTACCAAGACACCAGGTGTCGTCTAAGCTACTTGCCAAGACACCAACCCTAACAGGGTTCTAGGTATCATCTAGGCTATCTGCCAAGCTACCAACTCAACAAGGATCCAGGTGTCATCTAGGCTACCTGCCAAGACACCAGGTGTCGTCTAGGCTACCTGCCAAGACACCAACCCTAACAGGGTTCTAGGCATCATCTAGGCTACCTGCCAAGATACCAACTCAACAAGGATCCAGGTGTCATCTAGGCTACTTGCCAAGACCCCAACCCTAATAGGGTTCTAGGTATCATCTAGGCTACTTGCCAAGGTACCAACTCAAAGTACCATCTTGCAGGCTAATTAGCATAAGGTACAACAACTCAACATTTCTCCCTCTCAATCAAATAGGAGATATCAACCAATCCAAGCATGCTTCTCAAATACTCAAGCTTCTTATTGGGGAGAGATTTAGTCAAAATATCAGCTACTGTTCATTTGTTGGAATATCCGTAAGTGCCCAATTTTAATCCATTCAGCAATCAAATAAACCATTATCTCATTGACAATAATTGAAGAAAGAACATAAACATCAAGAGTAAAGGACTAGCCAAGACAAGAGGACACAATTTTGGCTCAAGCCAGGGGAAAACCCTTAATCAATTCTTCTTATTATTATCATCAAATGTTCAACAGAGGAAGAGATAGAGAGAGTACAATCAAAGTCAAAACTGATTGTCTTGAGCCAATGACAAAACACCAAAGAAGCTACCCAAACAAGTGTGTGACTGTGATCCTGTCTTTGAACAGAAGCAGATTAGATCCTCCCTAACTAGTGATCAATAGTAGTTATACGATGATATGGATCAAGATATGCGACCTCCATTGCTAAATATGATGAGCCCAATAACTCTATTGTACTAGGAAAATTTTTGAGATTATAACAACAAACCTGGTTAGGGCACATGCCAACCCTAACCTACAACAACAACTTCTGTGTTAGCCCCCATAACATGCTTCATACTTCTTTGTTGATCCTTCATGTGATAACGGATTAGGGAGAACAGTCTTCTAGGCCTCTTGGCCTCCTTCAAACACGAATCCAAACTAGCTGAAGCTCTAGGAGGGACTGCTGCCTGTTAAAGAGAGGCTTCTTGTATACCATAGAACATATCCAAAAACATTCCAAACCTGTGATCTGCCTTAGGGATAATTCAGACCTGTAATGAGAGGAAGCTATGCCCAGAACGATACTCAACTTAAGCCAAAACATTCCTTTAGCAGTCTCTACCTCCAGCCTGAGGTACCCAGCTCATAATGCAGCACAATCAAGACATCAAACAGTTCCCTCCTCCTTTGCTGAATCTATCTACCTTTCTGCAGCCATTTCAGAGAGAGATGTGCATGTGATATGATGTGTGTGAGCACCTCTTTATATATTATTTGTTGGGGTCAAGAGACATGACTATTGGGTTTAATGAGCCGACATCAGACATATAGCTGAGGCCGACCTTAATAATTTACATGAGATAATTCAAAATTTCAAAATTACACTTCCACTTGTCCAAATGAGACAATCTTTATATAGATTTTGGTCCTCTCGAAGAGAGGAATTCAATGCTACAATTATCTTCCTTAGAGGAGCTGTCCAAAGTGGAATTTGGCCCTAGTTGCCAATTTTAACACTCCCTCTCAAATAGGGAAATTCCACCCGTCAATCCATTAATCATCATAGATCATCATGTCATTCTGTCATCATTAACCATCTCTGCTTTGCTCTGCTAAACACTGATATGAATAATAAAGAAGAATCGATCTAGAGTGAGTCACAAGACCTTACCACTGTCCACTGACGAAAGTTAGTCCAAAGGTAGAACTTCAGTCAGACTTGATCCCAGATCAAGTTGAAAAACATCACGCATCGTAGTCATAGGGAGTACGACAGTACTCGATGTGTCCATCGATAGTGCTATGGTCCCTAACCACTTTTCCCAACTCATTGGCCAGATGAGAGGTACTTCCCATGTGTCCTAGACTACATGGGTAGGATGATACTGAATCAATAGAAGGTAAAGAATGTATCACATCCTGCTCACAACCACATGTAGGGAAAGGATGTACCACATCCTACATTCACACATCTCAATCACACGTAGGGAAATGATGAACCACATCCTACGGTCCCACATCATAACCACATGTAGGGAAAGGATGAACCACATCCTACAAACAAATATCACAACCACATGTAGGGAAAGGATGAACCACATCCTACACGCATGCAAAACACCAAGAGTAGGGAAAGGATGAACCACGTCCTACATGCATGCAAACCAACAATAGTAGGAAGGATCCTACACATGGGGAAAGGATGAACCACATCCCACCGACATGTCAACCATCAATTGTAGGGAATGAGCATCCTACATGTGGGGAAAGGATGAACCACGTCCCACCAACATGTCAACAGATGCCTATATGCATCTCTCACTGGGGTACCCGCAGGAGAAGGTGAACCACTCATCCTGCTCATATGCCATAGGAGAAGGTGAGCCACTCATGCTATGCATATGTCATCAACAATAGGGGAAGGTGAACCACTCACCCTACAGACGAGTCAGCCACCATGGGGTATCACAAGAGAAGGTGAACCACTCACCTTGTACACAATGCACCACTAGGGGAAGGTGCACCACTCACCCTATGGTTGCTCATAGCTCAATAAGAATCCCAAGCCCCCAGGAGATCCCAGAGGTCAATGTTCAATCTTAACGAAAGATCCATTCATATGGGAAATATTGCCAAGATGCTTTCTGAAAATCAAGATTATATTTTGACGATGATTTTGATGATTGGATTGTCAATGAGAGCCTCAAAGCTTCACCCAACAGCATATAGATGAATACACCGCTTTCTACAAACATATTGATTTACAGCAGAGATCGTATAAGTACTTGGCAATCCTCTGCTTCTTGCATATCTTGAAGAAGGAAATATTTAACTGTACTTACTCCTTCTTACTCAGGGAGATCACAAGTCTAAGCTTGTCTTTCCAAAGTTCATAATGTCCATATGGCAGCCTGCTCATCATAAGATCCATCCTTTTTGTAGATAAAACTTGCCATAATACCATATAGAGTGGTATCTGTTGTTGATATGATAAATACTGGATTCTCTGAATCCCATTCTGCAACATACAACAATGGTGATACTCAACATGTTCATAAATGGCTGCTTAAGGGTTTCCTTAAATGGCTATGTTTGATACCTTACACACTCTGCTTCAATAGTGCTTCAGAGTAACAGATTTCAGTCTTTAAGAAATAAAGGTGGTCCTTAAAAGATACACAATGTGCTGTTATCATATATCATACTATTAACTGAGCCAACTTCCAGGGAATAGAAACATAGAGATATCTCAACAAGCAAATATCCTTTGAAGTGGCTTATCCATAGACAGAGTTAGACTCTTTATAGCGAGACATCTGACAGGGGATTATCAAGAATACCAAGGATCAACGGCTTCTCCATCACATCAGACTTTTAAGTGCAGGGAATAGTGCATCAAGGCTGAGTTATCCATCTTAATTTTTAGACGAGAGGGGCATCATCTGTATCTTTGATCATGGCTTCCTCTACATATAGGGAAAGTGGCTTAGCCCACATCATAATCAACGTGCTAACTGCATCCTGTTACTTTTCCCATCTTTATTCCTTTGGTCCATGTGATAAAGTCATCTATATAGCTCCCTCTGAATTCTTTCTCCAGTTGGATATCCAGCCCTTTTATTTATCTGCTCCTTATCTCTAAGGTGAGATATTGTTATGCTGGAACTGACTCAGCAAACTTTCAATTATCAAACTTTAGTAATGCACAGGTGAAGACTCTCGCACTAAGTTACCAGGATTCGGATACGGATACGGATACGGATACGGATTCGGATCCGGATCCGGATCCGCCAATGTTTTGAAAAGTCAGGATCCGGATACGCGAAGGAAACAGCAAGTACAAATAATATAAATATTTTTTTTATAATTTTAAAAATAAGAATTATAAATTTTATAATATATAGTTTATATATATTTGTAAAATGTAATACTTATATAAAATAATTAATATATTCCATTAATAAGCTTAGAATTAATATATTATTTATGTATTAAATAATAAGTATTCATACAAATTAAATAGTTTATAATTAACGTAAAACATAATAATAACTATTATAAAAATTATTATTATTATAGTTTATAAATTACCTATTAAAAAAAATTATTATAAATTAAATTAAAGAACAAAACTATTGAGATTCATTTATAAAGTGAATTGAATTATAAATTATCAAGATAAAGTATCGGAGACCAAACTCTTGGGAGCTGGGAATTTAAAATATTTAATTATTATAAATTAAATTAAAGTGAATTGAATTATAAATTATCAAGATAAAGTATCGGAGACCAAACTCTTGGGAGCTGGGAATTTAAAATATTTAATTATTATAAATTAAATTAAAGAACAAAACTATTTAGATTCATTTATAAAATGAATTGGATTAGAAATTTAATAAGATAAAGTATCAGAGACCAAACACTTGGGAGATGGGAAGTTAAAATCCACGTTAAGTGCTATGTGGGCAAAATAATTTTACGTGGAAACTGGAGGCTAACAATCCCGTGACACACATATGTTCCGACAGACATTTATCAATGTTAAATAATATGTTAAATGCCCATTTCAATAATCGTTTGACGCACATATGTTCTGACAGACTTTTGTTACCCAACTGGTCCAACCAACGCACCTTCATTTGCAGAATCGATCAAGCCGCCGCCATAGAACACATGATTTTGTAGGTTTGGATTTATTTACTACGAAAGGTTCATTATTTTTGAAAGTGACTCTTAAAGTGCACAGTGCGGATCCCAGTGGATCCGGATCCGGATCCGTATCTGATCCGGGGATCCGCGGATCCAACTACCTAGCCCCACGGATCCGGTAACATAGCTCTCGCATGTTCTGTCTGCTAACTGACGGATACTAATAACAATATATCAATCTTTATTGCTGACTAGATGAAGATACCAAGGGAGTTGCTTTGAATTTAGCCTAGAAATGAACTGTTCTATTCCAATGCCAAAGTGTCTTCTGCATCATAGATCCAGAGTCCTAGCCCTTATTAGCACTGATCTTAACATCTTCGGCCATACTCAAGGAGAATCCAGGCAATAGATATCATGAGCCAAATTATGTCTAGTTTTGCTAATGTACTGAAGTACTTCCAAGATTCAATGTTATTGCAAAAGAAAGGACTTTAAACTGATGAAGAGAACCTGACTTCTACCCTCTAGGTTCCGGTGCTTGACATGGAATGATGAAAGACTGTGAACACTTGCTGAAGCCTAGAATCGGTGACCCAGTGCAATACAACTTGACTTATTTCTTAAGCCAGTGAAGGATCCAGTGGGGAAAGCTAGCGAGGTGATTTATAATGAAACAATCTTCAGGTGTCCACAGATTTATACACCTCCAGAGCTGCTATATTCAATGATGCTGATAGAGGGCTTCAGGATTCTTCCAGAAATGATTGAGGATTGATACCAATGTTTTAAGACTCCGACTCCGACTCCGACTCGGCCGAGGATCGACTCCGACTCCGACTCCGAAACGGTAATGACTCGGCCGGCTCGATTTCAGTGACTCGGTCGTTGTAAAAAATACATTAAATATTTTTTTTTTTTATAAAAAACATAATTTTAAAGATTTTAAACATAATTTTAAAGATTTTCATTCATGTTTCCAAACACACAGCATTATAATATAGATGGAAGACAACATATGATCAAAGTAGGCTCATGAACCATTCCATTATATGAAAATGGTACCCAATGGCAATACATAGTCAACTGTCATACATGATCGAAGACTCAAAACAAAAAACACATAACCAAGGAGGCTAGAAATGGCCTCTACAACAAAAGTAAACTGTGACGGTGACCAGACTCCAGTACTAGTACTGCAGTACTACTGGGCCACTGGCTAGTAGCTACTGTCAGAGGAGCCAAGATCACGTCGATCAATCTCTGGATCATCATCATCAGAGTCAGACAGGGGGCCCTCATCATCATCATCCCCAACTGCAACTGTAGAAGTGGTACCACTAGCAGGCTGTGCAACTGCAGCAGATGCAAGCTGAGATAGAGTAGATATGCGGCTGCGCTTCTGTCGTCGCTGAGCAGAGGAAGCACCTACAACTGGAGTCCCTGCTGGCTGTGAGACTGAGGCTGGTGGATTGGGATATGCATTCAACTGAATACGCTGAAGTTGAACAACATGTTCAAGTTCAACTGATGTCTCCAGATCTAAATCTAAATCAAGATCCTCATCAGGATCAAACTCTGCTGGACAACTCTCCACTACCCAATCTGATATTGGATCAATGTCTTCCAACACAATGGGATCTGAATCCGGTCTTTTGTTCAGCAAATGGTTTCGTCTGAGCCGAAGGTTGTATTGGACAAAAACTAGATCATTTAACCGTTTTTGATCCAAACGGTTTCTCTTCTTTGTGTGAATCCTCTCAAAGACAGCCCAATTGCGCTCATACCCAGATGCACTGCAAGTTTGACTCAAAATACGAATTGCAAACCTTTGCAATTCAGGACAATGGCCACCAAAGGCCTCCCACCATTGTGTTGCAAAAAACATAGGAGTGTAATGAGTTAGCTCAACAAAATTACAAATTATATCTAACTTTCAAATTATAAACGATTTAACAAACTTTAAAAAAAAGTAAAACTATTAAGAATTTGAAAATTGGAATTTTTGTTTACCTGGCTCATCTGCTTCTCTTGCAATCTTTGCTAGGTTCTTCCCAAAGGTACCTGCTGCATTGCTGAAGATATTGGCCTGTCGGTGTATCTCCCGCTGATCAGACTCCAATGGGATCATGCGTTCAATGCAATCAACCAGTCCATCTCTGACCTCCCCCGTCAAAGCTCCTGACTCCTTAGCTTTATAATGATACCGTGGGTTCAAAAAATACCTAGCTGCATGTATAGGGCGATGGAGTTGATTTTTCCATCTTTCATCAATGATTGCCCAAATGGGCCCATACTTTGCCACTCTATCCTTGTATACCGTCTTTATTGGCTCCTTTGCTTGATCCATAGCCTCATAAATGAAGCCCATAGCCAACCTTTCCCCATCCACCAACCGCAACACCTTAACTAGTGGCTCAGCAAGCTTCACAATCTCTGCTGCCTTTCTCCAAAAAGTTTCTTCATGGACTTTCCTTTTCAATTCTTTGCCTTCTGGTTTGTTAGACCAATTGCTTTGATTCCATTCATCACTGGAAAACATCTTTTGCAAGTTTCTATGTCGGGAAAGCATAGATTGCAATGTCAAAAAATGTGTAGCAAATCTAGTGATGGCAGGCCTAATAATATCCTTGCCCCCAGTGTGTTTCCTCATGAGGCTCAAAACCAATGTATGATTGTAGATAAATTTTGTTATGCTTTTGGCATGATCTATAGTGTTTTTGACCCAATCTAATTTTCCAATATCCTCAAGCATGAGGTCTATGCAATGTGCAGCGCATGGGGTCCAAAATATGGTCTTGTGTTTTTCCTCTAACAGTTTACCAACAAGAACATAGTTAGAGGCATTATCTGTGATGATTTGAACAACATTAGCCACCCCCACCTCCTCAACAACCTGATCCAATAGCTGAAACAACAAGTGGCCATCTTTTATCTTATTAGATGCATCAACTGATTTTAAAAACATGGTTCCCTGTGGGCAGAAGACAAGAAAGTTTATGATGGTACAGTTTCTTTGATCAGTCCATCCATCTGACATGATGGTACACCCTGTTCTTGCCCATGAGTCCCTGAACTCTTGCAAATACTCATTAATGGATTGAATTTCTTTCTGCAAACGAAACCCCCTTAGCTCATGCATAGTAGGGCCTTTGAAGCCTTTTCCAGCAGCATGTGTGGCATCAAACATAGGCTCATAATATGGTGAACGAGCAGCATTAAAGGGGATATCAGCATCATACCACCATCTAGCTATGTAATCACAAGCA
Source organism: Pinus tabuliformis (assembly GCA_031772625.1). NCBI lineage: Eukaryota > Viridiplantae > Streptophyta > Pinopsida > Pinales > Pinaceae > Pinus > Pinus tabuliformis. Next base: position 206,752,045 of record CM062806.1, on the reverse strand, counting down.
GTCTCCCTCAATTCTTTCTTCCAATGGTCATCTAAAGTGGGCTGCATTTGAGTTTTACTAACTTCAGGACCATGTGCATCTGAGGGAGAGGAGGGAGTGAAATAACTTTTGATAGTCACATCACCCTTTTTCAAATTCATTCTACCCTTTCCCTTATCTTGAACAGAAGCAAAAGAGGGAGGAACATATCGGAAAGGGTTGGATGCCTCAGTTTGAGGGATAGAGGAAGAACCCTAAAAATCATAGTGGGGGTTGGTAGCTATCATTTTTTGTATCTCCCTCTTCCTCCCAATTTCAGCTTGTATGTCTTTTTGCCTAGCCTTATCTTCTTTAAATTTCTCAAAGCTGGCCAACAAATTCTATCTAATCTCCCCAATTTCTGGTGAGGTACATGGGGTAATTTGGCCTCTAATCCCTGCCAAGTGTTGTTTCAGAGTATCAATGCCCCCAGGACCTTCCTTAATTTTCCTATGGCAAAATTTGCATTGCATTTGACTATCAACCATTTCAACATATGCCCAAGCAGGATCTCTTGCTCTAGGTGCCATTTTTTGACTAGGAAATGAAAGCAAACAATCTGAAAATGAAAAAAAAAAAACGTTGATTCAATGTTCATTTATTTGACAAAAAACACTCTCTAAGCTTTCTAGATATGCACCTAAAATTTACTAAGCAAAAACAGATTTATAGAGGTGGAAAAAAATACCTCGAGGCACAAACTGCCTCCTCAAGCTTGCTCCAAGAATCAACTCCTCAATGCTGCTCCAAATGGCTGCCCAAGAAGCTCCTCACTCCAGCTACAATGCTCCTCCAAGACTCCTCACTGCTGCTCCAAAACAAGCTCAAGAACTGCTCACTAACTCTCAAAGAAGACTCTCACTCAAATGCATAAGACTGCTGTGAGTGAATGAGAGCACTTGGGTGTGTTAAATAGGGTTTGGGAGGGGGAAATGGACCCCGAAAATCATTTAGCATATTGGTATAACAGTTTGACATCCAAAACAAACGTTAAACATTTTAAAAATCCCAAAAAAATCATTTTTTTATTGCCGTTTACGTGTGGAGGGCCGTCCCTTTGTGACTCGGCCAACCGGACCGTTTCCTAGGCCTGGTCACTCTGCCACCTTTCAACTCGGATCAAGCCGGCCGTTTCGGTTTCGAAACGGCCGTTTCTTAAAACAGGGATTGATACTGCTTGATGCTTGTAGATCTCTTACTCTTCAATGATCCCAAATATTTTCTGATGACTATATTGAAGGGATATAATATAGATTAAAAATATTGCCGCTGTAAGTAAATAACGTTTCACAGGTCGGCTTGACTGACATAAGAGATTCAAGCCGTGAATCCATATATGAGATGATTGCGACAATGATGAAGGCACACATTATGGATTTCATCACCCAGGAGCTCATACTGTTTCCATAAGTCAGCGTACATAATATGAGTAGATGATTTAATCCCTTTTATGCTACGAACCGATACTGAGATCAAGGTGATGACCTTACTTATGAGCTTAATACATCAATCTAAATCTCCTTTATGCAGAGAAAATATGATAGGAGTCTCAGCTCCTCTTTCTTTACAACAAAGAGTCAAGTTTAGTTCTTTTGAGATGAAATGAGCTCAGAACAGGAGAGATAGACTGCTTCGAGAAGCTTGGGCCTCATGCTCGGGAATGAGTAACAGGTTAGGTGCAGATTCATGCTCAAAATGTCCTCGAAGTCAACTTTGGACTAAGTATTTACGCAGGACTCAGGAGTAGACTCAGAATTTAATTCTTTTGAAGGCTGTCCTTTACAGGTTGAATATAGACCATTTTCCTGTCTTCTAGAGTATGTTTGAATAGGAAGGCCTTAAATGCCTTCCAGCATTGGAGATCAGTCCTGTCACAAAAACATTAATATATTCACTTGTTCAATAATGAAATATACATACCAGAGCTCTGTGGCACCTTCTCTCTCTATGACATGCGAGTGTCCAGAGGATTGTACTTCTGTGATCATCATTTTTGTGACAGAACATCTCTGTGGATGCGAGCTTCAGAAAGTCTGTCATCACTGTGTCCTTTGATGCAGAGATCGGATTACATGCCAATAAGTGCAATCAAGAGAGGGCTGATAAATTAGCTTTTGTTTCCTTCGATTAGGGCTGAAGTGTCCTCGATTAAACATGATTTGATCCCCTCAACCCAAGTAATCTATACTTCATCAAGTTCTGCACTTCAGCCTTCAACCTTGAAGAGGAACTCAATCTCTTGTCATGTCTACCTAACTTGTTCCAACAAGGTATGCTCCTTGACATTAGTATGTGTAATAATGTAAGGGCCGTGTCAACAAATGGTATTAATGCCTCACAATCTTTGTAGTTTCAGTATCCAGCCTTATGCATCATTTTTCAGATGTTCAGCAAGACATATCACTGTGATGTATGGTTTTTACAGATTTGCATTTTCAACATTTCAGCCCATATCATGCTTGAACACACTTTAGACTTGCAGGGGTCAAGGAAGCTTGTCAATGAACTCTTAGAGATTGCTTTCTCACACTCTTGCTTGGGCTTTGCCCTTACCATAGCTCTGATCCCATGTTAGATAACATGTTCTTTGCTTAGGACAATTACTTCAGTGTTCCTTTTAAGTGCCCAATTTTAATCCATTAAGCAATCACATAAACCATTATCTCCTTGACAGTAATTGAAGAAAGAACATAAACATCAAGAGTAAAGGACTAGCCAAGACAAGAGGACACAAGATTTTGGCTCAAGCCAGGGAAAAACCATAATGTGGGGAAAACCCTTAATCAATTCTTTTTATTATTATCATCAAATGTTCAGCAGAGGAAGTGATAGGGAGAGTACAATCAAAGTAAAAAATGACTGTCCTGAGCCAATGACAAAACGGCAAAGAAGCTACCCAAACAAGGGTGTGATCCTGTCTTTGAACAGAAGCAGATTAGAACTGCCCTAACCAGTGATCAGTAGTAGCTACACGATGATATGGATCAAGATATGCGGCCTCCTTTACTAAATATGATGAGACCAAAAACTGTATTGTACTAGGAAAATTTCTGAGATTATAACAAACCTGGTTAGGGCACATGCCAGCCCTAACCTACAGCAACAACTTCTGCGTTAGCCCCCATAACATGCTTCATACTTCTTTGTTGATCCTTCATGTGATAGCGGATTAGGGAGAACAATCTACCAGGTCTCTTGGCCTCCTTCAAATACGAATCCAAACCAGCTGAAGCTCTAGGAGGGACTGTGGCCTGTTAAAGAGAGGCTTCTTGTATACCATAGAAACATATCCAAAAACATTCCAAACCTGTGATCTGCCTTGGGGATAATTCAGACCTGCAATGAGAGGAAGATATGCCCAGAACAGCACTTAACTTAAGCCCAAACATTCCTTTAGCAGATTCGGCCTCCAGCCTGAGGCACCCAGCTCATAATGCAGCCCAATCAAGACATCAAACAGTTCCCTCCTTCGCTGAATCTATCTACCTTTCTGCGGCCATTTCAGAGAGAGATGCGTGTGTGATATGATGTGTGTGAGCACTTCTTTATATACTATTCGTTGGGGTCAAGAGACGTGACTATTGGGTTTAATGAGCTGACATATAGGTGAGGCCGACCTTAATAATTTGCATGAGATAATTCAAAAATTCAAAATCACACTTCTGCTTGTCCAAATGAGACAATCTTTATATTGATTTTGGTCCTCTCGAAGAGAGGAATTCAATGTTGCAATTATCTTCCTCAGAGGAACTGTCCAAAGTGGATTTTGGCCCTAGTTGCCAATTTTAACAGGTTATCACAATATACAACAGTGGGATCCGTCGGTCCTCCAAATAAATCAAATAGAAGCTTCTTGAAGCAAACAACTTCCTTTCCAATCTTACAAGTAACAACATATTCAACTTCATCCTTCAATCATCAATATGCTCATTAGATGAAAACCTCAATATCATCAGGGTTTTTGTAGCTCCCTCTTTCCATCACGCTCATCATTATCAGGACATCATTATCAAGCACTAGATTTGATTTTTGTTCTTAAATTTTCTCATTTAGTTTTCACAATTTTGAAAACCATCTTCATGTAACTACAATTTTCATCAACAAGAACAATCAAGCAAAATATACACATACAAGAGCATGATGTTAATTTTGTCACACTAGGGTTATCATTATGTCAAAAGTGTGCATCTAGGGTTTTGGTTACAAACCTTAGATATCCCATGACCTAACCCTTATTAGAGTTTTTATCACACACCCTAGATTCTATCTGCAAACCCTAGAAATCAAGAGCTAGGGTTTCAAGAGGGAACAAATAATAAAGGTTATATTTTTCACTGTTCTAGGGTTTTTCTAACTCAAGTCTCATCTAGGTTTTACCAACCCTAGATACAAAAAACCTTAAAAAATGTAAAGTCTACAAACGCTAGATTCTAATCATTCAAAATACGCCATCTTCAAACCCTAACACTTTCATTGTCTCTTAGACCTATAATAAGAAACTGCAAAACCCTAACATACATCACATGCAAAGACTATGCATTATTAACTAAATGATCGTACCTTCTTTTATTTTTACTTTAAGATTGAACTGCTCCCTCTGAATCAAAGCTTCTTTTAAATTCAAAGTTCTTCCAAGATTTAAATCTCCTTTCGAGGCTCCCTGTTAATCTAGCCAAAAGCTTTTTGACTTCTTCTTTCACTGACAATATTTAGAATATACCTGCAATCCTTTTCAGGAAGATCATAAAAAGAAAAGATAGTCAAGCAATCTATATAAAAACAAAGGACTAAGTTAAAGAAAATTATAGTATAAGAAGAGAGATAGAGCACTTTTCTTTCAATAATTCCCTTTGTTGTAGTAGTCTTTCAAGAGACTTATCTTTAGGTTCAACTATCATGTCTTCCATCCAGAAGAGTTCCAAACTTTATCCAAAAATTATCCACACCATGTTCATGTTCAAGTTATCAAGCAAATTTTTCTTCTTTCAGACAACCATTTGAACGGATTGCCTCTTTTCTTGAAGATGAGACTTCCTTTATGCTATAAGTTATAACTATACTTGCAAACTTTTTATACTTTTACCGTGTCATAATGATTCTTCCATATATTGAAAATTCTTTTCATGATTCTATTCTTGTAGAGGATCCTTGTGATCCTTATGATGTCAAAGTGTTGCTGCGTGAATTGGTCCAAAACCTTCTATTCTTGCTAGATGATTGCTTCCAATACAATTGTCTATATGTATTCAAACTATTTTAATGCCATATACTTCTATCCATGATGTCACAAGACTTCAATAAAATAGATCCTTGGGATCTACAACCTTTGGCTTCTTTTCAGGGTCTTTCTAGCTAAGACTGTGTGAGCTTCATCCCTTTCCTGTTTCTTATTGTTCATTATTTTGAAGATTCTTAGGACAATTACATCCATAACATTTCATTTTGGACACATCTTGTCTTCCTTGAAATTGATTATTTTGATGAGGTTCAAACTCTCCAAACCTTCCTATCTTCTATTTCTTTCCTTTAGTAGCAAAGGCTTGAGACTTTCTATATGTGACTTTATACTTCTTCATAACTAGAACTAGACGATCCTTGATGGATTGAATGAGAATCCTTTTAATTCTCACTTCACTTTAAAAGTACTTTGTCCATTCTACAGTCTTATTCTTGCTTAGTTCTGCAACTATGCTTGTCAATAGATACTTGAAGATGATATTAAAACAGTGTGAAACATGCATATAGATTTCAATGAATGAATTGATTAATCATGAGCAAGCTGAAGCTCAATAATAATACAGAGATATTTACAATAATAGAAACATCAAGTTTCTATGTAGAATATGGAAACAATCAGTTTCATCTAAGAAACTGCTAAAAGAATAAAAATAGCAACAGCTAAAAGAATGAGCATTAAATACTAAATAGGAATATTCTAACACCCTCCCTTAATGCTCAATCTATTTACAACACCAATAGACCCTCTGAATTTTACAAATTTATCAGGACCAAGAGGCTTGGTGAAAATGTCGGCGGGCTGCTCTGTTGTGGGAACATATTGCAACTGAACTGAGCCGTCTTCAACAAGCTGGCGAATGTAGTGGCAATGAGTTTCCACATGCTTTGTTCGTTCATGAAAGACTGAATTCTTGGCAAGTTTGAGCACTCCCTGATTATCACAAAACAAAGGAGTAGGCCCTGTCTGAGAAACATGCATATCTGCAAGCATACGTCGAAGCCAAACTGCCTCACAGGATGCCTTAACTGCTCCCCGATACTCTGCTTCTGTTGAGGAGAGAGCCACTGCCTGTTGCTTCTTACTAGTCCAAGTAACAACACCGGATCCTAGACTAAACACATACCCAACTGTAGATTTACGGTCATCAACCGAACCGGCCCAGTCAGAATCAGTGTAACCACTGAGTATAGGATTGGAACTTCGAGTGTATAGGAGGCCATAATCAGAAGTGCCATGCACATATCGTAGCACACGCTTTGCTGCTATCCAATGATCAGCTTTAGGAGCTGACATGAAGCGGGAAATGTAGCTTACTGCAAAACTGATGTCAGGTCTGGTAGCAGTAAGATAGATGAGACTGCCCACTAATTGCCTGAATAAAGTTTCATCCACAAGGGGAGAGGATGACTGTGCTGAAAGTTTGAGCCCTGGTTCCATAGGAGTCGTGGCCGGTTTGCAATCCTGCATTCTGAACCTGTCCACAAGATTTTTGGCATACTTGGACTGAGAGAGAAAGATCTGATTTTCAGTCTGCCAAACTTCAACCCCCAGACAGTAATGAAGAAGTCCCAAGTCTGTTATCTCAAAAGTTCTGCATAAATCTTGTTTGATCCCATGGATCAAATGTACAGAGCTGCCAGTAATGATAAGGTCATCCACGTAGACAACCACAAACAAGATATCATCACCAGTATGCTTGATATACAGGTTTGCATCAGATGGGCTCCGCTGAAAACCCTGATCTGTCAGGTACTGATCAATTTTCATGTACCAAGCCCGAGGAGCTTGTTTCAATCCATAGATTGCTTTAGCTAACCGACACACTTTCTGTTCTTGACCAGCAACCTTGAATCCTGGAGGCTGCGTCATGTAGACTTCTTCTTGGAGATCACCATTTAGGAAAGCACTCTTTACATCCATCTGATGAACTTTCCAATTGAACTGAGCTGCTAGGGCAAGCACAAGCCTTATGGTACTCATCTTGGCTGTAGGAGCGAAAGTCTCCCCATAGTCGATGCCTTCCTTCTGTGAGAACCCTCGAGCCACAAGACGAGCTTTATACTTGTCTATGGTTCCATCAGCTTTGTATTTCACTTTATACACCCATTTGCAGCCTATGGGTTTTTTCTCTGCAGGAAGATCAGAAAGTGTCCATGTATGATTCTTCTGAAGACTCTGGAATTCGGCTTCCATAGCCTGTTCCCACTCAGATGTACCCTTAGCCTCTGAATAGGTTTGAGGCTCAAAAATACTGTGTAGGTTAGGCATAAGAGCAAAATTGACTGTAGACTGTTGTCTGTTCTTATGTCTAGAAGTTCTACCTTCAAGGATCTCATCCCGGAGATCACCAATGGTTTTAGCCCACCATTTAGGCCGAAGAGTAGAAGAACCAATATCAGGAGTAGAGGAACCAATATCAGGAGGAGGTGGAGAAGACTCAAGAGCAATAGGGGCCGCAAGAGAAGGGTTATTTTCTGGAGGAAGCTCAGATAGAGTATTATCAAATACTGATGCTACATCATCCCTCCCATCAGGTGGACCGACCGGAAGAAGAACACTGTGAGGCTGATCCTCAGAACACTGCTTAGAAGAAGAAGACTGAAAGAATCCTCTGTCCTCATCAAAGACTACATCCCGACTGAAGCTAAGACGACCAGTGGCTATATCTATCAGCCTATAGGCCTTGTGATGATCACTGTACCATGTCATCATGAGTTTCTGGCTTTTGGAATCCAACTTAGAGCGCTTAGCAGCTGGAATCCAAACATATGCAACTGAGCCAAATACTTTGAGGTGACTGATCTTAGGCTTACGGCCAGACCAAACCTCTTCAGGAGTCTTCCCTGTCACAGCCTGAGTGGGTGATCGGTTAAGAAGGTAAACAACAGTAAATACTGCTTCAGCCCAGAATCTGTTTGGAACACTCCTGTGTTGTAACATGGAACGAGCCATTTCAACAACCGTGCGGTTGCGGCGCTTGACAACACTGTTCTGCTGAGGAGTGTAGGGTGTGGTTAACTGACGTTTGATGCCATGAATATCACAGAAATTGGCAAAAGCTGAAGAACAAAATTCCCCCCCATTGCCAGTCCTAAGAGTCATGATGTTACAACCAGACTCTTTTTCAACTAAGGTTTTAAACTTCTGAAAGGTACTAAGTGCATCAGATTTATTTTTTAGAAAATACACCCACATCTTTCTACTGAAATCATCTACAATAAGTAAAAAATATTTGCAAGCAGTGATAGAAGCTGTATTCATAGGACCACAAATATCAGCATGAAGTAACTGGAGTACCTTAGATGCGCGCCAAGATTCTCCATTCTTGAATGAAGACCGATGTTGCTTTCCCGATTGACAGGCGCCGCATACCCCCAACTGCTGAGTCTGAATATCAGGTAATCCTGACACAAGTCCTTCCCGGGAGAGCTGAGAGAGATATTGCATATTTAGATGCCCATATCGCTGATGCCAAAGAGTACTGATGGGAGAGACACGTGCTGCTAGAGCCACTTCTGGAGAGTCACCAGTGTCAAGTAGCCTGTATAGACCATGGTCCTCTAGGCCAACAACAACTGTCAGACTAGTCTCCCTGTCAATAATGGAGCACTTGTGTGCACTGAACACAACATGAAGCTGAGGAGAATTCCTCATAATCTGGCTGACAGATAGCAGATTAATTTCCATACCAGGAACATAGTATACATTCAGAAATATGAGTGTGCGCCCACCAGACTGAATTTGAACTGTACCTCTGCCAGCTACTGTGTACTTTTCACCTCCGCCAAATACCACAGAATCACTGAAAGGTGATAAGTCAATAAACCAGTCACGCCTGTGAGAGAAATGGCGTGATGCACCAGAATCAATGTACCATGCAGAAGAAGGAACATGATCTGAAGACCTTTTAGCCATAAAGGCATAAAAGGCTTGATTTCCTTCTAACATCGGATTGGTGAGCGTGGCCATTTTCACGTTTCTCAAGACACAAAATACAACAAATGAAGATGTCGGCTGTACTGGACAAAATTTGGACAGGTGCTGGAAACTAGAAAACTTACTGCAATAACCCACGGATCAAAAAAACTTGCTTAACACGTACAGTGCTGTGTTAACATCGGGATGACCAAAAAAATTTTGAACCGACAGCTGAAGAGGGCTGACTGTACGAGCCAACACTTAATGCTGGAGAGATAGATATTGAATCACGGCTCAAAAACTGCAGGTTAAATATATCGATGGTGCAAGATTAAAGAGGGAGCCGCCCGCAACACGCACACCATAAAACGAGCCACGTCCAAAAAAAGCTGATAATAAACCGATCCCGCTGATAACGTCTGGTTCACTGTATACAAGACAGCCTTTATTCCCGACGCCGAGAAAATTTCAAGACAATCAACTGGGATCCGAGGAAATTTCAAGACAGTCAACTGGGATCAAGAATCAAACTCTACAGAACTCGTAGATTTGTTGCAAAGGAAAAATCAACAGCGGTTTTACGAAAAAAAAATAATTCGAGGCACAGACGATTCTGCGTATTCTGCGTGCTGGAAACTAGAAAACTTACTGCAATAACCCACGGATCAAAAAAACTTGCTTAACACGTACAGTGCTGTGTTAACATCGGGATGACCAAAAAAATTTTGAACCGACAGCTGAAGAGGGCTGACTGTACGAGCCAACACTTAATGCTGGAGAGATAGATATTGAATCACGGCTCAAAAACTGCAGGTTAAATATATCGATGGTGCAAGATTAAAGAGGGAGCCGCCCGCAACACGCACACCATAAAACGAGCCACGTCCAAAAAAAGCTGATAATAAACCGATCCCGCTGATAACGTCTGGTTCACTGTATACAAGACAGCCTTTATTCCCGACGCCGAGAAAATTTCAAGACAATCAACTGGGATCCGAGGAAATTTCAAGACAGTCAACTGGGATCAAGAATCAAACTCTACAGAACTCGTAGATTTGTTGCAAAGGAAAAATCAACAGCGGTTTTACGAAAAAAAAATAATTCGAGGCACAGACGATTCTACGTATTCACTATTCGGCTTCAACGATTTGTCATGCACCGGTTTTGGACGCGTCAGGAATTGAGCACCCCAGTCAGAAATATCTTGGGAATTCACTGGCACGATCCCGCTTTGGTCTCGATCCCGTCAGATTCTGCGGATTTTCTCGATGCCACGGATTGGTCTCGATCCCGCTTAATCTGCTTGATGCTCTTCGCTTTCGATTGAATTTAACTCGACGCCAACACAGAATCGCGATGAAAGAGGTTGTTTCGCTTGCAGTATTTTATGCGCCTCCGATCGTTGTGCAGTCTGAATGGCCCCTCGACGTCTGTTCAGCACCTGTTTGTAACCAGCAGAAAGCAACCACGATAAGCGACGGCTTGATGTCAAGCACGGTGCCGCCAAAGTTACCCCCACTTCCTCAATGATTAGGCAGCCACCATGGCCATTAGGTTCACCGAGAATTGAACGCGGGATCTGCTAGATGTCAAACGCCAAATACGCCAAAGAAATGAACCACCGATGCCGATACGTGAAAGAATAAAAATAAGACGCGACGTCCCGCCACCGGTCTGGGACGATTCTAACAGAAGTTGGCGTGGAATAACTCGTGGTCTCGCCCAGCCCGAGATACCGGCAGCGAGATGAGAAGAGGTCGCTTGACGAGTTTCAGAACCACTGCCGCAACAATCAATAAAAGAAAATGGCTTCACATAGGTGACATTTGTGGTGAAGTCGTCTGAAATCAGCGAGCAGGAAGTCAAGGAATTCGTGACAAAGCAGGGGGTTTTCCTGCGGATCTACCAGTGAGCAGGTTCCATCATCAAATGGACGCAAGACATCCACGGAGTTGCCAAGCAAGCGTTCTTCTGGTGAAGGCACGTAGCAAGTTTAAAACCCTTGACATGCAACTGCAGAAGATTACAGAAGCCCACAAACACAGAAAACCTTTCAATTTACTAATAGCGACCCTATATGGAAACTGAAGAAAAATTTCTCCACAGAAGAGCAATTTCGAAACGAAGTACTAAATTTTTCAAACTATGAAAAATTATTTCGAAAAAACTACCCGTGCTCTGATACCATAAAACAGTGTGAAACACGCATATAGATTTCAATGAATGAATTGATTAATCATGAGCAAGCTGAAGCTCAATAATAATACAGAGATATTTACAATAATAGAAACATCAAGTTTCTATGTAGAATATGGAAACAATCAGTTTCATCTAAGAAACTGCTAAAAGAATAAAAATAGCAACAACTAAAAGAATGAGCATTAAATACTAAATAGGAATATTCTAATAGATATTCCTTGATGCCTTCAAGAGGTATCCTTCTTGCTTTGATGATAGTCCCAAGGTGCTTGTCACTTCTTGAACCTTTTAATGATGCTCTAAAGGTACTTGATATTTCTTCAAACTTATTTTAATGGTGGTCCCAAGATTCTTGCTTTATTCAAAGACTTTCTATAAAATCTTTCAAGAGTGAGAGATCCTTCTTCAAGATAATGATCTACAATCAAGAGCTTCCAATTAAAGAGAGAGAAAATTTCTTCCTTATACCTTGCAAATAATGTCTTCTAAAGCCCTCAAAGATCTTCCAAGGTGCTTCTTTCAAGATGTCTTCAAAAGTCTTTTCAATTTTGAATAGAAGTATATGGCATTAAAATATTAAAGCATCTACAACATAAAATAAATACATTGAAACATAAATATGATAAAATAACTAATATATAAGATGTGTAATATCATTTCTAGCGCTACATCATACATAACAGTGAATCATGTCATGAATAGTCAGTCCTGACTCCTGAGTCCCAACTCTGCTTCAAAATATTAACAAAAAATATAATAATGTATCTCATATAATGAGTCATAATGTCATATACAATGAAATGAACCAAATAACTAATACCACTGATTTCCTCTGCCCCTCTTGTGAGAAAATGCAATAGCTTTCCCTCTAGATGTAGATGCCAATGGAGTTGGCAGTGGACTCTGTTGTGCTCTAGAAGCTGAAGAACTAGGATCTACATGAGGTAGACCACGTCTTCTACGGGTGACAGGGGTAGCTTGAGTAGGTTGTGTCACTTCCTCCTCCTCATAAAAAAATCAACAAAAAAAAAAGTTCAAGATTTTTTCTTAATAATCGCGATAATTTCAAGTTATCGCAATTATTTCACAATGTTTTGCGAAAAAAATTCACGTAATAATTGGGCGATAATATCGCCATTTTCAAAAAACCACGATTTTTCGATATTATCGCGATTATATTGCGATTTTCGCAAACATTGGATGAGCGTTCTTTCCTTAGAGTTCTCCTTGCATCCTTATGTTCTTCCTTGTGACTCTCTTGTGTCCTTAATTATGACCTTTCAAGATGTTTAGAACACATGTCCTCATCTCCAAGCTGCATTTTCCTTCTTCATGTTAGCTTTGATACCATGTTGAGAAATCTATATGGCAACACTTAGGGTGATTTTTCTTACTTGATAATTGCTTGTGATAGTATATTAACTTCTTCTTCTTATTACTATTATGTTATCTTTCATCAAACAATTATCAAAACCATAAAACAAAGAAGATCACAAAAACAATGAACACAAGATGTAGGCTCTCAGCTAGGGAAACACCCCTTTCTTAGGGGAAAACTTAGTCAAATTTTTTCTCTTCTTATAAAAACAACTTCAAATGAGAAATCCAAGACCAAAACCCTAGACCAAGACCTCCTCCAAGCACTAGGTTAGCTCTCCAACAAAAGCCCTTCCAACTAGTCAAAGTCAACCAAGTCAACAAGGGTCAAACCCTTCTAAAACTGCTGCAAACTCAGAATTTCGGCTCGCAACATCTAAATTCGGGACTTGCAGTAGGTCTGCAACTTCTGCCCCCTGCAACATCTCAAAATTTCGCATGTGTGATAAAAAATAGTCTAGAAACTAGGTTAGAACTTTGATTTTCCTTTCTCCTTGCTTCAACTCCTTTCTTCTTTGACTTTCTTGGCTTCTTCCTTGAATTTCACTCAATTGCAGTTCGAACTTCCTTGTGATTAAGGTTGCTAATGAGGTCGAAATCACTTGTATTTATACCCTTTTTGAGGGGTCGAATAGCCTCTTCTAGGCCGACTTGGATTGGTAGGGTCGACTTGGTCTTGGAGGTCAATATTGACAATTTTGACTCAAAAATAATTTTTCTTTCTTGTTACAAATTTGCCCAATAAGGTCTTATACATAGGACAAAGACTCTCTTGACTCATGACACATCTCTTTTTGACTTGATAAACCTTAAGAGCATGAAATGCATGCTTGACCTAGATGGCCACTTAAATGGAGCATGAAACCCATGCGTGAAAAATAATAATTTTCTTTTTTCTTTTGATATATACATAAGATATACATATTGGCATGAGTACAATGACAATGGAGACCAAACATAGTTACATTTTCAACACTTAATGCCTTCGATGACTAGTAGAACCTGAAAGGAATTAATTAATCAAGTAGAATTTGAAGGTTCCCGTAAGCTTTGCCATCTAAAAATGATGACATGTTGAATGCGAAGTTACTTGGTTCAAGTTTGTGTTTGAGCTTGATGACCATGAAGTTTGACAAAATGTTGGCAGTGCAAAACTACGTATGAAAATTTGGCATTATGCTCAAGAAATTATAAAGCTAAAATTTGTTTATATATATATATACCATGAAGCTTGACAAAATGTTGGCAGTGCAAAACTATGTATTGAAATTTGGCATTATGTTCAAGAAATTATAAAATTAAAATTTGTTTGAATATATATATATATATATATATATGATAACTTGGAAATTATATGCCACTATTAAACATATATTCAAGATATATTTCAAAAATATGATATCTTTTTCAAAAATTAAAAAGATGTTAGATATCTATAGTGGAAGTTTGAACTTTGGCCTAAAATTTGACTTGAAATTTGGTTGGAAGTATGATTCAAAGTTCGACAAATTGTGACTCTGAAGTCTGAAGTTTGACAAATGCGGTGACTAAACATGAATGCATTGGGCTAAGCATCTTTGGTTTGAGTATCAAAAGAATGTAGCAAGGGACCCATTGATATCTTTGCATAAGAAATGAACCCTTCAATACTGTGACCATAGAGCTAGTGCCTCCCTCGTAAACAAGGCTAAGCATGATTCATTTGGATATCGAAAGAAGATGGATAGAGATTTGAGACTCCCTGGTGAGGCAATAGAACCGTCCTTGATTCTCATTGCCAACAGTGCACCAAAAAATAAAGTGATCTTATGATGCTATAAATACACAGTTGAAAATTCACTAGTCACGAGGGTGAAGGTTTATGAGCCTTAGGTTTATTTGTATGTTATTATTATTACTATGATTTTATGTAATGTATTTTAATTGTACCATGTTAATTTATATACACTGCATAGATCTCTGTGCTTGCACAACATATGTATGTGGTGATGCTAATTAAAACCAATATGGAAAAAATGATGTTTGATGTCTATTGTCAAAATAAATTGATGCAAAAAAATCTTCTTATAGCAAATCCTGGGTGATTCTGACAACATAGAAATGTCCCTCATAGGGCAACCTCTTAGTGAAAGGACAACCATAAGCAATATTCACCCCTCCCTCCCCAAAAAGAAAGTAACATAGATCCATCTTAACTGTGTATCTTTTAAGCACCAAGAGAATTGCACCTTGGGATTTTTATTAATTCATCTTGATGCTAAATAGATACAGGGTTAACATGGATCCATGCTATTGCATTTAAAAATGTTACAATATTTCAATGAAGGATGCACAATGTCAGGCTAGGAGGTAACTCCATGAATTGAATTGTTTTTTGCATTAAGATGGAACATGGATCTATACATGGAGAGGGAGGCTATTGGGTTTCATCTCCCAATGTCTCTTCGTCTTCCAATTCTCTTTATTTTGCTATTTACAATATTTACATGGATTTACCTAATACCAAAGATTAGGTTTCAACATTCCCCCCTTAATTTGAATGGATATTGGTGAGCCCAAACATGATTCTGAATCTTTCAAACTTTTCTCTTCCAATTGCTTTGGTGAAGATGTCTGCAATCTGCTCATTTGTGGAACAATGGCGTAGGTGGGTTGTCTTGGCCTCAACATGATGCCAAATCAGATAGTATTTTGTATTGATGTGCTTCGTTCGATCATGGAACTTTGGGTTCTTGGCCAACTTTATTATAGAAGTGTTGTCAATCAAAAGAGGAGTTGAATGCACTTGTTTCTCCTGCAAATATTCCAGAATTTTCCCGAGCCACACAATTTCCTTTGTTGCTTAAACTACTGCCACATATTCTGCCTCAGTTGTGGAATCTGCTGGAACTGATTGTTTGCGTGACCTCCAGGAGACAACTCCTGATCCAAGACTCATAACATAACTTGAAGTAGATACCCCAATTTCTTTATCTCCATCGAAGTCTGAATTAGAGTATCCAATCAAGTTGAAGTCGCCCACCTGTGTATACTTAAGTCCAAAGTTTTGAGTTCCCTTCAAGTACTTTAGAACTCTTTTTGCAGCAGACCAATGACCCTCACAAGGCTTTTGCATAAACCTGGAGAGGATTCCAACAACAAATGAAATGTCTAGTCTGGTAGTAGTCAGGTAGTTGAGACTTCCTATGAGCTGTCTATACTTCGTTGCATCCTCAAATTCTTTTCCTTCAGTGGATGTGAGCTTTAAGTTTTGTTCCATTGGAGTAGTCAAATGATTGCACTGAGCCATGCCAAACCTGTTCAACAGATCTCCAATATACTTCTTCTAATAGAGGAATATAAACTTTAGATGTTGAGTTACTTCAATACTAAGATAGTAGTGAACATAGTCCAAATCTGTCATTTCAAAACCTTTCCTTAATTCCTTCTTTATGGATGCAATGTAGCTCTCATTGTTCCCTGTCATCAGAAGATCATCTACATACACCACAAGATATATAACTGTTTTGCCAACTTTCTTGACAAACAAAGTTGCATCATTAAGATCATAATGTTTGAAGTTGAATTTCAGAAGATTCTCAGTTAACTTCTCGTACCAGGTTCATGGTGCTTGCTTGAGGCCATACAAGGATTTTACAAGCTTGCATTCTTGACCCTTCACAACAAATCCTTTTGGTTGGGACATAAAAACATTCCCTTTCAGATTTCCATTCAAGAAAGCAGTTTTTACATCTATTTGATGGAATTTCCAACCGTTCTGTGCTGCCAAGGCAAAGAGTGTCTGAATGGTAGCCCATTTTGCTGTGGGGGCAAAAGTCTCCTCATAGTCGACCCCTTCCTTCTGTGCAAAACCTTTTTCCACAAGCTTGGCTTTATGCTTGTCAAGTGAGCCATCTGCTTTATACTTGTTTTTGAAGACCCACTTGCAGCCAATTGGTTTGGTTCCCAATGGAGGATCAACTAGCTTCCAGGTGCCATTCTTTATCAAAGCATCATATTCTTTTTGCATTGCTTCTTTCCATTCATCATGAGAAACAACTTCTTTGAAGGAAGTTGGTTCGAAATCTGTAGACAAATTCAGTTCACAATCATAAGAAACATCCATATCAACCAGTGAATCAGGATCGTCTGCATTACCTCTATTCTGTCTAGTTGAGCTTCTTGTTCCTGTCTTTCCAAGCTCATCAGGATGAACACTTTCAAGTGTCTTTGTCAGCGATTTTGGAGGACTTTTCTGAGATGACCTAGGATGCTCAGTTGATTGAGTTGGGGCTGAATCAAGATTTAGTCTCCCAATTCTTTCAAACACATCACTCAAAGTGTCATCTGGATAAGTGGCTGGAGCTTCATGTGGGGGAGAGAGTGCTTCAAAAGAAGATTCCACATATTGATCCAGTATAGGAACCCCCCTTCAAGATGTGGAATCTCATTATCAAGCTCTTGAACAGATTTTGCATGTTCGAATCTATCCAAGCGACCAAGTTGTCGCTCAACAACATTGTCAACCTTGGAAGATTCAAGAAAGATCACATCTCTAGATATTATAAACTTTTTCTTGACTTCATCATAGAGACGATATGCTTTGGAGGTATTTGAGTATCCCAAGAAGATACACTTGCTACTCCTTGCACCGAGTTTGTTTATCTATTCCTTAGGTATCAAGGCATAACATGTGGAACCAAAGACCCTGAGATGCCTCACCGAAGTAATGTGGCCATACCACATTTCATAGGGAGTCTTGTTTTTGATAGCATTAGATGGATACCTATTCTTTATATACAAAGCACATAGAAATTTATTAGCCCAAAACAACAATTTAACATTCTTGAAAAACATCATGGAGTTTGTCCTGTTCATTCTTTCAGCTACTCCGTTTTGTAGGAGATTGTAAGGCATGATTGTTTGATGTTTGATCCCATGCTGGCAAAGATAGTTTTCAAATTTGTTTGAAGTGTATTCTTTTCCATTACCAGTGCGGATAGAGCCAATATGAGATTGTGCGTCATTTTCAATCCATACATGAAAGTTCTTGAATGTTTCAAAAGCTTCAGATTTTTTCTTCAATAAATAAACGCAACACATTCTGGTGTAGTCGTCAATAAATGTCATCATATATTTATTACCATTTGCAGAAGGAACATACATTGGGCCACATAAATTAGAATGAATGAGTTCAAGTTTTCTATGTGCTTTGGAATGAGAATCATGAAAACACTGTTTGCTGTGCTTTCCTAAGATACAAGCATCACATTGCTTAAGTTTCCTAGGAATTGTAGGCAAACAGTAACACCATTTTTCTTCAACAAACGAAGGCTATCATGGTTCAAGTTTCCAAATCTAGCCCACCATAAAAGACTTGATGGAAATGTACCTTCGTCATAGTGAGAAATGTATGAGAAGTTATGTGCACAAGCAGAGGTTCCTTGCAGCTTCAAAAGTCTTTCTTCTTCTATCCCCGTCATGACAAGTGAGTGATCTGATGCTTTTTTGACCTCAACCTTGTCATCAAATATATGAATGGAGTGTCCTTGCTAGCGTATGTGGACCAAAGACAACAAGTTTCTCATTAGCTCCAGGAGATATAGAACATCATGTAGAAGAAAGTCTGGAAGACCAGGCAGTTTGAGCCCGATGGTGCCAAGCCCCGATGGCTTGAGTTTTGACTTGTCTGCAAAATATACTGCTCCATCGACATTGTCAGTGAATTCTTCAAAGAAATCTCTTTTGAAATTCATGTGGCAAGTTGCTCCAAAAACAAGCAACCAATCATTTTTCCATGAAGCAAGTGAAGCATTGAATAATTCTTCAGTTACTCCAATGTTGCAATGTGCTACAACATAATGAGCAGATTCAGGGGCTTTACCTTTCCCTTTGTCAGGTGTTTTACCTTTCCCTCCATTTCTTTCTTGCTCAATTCTAGCCCAAGGCAACTTACATGTGGATGCATCATGTCAATCTCTATTGCATCATATGCAATGAAGATCAAACTTTTCTCCTTGGAACTGTCTGCCCCCCTGCCTCTAAAATTCCTCCTCCTTCTTCCTCTTCAGCCACCTGTTCCTCTAGAAGAATCTTGTGCATGCTTCTTCTCCTTTGAAAGGCATACAACTTCTTCAGTAGACTGAGGAACTGTCTTCTTCCCAAAAGCCTTCTCTCTCTCAGCAAACTTCTTCTCAAGGGAGTCAAAGGTAATCTCCTTAAGGTTCCACTTGCTTCAATGACTCAAGATAATGTGAATAGGTGGGATATAGTGCCTTGATAAAAGCTATGAGAGGAATACCTATTTCAACACCAGTGGCTTTTATGTCATGCATAATGGATCTTACTTCTGATGCTAAGGCAAGAGGGTCATCATTTTTCAACTCAAGACTGAACAACTTAATCATCAATTGAACAACTTCAAGTTCAGAGTGTGAGTCATACAATTCCTTCAACTTCTTTAAAGCTTCAAAGGCATTTGAAAATGGCGAAATATATCGACTCACCTCTTCATTTACCGATGCCGCAATCAAGGCATAGGCCTTGTTCTTCTTGTTTTCTCAAATGGAAAGCTCCTTATCTGAAGTGGGTTTTTCAGGTGCATTGTCTCATTCTCTTTCACAAATCCCTTTCCACAAATCATTGAAAACAAGGGTGTGTTTTATCTTCCGGGACCACTTGGTGTGGCTCTCCTTGTCACTGAGAACTACTCACACTATGGATATTAGTGAATGCATCATATAGTCTAGTCTGGCCTCAAAAATATTTCAGTGGTTGCAAAAAAGTTGATGTATTTGTAATAAAATTCAGTGGCTATGTCTTCAAAACTTTATTAATATAACTCCATCACATATATAATTCATATGGCATACCAACCATTCATGCTTTCGGCCTTAAAAATATATATATACTCCTCATATATAATATACCTCAACCTCTCCTTTTTATTTTATTTTAAAAACTCATATATATATGACATATATGAATCATATTAAGAAAGTATTAAAGCATAACCAATGACCATTCGAATAAACACTTCAACTCAACCTTTACGCCATTATATGACCACCAAACAAAGACTTCATACTGTCTTCATGGAGTTCACCCAACATATAAAAAACAACGACCATGCCCACGGTCTTCACATAATTTTCTGATTCAACTCCGCATTCACGATAAACATTCAATTATATCTAAAAAATACTCCAAGCTGCATACCTCAATCCATGTCAGGACACAACGTTCACCACGGTCTTCACTTCGGTTTCACCACGGTTCTCAGCAGAGTTTCAATAATTGCATCCTCCGGTGCAGCCTTCAAATAAACTCATGATTTTGATGCAGAGAAAGCGAAGCCATAGGGCCATTCAGGGCTCAAGCTCTCTCCCTTGTGTGACTGGAATTTCGGCATGGTCTGTCTGCAAGGGAGTAATGCATTCAGGAGTTGAACTCACCGCAACTTGTTCAATGCACAACAGCAAGTTTTTATTCAACGCACAATAGCAGGTCTTTATTCACGGCATGGAGTTGAACATACAACCAACGCATCATACATTCAACGCATACTTCTAAATTGTTCAACACAGTGCCAATATACCACCCTCCATGCACAAGATATTAAATGTGTCCAGGCAGTTCAGACCAACATTCAGAGGGAGAGCGAGCAAGGAGAATCGACAGAGCATTCAGTGCAGAATGCAAGGAATAAAAAAAAAAATTTCTGTCAAGGGAGAGAGGAGTTACAAGGAGCAGAAAACTAAAAATAGAGGTTGGCTCTGATACCATGTTAGGCCAGGAGGTAACTCCACAAATTGAATTGTTTTTTGCATTAAGATGGAACATGGATATATACATGGAGAGGGAGACTATTGGGTTTCATCTCCCAATGTATCTTCGTATTCCAATTCACTTTATTTTGCTATTTACAATATTTACATGGATTTACCTAATCCCAAGGATTAGGTGTCAATCACATAAAAAATAGTAATTGAGACTTGGAGGGAATGTATAGTTAACCCATTCTTTTGTGATTCTTATGTTGGGACATTTTAGACATTGCTTTGGTTTTGTGTTTTTCATTTTATACATTTGATTTTACTTTATTGTTTAGTTAAATTTATGGTTTTTTTTGGTTATGCTCATTGATTTTGATAACGTTGCTATTGAAATCCATTTTTTGTATCTTGAAGCAACTGATAAACTTTTGTTCTTTTTCCCAACCTATTTTAAGATGATCTTGGAAGTTGGGTTCTGAGAGTTTCTATACATGGTATTATAAATTCTGTTTTATTTTTTGAGTTGATTGCCTTCGAGTTGAAGGTGTGAATTTGGAATTGTATATTATTGTTGCTGTGAGCTTATCTTGGGTTCCAAATTTGTTATACGTCTTTGCAGGTTCATTCAAAAACATTTGGTGATGTGATCCTAGGTTTGCTTGTATCAAAGTATTTCAAGTACAAAGATATTTGGTAAGACTATTATTATGATATTATTTTTCTTTGCTAGCAAATGATTTTTTTTTGTTTAATTGAGGAATTGAGCAATGCTTTGCTACTTTTAGGTAATTTACAATTGCAAAAATTGGAATATTATTTTTATTTATTATGAAGTTTGATGTTATTAAATTGTATTGTTGCTTTTTTAATCAGTTCTATTTCATAAAGAAAAGTTTCAGAGCCATTCCTTTCTTTAATTGCTTGATTTGGGTGCAGAGTTAGTGCTTGCAGTCCGTTTTAAATTTTTTCTTCTTTTATGTGAGAGCCTTTTGGGCCATTATCACAACGCCATTAACAATGTTTTGAGATATCTACCCAAAATGGGTCATAGCATGTGTACCATCTCAAGTATGTAAATTATATAGCACAACTATGATGCATGCCATTCAAATCTTTTGGCTCTCTACTTGTGATTTTTCATTTTAGGATCAACGTATAAAAGATTATTTTGTTGGTGTCTTTTTTCTTCAGTATCACAATCATGCTCAGCTATGTCACAGTCATTAAAGAAGTGGTTTGTTGCATCAATTTGATCATGCATATGCTGTTATATTGTTGCCTTATTAATATTGAGGAGCTTGAGTATTTTGTTTTGGGAACTTAACCGTTAATTTTTTTACATATGCCTTTTTTCGATATAAATCTTCTGATTTTAGATTAATTTGATTCTAATTAGTCAACTTATTTGCCTAGAAATTCAGACAATTACAGAAATCATATATACAGAGTAGTTTGTTCTGTTTCCAGATGCTCATAACAGATTTACAGTGATGCTTATCCTGACAGAAAAGTTCCTGAAAGAACCAAGCTGAAAAACTGAAAACGCTCTAGAAGCCTGTCCATAGGGAAACCAGGCAAGACAAAACTTCCCGAGTTAACTGTCTGACATATACAAATTGCTGGAAAAGGCTGGTTTTTCCAAAAAGGAAACATCCGATAAAAGTCAAGAAAGGAAATACTGAAAAACATCTATAACCTGGGATTACAGCGCTGGAGGAATTGAGAATGAAGGCACAAATTGGGGGATGTTAATAGGATGGTCTTGAGCATCAGCTACAGTCTCGAAGGCTAGAATCCCTCCGTGCTTTTTGGCTAACCACTTGCAGAGTGTAAGGAGCACCTGCCCCTGCTTCTCTAACATATCTGGATGAATACAGAGCTCCCAATGCTCTAATTCCAGTCTGGTAAATGCGTGAGCAACCAACATTTTGTTATACCAGTAAAGCTCCAAGGTTTTGAAAAACTTCGTGGCACGAGTGCGACTCAAATGTGTGTCAGGGATGAGTTCTTCAATATCAGCCTGGAGTGCTCTATCAAGGAGAGAACCTTGCTTCGATTTGACCTCAGCTTCCAGCATCTTCAATTTCATACGGGCAGCAGGGGAGATAGTGTGGTGGAAGGACTGTGCAGCTTCCCTGGCTGCAAGTTCAGCTCTCATGTGGCAAGCATGAGGCCATCCCCAGTGAGTTGGACAGGGAGCCATTGGAGCATAGGAAAACCAATGGTGGGGAACTAGACAGAGTATGTCAGAATAAGAGAGGGCAAGGTAGGACTAAATAATGGACAAGAGAGCCAGGAGTGGATCCATCTTTACAACATTGAACCAGAAAGTTTGGACAACACACACACATGGAGTAAATCTACATGTGCTCCACATCAGTGTCAGAGCTATAGGTCTGATCATGGATGGTTCAGGGCACCGTTGCAATAGAAAAACCTTAAGAGAGACATGAATTACCATTATTACCACTTGATTCTGCTACATGCATGGGAGCAGGGCAGGAGCGAAAGGTAGCCATGATAGAGTCGTGTCCTAGGTCACCCGTCAGTTGTCCACTTGCGCTGATGACCACTCAATTCGGGGATATGATTATTGTATATAGTTTGTGAAGCTTTTCCCATTTATTAACAAATCCTTTTATCTTAAACTACTCAATCCCCCCGGTTATATTCTTCTTGATGGGACTACTGCCATCTTGGGGAGGGAAATGTCGAATTTTGTAGCTATGGTTGGTTGTCATAATGTACAAATTTGTACTTGTAAAGATAAAATATAAATCAAATTTGCAATGAAAGAAAAAATATATTTAGCATGTTCTTCATGCTCATGATAAAAGAAAAATCTTTATTTGTCAAAAGAACATTTTTATAAGGCATGTTCTTCATGGCCTTTTCAAAACAGGGAAAATGAATTTTTCAAATTTGAAATTTGACACCACAATATGCCAAGTTGGCCCACCTATTGATCAAGCTGGCTTTGCCCCAAGAGGCACATATTCAAACCATCCAAACATGTATAAATAAGGTCATTGGACCTCCAACAAAAGGGCAATTCAGATCTCATCCAAGATCAAGCATATATCTATTATCTAACAAAAGAAGACAAGGTGATCCAGGCCGAATTTTTATGGTTTGTACAAGAAGGACGAATTTCTATGTGATTTTTCTTTGGTTTAAGGATAAATCTTTCTGTAGTTTCCCTGTGGTTTAAGGACAAACCTTCTGTTGTATAACCTCCGTGGAGAAGGATTGAAGTCTGTGGTATATCCTTTGTGCAGAAGGGTCGAAGTTTGTGGCATATTCTTTGTGGAAAGTGGTTGAGATTCCCTGTAACCTAGTCCAAGTTTTCTTGTGAAAGGGGGAGGGGCCCCAAATGAGAGGATGCCCCCGGCAGGGTGAGGGTGAGCCTGTCGAACTCTCGACCTATGGGAGAGGTAACGTGGGAGGAGACGAGCAACTCTCTGGGGGGGGAGGGGCCCTAAAAGAGAGGAACTTGAAGAACTAAAAGGCCGCCATTGCTCGACCATTGCCCCCCCACCCAATAAGCATCAAGGAAGTCAGGGTGAGGGTGAGCCTGTCGAACTCTCGACCTATGGGAGGGGTAATGAATGCTCGACTAAAGATCAAGCCTGCCATAGAGTTCGAGTTGATTGTGGTATGAAGCTGTAATCTAACTCAAGTTCCCGTGGAGTGAAGCCCAAGTTCTATGGAATGAAGTTGTGATCAAGCTCATGTTTTTCAGTGGTGTGACAGACCTTGACCGAGTTGCTCAAGAAGAATCCTTGTTGGCAAGTGAAGGAGGTTGGATTTGGCATTTTGTGGCTGTATTGTGGAAAGCATCTTGTTGGTTAGTTTGACGTTGACGTTGACTTTGATGTATCCCCCGTTGAACTAAATATTTGTCTAAGAAAAAGGTTGTTGGCTTTTTCCCCCAAGTGGGTTTTCCCAGGGTAAACATTGTGTCTCTCTTGTGTATAGTGGTCTCTACTTCATTTTCTTTATGGTTTGAATGTGTAATTGCTTAATGATACATTAAAGTGCTAAATAAACATCTATATCATTGGTAGTAATTATCAATTTTCAGAAATAAAGTGCTTGTATAACCGTGCTCGAAAAATCAGTATGGTATTAGAGCTTTGGTGAAGGGAAGGAGCACTGAGATCACCTTTTGAAGAAGCCTGCAAGTGAATGAGATTTAAAGGTCAAGTCCATACTTGAAGCTATAATCAAATAATCCATTTGCACTCCAAGGAAGTTTTTAGATCCCTATTAGATCAAGTACATTTTGTTATCTAACAAAGACTAGAAGTAAAGTCTAGTGAGAAGTGATTCTGTGATATAAGCCTAAAGTTATTCTATGGTGAAGTTGAGATCCCTCTGAGACACTAGTTCGAGTTGCAGAGGTGTGATTCTAGTCCGAGATTCTATAGTGGTCTGAAGCTATTTTTATGATATAAGTTTGAGCTATTTTGTGTGATACTAGTCTATGATTGAGACCCTTTTCCGTGGTTCTATTCGAGCTATTGTTGTATGATCCAAGAGCCTTCTATGGTGAAGTTTGAGTAGCAAGAACAAATTACTTATGTGGCACTCCTTTAGTGAAGTCTGAGCGGTAAAATCTGAGACAACTTCTATGGTACAAATCCGAGGTTCATTTGGGGTATAGACTGAGAGTACTTCGAGATATAATCTGAGCTCCTGAGGTATGATCACTAAGATGCATTGCAACATATAGTTCTCAAATTTGTTTGAAGTCAAAATTACAACTTGTCAAAAGGACTGATGATAGGTCTGATGGAGAAAGTTTATATTAAAGATTTGCGTTAACTTTCTATTAGATTTGTTGGCCTATAGTATCTTGAAAGAAGAAATTGCATTCGAGGACCTTGTCAGTGATTTGGATACATTACCTTAAATAATCATATGCAATTATAAAAGGAATCCTTAAAGAACCATGAGTAGGCAATTATCAATGACCTATTGGAAGACTTATAGTGTGTTTTCAATCGTGCTCAAAGGGAAGTCGAAATATCTAATTTGGAAAAATCATGAAGGCGTGAAGATCTTATCTTGTTACAATAACTATTAAACCATATGCAAAACTTTCTGAGCTTACTAGAAGAGGACGAGCTCCTCTTTAAGAATCGAGTCCAAAGTCATTTAAATTGGTAGACTACTTGGATTGAGAATCAATATTAGATTTGCTAAAGCATGGGATTGTATGGATTTTTGGAATATGACTTACAAAGAGTTAGGGTTTGGAAGACTTTGAATAGAATATCTAAAGTTTTCTTTGTGGATAAAAACCCTAGATTCAATTATCTCTCGTGTAAGAGTAACTCGTGTTTTGACATATTGATATCTAGGGTTTGTAAACCCTAACAATCCAAGAAGGGCTTGAATAAGAGAATTCCTGGGGTTATGGACAAAACCTTAGGATGAGATGTTTTTGCTGAAAGAAGAATCCCTAGTTCATGCAAGGAAGGTATGTCATCATGCTGATGTTGAGTACGAGGATGTCAATTTGCAAGATGAACGTAAGAAGTATAAGATCAAGAGGGAGCTAATACTCTTTTTAAAGATAAGTATTCTATATCTCTTTAATCATTACTATTGTTTTTTTTACTAGTAGCTTGTCTCTTGTCTTTGTATTCTTTGCTTAGTTGTAATTGTTCTTCTATGACCTCCTGGTGAGGATTCGATGAACATGGTGAAGGCTTCCTTGGTTTTGGCAGCAAGATTGAAAGAACAAAAGCAAAGCATGTGACAAGAAGACTTGTATCGAAAGATATCATACTAGATGTGATCTGGATTTAGACGGAGCAACTGACCATTAAGATTGAAGTATGTCTTGATCTATGCCGAACAAAAGTCAGTGGTGACTTCCAAGATGAAACAACTTAAGAAAAGTACAAAGCGAAGGATTACCTTAGTAAGAGGGAGAAAACTCTAAAGGGACATCTTATCAAGTACACTTCTATTTAAATTTATTTTTATGATTTCTGTTGAATAACATGCTGGATGAATGTGGAAATAGTCTTTCTCGATGAAAGAAGAAATGTACATAAGGGGTGGGGTACCTTAGGACCTTGAGGTACATGAGAAAAAGATTAATAATTGAAGAAGACTTCATTAAGCTCAGTATATTAGGTCAAATTTAATCCTATACGACTTGTATCTAACATCTTGTCGGAAGGACTCATGTGTTGAAGGGAGCAACCGTGGTAGAAAGATTTGATTCTATTATAGATTAAGAGGGAGTTGGCTGCTGAATTTGATATGAAGGATTTTGTGTTTGATGCACTACTATTTGGGACTGGAAGTTTGGAATGGACTATAAGTCCATGTCTACTCCCATGTTGAACAATCAAAGAGATTATGAGTTTGAGCAGTTGATTGGACACTTGCTTTGCAATATGTATTGAGATATCTGCATGATATAATGGTTTGAGATGTATTTCAAACGATGATATACAATTGATAGATTATATTGATTCTAATTCAGCAGGGAATGTTGAAAGGCAAGAAGAGTTCATCTGGAAGCTGCTTTTATTCTACTATGATTTCTTGAATGTGCTAGAAGCAGAAGCTAAGTATATTGCAGCCTGGTTAGTGATTAGTGAAGCAATGTAGCTTTGGAAACTACTTGAGGGACTATTTGATCATGTGTTGGAGTCGACTGTGGTAATCAAAGCTGTGTGAATCTTTCTGATAATCCTGTGTTTTCATAGAAAGTTGAATCACATTGAGATCTAGTACCACTACATTCGTGTCATAGTGAAGGGAGTAGTGAGGCTCCAATATATTCCTATTGATGAGAAGATAACTGATATTCTGATGAAGCTCTGTCTCGAGTGAAGTTTGTGTACTTCATGGACAAACTGGGACTTGTTTATACCTCTCTTAGTGAGAGGGAGTGATGGTGATATAACAGAGGACTATCATTTTTCCTAGGTCAAGTGTGTTGACCCAGATTAGGAATAAAGGCGTTGTTAACCCTACCACCTTCACCTACCTACAAGTCAGTGAGAAAAGCCTTCAACCCCACAAGGTGTGGTTGGTGGCAGGGAACTGAGAGAAAGCGCTGTCACACTAAATCCTTTCTCTCTTCGTTTAAGCTATCTCTTAGGTTAGCTATGGGGGGTGGTCCTTAATATGGAAAATTATGTTAAAAGAAATGTGAGGTTCTAGGAGAGATGTTAAAGTGAAAGTGGATTACTTTTAAGCATTATGAGCAAAATATAATATGAAGAATACAAATCATTAACATGATAAAACCATAAAACCAATGCCTTAAGATAAATTGCTCAATAGGAATGAGAGATACATTTGCTCAAAACAAAAGTAGAATTCTTCCAACAATGAAAACAAAGCAATCCTGAAATGGAAACAATCAATACAAGATACAAAATGCTTTCAAAATATAATCAATGCCTAAATCAAAACATATAGACATATTTTGCAAAAGGAAAAGCAATTAGTGTTCTAATTGCAAAAATAAAATGAAACAATGCTTGCCAACATAAAATATTCAACAATGGCAAGTAGAATGGATAATTGCAAGTAAAACTATATCATGTATTAGCATGAGATACATTTATACTAGATTTGGATGCAATTAGTCTTGGTTATTTTTAATCTAAAATGCCTAATATAAGTGAGAAGTCCTCCTCTTGAGCTCTTACCAAAGGGTAAAAATTGGGGTCACTGTAAGAAAGAGGGGGCGAGGGTACAAAGGCTTTATTAACGAAACCTGTCCCTCGAGTCTTACGAGCCTACGTGTGCCTTCATTCCTACAAGGGGACAAGCCACCTTCATAACTGTAGGGTCACAACGCTTTTACCTTACTTCGTACTAGATGGAAGAACTTTCCAAGAAAGCCTTTTTCCCTATACTTTCTATCAACCAAGCTTATGCTTGGAGGTTAATTTTAGTGAGGCTTGAAAGCCTGGCTTGGAAGCCTTCCTATACTAAAATGCCTAGATGAGAGTGCAAATTGTGTTAATTCCCCAATTAAAATATACTTACATGCAAATGCTTCATAAATGGAAAATGAGATAGCTTGTAAAACTTTGAGAATTTAGCATGTAAATGAACTCATATGTGCTTGCATGGAAAATAAGCAAATGAAGTAGATTGTTTTAAAGCTACGATTGTTCCAATAGAATTGCTTCAAAAGTTACCAATGTGTATAATAAAAAAAGTGAAGCATGTACTTGAAGGAATAATCAAAACTTGCCACAATGTTGAATGTTTGCACATAAGATAAAATTTACTCAAAATTTACAAGTTGAAGCTTATGCATGTGAGAGATTTAAAATTAGGAAAAATTGCATGTGGATTGGAATGAGTTAATTCTTAAGCATGAAATTAAGTGTTTAGAAGTTAAGAAAACTAGAAGCAAAAAATCAGTCAAACCATAAGAATTACCTCCTCAAATGAGGAAAGGAAATGCAATGCGAAAAATTCCAAGCTCTCTCAAAACAAAAAAATTATTTTATTAGTGCTTGAGATGGGTTAAAATGCCTCTAAAGGGCTGCCCACAATATGAGAGAGATATTTGCAAAGTGTAGAAATTTAACAAAGATAAACTCTCTCTCAAGAACATACAACAACAAGCTACAAGGCCCAATAAGGCTTGTTACCTCTCAAACTAGCAGGGGACCTAAGGAGGATCCCTAAAGGGCAAATGCTAGGCCAGGGGCAACAAATGGAGACTTGGCCCAATGTCACCTCAGCTAAGGCTCCCTTCTATTTACAGACTTTCACGGATGGGAGGAGACTCGATATGTATGGAGTCACCAATGAAGGATAAGTTAATGGATATGGGTGACCCCAATAAACCCTTTCCCAAAAGAGTTTGAAGGATGGAGCTTTCTTGCTTTCTAAGCAAGGTACTATGTATTCTAGGGAAAGAAAGAGAGGATTTTGAGGGTTATGTTTATGGGATAAGACTTGTGAAGGAGTTCCCCAATCCCTACAATACTTGTTAGACTTGGTGTCCTAGATGGTTCTTGAAGAATGATCTTTCAAAGGAGCGGGACGACATTGGGTCAAGTGGACTCAGTCTAGGGTATGAGGAAAGTATGTAGCAACCAATGATATTCTTACCCTAGACAAGGTGGGGGAAAGGATCAAAGAAATAATTTCACTTGAAGATGTTGCTTTGACCCTATGAGGTACTAGCCTTGGGGATGGCACGACAAGGTTTGATCCTAGAGTTAGGGCTTGGCTTTTCTCCCAAATCCATCGTCGGAATAACTTCAAAATTGGAGGAGAGCTTGAGGAAAGGCTAGTGCAAGAGACCTTAGGATATTGAACTTTTTGGAGAGCTAACTTGTCAGGAAATTGATGCCCTTGGTACCCCAACTTGGATAAACTTGGAAGGAGGTGAAAGAATATGATTTTTAGTGACCACCCTTGGTAGATCAGTGCCTTAATCTTTGGGAGAATGGAGTCTATGATGAATATGAGTAGGATTTCTTGGTTCCCAGTCAAGAAGGCCTCAAGGTCACTTCGCTAGCCTTTTAGGTCAAGAAGAAGCAACCTTGTGGCTTTTATTTTCGATGTGCAAAGGAAATGGCTTATCAAGGTTAAATTCTTTGATATAATTACCCCTAGGAGATTTCACTCATATTACATTGCCCATACATGGAGAGATGTTATAATAGAGACTAATTCCACAATTTTAAGCAGTAAATGCATGCAACAATTAGCCTTAGAACAAGGAAAATCCCAGCCCAACGTATATGATAAAAATAAACAAGAATAACATTAAAAAGCATGTACTTACATGTAATAGGGTATATCCAACCATTCACAATTGACATGAGAAAAGCTCCAAGTGAAAATAAACCAATATCCACACATCAAAATTCATCCATAAAGCTCCAATTCATCCTTTAGAAAAAGTGCAAAAATCTCAAGAGAGAGAAGTGAAACCAAAGTGATGATGAACAAATGAGCTCATCTCACTTGTATTTATACACAACTTAGGAGTTCGAATTAGCCTCCTTGGCCTACATAACCCTTGTTACCCACCACTTTGTGGGTAACATCCCTAGGAGAAATTTTTCTCCATGAGGTGCCTCAGCCGACAACCAACAACCCCTTTATGCCTCCTACTAGTTCGTTGTGCCATTTCTCTGCTACTTGAGCCAGCCACGCAGTCCCTCACTCACCTGTATTTATTGTATGTTTGAAGGTGGGCCTCCTGAATCTGAAGGTATGTCTTGTCTTTTGGTAATTTAGTACTGGGTTTACTTATCATGGATACTTTTAGGTATGGATTGATGGGGGGATTTGGCGGAAAGGGTGGGCTTAGTTTGTGCCCTTGTCCCTTTGATTTCTTTTGGTTGTTACCCTTGGATCTTAGTCCCGTGGGATCTCCTTTATTCACCATTCAGTGCTAGGGTGGTACCACTTGAAAGCCCCGACTTTGGGTGCGTGGTCCCGCTCCTCTACTCGCACATATTACTCCCTTTCCATTCACTATAGCTCCATTCATATTTTCTCCCACATTAGTCCACATTCCCATTCTGGGTCCACATAGGGCTAGCTTCCCTATCCCCTTGCTCCCACCTTTGGTCAGGCCATATGCTTCCCTATCCCCTTGCTCCCACCTTTGGTCAGGAGAACACCCCACAAGCCATATGCTTGTTCATACAATATTTTTTGACCTCTCTCAGTGGGGAGTATCTAGCCTCTATATAGGCCTCATACATACAATACCATGGTTCCCTCAATACCATCTATCTAATACCATGGGCTTATTACATTATTGCTAACTACTTGTGGTCCCTTACATGAGACGGGTTAACCACTTTATTTATTACTATGGCCCATCCCATTATTATATTATTCCCTTGGGTACCTCCCTTTGTACCCCATACTATCCCCCCTAGGTATACTACATTCCACCCCCCTTAATCATGTTTCGTACCCGAAACATAAGAACACAAAAAATAAGATCTACTCAAAAGAGTAGTCCATTGGTATCATGCACGTGCATCTAGCCATCGTAGAGAAAGGTGAACCCTCAATCTAGCTGGTGCCTTGCTCACTTGAGATGGAATTTGACCTTGGCGGCTCTTCTGTGTTGATGTGTAGTAGGTTGATCTTAGCCCCTCTATCTGTCATGCGGGGGGTTGTTGTCCTTGTGGCTAATTCGTTGCCATCTTGTTGGTTGTTTTCTTGCAGGGTGATGTGGGTGGTGATATGCTGAAGTGTTAACCAACGGTGTATCTTTCTTAAATTCACCACCTAATGGAGCCTGATTGGTATCTAGTACATGTTGTGGTGCTTACTGCTGTTTCTCTTCTTCCAATATTACTTCAACCACTGAGTCCTCATCTGATGTATCAGTACCTGTAACATTTTCTTCTTCAGCCTCCTTGGACACTATTTGTTTTTTTGGTACCTGGTTTGATGTTTGTGTTTGATTGTCATCCATCAAAGGCTCATCATCTGACGTGTCAATGTCGTTAGAGCTTTGTATTTTTGCCTCCACAGTCTCTACTTGGGTCTTAATGGAAATAGCCTGTAATGTAATTTTCTTCTTTTTATACCAGAGCTTCATGAATTTATTCTGCACATTAATATTGACAATACCCAAAGATTCAGTCCAAGGATATCCCAAAACAACATCCATGTTATCCATATCTGAAGTATAAAAATCACAATGCAATACATACTTATCCATATAAAACTTCAAATCTTTATAAACTTGAACATCCTCATTATCAACCTGTGTGTTTTCAATGTGTTTTGCTAGAACTTGCAATTTTTTTGCCAAGTTAACATTGATAAAATTATGCTTGCAGCTAGGATTTATAGATACAATGATTTTCTCCTTCTGAATCAATCCATGAACCTGTAATAAGGAGATACCAATAGAAAATAACCCCACACGTTTCTCATTTTCTTGTTTTCTAGTGTGAGACCATTTGTTTAAAAAGAGTTTTTCAAATTCTTCATCCGAAAGTTTGTACAACTTCTCTCTGTTAAGGGAGCTCCACCATATGGCAGCTTCATCTTTGAAACCAAGCCATACAAAACTTCTCTAGCATTTCGGATGTTTTTTTTTAAGATTTTTTATGACTTCTTCAATAGTAGAACCATTATCTTTCCCTGTAAAAGCCATGAAGAGGGTTTTGAAAAAAAAAATCACTTACTTGGCGAAAATTTAAAATGGCCACAATTTAGTCACTATTGCTCAAAATCTTTATTATGCGCTGTTTTTGAAAATGGAATGACCATTCTGCCTCTTCCCATGTGGTAGAAATCCTGATCTAGGCACTGGAATTTCAGATTCGTGCTGCAACTGTTCCACCGTCACAATTTTTTTTGAAAAAAGTGCTGATTTTAAATCAGCAATATCTCCCTCATTCGAATTCCGATTCCGTTGGTTTTTTTTTTTCAAATTAGGTGTTTTTTCGCAAAGAATCCAGATCTGCAATTAGATTCTACAAATTTTGCACCAGAATGTATAGATCTGATCCGCAAACTCTCCGCCCCGAAAAATGTCTGCAAAACAGCTGATTTTTAAATCAATGATATCTCCCTCATCCGGACTCCGATTCGGCCAATTTTTTTTTTTCAAATTGGGTATTTTTTCGCAAGGAACCCAGATTTGCAATTAGATTCTGCAAATTTTACACCAGAACGTACGGATTTGATCTGCAAACTCGCCGCCCCAAAAAGTTCTTGCAAAAATAAAAAAATTTCTTCGCTTTGCCCAAGAAAGTGCTATGATACCACTTGTTATAGATATGATCTGCAAATTATATGACAATACAAATATACCCAAGAAATAACAGGATTTGAATATAGAAATGCTTCACTTTATTAATCAAACCCTTAAGGTAGGGAACATCATACATTCACTCCTTAAGGAAAGAGAACACTCTACAAGCCATGTTGTTGTTCATACAATATTCCTTTACCTCTCTCAATGGGGAGTCTTTAGCCTTTATAGGCCTCATACATACAATACCATGGTTCCCTCAATATCATTCATCTAATACCATGGGCTTATTACATTATTGCTAACTACTTGTGGTCCCTTACATGATACGGGTTAACCACTTTATATATTACTATGGCCCAACTCATTATTATATTATTCCCTTTGGTACCTCCTTCTGTACCCCATACTATCCCCCTTAGGTATACTACATAGAATGATGCCTCAGAGGTTGAAGCGATTAAAAGAAAATTGAAAAGCATAATTGGCCACATTTAATAGGAAATTGTACCATAAAATGCAAAAGATCGTCGGATAAAAATAATTAGCACGTGGGCAAAAGCCATTACATGAGCTCTACCCCAATCCATGGCCATCACCCTAGTTCCATAGGCCCTAGATGAGCCTTCTCTATCATTCAGGAACCCATGATTGTCCAAACCCTTGGAGGGCAATGAACCACCCTACGTAAAAGGGGTAATCACTGCTTTATCTTACACATCATGCTCTTGTCCTTTGAGCCCCGAGTAGTCAATTAAAGAAAATTCATAAAAAGCAAAAGTTATATGAAGAAGGGTGGAAAAATCAAGGTTGGAGCACCTCATGTACCATGATTGCTCCCTCCTGTACATCACATACCCAGGCTTGGGCTTCCCCTTATCTAGCTACCCCTATGCCCCATTATGTGGCCCAGGGCTGCCCCTCTCATTCCCTATTTCATCTCACCTATTTGTCACTTGACACCCCCATTAGAAGGGCGTACCTTAGACACACTATCCCCTCTAAGGGCTGAAACCACCCATTAAGGTACTTGGCTAACCCCCTTTGGAGTATGGAGACATTAGCACATGCTAAAGCCCACTACAGAAGGGCATGCCATTATGAAGTGCCCACTTTTTTATCCATGGTTTGTAAGCTCCTTTACCCGATTATTCTAATGACTGATTGTATTGGAATCCTAGGGGACGCATTGGATCTTATGCAGGATTGCAGGTGCTTTCCATTTGGGTTTGGCTTCCCTATATGGGATTCTGACATCTAGAGGTCCAAATTTGGCACATGTAGGGTGTGCATAGAGAGCCATGGGCCTCCACAGCAACAAACAACACTCCATAGATCTTCATGGATGTTCAGAGACTACTAGCGATCCACTTTTGGGATGATGGTGACATGATTGGTACACTATGCCTAGCAGGCTTCCACAGGAGCCTCACTCCCTTGGTAGGTGTCCCAACACTTGTATGATGTCACGACAACATTCATTCGACCACCTGGACCATTGTAGAGGATCTACAGACATCTCTGATTCATATGGAGACCCATGGGGTCATTGATGTGCTCTTAGACCTACTAAGAGCACCACAGGTCTACTACTTGGAGAATAAGTGGCCACCCCCTTGTCCATCATATTCCGAGGAATTTATTTCTCAATATGGCACTTCATGATGTTATTGAGCCTTTGGAGGGCCCTACGACATGCAACATCATTACTTGGCCCCTTGTGAGGCTTGTTTTTACATTATCAGCTGGTATGGCGGGTTTGTCACCATTAGGGGTTATTATTTGCACATTATTTGATCATTAAGGGCTAATGTAGGCCCATAGGCTAATTTGAATTCCTTAGGAGCCTATATATTGATGTTAGATACTTTCATTTGTATCACTTGACTTGGGATCTCTCTAATCATAGAGAATTTTCACACTTTTGCCTTCGTGGACATTTTTGGAGATGGATGAATTTTGATGTATGGATTTGGGCTATTTCTCTTGTCTTGGAGCTTTATTGAGCAAATGAAACGTTGGTTGGATATAATTTATAACATTGTAAGTAAATTTTGATGCTATTATTCTTGTTGCTGCATACTGCTGAAATTAGGGCTAGTTGTTGCATTATCGAAATGTGGAATTTAGCATGTTTTAACTAATTTAATGTATGGGCCAATGTTATACAAATGAAATGTCCTAGAGATTTATTTATCTCGAGAAGCTTGTATCATTTTTTTGAAATATAAATGCTTGAAGGTCGCTTTTCTTTTCTTTCTCTGAACATTGGACGAAGTTGACTTTCTGAGCCTCCTTGATCAAGAAACCAAGTTCTTAGTCATCATTATCCTTGACTCCATATCCCAAAGTGAACTAGGCATCGATCCCTAAAAAGGGGTGATATTTTCAACCCTCTTTTAACCATTTTCCCCTTTTTCCCCAAGTCTAGCCCCATTAGGTCACCTAGGGCATCAATATCCCGGAAATTGACCCAAGGAAAAAATTCGATCTCCGATAGGCTACTGCGCTGGTGGGTCCCCTCCCTCTCCTCCAAATTTGAGGCAATTCTAATTGTGGAATCTTTGGGAATCTTAAGCCCTAGCTCTAGGATCAAATTGTGCATAAGCATCCCCAAGGCTAGATCTTAATAGGATCAATTCAACCTTTTGAAGAAAGCATTCTTGTTTGGTCCTTTCCCTTCGCCTTGTCGAAGATAGGAACATCATTGGTTGCTACATTCCATCCCCGAAATTGGGTTGGGTCCACTTGGCCCCGTGTGGTCTCACTTCTCAATAAAGACTATTTGTCAAGGACCATTTGGGAATCCAAGTTTCCCAAGGATTAAAATAAAATAGTGTTCTAATAATCTAATTTTTGGTAACAAGCCCATCAAACTGTCTCATAAATGAAAAAGTAAGCCTCTCAAGAGGTCAAATAATAATCTATGCATGTCGTAGGGCCCTCTAAGAGGCTTAATGAGGTCCATGGGTGCCACAATGAAGAATAGGACCCTCACAAGCAGTGGACGAGGGGTTGGTCCCTTGTAATAACCTATGGTGCTTCAAATGACATTTGGGGGCACACAAGTGTCCTCATGGGTCTCCAAACAAATCGAAGATTCATGTAGATCGCCTGCAAGGGCTAGGATGATGGTGTAGGCGATGCCACATCATCGTGCAAGTCCTGGATCATCTGCCAAGTGTATGGTGTAGATCTGGGGCCAGCTGGGCATGATGGATCAGGTGCATCCTCCTCGTCCAATAAGTGAACCACGAGCAATCTTTGAATGGCTGTGGGGATCCATGGAGTGTTGTTTGCTGCTGTGGAGGCCCATGGCTCTCAACGCACACTCTAAATGTGCCAATGTAGCCCTCTGGAGGGGATTAGGACCCCGTATAGCGAGACCAAACCCAAAATGGAGACCATCCACAATTCTGCATAAGATCCATTGCATCCCCCAGGCTTACAGTACAACAAGCCATTAGAGAAATCGAGTAAATGAGCTTACCAAATCATGGACCACAGGTGGGGACTTCATAATAGCCTGCCCTTTCATAATGGGCTTTAGGATGTGCCAGTGTCTCCTAAACTCCAAATGGGGTTAACCAATAATCGTATTAGGTGGTTTCTAGTTCTAAAGGTGATAATATAGTCAAGGTACATCCTTTAATGGGTGGTGGCATGTGACCGATGGGTGAATGAAGTGGGAATGAAAAGGGGCAGCCCTGGGTCACATGTTGGGGTACAAGGTTAGCTAATAAGAGGGAAGTCCACACTTGGGTTTCTAATGTATAGGAGGGAGCAATTGTGGTACATGAGGTGCCCTGACCTTGATTTTTCCACCCTTCTTTATAAGCCTTTTGTCTTTTTATGATTTTCTTTGGTTAACTGCTCGGGGCTCAAGGGGGGAAGAGCATGATGTATAAGATATAGCAATGAAATCCCCCTTTTAAACTGGGGCCGTTCATCGCCCACCAGGGGCTGGGACAATCATGGGTTCCTATGACGAAGGAGGCGCATAGAACCTGTAGGAACTAGGGTGATGGCCATGATGATGGGGTAGAGTTCATGTATTGGCTTTTGCCCACATGCTAAATGTATTTGTCCCGACCATCTTTTGCGTTTTGTGGTACATTTTCCTGTTGAATGTGGCGATATATGCTTTTATCTTTTTTCAGCTGCATCAACCTCCAAGTTTCATTCCAGGCCATGACCCAAGGTTTGGGAAAAGGGGAAGGGGCAAGCTAACCTTATTTGGACCCAATGGAGGAATGTGGATCCAGGTGGGAGAAATGATGAATGGGGTAATAATGAATGGAAAGAGGGTAACATAAGCGGATAAGGGAGCGGGACCACACAACCAAAATTGGGGTTTCAATGAAATACCATCTGTGGAGCCAAATGGTCAATAAAAGAGAACCCACGGGACTAGTATCCAAGGTTAATTCCTAAGAGGGGTCTAGGGGATAGAAGCACAGACCTAGCCCATCCTTTCCGTCGAATCCCTCCATTAACCCATGCTCAAAAGTGTCTATGATAAGCAAAATACAATACTCAATTTCCAAATGACAAGGCATACCTTTAGATTCGGGAGGCCTACCTTCAAACATACGATCATGTCAGATGGGCGAGGGACCACATGGTTGGCTCAGGTGGCGGAAAAATGGCACAATGAGCTAGCTGGTGGCTGTTGACTGTCGATTGAGGACCATCTCGGAGAAAAAAGTTCTCCTAGGGATATCACCCACAAAATGGTGGGTAACAAGGCCCATGACTTAAATGAACTTGTAGCTTCCCCCGAAATGCTCACGACTTCCTTTGAAAAATCGATCTTTGAAATGGGTGAGAGAGTCTTGAATGCACACAAGTAAGTAGTTTCTCAATGTTTATCCTCAAAGCTCTTTGTTATACAATGCTTCAAGCTTATGGGCTACTAAATGAAAACCAAGAGTTAGTTGAAAATAAATCAATACAAACAAACTAGAATACAAATTTAATGTACAAAAATACTAGCTCAAGTTTTGGGAGTAGATCCCCATACTTGCTTAGTTTTGATGATGGCTCTTGAATAGAAAATAAGGCCCAATAAGGCTCACGACCTAAATGAACTTGCAACTTCCCCTGAAATCTTCATGGTCTCCCTTGAGTAATCACGGTTTCCCTTGAAAAATCGATCTTTGAAATGGGTCAGGGGTTCATGCATGCACACAAATAAGTGGTTTTTCAATGTCTCAAAACTCTTTGTTGTCCAATGCTTCAAGCTTATGGGATGCAAAATGAAAATCAAGAGTCAGTTGAAAATAAATCAAAACAAACAAATTAGAATACAAATTTAATGTACAAAAATACTAGCTCAAGTATTGGGAGTAGACCTCCATACTTGCCTAGTTTTGATGATGGCCCTTGAATAACAAATATGACTTTGAAAAGTTAGAATCAAAGAAGTATTTAAATGATGATCAAGTAACTATAGACTAAAGAAACTCCATCTTGCTTCGTTGGATGGAAGACTTTGGAGTGGAAAATAGCTAAGTCTTGGATTGCTATGGTTCTAGGAGTTGGTTGATCTCGTGAAGATTTCCCCTACTTCCAGATGGATTCTTGCACACAAAACAAAAATCTTTCCTACACACTTGAAAGAGATATTAGTTCATACATGGATTAGAGCAATATAATAAACATGATAACCAAACATTCCTCTTAAAATGAGTTGAACAGCCTATTCCTAGAATATTACTCTAAATCAATGGATGTGCAAGATAGCTTGAACACACTAATCCAAATAAGATGACAAATACAATCTAAGACTCATTCAATATGCAAAAGGAAATGAACATAATAGCAATAGCATGAAAATAAGTCACCTCATAACGCCAAGAGAACATAAGCCATGTAGTCCTAAAGTCTTGATTATATTAAAAATATGCAAGTACAAATAGACATAGTCTCCTTTGATACAATAACATTGTAGAAATATCTGTTTTTCCACCCCGGTTTTCAGTTTCTCCTTATTTCTCCCATATAGTTAAATGCCCTTTCCCATAACCATACATTTAACAAGCTGGAAAAAATAAATTTGTTGAAAACACAAATTCTGGAAATTTTACAGAATGCTGGAAATTGCAGAAATAAAAATCAGCAGTAATAAACAGCTATTAAAACACATTTAAACACTGAGATTTTTGGTCAATGTGACCCTGGAAAAACCCCTTACAACTCTTGGGGAAAACCAGTTCGAGAGCTCTTTTTTATTTCTGAAAATGCCTTTTTCACAGTGAGAAATATTCAACAAAAAATCAGCAAGCAAATTTACAACTTATCTATTTTCCCATGCCTCACAGC
This sequence comes from Pinus tabuliformis, assembly GCA_031772625.1. Lineage (NCBI taxonomy): Eukaryota > Viridiplantae > Streptophyta > Pinopsida > Pinales > Pinaceae > Pinus > Pinus tabuliformis. The sequence continues at coordinate 206,712,471 of CM062806.1, read as the reverse complement.
AAATTGGAAATTACAGCAAACAGGACAGCAATAAATGTTGTACGACCTCCTCTATTTTCGTGCCCACTTTCAACATTAAATGCTGTTGTACGACCATCATTAAATGCGCTGTACGGACTGCAATAAATGCGTTGTACGGCCTGCAATAAATGCGCTATACGGCCCTCGTTTTGCGTGCAGAAAAATCAGCAAACTGCTCCTCGATTTTTGTGCAAACCGCTCCTTGAAAATCGTGCCAAAATCTGCCTTTCACTGTGTGCTGAACTAGCTGTACAAATTTGCTCAACTGCTGCCTTGGAATGTGTGCCAAGCTGCTTTCTCCTTCTCCTCCCTGCTCAGAAATCTCTCTTGCTCTCCTTCTCCCAATCTGCTCATGAAAGAATGAATGACCTTTTCCTCCTTTTCCTCCTTTAATCTAACCCCAAGTGACTTTTGGGTGATCCCTAAATCCAATGGCTGAAATAGATTGAGATCTAAGGCTGAGATTAAATGCTCATTTAAATCTCACTTTTTATTTTTTAATTCACCCCATTTTAATAAAAACCCACTTAGTCATTTATTTCCAAAGTCACTTTTCCCTTCTAATTTTTCATTGACTTTATAAAAGTCACTTTAAAATTAGACTTAGTAACTTTATCACGTAAAGTCACTTTTAAATTAGATTTAACTTTATAAAAAAAAATTACAAAGTCACTCTAGGAGAAAAATTAAATTCTTTTGGACACTTTTCCCTAGGCCAAAGATCAAAGCCTAAGGGAACCACCTGTCCTCTGGTACCAAATTTCAACACTCCCTCTTACCGAGGAAGGTGTTCCTCACCACACCCATCTTGTCTCTGAAGTAGACATGCTTGCCCCGTGGTAAGGCTTTGGTAAGAATATCTACAACCTGCTCATCAGTGGAAATATACTCAAGCTTCACAGCTCCCTTCTGAACATAGTCTCTGATGAAATGATATCTGATCCCGATATGCTTTGACCTGTCATGAAATACTGGATTCTCCGTGAGTTTAATGCAACTCTGATTATCACAGTAAATCACTGAAGGTCTCAACGGCTGACCAAATAAGCCAAACAACATCTTTCGAAGACAGATGGCCTCACAACTAGCTAGACTGGCTGCCATATACTCTGCTTCTGCTGAATTCAGTGCTACTGACTACTGCTTCCGGCTGAACCATGACACTACTGCTGAACCCAACCCAAAACAACACCCTGAAGTGCTCTTCCTATCAGAAGCACAACCTGCCCAATCAGAATCAGTGTATCCTGCCAATCTCACTCCATCTCCCTGCCTGTAGTCCAGACCATAATCCACTGTCCCCTGCAAGTATCGCAAAATGTGTTTTGCAGCCACCCAGTGAACCTTCCTAGGCTCACACATAAACTGACTCATCGTGTTGACTGCAAAACAGATATTTGGTCTAGTGTTGACCAAATACATCAAGGAACCAATCAGCTGCCTGTACAATGTGGGATCCACCAACTGGGAATCCGAAGCATGAAGCTTCTTCCAGTTGGTGATCATCGGTGTCGACATGGGTCTACAATCTCCATGTGGAATCTGCTAAGGATGTCCACAATATACTTCCCCTGCCCCAGGAAGAAATGCCCCTCCTCCTGCCACACCTCCAAGCCCAAAAAGTAATGCATCAAGCCAATGTCCTTCATCTCAAACTCCGTTGCAAGATCTCTCTTGCAGTGCTCTATGAATCTCTCTGCACTTGTAATGACCAAGTCATCCACATACAACACCAGAATGAGAGGCTCCTCACCAATCACAATAAAATAAAGGTTCGGATCTGCCTCACTCTTTGTGAAACCCATCCCCTGCAAATATGTATCTATCCTGGAGTACCAAGCTCTGGGAGCTTGCTTCAGGCCATAAAGGGCCTTCTTCAGTCTGCACACATGGGACTCCTTCCCATGCACCTCAAAGCCCTGTGGCTGCTCAATGTACACCTCCTCCTGTATGAAGCCATTGAGAAATGCGGTTTTCACATCCATCTTTTGGATCTTCCAACCCATCTCTGCTGCTATCGATATAATGGAGCAGATCGAAGTATATCGAGCCACGGGAGGAAAGGTCTCCTCATAATCAACTCCCTCTACCTGGGAGAACCCTCTAGCCAGAAACCTTGCTTTGAATTTCTCAATGCTGCCATCTGCAGCATGCTTTACCTTGTAAAGCCATCTACGGATTTGCCCTCAGGCCTCGGCACCACCTCCCAAACATCATTCTTCATGATAGAAGAATACTCCTCCTGCATGGCCTCTCCAGACCTGCTGGCTCGCTGCCTCCTCATAGCTAGAAGGCTCAGAGTCAAGGACGCTGGTAACCATCGCCATATAGCTACAAAACCTCTCAGGTGGTCTACTCAAGGTGTCCTGAAGCCACTTGGGCTTTCTCTTCCCTGAGCATGCTTCTCCCATAGGAGAATGAAACTCCTCCTCATCACCATCAGTAGCCTGAACTCCTGACTGTCTGTCTGCTGTCCTCCTGCCTGCACCTGAACCTGTAGAAGCTGAGGTACTGCGTGAACTCTCCATCAGTGGACTCCCTAGTGAACTGCTCTGCATGCTGCCCGGAACACCACCGCTCTGGCTCGGCGAGCCACTGCTCACTGACGGACTTGACATCCTCATAGATGTACCTCTTGATCCTCCTGATCCCTGCCCACTGGATCCCTGCGACTGACTCAACTGCTGCTGAGGGTCTGGTTGATCCAGATACTCTAACTCCCGTGACCTCCTAAAGGCCCTGTCTTCCTCGAACTTCACATCCCGTCTGACAACAACTCTCCTCTATGCAGGAATGTAAATTCGAAAGGCCTTTGAGGTCTCACTGTAGCCCACAAAGATACCCTTCTCTGCGGTGGGCTCTAGTTTGGTCCTCTTCTCCTTGGGTATATAGGAGTATGTAATGCATCCAAAGATATGAAGATGACCAATATCAGGCTTCTTCCCAGAGAAAGCCTCCTCCGGAGTCATGTGCCCTAAGGCACGATGCGGACTCCTGTTCTGCAAGTAAACAACTGTGTTGCAGGCCTCTGCCCACAAGAACAATGGCAACCCCTGATCATGTAACATGGTTTTGGCAGCCCCTATGATGGATCTGTGCATCCTCTTCGCAACCCCGTTCTGCTGGGGGTTGTAAGGAATAATGAACTCCCTCCTAATGCCTGCCTCCGCATAATGGTCAACAAACTCTCCAAGGGTGTACTCTCCTCCATTGTCCGACCTCAGGGACTTGATCTTTCGACCTGTCTGTGTCTCCACAAGAGCTCTGAACTCCTGAAACCGCTTGAAGACCTCACTCTTGGTCTTCAAGAAATAAATCCAGGTCCTCCTGGAGTGATTATCAATGAATAAAACATAGTACTCATATCCACTCAAGGAAACATGAGACATCCGACCGCTCACATTAGAATGAATCAAATCAAGTATCCCAGTCGCTCTACTGTCACTGCTGGGAAAAGGGGATTTGGCAAACTTGCCCGTCGCACAACCTCTGCAAGTATCAAAGTGATCAGTACTGAAATCTGGCACACCTGTAGTGATCTCCCGCAATGTCCTCAAGGCTCCATGATACATATGTCCCATCCTGCGGTGCCAAATCTCACACAGCTCAGAACTGCTAGCTCTGCTGTCGGTACTACTGCTCAATGCCAAAAGGGGCTGGAATGCAAACTTGTACATCTTTGCATGGCGTACACCTATCACTCTAGCTGAATCAGCTGGAGTGCCCCTGGGATACATCAACACCTGTCCTCCCCTGAACAGTACCTCATATCCTCTGTCCTCCAAAGCTGAGATGGATATGAGGTTCTTCCTCATCCCTGGCACATAAAGAACATCTGACACTTTCAAGGGAGGTTTGGACTTTCAGTGTCCCCACCCCGACTGCTCTAACAACTTTGTCATCACCGAGTACTACCTCTATATCAGTGCCACTCTTTGAAAGCTCTGAGAAGTACTCACGGACTCCTGTCATGTGACGTGAAGCCCCACTGTCCACATACCAGATACCTGAAGATGCTCCGCTAATCGAGGGAAAAGCATGCTCCCTCTGAACCTGTGTGGTAGGTGATCTTGCACTAGAGGACGCACACGTAGTGAACGCAAACTCCCGGTCAAAACTACCGGCAAAGTCCTCAATCTCTGCTGAAGCTGCCACGTCCTGGTTCTTCCCCTTCTTCTTCTTCTCCGAACACACAACTGCATATTGTCCCATCTTTTGACAATTCCAACACTTCACCTTGGAATAGTCCTTCTGTGTGTTCCCCTGTTTACCTTTACCTTTGCCTTTGCCCCCACCACTGCTTGTGGAAGCCTGCTTCTTCCCTTTGCCTTTCTTGCCTCCTGCCACCAGTGCTACATCTTCATCCTGCTCAACTGGCTTGGCTGCCCCAAGCTGACCTTTCTTGATCTCTGTCTGAATGCAATCATCCCAAAACCTCTCCCATGTGGGAAGGGTCTCACGTGCACAAACCCCATCAACAAAGTTCAACCATGAACGGGGGAGGCCATTCACTGCAATCCGCACCAACTCAGTAGGTGGAATGGCCTCTCCAATCACTGCCAACTCATCTCTCACATTAGTAATCTTTGTGAGATATCCAACTGCACTATCATTACCCATCTTAATGTTCTTCAACTTCTCCTTCATGACCATCTTCCGGTTCTCATTGGTACTCTGGTAGAGATTGGACAATGCTGTCCACATCTCATGGGCATTGCTCTTTCCTCTCACATGAGGAATGCAATGGTCTTTGATTCCGTCTAGAATCAGCCTCTTACCCTTGTTGTTCTTTTTATTATAAGCTGTCAATCTGAGTAGCATCAGTAGGCACAACAACAGGGTTCTGTGTGGGATGCACCATGATATCCCAGACTTCTGCCTCCTCAAAGATACTCTGCATTCTCTCCTTCCAAACGCTGTAATTTGTATGCCCATCCAACCTATCCTCCACCCTCAATCCCAATGACATCCTGCTGTCCTAAAACTGAAAATAGCACTGCTGTAGTAAAGATAAAACTGTTGTTTATGAAAAATCAGCTTGCTGGAATTTTCTGAATGAAAAATCAGCAGCGGTAATTTTTCCTTTTGCTGTCCCAAACTGCCCTTCAGAGCTCAAGCTCTGATACCATGTAGAAATTTCTGTTTTCCCACCCCGATTTTCAGTTTCTCCTTATTTATCCCATATAGTTAAATGCCCTTTCCCATAACCATACATTTAACAAGCTGGAAAAAATAAATTTGCTGAAAACACAAATTCTGGAAATTTTACAGAATGCGAGAAATTGCAGAAATAAAAATCAGCAGTAATAAACAGCCATTAAAACACATTTAAACACTGAGATTTTTGGTCAATGTGACCCTGGAAAAACCCCCTACAACTCTTGGGGAAAACCAGTTCGAGAGCTCTTCTTTATTTCTGAAAATGCCTTTTTCACAGTGAGAAATATTCAGCAAAAAATCAGCAAGCAAATTTACAACTTATCTCTTTTCCCATGCCTCACATCAAACTGGAAATTACAGCGAACAGGACAGCAATAAATGCTGTACGGCCTCCTCGATTTTCGTGCCCACTTTCAGCATTAAATGCTGTTGTACGACCAACATTAAATGTGCTGTACGACTTGCAATAAATGCGCTGTACGATCCTCGTTTTGCGTGCAGAAAAATCAGTAAACTGCTCCTCGATTTTTGTGCAAACCACTCCTCGAAAATCGTGCCAAAATCTGCCTTTCACTGTGTGCTGAACCAGCTGTACAAATCTGCTAAACTGCTGCCTTGGAATGTGTGCCAAGCTGCTGTCTCCTTCTCCTCCCTGCTCAGAAATCTCTCTTGCTCTCCTTCTCCCAATCTGCTCATGAAAGAATGAATGACCTTTTCCTCCTTTAATCTAACCCCAAGTGACTTTTGGGTGATCCCTAAATCCAATGGCTGAAATAGATTGAGATCTAAGGCTGAGATTAAATGCTCATTTAAATCTCACTTTTTATTTTTTAATTCACCCCACTTTAATAAAGACCCACTTAGTCATTTATTTCCAAAGTCACTTTTCCTTTCTAATTTTTCATTGACTTTATAAAAGTCACTTTAAAATTAGACTTAGTAACTTTATCACTTAAAGTCACTTTTAAATTAGATTTAAATTTATAAAAAAAATTACAAAGTCACTTTAGGAGAAAAATTAAATTCTTTTGGACACTTTTCCCTAGGCCAAAGATCAAAGCCTAAGGGAACCACCTGTCCTCTGGTACCAAATTTCAACAAACATAATACAATATGAGAGCCCATAACCTCATTATATAGAGAGTTGGGAGCAAATCCCAATGAAGAATGACAATGACAAATGGCATTGGAGCCAATTCCAAGGTAGAGAGAGCCAAACTCTAAGTGGAGATGAGAGAGCCACTCAAGCAAATCGAATTCTCTGTGTCACCATCAAATCCTCCAAGAGAAATCGAATTCTCTATGTGGCACAAGTAGCAAACCCAAGTGTAAAGCGAGAAGTAGTTGGCTCAAGTCCCAATCCAATCCTCATCCATATGATGCCACCTCTGTAGATGATCCCAATGAGGGATAACGTAGATCCTCAAGGAATGCGTGGTCCCCTCCTTGAAGCAATTCAAATTCCTTAACTGCAGCTGAGTGTAGATGAAGTGAAGTGCTAAGTGGGACAAAGTCTCATGAAATCCTCCACCAAAATCCAGTCAAATATTCTACTGTGCATTAACTCCAAGGAATTCTATTTCTCCACATGTGAAGAGCTGCATTAAGTCTGAGAAATTCGATTTCTTAAAGATAATGCTGTAATTATGATGCAATGTGCTCAGTCATCATCCACATGTCCTTTGACTCAATCTTTTGATTTGGGATAATTTCCATGTCATTTTGTCACATGGAATAATTTATTTCTGTCTATTTTATTTAATTCTAGCCTAATTAATTGCCACGTTTTCCACTAAACATAAGAAAAAAGGGTTTTGAGGGTCTAGAACACATTATTAATCCTTCAAAGTGTGTCATAGTAGAAAGTTGAGGGTGAGAGGTGTAATTGTTATTACTCATTCCCCATACAACTTCTCTAGACTACACTTATTACAATTTAATTACAATTTTATTTGCGATTTCTGTAGAGCGAAAAATAAAAAAAATAAAAAACGACTACCTAGACCTAACCAAATTCCACAAATTTTTGTGTGATCTAGTACAATGTTTTAAAACTCCGACTCCGACTCCGACTCGGCCGAGGGTCGACTCCGACTCCGAATCCGACTCCGACTCGGTATCGACTCGGCCGACTCGATTTCAATGACTCGGCCATTGTAAAAAATACATTAAATATTTATTTTTTATAAAAACACACAATTTTAAAGATTTTCATTCATGTTTCCAAACACACAGCATTAGAATATAGATAGAAGACAACATATGATCAAAGTAGGCTCATGAATATATCCATTATATCAAAATGGCACCCAATGCATTGTCCAATACATACACGATGATGATATAGAGATCAAAACAAAAACACATAACCAAGGAGGCTATAAATGGCCTCTACAACAAAAGTCTGTGACCAATACTATTGGCTACTGCTAGAGTTGCCAACATCATCTAGCTCAGTGTTACTTGGAAGTTGGGAGCAGGAGCGAAAGTGGGGAGCAAGAGCAAAACGGGAGCGGGAGCAACATTTTCAGAAGCTCTTGGTTTGGGAGCGAATCCCAGAGGAGTTCGACAACCAATGTCACTAACATCAAGGTACATAGAGGGATTGGTGCTCTTGATTAAATGCGAGTTCCATACCCTAATACATGAGAAAATTCAATGGAAACATTGCAATCTTGAAATCCTGAAATCCTGAAAAACTGATAAGTCTGCTGGATTTTGAATGAAATCTAAAATTCTACTTTTTCCATATGAAATCCAATGAGGCCGAAACCACTCTCAAACATCCTGAGTCATTTCATGGTAATGTTAAAAATTTAAGTAAAAGGATGAAAATGAAGATTAAGGAGAATGTCACTTTTACTTTAAGAATTTAACATTACCATGAAATTTGAATAGCATATCAATAGTAGAGAGCATTTGAGTGTGTTAAATAGGGTTTGGGAGGGGGAAATGGACCCCAAATAACATTTAACTAATTCATAAAACACATTGGAGTTCAAACCAATCAGCAAACACTTCAAAATTTCATTAAAAAATGTCAAATCGCTGTTTTGATGGGGTTACAGGCCACTGGTTATGACTCGGCCGAGTCAATACAGAAATGGCTGAGTTGGCCGAGTCATTGAATGACTCGGCCAACTGAACCGTTTCCTCCACCGAGTCACATTTCTGGGCAATGAAATGGATCAACTCGGCCGTTTCCGTTTTGAATCGGCCGAATTTTAAAACTATGATCTAGTATGGTAATATACATCGACTCTAGACACTAAGATGTGTTAGGGGCTCAACCTTCAAACCTAGGAAAAAGTGAGTGAAAAAATTTAGAAAATTATTTGCCTCTAAAAAAGAAGGGATAATTAACCAGATAAAAAAACACACCAAGGTGTGCTCGTTTGCTGATCGAGTCCCAACATCCTAGGCATGTTACAAACTCAAAACTCATCATTACTAGTATCACTTATTACAATTCCCTGTAGGGTGTGGAATCTGGGTACGAGAAAGATGATGAGAAATAAAAATAGAGTTTAAAAACTCTATTGACTGATGATATCTGATGGTACATGTGTTCTTTGGATCATCCTTGGGCATTGAGTCTTCTTATAATCTTCAAGTGCTACTCCAGTGGTCAACAGGTCCTCAAGGCCCAACCACTCGAAAGAGTGGGTGCCTTTCAGTGTTTTGGCCAGATCACTCTATATGTGTTTGTGCCCTTCAGTGTTTAGGCCTGGTTACTTGTTAAGTGAGCCCATATAACATCATGGCCTTGAGTGAGGTCTATGGAATTGGGATATAGATGTCCTTTAGGGTTTGATCGTGGTGATGGCAAACCTTGTGGAGTGAAGATGTGGATGACCTCTAGGGTTTGGCGAATCCCAGAGGAGTTCGACAACCAATGTCACTAACATCAAGGTACATAGAGGGATTGGTGCTCTTGATTAAATGCGAGTTCCATACCCTAATACATGAGAAAATTCAATGGAAACATTGCAATCTTGAAATCCTGAAATCCTGAAAAACTGATAAGTCTGCTGGATTTTGAATGAAATCTAAAATTCTACTTTTTCCATATGAAATCCAATGAGGCCGAAACCACTCTCAAACATCCTGAGTCATTTCATGGTAATGTTAAAAATTTAAGTAAAAGGATGAAAATGAAGATTAAGGAGAATGTCACTTTTACTTTAAGAATTTAACATTACCATGAAATTCGAATAGCATATCAATAGTAGAGAGCATTTGAGTGTGTTAAATAGGGTTTGGGAGGGGGAAATGGACCCCAAATAACATTTAACTAATTCATAAAACACATTGGAGTTCAAACCAATCAGCAAACACTTCAAAATTTCATTAAAAAATGTCAAATCGCTGTTTTGATGGGGTTACAGGCCACTGGTTATGACTCGGCCGAGTCAATACAGAAATGGTTGAGTTGGCCGAGTCATTGAATGACTCGGCCAACTGAACCGTTTCCTCCACCGAGTCACATTTCTGGGCAATGAAACGGATCAACTCGGCCGTTTCCGTTTTGAATCGGCCGAATTTTAAAACTATGATCTAGTATGGTAATATACATCGACTCTAGACACTAAGATGTGTTAGGGGCTCAACCTTCAAACCTAGGAAAAAGTGAGTGAAAAAATTTAGAAAATTATTTGCCTCTAAAAAAGAAGGGATAATTAACCAGATAAAAAAACACACCAAGGTGTGCTCGTTTGCTGATCGAGTCCCAACATCCTAGGCATGTTACAAACTCAAAACTCATCATTACTAGTATCACTTATTACAATTCCCTGTAGGGTGTGGAATCTGGGTACGAGAAAGATGATGAGAAATAAAAATAGAGTTTAAAAACTCTATTGACTGATGATATCTGATGGTACATGTGTTCTTTGGATCATCCTTGGGCATTGAGTCTTCTTATAATCTCAAGTGCTACTCCAGTGGTCAACAGGTCCTCAAGGCCCAACCACTCGAAAGAGTGGGTGCCTTTAAGTGTTTTGGCCAGATCACTCTATATGTGTTTGTGCCCTTCAGTGTTTAGGCCTGGTTACTTGTTAAGTGAGCCCATATAACATCATGGCCTTGAGTGAGGTCTATGGAATTGGGATATAGATGTCCTTTAGGGTTTGATCGTGGTGATGGCAAACCTTGTGGAGTGAAGATGTGGATGACCTCTAGGGTTTGGCCAACCCTGTGAAATTGGAACTTGGATGTTCCCTAAGGTTTGATTGTGGTGATGGCAAATGTGTACTAGTCCGTCTATCATGAGGTTGTCGCATTGACTGAATCATGGTGATTAGTTGGTATTGATGTTGTACCATAGGCTAGGTGTGCTAGCCTGGATGATGGTACCTAGTTTATATTGATGATGTACAATAGGTTAGGTGTACTAACCTAGATAATGGTGCTAGGTGGATGCTATGATTGTTATAGGTCAAGAGTGTTGATCTGGATGATTATGATGCTGATGTTGTGAGTTGTGTAACCTTATTCTTAGGGAAAATGTTTCAATAGAGAACATCTAGATCAATGTTATCGGAACCGAACTAGTCATCGAACCAAAAAACCTTGTGGACCAGGAACCAGACCGGAATCGGAAAAAAAACTGGAAAAAACTGGTTTACCCAAAACACATAAAATATTCATATTTTAAAGAAAAACAAATATATTAATGTACATCCATATGAATCCAAACCATTTATACACAAATATGCAAAAGCTGTCATTTATATAGCAAGTAATAGTGCATATAACCAAAATATCACTTAGTGCAAAACACCGTTGAACCAAAAATGTTACAAACATCAAGAAGCGGGCTCTAAAAGGCCTTTATAGTCCAAAATAACATGCTAGATCATAGTATTATACTACATCCTACAATGCTACAAGCTACAACTATAGAAAATCAATGATCAAATCTTCAATCATCATCAGAATCATCATCCACCAGCTGTAAAAACCACTGAAGAAAACCCAAAAATCTCTGGGAGAAAATAAATCTTTGAAGTAGCTCAAAAATCTTCCCACCCAACAACTCTCCAAGGCTCCAATCAGCGCTTCAAATCTGCAAAAAATCTCCCTTAGAACAACCCTGCAAAAAAATCTCCAAATTCTCCTCTTCGAACTTAGCTCAAGAAATGCAAGAAACTCGAATGAATTGTGTGAGTAGAATAGAGGGGGTGGGGGTGTTTAAATAGCTTTAGGGGGGCTTGGCTGCACGCTAGTGGGGCCTGCGGGTTGTTAAAAGCGGTCTGGAACCGCCAGAATAGAACCGGTCATTTCTGGTTCGAAGGGCCGTTTCAGACTGGTTTTGCCTCCAAACTGGTCGAACCGGCAGGTTTTGTCGGAACTGGTTCTAGCTCCCTGGCTAAGAGGGAGTGTTGAATTTTGTAGCTATGGTTAGTTTTCATAATGTACAAGTTTGTACTTGTAAAGATAAAATATAAATTATATTTGTGATAAAAGAAAAATTATATTTAGCATGTTCTTCATGCATGTGATAAAAGAAAATTGATTTATTTGTCAAAAGAACATTTTTATAAGGCATGTTCTTCATGGCCATTTCAAAGGAGGGAAAATGAAATTTTCAAATTCGAGTTTTTGACACCACAAGATGCCAAGTCAGCCCACCTATTGATCAAGTCGGCTCTGCCCCAAGAGGCACCTATTTAGACCCTCCAAACTATTCTCACAGGAGCTACTTTTTGCACTCCCACTATTTATCAATATTGGACATATTTTTTAGTCCCATTGACCTTCTCTTGTGGTCATTCGTTGGATATTTAATAAATTATCTTATCTTATAGGATTGCAAATGACTATCAAATATTTGTCAGATGACTATCTGCTGTAACCTTGAAGTACTTTTAGCCCTTTTTGAAGAATGATATTTGTCACAATATATTTTTCTATATCTTTGTTTGCGCTGAGAGGTGCTCTCCAGCCAGTATGGAAGAGATGTTGTAATATCCTGTCCTATAAACATTTTGACTTGGTCAAAATGCTTAAAAATAAAATTAAAATTAAATAACAAAATTAATGTAATGTAAACATTTTAACTATGTCAAAATAAAATAAAAAAATAAAAATAAAAATAACCCTATAAAAATAAAATAAAAATGACCCATGGTATTCATGTGGGATATTACCTATTTAAAGGGGGGAAATTAAACCAGCCTAGATCCATCTTAACTTCGGATCTACCAAGCATTGAGAGGGATCAAATCTCTTTTCTGAATGTGATTCTAATAATTTTTCCAGAATGCAGGAGTAAGACAGAGGACTGTGAGCATTACTTGTAAGCATAACTGCCATTATTTACGTTTTTATTACATGATCTGATGGTGCTTTCTTGTGCAGCTATTTCACATATTCCAACTTGGAGAATCTTGCGGGCAAGCTCAGTAGTAGACAATCTAAAGGTATTAGGAGGAGTTGTAAAATGTTTGAGCCTGTTGAAATGTTCTCAAGTTTCAACCATAGAAATGAATGTAGCTACCAATTCTTTACTTTGTTAATACACATATTGCTGTCATGGCAGTTAATCTGTTTGCCGCGCTGTTGTCTTCCAATATTTAAGCATGGGAAAGTGTGAAATCCTCATTTGAACAGTCTTGTTAATTTTTGTTTTTCCTCAATAGATGATGACATGTCAAATGACAACGGGGATGCGCTTACTTCCAAGGTCAGGTAAGACCTTCAGGGTCCCTAAATGACCAATATTTTTTGGTAATCGGTTATGTATTTTATTGTTATGGGTTCCAAACCTTTTAAATTTTAAATGGTTTAAAACATAGTTCTTGTCATGGTTTGTTAGGTTTTACCATCCAAGTGGAATACTGGTACTGGCCCTTAAATGGGTGAAATGTATACCTTCTTGTGTCTCATTAATTTTAAATAAGTAATATCTAGACAATTATATAAATTTTATGCTGCTATGCTTCAAACATGTGGTAAGTCATTGGTCCCAGGAATGTGTTCCCCTCTGTGTGCAGATGAATTAAGAGCACATGTACTACTGGTATTTTGTTTCTTTAATTTCTTGGAAAAAGTTTCTGCGCAGTTGAATCAAAGTATTCTTATAGTAATGAATACTGACCTAGCAGTTATTTCCTTTTCTAGTCTGATAGTTTTGTGATATAATGGAGTGTGAAGATTGATTCTCTTACACATTGCAGAAGTAACTGCCTTTGCATCTCAAGCATTAGTGATTGTCATTGAGACTTTCATGTCTTTACCATTTTTAGTTCAAAAATAATGCAGATACTTGGCACGGGATAAGTTTGAATGAAAGTTGAGCTGGATGTATCAAATTAGATCTGGTAATTGGCATTAGCAAGTATGTGTACAAGCTCTGTAGAGTTATTCAAGTCTTTGCAACGTATAAGAGCCCCATTTTTTATTTGTCATTCCTCATCTTCTTATTATTCGTGCCTTGAACCCAAGAATCAAATTTCTACGATTTCCATTTTTGTCCATTTCAATCTGTTGCCAGTGAGTCTGTTCAACCTTGAATCCAAGAATCAAATTTCTACTTCTCCATTTCGGTCTGTTTCAATTTGTTGCCAGTGAGTCTGTTCAACCTTGATCCCCAGAACCAAATTTCTACTGCTTCCATTTCAGTGCATTTCAATCTGTTGCCAGTGAGTCATATGATGTCAGCTCTGTTCTTCTCTTCATGGAGATTAGTCATTGAGAAGGAGAAATGCCTTTCAGTTCAATTGCTCCAGTATGGAATGAATTTGCTGCAGGTTTCCAATGTCCAGCGCTGAAGTTCAACTCTGTTAGAATATTGTCCATATGAAGTCTGCCATTGTTGACTTGCATGCCACATGGATGGTCCCACTCCAGTGATCCATAAGTCACTACACTCAAGCTCTTATATTCTGTGGTGTTCTAGTTATCCATAATGCAAGCTGAGCCCAGTCAACCCATTCTGTTCCTGCCTTGTATCCCAAGACTGCCTACAATAGAGGTGGTGTCTAAACATATTGCTGGTGGCAGAAAATTTTCTAGCTTTTCTTGGAGTAATGACTTCACAATCCAGACATTTTTGAAGGGTTTTGTCTTGGCCTCTTTGAAAAATCTCTTATTGCAATCACCGGTAATTATCTAATGTATTTAACTCTGAGCAAAATTAATGTACTGCAAATACTGAATAAAAACACGATTGCAATATTCAGTAAACTGCGGGAACTCTGATAGAAAACCAATCACAAAATGGACACAACTAGTTTTGGACAAAACATCCCTGGAAAAACCCCAAAGGGAAAACCGGTTCTTCAGATCTGAGAGTTTTATTAATCTTCGGCAAATTTTGCAATTGATGAATATTACAATACTGCTTGCCAAATCCCAACAAAATATTTCTTCACCTCTACAAGTCGATCTGACCATTGGAAGGCTCACGACCTCCCTCTAAAACCTGACACGACCTCTCCTAGCAAATACAGCTTGTACAGTGTTACACGGTCAGCTCCTCAGGCTCTTTGTTGCTAACGGATTGGACAAAATTAGCCTTTCGGATATGTTGGCAACTCGTATGACCCACTTGGCAATTTGTACAACCTCCTCCTACCAATCTCGGCCTCCACAAGGAATCTTGGCCTCTCATAGAGAAAACTTGGCCTCTCCTGGAACTGTCATGACCTCAATAACTTGGCCTCGTTGTTTGCAAAAAATGCTAGGAGAATTCCTCCTCTAGAACTTGAAATTGGAAGAATATTGATGAAAGAAAACCCCAGAAAATATTCATTACTTCAATTGCTGCTGAAACCCTCGCTAGACCCAAATGCCAATGATCATTCTGATCTCTAAAGCTGCCCATTGATTTCCTTTATTGTTGAGAAATTAACGACCAAGATCTAGATTTGAAATGATCTAAGCGATGGCTAAGATCACTTAGATTCTTTACTAGAAGTCTCTAGAAGAAAATCAAGCATGTCTCAATTATTACTAATTAATTAATCTATTTCCCTAAGTTAAAACTTAGGAAAATAATTAAAACTGATTAATTAATTTAAGACATTTACATTCAAAAGAATAACTTGTGCTTGGAGATAAGTTTCGCTCATGTTCCTAGCGTCATTGACACCACTTAAGGCTATAACACCTGTCCGAGCTACATCAACCGACAACCTCATCTTCAAGGGGTCTTCAAAGATGGATAAATGCTTTGGCACTCTTCCATGATCGTCGACAGTTGATGGTTATCTTGGGTCAAACCAAGGTTATGATCTTAAATGCGTTGAAGAAGTCATTTTGGATCACCATTTATTTTTAGAGGGGAGGAGATTGAGTTCACCAACACTTATCCTTATTTGGGGCTAGGTTGCACGAAGCGACGAAACGTTTCGGACATCGCCTCCCAGAAATGGAAACGTGTTAATTTTAGGTATGTTCTATGCTTAGAGCAATTTATTTAAATTTTCACAGTTAGCTCAATATCTTTTCCAGATTAGCAATCACATCAGCATTAAAGTAAACTGCAGATAGAACATAAACATAAATCGCAAAAGACAAGCCAAGACAAGAGGACACAAGATGTGGCGCTAGCCAGGGACAAAACCCAATGTGGGGAAACCTTTGATTAATTCATCTTATATGTTCTTCAATAGTTCAACAGAGAGAGATATATAGTACATTTACAACAGAAGTCAACACTTTGACTTATCTAGATAAGAGCATAGATCATCTCTAAGAAGATGATATATGAGATCAATCGAAGACATACTGCTTCGAGTGATTCTCCAAGGTGACTCCTTCAGCTATCATTGTGCTACTTCTTGTCATCATGCTGCACCTCACCGTGCTGCACCCATCATCATAATGCTAGACCTCATGACCGCGCTGTCATCATATTGCTGCACCTTATGTTGCAAAGCTGTCCCATGTGCGCTGTCCCATTGTGCCACTGCTGCACAATGTCATTGATGTCCCATTGTGCCATTGCTACACAATGTCATTGCTGTCCCATCATTGTTCTGTCTCATCATGCTGTTGTCCCAACATCTTACAGCTGTCCCATTGCACATTGCAGCACTATATCATTGCTGTCCCATCATTGTGTTGTCCATGCTTGCTGCTGGCCCTACCTTGCTGCTCTCCCCTCACAGGTTGCTATACCTTATTGCTGTCCCATGTGATTTTGCAGCACTATGTAGCCTTGCTGTCCATGCATCTTAGCAGCACTATGTCTTGCTGTCCTTGAATCTTAGCAGCACTATGTCTTGCTGTCCATGCATTTTAGTAGCACTATGTCTTGCTGTCCATGCATCTTAGTTCCACCAAGCTCCATTGCTTAGCTGTCCACAACACTGTTATTCCAATGCTGCCTTCACAGCTGCTTATGTGGTGTCTGGTTAGGGCATCTGGCAGCCCTTACACACCTAGCCAAACAACCCCTTAAGGACTACGGCCCACCTTGGCAAGCTTCTTCCCTTGTAGTCGCTGCCTCCATGGAATGATGCCCAAAACAGTAGCGTATGGTTCCCATTCTCCTTGGCCTGGCTGCTTGCCTTTCTAGCTCTAAACTGTACCTAGGAACAACCCTAAACCTTACCCTCAAAACTGCCCCTTCTCACCACGCTGTCACCACAACCCTTCACGCTGTCTAGGGCAGCGTCCATGCTGTCCGTTTGACCCTTCATATTGCGGCTAAAACTCCGCTGTCCACACAGCACTTTATGCTATCTAGGGCAGCCTCCTTCTGGACTGCGTAGAGGCCAGCGTATAGGCTAAGGCTTGATCTTGATAGCGTTAGTGCTTTAGGCAGTGTATTCTTCTTCTAGACTGCGTAGATACTAGGGCTGTCCTCCTTGTAGTGTTAGGGCTTCTCACTTGATTGCGTCCTGTAGATTAGGGCAACGTTCTTCTTCTTGACTGCCGCTAGGGCAGCCTCAATCCTCCAATGTCTAGGGCTTCCACTCCTAGATTTCTCTTCCACTAAAACCCAAGAGAAGTGGAGAGAAATCAAGATAAAAGTGTGTGTAGAAATGACTATCAAGTCACCTCATTTTATACTAAATCGTGGAGCACATGAGTGGGTTATTTGGTTGCTGGCCGAATTTGACGAATTGTCTTATAACAGAAATAAATTCTGAACCCCATGAATACTTATTGGAATCAGATGATCTTTACATCAGTTCTACACCTCTCGATGAGAGGGATCCAAGAAAAATATCAACTTCCATAAATAAGATGACCCACATGGAGTTTGGCACTAGTTGCCAATTTTAATACTCCCTCTCAACTAGGGAGAACTCCATCCATTGATCTATATGTCCGACTGTACTATCTCCGCCATCAGTGCCCTACACTACTCTGCTCTACTGAACAATGAAGAAGTTTGCTGAACTATGAAGAAGAATAATTGATCGAGAATGTCTCATACCATTCTCTACTGACCCGAAGTCAGTTTTATTGATCCCAGATCAATATCATAAGAGAGTGTCTCAAACCACTCACATTGATCCCAGATCAATGGAGGTCATCCTAGCATAGGGAGTACGGTAGATACAATGATGCGTCCATCGATAGTACTACTATGGTCCCTAACCCAATTTCTCTGCTCATTGGCCAGATGAGAGGTACTTCCCATGAGTCCCAGACTGCATGGGTAGGATGCCTCGACAGGAGAACCACTCATCTTGTCCCTAAGTCGCCACGGGGTATCACAGGGGAAGGCTGAGCCATCTACCCTGTACACAACGCACCATTAGGGTAGGGGGAGTCGCCTTATGGTCGCTTGTTGCTCCAAGAAGTACCCCAAGCCCCTCGGAGCTCCCAGAGGTCAATGCATGTATCATGCAGGACCCTCATAAGAAGGTCTCTCAACGATTCCAAGTCATTCGGGAAAGTCACAAATTTGACCTTTGCCCGAGGCTTCGACAGAATGTCTGCGACCTGTACATCAGTCTCAATGTGATGGAGCCTCCTCGCTCATCGATGTACCATATCCCAGATAAGGTAGTATCTGATGTCTATATGCTGGAGCAATCATAGAATACAAGATTTATCAACAATTGAATCCCCACCTAGTTGACACAGAAGATCACGGTGGTATCCATCATGTGTACAAACAACTCATTGAAGAGCTCCTGCAACCAGGCAACTTCACACGAGGTCATACTCGTAGCTATGTATTCGATCTCAGCGGTGCTCAAAGCAACCGTCTTCTGCTTCCTGCTCATCTAGGATATCGAGCAAAACCCAAAGAGAATCAACACTTAGAAGTGCTCTTGAGATCCTCCACATTGCCTACTCTGTCAGCATTCGAATAATCATGTAGCTTCACATTTCCAGCAATGTATCTCAATCCATGAGAGATTGTGCCCCGAAGATATCTCAGAAGATTCTTGGCACCAATCCAGTGAGGCTCAACCAAATATGAGCCCAATATGCTAATTGCAAAACATATGTTCGAACGGAAGTTCACCAAGAACATCAACGTGAATGAGTTTATGAAACTCAGAGGCATTTCCCAAATCAGGTCCGTCATCACTACCATATAACTTCTGAAAATTAAGATCCTCGAGGTAGTCACGAGCTTGCAGTTTACCATTCCACATCCGGAATCCAACTCCCTCTTACTTCTGCAAATGAGAGGGTCTGCACCTGTCAAAAATAGATCGTCCTTAGAAGGCGCCGGTATGAGAGGTTTATCATCCACAACCTTTAGGCAATGGTTTGGATCAACTTTACTGCTAGTGAATTTTAGCTTCATTAGACAGTTATCAATCCTCTCTTACTACACCCGTGGTGTTTTTCTTCAAGCCATAGAGGGCTTTCTTCCACCTACACACATGGGATTCCTGATCATGAATCTCAAACCCCTCGGGTTGTTCCAAACTTGTGGACTTGTTACATGAGGGGAATGGTCCCCTTGTAAGATTTTCCTTCGGTACATCTCGAACATGTACCTTCATGCTCTTCTTGAATTCAGGCATACCTGTCACCATCTGACTCACATCGGGTAGGGCCCCATAATAAGTAGACCTCCAGTGCTATAGATGAGATATGACAATTGACATGGTCCCTATTGGACCATCCTGCAACTTGATACAAATTCCCAATCCTGAATCCATGAGTAAAAGCATCTTAGAAAATTCTATTTTCAAACACCTACCTTTCCATCGATGAATGCCACCTTGAAACCTTTGATTTCCATTGCCCAAATGGACACCAGGTTCTTCTTGCGATCATGTACATAAAGAGATTCTCATAAATGAATCGAGTTACCCTCATTCAGTTTAGGGGTAACATTCCCTACACCCTTTTTGGGATAAGTGGCATCGACTTCAAGTATAATCTCACGATTGTTTCCATCTCTACTAAATTAGAGAGATCACCCTTCTATCCAATGAAGTGCCTTGAAGCACTACAATCAATAAGCTGGATTCCCAAAGAATCTAAAGGAGAGGGCCAATACAAGATAACGCTTCTTTATCTTATCAAAAACAACATTTGATTCTTCATACCTAGGGTTCCTTGCTTTCTTGAAGAGTCGGCCATTTCCTTTATGAACAGCATTACCTGTCATTCCCTTAATCATTGAAGATGTCCCTGGAATGATTCTTATCTTCATCAAGAGATGTGCCCCTGCCATTCAGACACACCTTCACATAGTGGCTGATCTTATTACAAACAAGGCATCTGTCTTTCTTTCCACCCTTAGATCTAGACTTCCTAATGAAGTGGTTTTTAGGTAGGTAGGCCATCAAAAGCTTCCGCTGCGCGATTTTGATAATATTCTCTGCTTCGACTTCACCTTCGGTGAATTTGAAGAGGGATGAGGAATCCACTGATCCTTTTGTTCTTTCCCAACTGTCTTCGGTGATTGCTCTTTCACTCTTGCTTGGGCTTTGTCTTCACCTTAGCTCTGATACCATGTTAATTTTAGGTATGTTCTATGCTTAGAGCAATTTATCTCAATTTTCACAGTTAGCTCAATATCTTTTCCAGATTAGCAATCACATCAGCATTAAAGTAAACTGCAGATAGAACATAAACATAAATCGCAGAAGACAAGCCAAGACAACATGACACAAGATGTGGTGCTAGCCAGAGACAAACCCCAATGTGGGGAACACTTGATCAATTCTTCTTATATGTTCTTCAATAGTTCAACAGAGAGAGAGAGAGATAGTGCATACAACAGAAGTCAACACTTTGACTTATCTAGATAAGAGCATAGATCGTCTCTAAGAAGATGATACATGAGATCAGTTGAAGACATGCTGCTTAAACTGATTCTCCAAGGTGACTCCTTCACCTATCATTGTGCTACATCTCGTCATCATGCTCCACCATGCTTTACCCATTATCATAATGCTGGACCTCATGACCGTGCTGTACACATCATATTGTTGCACCTTATGCTGCATTGCTGTCCCATTGTGCCGTTGTTGCACAATGTCATTTATTAAAATTGGCAACTAGGGCCAAACTCCATGTGGGTCATCTTATTTATGGCAGCTGATATTTTTCTTGGATCCCTCTCATCGAGAGGTGTAGGATTGATCTAAAGATCATCCGATTTCGATAAGTATTCATGGAGTTATGAATTTATTTGTGTTATAAGACAATTCGTCAATGTCGGCCAACAACCAAATAAACTCCACATGTGCTCAACGTTTTATTATAAATAGAGGTGGCCTTCAAGTCATTTCAACACACTTGGGATCTCTTCCTCTCTCTACTTGTCTTTGGGTTTTAGTAGGAGGAGAGATCCCAAGGAATAACGTTGCCCTGATCCAGAGGGCAGAACTGCCGGAAAAGTCGGAAAAGCTAGAACTGCCGGAAAAGCCGAAAAGCCGGAAAAGTCGAAAATGTCAGAACTGCTGGAACTGATGGAAAAGCCGGAATTGCTGGGACTGTCGGAACTGCCGGGAACAACCGGAACTGTCGGGAGCAACCGGAACTGCTAGAACTGTCGGGAATAGCTGGAACTGTCGGGCACTGCCAAAACAGCCGGAGCATCTGTCTCCGAAGGAGAGCAACATGCAAGGGACAACTAACTATAACATTGGGACAGTTGTATGGTACTTATCAGCAAATACACCAAGCATGCAATGTTACAGCTAGCATGCAACAACACACACGCTAAGGACAACAAGCATGCTAGGGACAACAAGTAAGCAAGGGACAACAAGCAAGCAAGGTGCAACCAAAACATAGGCCAGGATGGCAACATGGTGCAACAATGGCACATAATGCAGTACAGTGATGGGTACAATCATGATTAATGAAGCGTGATGAGATGCAACATAGTGATGATTGGTGCAGCACGGTGAGGTGCAGCGCAGTGAGGTGCAACATGATGACGAAATGTAGCACAACGATATGTGAAGGAGTCACCTTGGAGAATTAGTTGAAGCAACATGTCTTCAACTGATCTCATGTATCATCTTCTTAAAGATGATCTATGCTCTTATCTAGATAAGTCAAAGTGTTGACTTCTGTTGTAAATGTACTCTCTCTCTCTCTCTCTCTGCCGAACTATTGAAGAACATATAAGAAGAATTGATCAAGGCTTTCCCCACATTGGGGTTTGTCCCTGGCTAGCGCCAGATCTTGTGTCCTCTTGTCTTGGCTTGTCTTCTGCAATTTATGTTTATGTTCTATCTGTAGTTTACTTTAATGCTGATGTGATTGCTAATCTGGAAAAGATATGGAGCTCACTGTGAAAATTGAAATAAATTGCTCTAAGCATAGAACATACCTAAAATTAACATGGTATTGGAGCTGAGGTGAAGACAATGCCCAAGCAAGAGTGAAAGAGCAATCACCAAAGACATCGGGGAAAGGACAAAAGGATCAATGGATTCCTCATCCCTCTTCAAATTCACCAAGGGTGAAGTCGAAGCAGAGAATATTATTAGAATGGCGCAGAGGAATATGGCCTACCTAAAGATCACTTCTTGGAAGATCGGATCTCAGGGTGGAAGGAAAGACAGATAACTAGTTCGGCCATTATGCGAAGGAGTGTCCGAATAGCAGGGACACATCACTTGATGATGATAACAATCATTCCAGGGACATCTTCAATGATCAAAGGAATGACAGGTAATGCAGGTCATCAAGGAAATGGCAGACTCTTCATAGAAAGCAAGGAACTCCAAGTATGAAGAATCAAATGTTGTTTCTGAAAATATAAAGAAGCGTTATCTTGTATTGGTCCTCTCCTTCAGATTCTTTGGGAATCTGACTTATTGATCGTAGTGCTTCAAGGCACTTCATCGGATAGAAGGGTGCTCTCTCGAATTTGGTAGAGACGAAGCAACTGTGGGATTATACTTGGAGCCAATGCCACCTATCCCGGAAAGGGTGTAGGGAATGTTAACTCTCAATTGAATAAGGGTAACTCGATTCATTTACAGAATCTCTTTTATGTACTTGATCACAAGAAGAACTTGGTGTCCATCTCGGAAATGGAAGTCAAAGGTTTTAGGGTGGCATTCATTGATGGAAAGGTACGTATTAAAAAATATAATTTTCAAAGATGCTTTTTCTCATGGGTTTAGTGTTGGCAATTTGTATCAAGTTGCAAGATGGTCCATTGGGGATCATGTCAATTGACATATCGCATCTATAACACCGGAGGTCTACCTATGGGGCCCTACTTGATGTGAGTCAAATGGTGATAGGGATGTCTGAATTCAAGTAGAGCATGAAGGTACATGTCTGAGATGTACTGAAGGAAAATCTTATAAGGGGACCATTCCCCTCATGTAGCCGGTCCGCAGGTTTGGAACAACCCGAGGAGTTTGAGATTCATGATCGGGAATCTCATGTATACAGGTGGAAGAAATCCCTCTATGGCTTGGGGCAAAACACCCCGGGCGTAGTATGAGAGGATTGATAGTTGTCTGATGAAGTTGAGATTCACTAGGAGTGAAACCGATCCAAACCTTTACCCGAACGTTGTGGATGATAGACCTCTCATACCGGCACCTTATGAGGACGATCTATTTCTGACAGGTGCAGACCCTCTCATTTGCAGAAGTAAGAGGGAGTTGGATTCCAAATGTGCAATGATAAATTGCAAGCCTGTGACTACCTCGAGGATCTTAACTTTCAGAAGTTATATGGTAGTGATGTCGGACCAGATTTGTGAAATGCCTCGGAGTTTCATAAACTCATTCGTGTTGATGTTCTTGGTGAACTTTCGTCCAGACATATGTTTTGCAGTTAGCATGGTGAGCTCATATTTGGTTGAGTCTCACTGGATTGGTGCCAAGAATCTTTTGAGATATCTTCGGGGCACAATCTCTCATAGATTGAGATACACTGCCTGAAATAAGAAACTGCATGATTATTCGAATGCTGACTGGGCAGGCAGTGTGGAGGATCACTAGAGCACTTCTCAGTGCTGGTTCTCTTTGGATTCTGTTTCGATATCATGGATAAGCAGGAAGCAGAAGTCAGTTGCTATAAGCACTGCTGAGACCGAATACATAACTACGAGTGTGATCTTGTGTGAAGCTGCATGGTTGCAGAAGCTCTCAAGTTAGCTATTTGTACACATGATGAATACCACTGTGATTCTCTGTGATAACCAGAGGGGGGATTTGATTATTGAGGAATCCCGTATTCGATGATTGCTCCAACAAATAGACATCAGATACTGCCTTATCTGCGATATGGTAAGTTGATGAGCGAGGAGGCTCCATAGCATTGAGACTGATGTACAGGTCACAGACATTTTGTCAAAGCCTCGAGGAAAGGTTAAATCTGTGACTTTCCCGAACGATTTGGAGTCGTTGAGAGACCTTCTTATAAGGGTCCTGCATGTTGCATGCATTGAGCTCTGGGAGCTCTGGGGGCTTGGGGTACTTACTGGAGCAACATACGACCACAGGTCGACTCACCCTCCCCTGGTGGTGCGCTATGAACACGATGATTAGTTCTTCTGTGGGCTGGGATGATTAGTTCTCCCGTGGCAACTGTGGAACATGATGAATAGTTCTCCTGTGGGCCGGGATGATTAGTTCTCCGTGGCAACTGTGGAACAGGATGATTAGTTCTCTCGTGGGCCAGGATGATTTGTTCTCCATTGCGACTGTGGAACAGGATGATTAGTTCTCCTGTGGGCTTGGATGATTAGTTCTCTGTGGCATCCACTGACGAGATGATTCGTTCTCCTGTGGACAGGATGATTAGTTCTCTGTGGCATCCACTGACGAGATGATTCGTTCTCCTATGGACAGGATGATTAGTTCTCCTATCGAGGCATCCTACCCATGCAGTCTAGGATTCATGGGAAGTACCTCTCATCTGATCAATGAACAGGGAAATGAGGATAGGGACCATAGTAGTACTATCGATGGACGCATCGCTGTATCTACCGTACTCCCTATTCTAGGATGACCTTCATTGATTTGGGATCAGTATGAGTGCTTTGAGACACTCTCTTGTGACATTGATCTGGGATTAGTATGAGTGGTTTGAGACACTCTCTTGTGACATTGATCTGAGATCAATGAAACTGATCTGGGATCAGTATGAGTGGTTTGAGACACTCTCTTGTGACATTGATCTGGAATCAATGAAACTGATTTGGGATCAGTATGTGTGGTTTGAGACACGCTCTTGTATATTGATCCGGGATCAATAAAACTGACTTCGGGTCAGTAAGAGTGATGTGACACACTCTCTTTAGATGAAATTGACTTCGGGTCAATAGAGAATGGTATGAGACATTCTCGATCAATTCTTCTTCTTCATGGTTCATCAGAGCATAACAGAGCAGAGCTCAGCAGATCAAAGCACAGCAGAGGAGAGCAGATCTCAGCAGATCAGAGCAGTGTAGGGCACTGATGGCAGAGATAGTACAGTCGGACATATGGATCAATGGATGGAGTTATCCCTAGTTGCGAGGGAGTGTTAAAATTGTCAACTAGGGGCAGCTGATATTTTTCTTGGATCCCTCTCATCGAGAGGTGTAGGATTGATCTAAAGATCATCCGATTCCGATAAGTATTCATGGAGTTATGAATTTATTTGCGTTATAAGACAATTCGTCAAGGTTGACCAGCAACCAAATAAACCCCACATGTGCTCAACGTTTTATTATAAATAGAGGTGGCCTTCAAGTCATTTCAACACACTTCGGGTCTCTTCCTCTCTCTACTTGTCTTTGGGTTTTAGTAGGAGGAGAGATTCTAAGGAATAACGTTGCCCTAATCCGAGGGCAGAAAAGCCGGAAAAGCCGGAATTGTCGGAAAAGTCGGAAAAACTGGAACCGTCAGAAAATCCGGAAAAGCTAGAACTAAGGAATTTAGACTTCTGTGATCCATAACATTGTCTAGAAATCTTCGGCAAAATCACATAATCAACTTTTGTCGACGCGTTTCGAAAACCAGTGTGGTTCATCGTCAGGACAAGTTGAAGAACCAATCTGGCTTAGCTCGATTAAATATAGTGTGCAGAGACTCCAACGGCTAAAATTCTAACGGCTAATTTGACCTAAAGAACCTGGTCAAATCACTAAAAAAGTTAATATTTTTCTAAAAATTGGTAAAAAGGAATTCATTTGTTAATTTAAAATAAATAGATATAATATTAATATTATTTCTATTAATAGAATCTATAGTATAAATGGTTAAATGATTAAAAAATTGAATAATAATAAATTCATTTAAAAATAGATTAATATTATACTAGAGAAATAATATTAATAATATATCTATTTTTAAATGAATTTATTATTATTCAATAATAAATTATAATAAATCATTTAACCATTTATACTATAGATTCTATTAATAGAAATAATATTAATATTATATCTATTTATTTTAAATTAACAAATGAACTTTTTTACCAGAAAAATATTAATTAACTTTTTTAGTGATTGACCAGGTTCTTTAGGTCAAATTAGCCGTTAGAATTTTAGCCGTTGGAGTCTCTGCACACTATATTTAATCGAGCTAAGCCAGATTGGTTCTTCAACTTGTCTTGACGATGAACCACACTGGTTGGTTCGAAACGCGTCGACAAAAGGTTGATTATGTGATTTTGCCGAAGATTTCTAGACAAAGCTAGAACTGTCGGAAAAGCGGAACTGCTGGAAAAGCTGGAAAAGTCGGAACTACCGTAAAAGCCGGAAAAAGCGAAAAGCCGGAACTGTCGGAATTGCCAGAACTGTCGGAAAAGCCGGAACTTTTGGGACTGCCGGAAATGTCGGGAACAACCGGAACTGTCGGGAACAATAGGAATTGCCAGAACTGCCGGGAACTGCCAGAACTACCAGGAACTGCCAGAACTACCAGGAACTGCCAAAACAGTCAGAGCATTTGTCTCCGAAGGAGAGCAACATGCAAGGGACAACTGACTAACATTGGGACAGTTGTATGGTACTTAGCAGAAAATACACCAAGCATGCAATGTTACAGCTAGCATGCAAGGGACAACTAGCATGCAGCAACAAGCATGCTAAGGACAAGAAGCATGCTAGGGACAACAAGCAAGCGAGGGACAATAAGCAAGCAAGGTGCAGCCAACACATAGGTCAGGATGGCAACATGGTGCAGCAATGGCACATAATGCAGTACAGTGATGGGTACAGTCATGATTAATGAAGCGTGATGAGATGCAACATAGTGATGATGGGTGTAGCATGGTGCAGCGCGGTGAGGTGCAACATGATGACGAAATGCAGCACAACAATAGGTGAAGGAATCACCTTGGAGAATTAGTTGAAGCAGCATGTCTTCAACTGATCTCATGTATCATCTTCTTAGAGATGATCTATGCTCTTATCTAGATAAGTCAAGGTGTTGACTTCTGTTGTAAACATGCTCTCTCTCTCTCTCTGTGTGTTGAACTATTGAAGAACATATAAGAAGAATTGATCAAGGGTTCCCCACATTGGGGTTTGTCCCTGTCTAGCGCCACATCTTGTGTCCTCTTGTCTTGGCTTGTCTTCTACGATATATGCTTATGTTCTATCTTCAATTTACTTTAATGTTGATGTGATTGCTAATCTAGAAAAGATATGGAGTTAACTATGAAAATTGAAATAAATTGCTCTAAGCATAGAACATACCTAAAATTAACATCATTGCTGTCCCGTTGTGCCACTCTTCCACAATGTCATTGCTGTCCCATTTTTGTTCTGTCTCATCATGCCATTGTGCCAACATCTTACAACTGTCCCATTGCACATTGTTGCGCTATATCATTGTTGTCCCATCATAGTGCTGTCCATGCTTGCTGCTGGCCCTACCTTGCTGCTGTCTGCTCATAGCTTGCTATACTTGCTGTTGTCCCATGTGACTTTGCAGCACTATGTAACCTTGCTGTCCATGCATCTTTGCAGCACTATGTCTTGCTGTCCATGCATCTTAGCAGCACTATGTCTTGTTGTCCATGCATCTTAGTAGCACTATGTTTTGATGTCCATGCATCTTAGTTCCACCATGCCCCATTGCTTAGTTGTCCACAAGATTGCTGTTCCAATGCTGCCTTCACAACTACTTATGTGGTGACTGCGTATGGTATGTGGCAACCCTTACACAACCAGGGAAACAACCCCTTAAGGACTACGACCCACCTTGGCAAGCTTCTTCCCTTGTAGCCACTGCCTCCATGGAATGATGCCCAAAACAGTAGCATATGGTTTCCATTCTCCTTGGCCTGGTTGCTTGCCTTTCTAGCTCTAAATTGTACCTAGGAACAACCCTAAACCTCACCCTCAAAACTGCCTTTTCTCACCATGTTGTTAGCACAGCCCTTCACGCTGTCTGAGGCAGACTCCACGCTGTCCCTTTGACCCTTCATACTATGCCTAAGACTCCGTTGTCCACACAGCTCTTTACGCTGTCTAGGGCAGCCTCCTTTTGGACCGCGTAGAGGCCAGCATATAGGCTAGGGCTTCATCTTGATAGCGTTAGTGCTTTAGGCAACATATTTCTTCTTCTAGATTGCGTAGATACTAGGGCTGTCCTCCTTGTAGCGTTAGGGCTTCTCACTTGACTACGTCCTCTAGATTAGGGCAACGTTCTTCTTTTTGACTGCGGCTAGGGCAGCCTCAATACTCTAATGTCTAGGGCTTCCACTCCTAGATTTCTCTTCCACTAAAACCCAAGAGAAGTGGAGAGAAATCAAGATAGAAGTGTGTATAGAAATGATTATCAAGTCACCTCTTTTTATGCTAAATCGTGGAGCACATGAGTGGGTTATTTGGTTGCTGGCCGACCTTGACGAATTGTCTTATAACAAAAATAAATTCATAACTCTATGAATACTTATCAAATTGGATGATCTTTAGATCAATCCTACAACTCTCGTTGAGAGGGATCCAAGAAAAATATCAGCTGCCATAAATAAGATGACCCACATGGAGTTTCGCCCTAGTTGCCAATTTTAACAAAAGGTCAACCTAAACGTCATCCAAAACGTCATATATGTTTATATATATATATAAATAAATATATAAATATGTGAATAACACATTATCTTGCTAGAGAAAAGGAAATAAGACCCATATATGACAATTTAGAAGGAAAACCAAGTCTATATTAACTCTCATAGATGATTACATGATGGTCGAGTTTCACTCAAGTTTCAAAGTTTCGGGTACGGGTATGTCCCGAAAAGCCATGTTCCTAGAAGTTTCGTGCAACATAGATTTGGGGGTATAATTGTCAGAGCCTTGCTACAATTCTCAGGGCCTTGCTTCAATTTGCAATGCTATTAACAAGGGTTATGGATCAATAACCATCCTTGAGAGATATTGTTTCCAACATTACTTTCAAGTCAATTTCTCATGGATGCCCTTGTCCAATTTGCAGTACTTTATAAAATAAGATAAGATAATTTTATTAATGTCCTTGGGTGACCACAAGAGTAGGTCAATGGGACTAAAAGATACATGTAGTGTAAATACAAGACACATGGGAGTGCAAATGCGACTCCATTGTAATTCCAAACCTAAAATGGCTAAAATATAACTAAAAGTAGACTAAAGTGAAATAACAATACAATTAGAGAATGTATAAAATCACATGAAGTGACAAAAAATGAGAGTTGCGGAGTCCGTTGCTGTTGCACTGTGTAACTCTAAAGAAACAAACAGGGAGTTGAAGATGAGGCCAATGAGGTCAACACATCCCGGATTTGATCGCTGATGGTGAGGGAGGCAAGCAAGGTAATCTCTCCTTGTATTGGTCCTAAGGAATTGTCAGGATATTCAACTATATGATCTGTGGGGTAGTAGAGGAGCGAGATTTACTCCTAACATCCAAGGTTGAAAGGAAGAAGCTGCTGATTATTCTTTGTTCGTTGAGATGTGGCAGGAAGGAAGGTTTCGCAGGTGGGAGGCACCCTGCATTGTCTTTGCCTTGAACCATTCCCTCTAATTCTCTGAGTATAGTTCGATTGAAGCATGGTACTGCATCTATGGGTCGATCTTAAAGACAACCTGTCTGTCTTGTAAATGGGGGGTTGCGGTGAACCAAAGGTCTCACCCTTCTCCCATCTATTGCATACTCAGGCTCTACCAATGTTTTAAGACTCCGACTCCGACTCCAACTCGGCCGAGGATCGACTCCGACTCCGACTCCGACTCCGAAACGATAATGACTCGGCCGGCTCGATTTCAATGACTCGGTAGTTGTAAATTACATTAAATATTTATTTTTTTTATAAAAAAACATAATTTTAAAGATTTTCATTCATGTTTCCAAACACACAGCATTATAATATAGATGGAAGACAACATATGATCAAAGTAGGCTCATGAACCAATCCATTATATCAAAATGGTACCCAATGGCAATACATAGTCAACTGTCATACATGATTGAAGACTCAAAACAAAAAACACATAACCAAGGAGGCTAGAAATGGCCTCTACAACAAAAGTAAACTGTGACGGTGACCAGACTCCAGTACTAGTACTACAGTACTACTGGGCCACTGGCTAGTAGCTACTGTCAGAGGAGCCAAGATCATGTCGATCAATCTCTGGATCATCATCATCAGAGTCAGACAGGGGGCCCCATGGCTCCTCCTCATCATCATCATCCCCAATTGCATCTGTAGAAGTGGTACCACTAGCAGGTTGTGCAACTGCAGCAGATGTAAGCTGAGATAGAGTAGATATGCGGCTGCGCTTCTGTCGTGGCTGAGCAGAGGAAGCACCCACAACTGGAGTCCTTGCTGGATGTGAGACTGAGGCTGGTGGATTGGGATCTGCATTCAACTGAATAGGCTGAAGTTGAACAACATGTTCAAGTTCAACTGATGTCTCCAGATCTAAATCTAAATCAAGATCCTCATCAGGATCAAACCTATGTTGCAGGAAACGTGTGGCAGAAGGGCATTTCCGTACGGAAACGGGTACGAAACGCTGAAACGCGTTTGGTACGGCCCTGAAACGTGTTTCAGGCCGTACTGCCACGTTTCACGGAACTGAAACGTGGCCAGTACGGCCTGAAACGCGTTTCAGGGCCGTACGACCCACGTTTCAGCATTTACTTGTGTTTTTTTATTTTATTTTATTTTATTTGTTTTCTAATCTATTTTTACGTTAGCCTAGTGACTTCTAGTTGCTTCCAGATGCCTGTCTAAAGTTATAAAAGTGAACTTTTGCCCTAGTGTTGATATGCAATTCATGGTAATGTTAAATTCTTAAAGTAAAAGTGATATTCTCCTCTATTTTTCATTTTCATCCTTTTACTTAAATTTTTAACATTACCATGAAATGACTCTGGATGTTTGAGAGTGGTTTCGCCCTCATTGGATTTCATATGGAGAAAGTAGAATTTTAGATCTCACTCAAAATCCAGCAGACTTATCTGTTTTTCAGGATTTCAGGATTGGGGGGATTGCAATGTTTCCATTGGATTTTATCATGTACTAGGGTATGGAACTTGTATTTAATCAAGAGAACCAAGCCCTCTATGCAGGGGAGACTCCCAATAATCAAGAGAATGTAGGGTACTAGGGTATGAAACTTGTATTTAATCAAGAGCATTAAGGTTGTTTGACTATGTAGGAGGAGACTCCCAATCAAGCACAAGACAAGAAATTAGAAATTTCTCGTGGCTGATTTTGGATATTTCTATTTTCATTATGTGATTATTCATGAGTAAATGTGATGCAAATTTAGATACTTATAGTTTATGCATTGACAATTGACAGTTTTATCATAATGTAATAAATTAGAATGTATCATATATGCTTTATGATTGCACATATTTCTTAAATGTCCTATATATATATATATATATATATATATATCTATATCTATATATATATATATATATATTCGCGTTTCCCTGTTTCCAAAATTTGGGGAGGTCGCGTTTCATATCGCTTCCCGTTTCGGAAACTCGTACCCGTTTCCCCGTTTCGTGCAACCTTGGATCAAACTCTGCTGGACAACTCTCCACTACCCAATCCGATGTTGGATCAATGTCTTCCAACACAATGGGATCTGAATCAGGTCTTTTGTTCAACAAATGGTTTCGTCTGAGCCGAAGGTTGTATTGGACAAAAACTAGATCATTTAACCGTTTTTGATCCAAACGGTTTCTCTTCTTTGTGTGAATCCTCTCAAAGACAGCCCAATTGCGCTCACACCCAGATGCACTGCAAGTTTGACTCAAAATACGAATTGCAAACCTTTGCAATTCAGGACAATGGCCACCAAAGGCCTCCCACCATTGTGCTGCAAAAAACATAGGAGTGTAATGAGTTAGCTCAACAAAATTACAAATTATATCTAACTTTCAAATTATAAACGATTTAACAAACTTAAAAAAAAAAAGTAAAACTATTAAGAATTTGAAAATTGGAATTTTTGTTTACCTGGCTCATCTGCTTCTCTTGCAATCTTTGCTAGGTTCTTCCCAAAGGTACCTGCTGCATTGCTGAAGATATTGGCTTGTCGGTGTATCTCCAGCTCATCATACTCCAATGGGATCATGCGTTCAATGCAATCAACCAGTCCATCTCTGACCTCCCCCCTCAAAGCTCCTGACTCCTTAGCTTTATAATGATACTGTGGGTTCAAAAAATACCCAGCTGCATGTATAGGGCGATGGAGTTGATTGTTCCATCTTTCATCAATGATTGCCCAAATGGGCCCATACTTTGCCACTCTATCCTTGTATACCGTCTTTATTTGCTCCTTTGCTTGATCCATAGCCTTATAAATGAAGCCCATAGCCAACCTTTCCCCATCCACCAACCGCAACACCTTAACTAGTGGCTCAGCAAGCTTCACAATCTCTGCTGCCTTTCTCCAAAAAGTTTCTTCATGGACTTTCCTTTTCAATTCTTTGCCTTCTGGTTTGTTAGACCAATTGCTTTGATTCCATTCATCACTGGAAAACATCTTTTGCAAGTTTCTATGTTGGGAAAGCATAGATTGCAATGTCAAAAAATGTGTAGCAAATCTAGTGATGGCAGGCCTAATAATATCCTTGACCCCAATGTGTTTCCTCATGAGGCTCAAAACCAATGTATGATTGTAGATAAATTTTGTTATGCTTCTGGCATGATCTATAGTGTTTTTGACCCAATCTAATTTTCCAATATCCTCAAGCATGAGGTCTATGCAATGTGCAGCGTATGGGGTCCAAAATATGGTCTTGTGTTTTTCCTCTAACAGTTTACCAGCAAGAACATAGTTAGAGGCATTATCTGTGATGATTTGAACAACATTAGCCACCCCCACCTCCTCAACAACCTGATCCAATAGCTGAAACAACAAGTGGCCATCTTTTATCTTATTAGATGCATCAACTGATTTTAAAAACATGGTTCCCTGTGGGCAGAAGACAAGAAAGTTTATGATGGTACGGTTTCTTTGATCAGTCCATCCATCTGACATGATGGTACACCCTGTTCTTGCCCATGAGTCCTTGAACTCTTGCAAATACTCATTAATGGATTGAATTTCTTTCTGCAAACGAACACCCTTAGCTCATGCATAGTAGGGCCTTTGAAGCCTTTTCCAGCAGCATGTATTGCATCAAACATAGGCTCATAATATGGTGAACGAGCAACATTAAAGGGGATATCAGCATCATACCACCATCTAGCTATGTAATCACAAGCAGTCTCCCTCAATTCTTTCTTCCAATGTTCATCTAAAGTGGGCTGCATTTGAGTTTTACTAACTTCAGGACCATGTGCATTTGATGGAGAGGAGGGAGTGAAATAACTTTTGATAGTCACATCACCCTTTTTCAAATTCATTCTACCCTTTCCCTTATCTTGAACAGAAGCAAAAGAGGGAGGAACATATCAGAAAGGGTTGGATGCCTCAGTTTGAGGGATAGAGGAAGAACCCTCAAAATCATAGTGGGGGTTGGTAGCCATCATTTTTTGTATCTCCCTCTTCCTCCCAATTTCAGCCTGTATGTCTTTTTGCCTAGCCTTATCTTCTTTAAATTTCTCAAAGCTGGCCAACAAATTCTTTCTAATCTCCCCAATTTCTGGTGAGGTACATGGGGTAATTTGGCCTCTAATCCTTGCCAAGTGTTGTTTCAGCCTATTAATGCCCCCAGGACCTTCCTTAATTTTCCTATGGCAAAATTTGCATTGCATTTGACTATCAACCATTTCAACATATGCCCAAGCAGGATCTCTTGCTCTAGGTGCCATTTTTTGAGTAGGAAATGAAAGCAAACTATCTGAAAATGACAAAAAAAAAACATTGATTCAATGTTCATTTATTTGACAAAAAACACTCTCTAAGCTTTCTAGATATGCACCTAAAATTTACTAAGCAAAAACATATTTATAGAGGTGGAAAAAAATACCTCCAGGCACAAACTGCCTCCTCAAGCTTGCTCCAAGAATCAGCTCCTCAATGCTGCTCCAAATGGCTGCCCAAGAAGCTCCTCACTCCAGCTACAATGCTCCTCCAAGACTCCTCACTGCTGCTCCAAAACAAGCTCAAGAACTGCTCACTAGCTCTCAAAGAAGACTCTCACTCAAATGCATAAGACTGCTGTGAGTGAATGAGAGCACTTGGGTGTGTTAAATAGGGTTTGGGAGGGGGAAATGGACCCCAAAAATCATTTAGCATATTCATATAACTGTTTGGGGTCCAAACCAAACAAAAAACAATTAAAAAATCCATTAAAAAAATATATTTTTTTGCTGTTTACGCTTCCTGGGCCGTTCCTTTGTGACTCGGCCGAGTCATATCGGAAACGGCTGGGTTGGCCGAGTCACCCATGACTCGGTCGAGTCATTGAATGACTTGGACTGTTTCCATGGCCGGGTCACTCTCCTTGCTGGCGAAACGGATCAAGCCCGTTTCTTAAAACAGGGGGCTCTACCTGCCGCTCATTGTTTTGATCACACGAAACAACTTGGAAGTAAGAGGTAAAAGTTCTAGAAATCACAAGGTGAGTCAAGGCATGCAAGAGTTGAGATCTGTATGTAAGGATCTTCTTGATAAAGAGAGTTGTTGGAAAATCAGAAAGGCAAAAAGATTTTGTCTTGTTGATAATTGCTTGTAATTTCCTTGAGTTATTATTATCTTTCTTATGTTCTTCTTTTATCTTAGTTCATCAAGCAATTACCAAAACCATAACACGAAGATCAAAGACATCAGATGTAGGCGCACAGCTAGGGAAAAACCCATAGATAGGGGAAAACCTATAGGAATTTACAGGGTAAGTTCCTTAGACAGAACACCAAAGGACACTGCTCACAAACAGATCACAAATCAATACACCAGTATTCTTGACGTGGTTAAAGCCCTTAAAGAGGGAAACAATCCACGGCCAGAGCCAACGCGACCACTTCAGGCAATTTATTAATAAAAGAATGAAAATTTACATAAGCTTCTCTCATGAATGGTTACCCTACAAATGACCCTCCATGCTCTTTAAATAGAGATCATGGACCAATCGGGTGTTAAGCCACGAATCAAGTGTCGGTAACATCGAGGAGAGAATGAACCGTCAGATCACTACATATCGTGATCGTCAGATTGTAAGTTACAAAAGTACATAGTAAAGAAACACACTTTACCTAAATCTACACTAGACCAAGTTATACTTAACTATTTCCTATGTTCGGAATATCCTAACAAAACTTAGTCAAGAACTCTTCTTTCAGTAGATTCATATGATAGTGAGAGAACTAAGACCCTAGACCAACAAACCTTCCTCCTCCACCAAGTCTGCACTTCCTCCTTGTAAATGTCAACCATTCAAAGTGCAGCTACAATCCAGAACTTTGATCCGACAATAGAATTTTTGGCCCAGCTACTCCAGAATTTCAACTTCCCCAGCAACTGCATAATTTCGACCTTCTAGCAAAATTTCAGAACTTCGCACATGTGAGATAATAGAGAGAGAAATCGACTTCCTTAGCAAGATAATGACCTTCTTCTCCTTTGCTAGCCCTTTCCTTCCTCTTCCTTGGAATTTGTACACTTTACTGCTTCCAACTACGGCAATTCATTGCAAATCAAACTTGCTTGACTTCCATTGCAGAGGGAGGTCGAGTTGCTCCAATATATAGGCTTCTAATGAGGTCAAATTACCTTGTGTGAGGCCGACTTGTCCTTCCTTGAGGCCAACTTGGTGGAGGAGGGCCAATTGATCTATTTTACATTAAAATAATTTTCTTTCTTGATAAATAATTCCCAAGAAGGGTTCTTTACAATATGATATGGATAAGGACACTTGACATAAACCCTAGAGGTCTTCAATGGACACCTCGACCAAAAAACAATTGACCCAAGCATGAAACCCATGCTTTAATAAGTCAATTTATTTAATAATATTTTTTTTCTTTATTTATTTTGATAAATATATTTCATTATGACTCAAGTACAATTATGAAAACCGAACCTAGTTACATTCTTCAACACTCCCTCTTAACTAGGGAGGTATTCATAATTACCTATATCTATAGAGGTACATGGAGGATCTCTAAAGTGAACTAGGAGGAGTTTTGGCACACTCAGTGCCACAAATTAGATACCTGACTAGGGTTATCTATCAGGGTGGGACTAAGATGGACTAAAGCTTTCAACCAGTCTAGGTACCATTAGGCTTACCAACCATCAACCTAGGGATCTAGGTGCGTATCCAAGGTTAGAGCTCTAAGACCAATGCCCTTCCTCTTCGGGATGTAGACATCAAACGCACGTAGATGTTCTCCCAAGCAGTCATCATTAGATGCTTCAATACTCCCTATCAAACTAGACATATCCATTTGTTCAAGCATGCTTCTAGAGCGTTTAACCTGTTTATGGAAAGACAAACACAAACCTCAATCAATAATAAACTTTCAAATATACATATAAGTAAACACAAGCCTTTTGGGTCTTCAATCATCTTGATGCCACTTATATCAAGTTAGTCTTATCCAACTAGTCGGAAGCTTTTCTTATTACATTTCTTCAGTAACACCAAGACATCCTCAATATTTTGTAGTGCATTCATTCTCCAATTTCTTCTTTAAGGTGTCCATGATGATCATAATATGCCCTCCCTCTCAACTGGGGAGATATACCCTTTCTTCTATCCAGGCTCCCTCTCAACTTAAAGAGATCATCTATAACATCAGAGAGTCTTCTATGGCTCCATGCCTTCCTACTATATCAAGGTCATCTTGATCCTTATAGCTTTCTTCATCATGCTTACACGAACATCTTCATTTTCTTGAAGATTGTGTACCTGCAAAACTTTAATAACAAGTACAACCAAGTATATATAGAAGCATGAAGTTAACTATATCAGTGTTATGTTAATAATGGAAGCATTAAATTTTAGACATCAAATACCTAAACCTAGTTAGGTTCATAATCAACAAGAGACACATACTTCTAAACTTCAACTTCATGCTAGGGTTTTGTTACGATCTCGGGTTTGCCAGAGATTTTGTGACTTCTTCTCCTGCTCCTAACGTTTCTTGAAGCAGTAGGATATGTGGATTATAGTTCCGGATTACCTCTTTTAGGGCCAGTTTTTTTGGGTTACTGGCTAAGCCCCAACAATTCAATGAGAGGATGATCATTGACCTACCTCAGGGGGGGATTTTGCTTCTCTAAGCGCCCCAGAAATGGCCATTTGGTTCCCATCTGCTATATCTATTTTGGCTCTTAGCTGAGCCTTTGAAAAGTTGGCTTTCCTCCCTCTCACCTTACGGTCCCCTGCATGGAGGATTTGCATATCAATTCCCCCCACTACCTCCCTGTGAGGGGGCTTTTTCTCGTGGGGTCTGAGATAGTATGGGGTTTTTAAGGCTAGTGTATCTTCAAGCAGAAGATCACCCTTACCCCTTGCATGTTCACGGTTCAGATCTAAATTGGGGATTGATGTGATAATGCTCTCCACTTGAATGTTTTCAGAATTTCAAATAGGAGTGACGATGTTCTGTTGCCTGGAATGACCAGGCACAGATTCAACAAAATTTAAAGAAATTAGAGTAAAAGAAAGTAGGGTTGAGTCCAGACCTGTACCCTCTTTGACGAGTATGAGGCTCCCAGGATTTTCTGCTGCTAGGTCTTGATCTTGCGCATATCCTTCTTGCTGTTGAAGTGACTGATATCTCGTGGTGATTTCTTCCTGCACCTCCATGTGCTCTACTGTGTCCTCATGATGTCTATCTATATCCATTTGATCTTCTCCCATACTTTTCTTTGTCTACCTTCCCTTTGGTTCCTCTTCTTCTACAACCCCTGCCTTTGCCTTTCTCTATTTCCTTCGTCGCCTGAAACCCATTGGACACTCTTTTGCCAGGTGTCCATAAATATGACACTTGTGACATCGGAACAACAAGTGTTCATAGTCTAATTGTTGGACGTACTTGTAATCTTTGTATTGCAGTTGTATCTCCTTTGCCAAGCCTCCTCGAGGGTTTAAACTTACCAGGATACATGCCATCCCCTGGTCTCTAGTCTGTAGGAATGACAGGTCTGCCTCCAGGAATTTCCCGAGGTGGTTCCTGATGGCTCTGAATACAGATTCTACCCATAGAAATGGTGGGAGCCCTGGCATGCGGACCCAAACAGGTAACTCATCCACCCTTTCCCTCTGTGCGTCGAACATAGGATTCCATTTTTTGAAGAAAATTGGGTGTCTCCCGAAAGCCCAATTCCTTTCTAGTACCCATTCCACTGCTTCTTTCCTTCCAAATTTTACCATAAACCATCCTTTTGCCAGTGTCGTGACCTGGAATACTGTATCCGGCGCGACCTGCCAGTTTTGCGAGGTCCATTCATGTATGAAATTGGCAGAGTATTTTTTGCCTCGTGCCCTTCCTACCAGAGTTAGGTCCGCGACTTCCATGGCCTCATCAATTTTAATGTCCATTCCAAGGACCAGGTTTGCTACGGGTTCACTCCTTTTGATTATTTTGGGTTTTTTCCTCTTCTCCCCTGTCTGCCTTTGTCGTGCCCCTCCTCCTTGATTTGTGAGATCGTTTCCACATTTTCTGTTACTTACGGGAGTGTTCTTGCACTCCCTTGTTCTCTTGTTTTTTGACTCCCCCGACCGGCCCCCTCCTACTAGATTGGATCCTTCTGCTCCTACTACCTGTGCCTGGTCCGTCTCTCATCCTACCTGCTCGCTTCTGCTCCTTTCCTCTGCCTCTGTCTACTCAAGTCCCCTTCCCTTCTTCTGCCCTCTGCCAACCTCCTTCCAATCCTTGACCGAACCCTCTATAATTCCCAAAACCCCTGCAATTCTAGCGCTTGTGACCGGATTTTGTTGTTGGGCCTTGTTTCGCCTGGGGGTGTGAGGGTTGTATGCCGCCTGAGCCTGTGTCAAGCGTGGCTCTGTCTCATCTTGCCCTAACGCTACCCCCACCTCTTGGCCTGTGCTCCATTCCTCATTGCTTTTGAGTCCACAACTGATCACAATATCCTCTAACCCTCCTGAGTAGAAATGGCTAAGAGGATGAGAGGAATCGAAACTTACTTGAAAATTTTCGTTTGCTGCCGCTCCCCACTCCGACAAGGACGACTTTGCCTGCTGCTGTTGCTGCTCTTCTCGGCTTTCCAGAAGCGACAAACGTAGGTTTTCCTCTAGAAGCCCTAGGGTTTTACCTTGCTTCCAAACTGCCTCCGAGCCTCCTTTCTTCCTCCCCGTTCGTCCAGCTGGACGAATATACCTTTCAATGTTTTGGTCTGTTACCTCCAGACCCCAGACCGACAGGATGTCACCAGGTTTGGGGTCCAGATCAACTGTATCGTTTGGTTTGACCATCTTCTAGCTGTCTGCTCCTTGATAGCTGTTTAGAGGTAAAAACGCCCTTCACAATGCTGTCTGCGATCGCGTGCTGTGGGTAGAAGGCGGCAACACAACTTACCCTCCAGCAAAACCCTGTTTCATCGCTGGATGCCATTCTCTGAAGGCGCTCATGAGAATATGG
Organism: Pinus tabuliformis; assembly: GCA_031772625.1. Lineage (NCBI taxonomy): Eukaryota > Viridiplantae > Streptophyta > Pinopsida > Pinales > Pinaceae > Pinus > Pinus tabuliformis. The sequence continues at coordinate 206,672,928 of CM062806.1, read as the reverse complement.
CCTTCCCTGTCTCGAAAAGTTTTCTTCGTCCGTCACCTTCTACCTATCCCCTGCTGTACTTTCATTTCTGGCATCCTCAGGTTTGCCATGACTAGTCGTCTGCATCCCGTACGTACCCCTGTCGCTATCCCGACCCTGTGGCCTCCCCCCTGCAACGAATCTTAGTCCCTACGCCTGGTCTCCATCCATAGCTTCAAACCCTAGGTCACCATCGTTCGAGCCATTGTCCAAATTTTTTCTCCCATATATCCACCGTGGCCATTTGTATTATGTCACATATATTGATGATTATTCTAAAAAAAACACAGATTTACTTCTTAAATCCAAGGATGAAGTATATGATCAATTTCGTGAATTCAAAGCTCAAATTGAGAACGCTACAAGGAAGAAAATCGAGCCATTGAGATATGATAATGGAGGTGAGTATATCTCTAATGATCTCATTGCTCCTTGCAAAAAATGTTGGGATCAAGAGGGAGCTTATTGTTCCCTATAATCCTGAACAAAATGGAGTCACTGAAAGAAATAATTGAAAAATTATGGAGGTTGCTGGAGCTATGATCCATGATCAAGATTTTGACTAAGTTTCTTTGGAGAGAAGTTGCAAGGACTGCTGTTTATGTCCAAAATCGTTGTCTGCATCGAATCTTGAATCATAAGACTCCTAAAGAAGTCTTTTAAGGCGAAAAACCAAATGTTGAACATTAAGAATATTTGGCTGCCCTGTATTTGTTCATGTACCCAACTAAAAAAGGATGAAATTAGAACCATTTGGGAAAAAGGAAATCATTGTTTGATATAGTGAAACCTCTAAGGGTTTCAGGGTATATAATCTGGGACATTGCTCAATTGAAACTTTCAGGGATGTTATCTTTGATGAAGATGCTGCTTTTTGCAAGTCCAAGGAATCTCACTTAGAGATCGATGATGAAGTCCAAGAAGCTTCTAAACCAAAGGAACCTGTCTCTATGGAAGACGATGCTCAAGAAGAAGAATATCATGAATAAGATGATCCTCCAAAAGTTAATGTACCAGAAACCAAAAGAGACCAACCTAGTTGAAGAATACATTAAAAGATGCTGAAGGACATAGTGCACCTTACGATAAACTTAGAGAAAGCAAAAGACCAAGGAAATATCTAGGCTTAACAACCTTGATGACCAACCTCATTGAAGCCAAGCCATCCTCTTATGAAGAAGCTATTAATCATCAAGTTTGGAAAGATGCCATGATAGAAGAATATTAGTCCATTCTGAAGAATGATGTTTGGGATGTTGTACCTAGAACAAAGGCAATATTTTTATGAAAGTGTGGAAAAATACAAATCAAGATTCGTGGCTCGTGGATTCTCCCATAAAGAGGGAGAAGTTTATGAAGACACTTTTGCTCCAGTTGCCAGGTATGGATCTATTAGATCAATGATTGCACTTGCTTCTATTACTGGTTGGAAATTGCATCAATTAGATGTCAAAATTGCCTTTTTTGAATGGGATTATTGAAGAAGATTTATATGTTGAACAACCTCAAGGGTTTGAAGTCCATAATAGAGAGACTCATGTACGTAAATTAAAGAAAGCTTTGTATGGACTAAAACAAGCCCCTCGTGCATGGTACGCTCGAATTGATAGTTACTTGATGAGTCTTGGTTTTACCAAGAGTGTTGTTGATGTGAACCTATATTTCAAAATCATGAAGGGAGAGCCCTTGATATTACTATTACATGTAGAAGACTTGTTTTTGACAACAAATGAGATTCAAATTGTTCAATGCAAGAAAGAGTTAATTGCGGAATTTAAGATGAAGGATCTAGGCCTTATGTACTAGTATTTGGGATTAGAAATTTGGTAAAGACTTGATGGAATATTTGTTGGACAAGGGAAATATACTATAAATATCCTTAAGAGATTTGGCATGATAGATTGTAAACCCGCAGATTCTCCAATGGTAACAAATTTGAAGAAGATTCGAGATGATGAATCTAATTTGGTTGACTCATCAATGTATCGAAAGTTAATTGGCTCCTTAAACTTCTTGACTAACACATGACATGATATTTGTTATATGCTATTAACACTTTGAGCCAATTTTTGGTCGAGCCTCATCACGTACATTGAATTGCAGCCAAACACATTCTAAGATATCTCCGTGGCACTGTTGATATGGTCTAATGTATTCCTCTAATAAAGAATGGGTTTTGCATGGCTTTTTTGATGCTGATTGGGCTGGATGCTCTAAAGATAGAAAAAGCACATCTTGGTTCTGGTTTAGTTTGGGATCCACAATGGTTTCTTGGTTAAGCAAGAAGCAAACCCTTGTTGCTCTTAGCACTGCCGAGGCTGAATATATAGTTGCCAATTTTGCTTGTCAAGAAGCAGTATGGTTTCGAAAAATGTTTGCAGAATTGTTTGGACATGCACTTGAGGCAACTATTGTATATTGTGATAATCAAAGTTGTGTAACGCTCTCAGAGAACCCTGCGTTTCATGATAGATCGAAACATATTGAGATCAAATACCATTACATCTGCAATGTTGTCTAAAGAGGAGCAGTGAAGCTTGATTATGTTGCTTTTGGTGAACAAGTTGCCAATGTGTTGACAAAGCATCTATCTCGAATAAAGTTTGAATACTTTAGTGAAAGGCTTGGACTAGTTGAAAATCCCTCTCTAAGAGAGAGGGACCATTGGCTATATTGCATTATGAGAATGACAATTTTCCTTGTCATGAGATCTTTGACATGGTCAGGATGATTGTCATATATACTCCCGTTGGGAGTTTGGTTATAAGGCATGCTGTGATTCCTTTAGATATCTTTTTTACATCTCTCCTTGAAGAGGAGATTGATGGTGTATTGGTTTTCATCTCTCCTTGAGATGAGATGGATGGTGTATTGGTTTTCATCTCTACTTGAGAGGAGATTGATGGTGTATTGGTTTTCATCTCTCCTTGAGAGGAGATTGATGGTGTATTGTTTTTCATCTCTCCTTGAGAGGAGGTGGATGGTATATTGGTTTGCATCTCCCCATGAGAGGAGATTGATGATGTATCGTTTTTCGTCTCTCCATTAGAGGAGATTGATGGTATAATCCCTTCCTTGGTTGGTGAAGGATGAGTCATCTTTGTAAAAGAAATTGGACTGGATACTTTTCCTTATGATGAGGCCTATGACTTGGTCGGGAAGATGGATCATAAGAGAGAGAATGAAGAGTACCTCCCTAGCTAAGAGGGAGTGTTGAAAAATGTAGCTTTGATCGACACTTCCATTAACAAATTATTGAAGACAAAAATTATTTTCATGCTGGACAAGTCGGCTTGAACAAGGTCAGGTCGGCTCCATAGACAGTGATGACTTTTCAAGGGTCATGACCCTTCACGTTAACCACTATAAATATGGCTATGTTGAAGGTCATTTCAACGATCAACTCAAGCAACAAACTTGTATAATCTGCCTTAATTCATTCACTTGTGCAAAGGAAGAAAAGAAGGATCACTGATTTGCATTGACCAACCTCTCTCTCTCTCTCTATCGTTGACCTACATTGACCAAAATTTTCTGTCTATTTGACTAAGTTGAAGAATAAGGCCGAACTCTCAGTTGAATTTCATTCTAGTTGATCTTGCTCCGTGGTACTTTGAATTTCATTCTAGTTGATCTCGCTCCGTGGTACTTTGGATCTGTTGACTTCGACCTTTTGTTACAACGTTGACCACAATTTACTGCTGTTGACCATGTTGTTACAAATTTATTCTTTCACTGGGATTTGATTGGTGATTCTATAGTGACAAACCAAAGATTGTTTCTCTCTATTAGATACATTTGACTTGGTTTTGGATGGTCAAACGTTGACCTTTCACTGGATGTAGTTGGACAAATTGAATTGAAATATCTCTCATAAGAAAAGTCGATTGAGTTTTCCCCTCAGTGGGTTTTGCCTTGGTCATTGACCTAATTTTGGTGTCTCTTTCTCTGTTGTGATCTCTACTGCTCATTGTTTATTGTTGTAGTGTAACTTCTTGATGATTAATATGCTCTAAGTGATACATTGAATGTTCTAAAGAAGTCTAATATCATTGGAAGTAGTTACCAGGTTTGAAAAATTGTTTCTAGTCCTACTTTAACTAGAAAAACAACACTGCACTGTCTCTGTCTTGAACCATTCCCTCTGACTCTCTGAGTATAGTTCGATTGAAGCATGGTATTGCATCTACGGGTCGATCTTAAAGATAACTTGTCTTTCTTGTAAAGGGGGGTTTGCGGTGAAACCTGAGGTCTCACCTTTCTCCCATTTGTTGCATACTGAGGCTCTACCTACCGCTTATTGTTTCAATTAGATGGAACAACTTGGAAATAGGAAATCCCAAGGTGAGTCGAGGCGTGCAAAAGTTGAGGTTTGTATGTAAGGATCTTCTTGATAAAGAGCGCTAGGCATCATTGGTCCTAGTATCAGAAAAAACTAGAGGGGGAGCCCCTAGAATCCTTGTAGGGACAATTGAAACATCTTCTGGTCTCATAGGAAACGAGGTACCTGAAGATGAGGTGCCACTCAGTCTCCCGCTCTTGTAGATAGTACACTTGGCAAATTCCATCCGAATGATGAATATGATGGTCAGTCTCGATTCTAAGACAATGTGAGCCCACACGAAGTTGACCCAAGGGGATCTTGAGTGAGTGCATCCAATGTCGATGTAAGGGGGTCAGATGATGAGGCCATCTTGCGTCTCTACGAAATGCTTCAAATAGAAAGACATTTTGGATCAAGGCTCGTAGGAGGTGAAATCCATGTGACCTGAGTGTATAATAGATAGATATCTTTTTTGAACGATTGATTCATTACTTGTTTAGTGGGAAACTGATGGCTCGATGCATCAAGAGAGAATCTGAATGAAGGGAGGTGCTTTGGGAAAATGGCCATAAACTAGAGGAGTCGGGATACCTCAGAGAACCACTGCCGAGCACGACTTGTTGACTGATCTGGAGCAAGGGCCTTTGAGGAGCAAAGTGTTAGGTAGGGGTAATGATCTCTCCCCACCACCGAATCCCAGAGAGATCTAACTCTGTGTAGGAAAGAGACTAGGGAGAATATGACCTCAAGGAGAATGGACAAGCCTCGAACTCTGCCTGGATAATAGGCTGTGGAACAGTGCTTTTGCATCATATGATGTGTCCGAGGAACAAGTTTTGGACTCTCTCATCTAAGCCTAATCCGTCTGTACCAAACTTGGCACCCAAATCTCAGAACTATAAAGAACTGTAGGTCGAATGATCATGTCTATGAGGTAGAGTTTGGACGAGATGTCCTGAAACTAACTTTGGAAGCACTATCTCTAGTTGAGGGTGTTGATTTGGGGTAGCATCAGATGTGCTCTAGCCATGAAAATTGGTGGAGGGGCTAAAGCACATGGATCTCCAATCCCCATAAATGGTTTGGGCAGATTCTAAACAGTTTGGGAGATATTAAAATAATTAATATTTTTAATGGAGTCCCTAAGTCTAAACTTAGGGAAAATAAAATATTAATGTGAATTAATATAAAACTATGTTAGCAGGGTCCAAAAGTCATGGATCAAGTGAGAGTTAATCTTAGTCGTTGATTAGGGACTTAATCTCTACCATTGAATTGTCAACGAGAAAGGTATAAGAGGAGGCTTGAGGGTCACTTGGAGAACACACCGAGTTGATCAAGAATTCGATTTTCTGGGGCAGGGCTCGCTGAGGAAATCGAAGGAGTGATTTGAGTTGTAGCTGAGGGGTAGTGAATACAGAAGCAAAGAGATAGAGAGGGTACCATGAGCATCAGCGCAGAAGCCGAGAGAGGGTTGACGCAGAGGCAACCAGAGGCCACGCAAAGGCAGCCTGGAGTTGCGCAGTGCCAGAAAGAGCTAGCGTGGGAGACACAGAGGTTCCAGAGGCTGAAGCTGGGCTAGTTGGGCTGACGTTGGGCCAGAGAGGCTACGCAAACCCTAGTGGTTGACGCTAGGAGATTTCGTGGGGCAGATTGGGGCTGATATCTGTCTTCGACTGAGAGGTACTACTGCTGAGGGCATTCTCTAATGGGTGAGCCGTTTCTGGCACCCAAATTGTATTATGAAACTGCTTAATAATAAATCCTCAGATAGCTGCACTAGTTTTTCCGCATTGGGTTTTTCCGAGGACATTAGTCCAAAAATAACAGTGTCACTTGTGTGCTTGTTTTTCCTTCAGTTGATGATCTGTATGTGTTGAGATTGTACTTGTATTTATTTTCAGCGTTTACATGGTAAATAACTTGTTAATTAATAGAACAAGTAGGAAGAAATAAATCAGAAAGTACAGGAAGGATTTCTAACAGTTAGACATAGAAATTCCAACAAGAAGGAAGCACTATCTCTAGTTGAGGGAAGGAGATCCATATCCTATATTGAGCCGGGGTTGGAGATCCTGTCTCATGCCAAAACAAGGTTCTTGTGAACTGCACTCCCAGGTAAATATAAGATGTGGTAATCTCAATCTCTTCTCCCTGAAAATAAAAATGCAAGTATGTAAGAGAGCTCTGCGATGCGTTGAAGATCATAACCTTGGTTTTACATAGGTTGAACTTTAGTTGTCGAAGGTCACAAAAGTCGGCTAGGGTATCTAATTGTCTCTACAGGCCCTCAAGGGTAGAGGCCAATAAAACCAAGTCATCAACAAAAAGGAGAAGAGAGATCAACACCTGATGAAGAAGGCAACCATCCCCCTCTTGAACATTCTCCTAGAGGAAAGGCTCCAACTTGTCAATATAAATTCTAAGGAGGGTAGGCGAGATGGGGCATCCCAGCTGGACACCAATGGTACTTTGAATGAAATCTGAAAGGCCATGTGTCATCTTTTTGCGTCTGATAACCGACTCATACAATCTCATGATGGTTGCCAAGAGAGTCTTGGAAATCCCAATGTCACAGAGTCTTTGAAATAGTGCCTCCCTCGGCACTATATGGAACACTTTTTGGAGGTTGACATAGCAACTGTAGACTCTCGAAGAACAACGATGGGCCTCGTCAATGATGGCTTAGAGTGTAATGATGTTGTCAATTGTCTGGTAGTTTGGACAAAAACCTACTTGTCCCCTAGCTGTGAGATTGCTCTAGCTCTTCAAAAAGCCACTGATGTAGAATAGTGGTGTGAAGCTTGGACTCGAGGGCATCTTGTTAAAATTTTCAATTCATCATAAGCATATCTAAACTCACAGAATCAAGATCCTGTTTTTATGAATATGAAACTTAGAAATCTTTAATCAAAATCTCAGATCTTTCTGTATTGAAATTTTGTACAGTAAACGAAAGAGAACATACACTACATTCTATGAGAAAATCTAAATAGCAATTGGACAAATACTAAATTTGCATTGTGGAATTGAAAGAGAAATTAAATCTACCACTAGCAAAGACAAAGTCAAAACTCAAACTCTCTAACTAATATCCTGAAGTGCCCTCTATCTCTTTTATAGAAAAAGTGATGCAACTTGAAAGGGTTACAATGAATCTAGACACCTCCAGTGAAGCATCTCCTTGAAGAGGTCAAATTCTAACATGCCCTCACACATGGATAAGTTTTACTCGAGATTGTGTGAAATATTGAAGAGAACTCATTGTATGTAAGTATGCATGCTTATGCATGTCACTTCCTCACCTTGGGAGCTATGCCTTAGAATAGAAAATCGTCAGATGTAATATGCCTTCCTACATTGGGATCCAAGGGCCAAACCTTGTCGCAACAATGAGGGAGATTGCTGCTTTCACCTCAATAATCTTCCTCCTACTCTTTACTGGAATTTCACCACAACAGAGGCTTCCCAATTCTCACCTATAAGGAAATTCCAAATTACAGGGTTCAAGGTGATGAATGTATAGGCTAGGTGGAGACACTTAATGATGGACAAAAGGCTCAAAACTCCTTGATAAGGAGTAGCGTGTCGTGCACCTAGACTATATAAAGACTTGTCAGGTCTGGGGTTTCTTGACATGCAACAACAAAGGAATATCTAGACACGTAAATGTCAAAGAAAGGTTTATACCTAAAGATTAGGTCAACAAAGCCTTAGAGCAAACCCTCAAAATAAGCCTCGAGTTGAAGCTAGGCTAGGGTTGGGATTTCCAAGGCAGAAAATTAACTAGAGAATGATGATGTCAACACTCCTAGGTGAATATTTACCATGAATGAAAGTATATTTTGTGTTTTAAAGGATAATGAATATCAATCTTAGGTTTTTATTCCATAAACACTCATCCACAATGCCCTAAACCAATTTGGTCCTAGGAAAAAGCCCGAATGGCTTACCTTAAAAGGCCTAGAAAAATAAAAGGAAAAGAAATATTTATTTTTCAAGATTTTTATCAATACAAAATTCACTAGTGCCTAACCCTACTTGGGTAATAGTGTCTTAGGTGATTTTTCAAGAGTTAAGTGACAAATGATTGGAGTAAAGGGATGCCACTGAACTATCTGAAAATTAGTAAGGGATGCCACATGAAATTCTAGTTGTGTTTTAGAGAGGATGTGCCAAAAGAAGGCTTGAATAGGGTTCAATACACAACCACTAGGGTCTCGAAACTTCTCAGAATAACCTTTGTACATTGAAGAGAAAAACCATCTAAGGCATGTAGAAGCCTTAGAACATGCCACAAAGTTGCCTCAGAAATGAGGGCGTAGTAGCCTCAGAACATGCCACAGAGTTGCTTCAGAAATAACACAGAATACCCACAAAGATGCACAAAAAGCCAACAAATAAACATAACAAAAATAAGGAAAATAAACCCAGACTTCTTCAAGTTAGGTTTGCTTGTTTGCTTGACATGACTACCCAAGGCCGTAGAAACAATTACAGAAGATTAGACATTGAATTCCCTTGGCCATTGTGGAGGATCTGATCCTCCTTTTATAGTGATGAAGGAGAGATTTTAAATGGAGCCAACTTGATCCCAAAGGGAAGGAAACTGTTGAAATATGTAAGTAGGTTCGGTCTTCATAATGACATATGTAATCATGATTTTATGAATTTGATGTAAAGAGAAAAATAAAATTATTATTGTCATTCTTGAGGCATGTGTTTCATGCTCAAGGTTATTTAATTTCTAGGTCAAGCACCCATTGAGTGCTCCTAGGTTTGTCATAGAATTATGAGGTCAAAAGAGTTATTGTCATACATGTAAGACCCCTTTGGGCATCTTGTGTTATGTAAAAGAAATTTATTTGAGTCATAAAAGACCCTCCAAGACGTTGTCAACAAGCTACAACAAGTCAGCCTACATGGAAGATCAAGTCGGCCTCATGGAGGCAATTTGGAGCCCTAGAAAGCCTATGTATAAGAAGGAACTTGACCTCATTTGGACACACAACAAGCAAGTTAGATCTCCTCGAGAAAGAAGCTGGAAAAATGACGAAAATCAAGAATAAAAAGAAAAAGAGCAAGATCAAAGTTTTGGACCTCTCTCTCTCTCTTGTGTTAGGGTTTCTAAAGTTGTTGGGTAGGATGAAAATCTGAAGCTGCATCTAGGTTGAAGCTGTGAAGTTGCATCTAGGTTGAAGCTGCATCTAGGTCGAAGCTGTGAAGCTGCTTCTAGGTCGAAGCTGTATCTAGGTCGAATATGTGAAGCTACATCTAGGTCAGAGCTGTGAAAGGTTGAAGCTATGAATTTGCTAGGTCGAAGTTGCTGAAGCTACTAGGTCGAAGTTGCAGAAATTGTTATTAGGGGTCGAAGTTGCTGGAAGGTCGAAGTTTGTTGCTGGACGTTGTGTAAGGAAAGCTCATCAAGAATGAAGGTTGACTTGGTATTGGAGGGGTCTTTGTCAAGGGTCTTAGGTCTTGGAATTCGTCATTTGAAGATTCTATAAGAAGAGAAGAATTCTTGTGGGTTTTCCTCTCAAGAGGAGAGGTTTTGGCCCTGGCTAGTAGCCTACATTTTGTGTCCTCTTGTCTCATTGATCTTCATAGTTTGGTAGCTGTTTGATGATAAGAACACTAATAATAATCAAGTGAAAGAAGAAACTAATCAAGTTAAGATACATCACAAGCTCTTGTCAAAGTAAGAGAAATCTCGCTGCCATAGATTTCTCTATAGAAACCAACCTTCAAAATTTAAAAATTTAAAATGACAATTTGAAGCCAAAGTTAAATTGTTTTAGGAGGCCAACACAATTTCCAAATTTAATTTATTTCCCACTTGTCAAGATGCTTCTTAATGCAAGCAACTTTAACATCCAAAATATTTTCAATCAAAATTTTCAATAGCCCTTATTAGTTGCCACATTGTCTCATTTTTGGGGCTTTGACCATAGTCTCGGGGCACAAACTTTGGATGAACATATCTCCTCAACCGTGAGGAGTTATGAGGTGTGCTACCGATTTTTGGAATCGAGACGATGAGGGCTACATAATGTAAATGGTCTTGCTTGCAAAAACACAGAGCATCTTATCCAAAATCTTCATCTAGATGAGACATCATGACTATGCCATAGGAGCTTCTCATCTTTCCAGGGTTCTTGACCACTGGAGCTTCTAATCAATGGTCCCTTAGATGAATATTAAACGCATTCAAAGACGACGTTGGCATTAACGGCAACATCATTCAACAAGAAGAATATATTTACCAAACTCTATTTAATTCAAAATCCAAGTCTTGAAAGAAAAACAAGATTCTTCAAAATATAGGCCATCTTGGATATTTTGAAACAAACTACCAAATCTGATGATCCTCCTTTTGGAAAGGAATGAAGGTTGATTTCCAGAAGTATGTGGTAGAGTGGGATAATTGTTAGCATCAAGAGTTCAAGTCAATTGTACCCCCTCACCTCGTTCAACCCCTTCATATTCCATCTAAGATATTAAATGAAGTATCTATGGATTTTATCGTAGGACTTCCCATATTAGAGGGGAATATTTGTAATTGTAGACCAATTAACTAGATAAGCTCACTTCATTTCAGTATCATTAAAAGCTAAATCCGGTTAAATACTTGATAGCTCTTTGAAAATGTTATATAATCCATGGGTGTCCTAAAGTTATTGTTAGTGTCAGGGATAAAAAATTCAGTGACATCTTTTGGAAGGATTTGTTCCACCAAGTATGCAACACAATAACCAGGAGCATCACATACCATCCTCATATGGATGAACGATTCAAAGTAGTATATAATTGCCTTGCAGGGTACTTGAGGAGCTTTGTGAATGATTCTCAATTGTAGTGGCACAAATGGTTACACTAGCTACCACACTTTAATACTAGTGACTCCTTTTGAAGCTTTATATGGATATGCACTATTATAACTAAAGGAATAGTTTGGTACTAAATCTAAAGCCCATATTGTAAAAGCTACCTAGCCAGTTTTAATAAGATCCTTCATATCTTAAGGAGTGATATTGAGCAAGCAAGGAATAGAATCAAGCAACACAATGATTTGTAGAGTATTGATTGTGAATTTGAAATAGGAGATTGGGTATTTGTCCAACTCTAATTGTATAAGAAAAATTTGCTTAAAAACTACAAGAATGATAGACTTGTGACCAAGTTATATTACTTTACTTAATCTAAAAATAAGTTGGTAGGTCAATGGATATTCCAACTAGGGAGATGCTACATAATATTTTTCATATATTATACCTACGAGAAAGTTGGGACCAATAACCTTAGCTCATGGAGTTATGCCTCTTTGATGAAGAAGGAAGACTAGTAGCGAAACTATAGGTGTCTTAAATGTGATAACCAAATCCGTTCATTCAAGTGTTAATGATCATCTATCAAGTGACATACCCTACTTGAAGACAAACTGACATGGGAGAATGATGAATTTATGCTAGGGCACATTTCATTTAGTATATATGTAAATTAAGGTTGTACCTTTTGTAAATCTCTCCACTTATTAATCAAATCTATTTAATGTATATCTGGTTTCATTTCCTATAACACTTCTAACAATGTGTGTGTGTGTGTATATATATATTTTTTTTTTTTCTTTTTGGTTCCTTTTTTCTTTGTTTTTCTTTTGGTAGGGTGGGTTGCGAGGGTCTTCCTTGACCTGAAACCACATACACCCTCATTTGTAGAGATCGGTTACAACTTTCGCAATGATCTAAGGTAGAGTGCACTCCTCTAACTTCTTTCATGTGAAGAAAGTGTCTACTTCCATGAGCGTACTACCTTGAGTCTAGGTGACTTCACATGTACAAGATATTGTTTGCTGTAGAACTTGGAGCTTGGAGATTAATGTCTAGATATACCCTCCACCAAAATGAATTATCTTGCAGACTTCAAATAGGCCATGCTCCAAAGAGGAGAATAATTTAACCTATAACTTTTGCATAGCTTTGTGGGGTATGCCATAGATTTGTGCTTATCTATTGTAACATTTCTTGTTCTTTTCTGATAGTGACCTTTGGGCTATTTTTATCTTTTCTTATGTTATTTTATCATCATTTATTGTTTAGATGTAATACTTATGTAACATTCTAAAGGTACTGCCTCGTTGATGGTGGTTTGTGTCCACATGATAAATTTCCATTTAAATTTCTATGTCGTGTTGCAAAGATCTTCAACTAAACAAACTCTAATATAGAAAACAACAATGATTATTTATGGCATTGCTGATTCTTTTTCTCCAAACTACACTATTTCTTTTTATTGAAAATTTTATGAGCATAATATTTTCCTAGTCTTTGGAGGTTTCCTCCCACTAACAAGAACTTGGTTACTTTTGTAGTGTGGGAACTAACATAGTGTCTCAATATTGCAGTTTACCAATGGTTATACGCAATGTTTTGGAAATCTTGTTACAAATTCCCCCTATGGATGAGGGTATTGAACATTTAGAGGAAGAAATGTGGAGTAGCTTTATTGGTGAGCATTTTCCTTGTGTATTATATTTCTTGGAGTAATATATTTCTTTTCCTTTCTGTGTATATTCTTTGTTGAGCTCAATATTTGCATTTACAAGGTAGTTATCCCTTGCATTATCTTTTGGTAGTTATCTTCTTGCACTTTTGTCACTAGAGGTTGTAAGGTTGTTGTTATAAAAGTGTCTTCATAGATTATAGGAGAGCCACCCATGTGATATGAACGGGGCTTTGGTCTCCTAGCCCCTTTTTTTCTTTTCTTTTAACATTTCAAGAACTTATATTGGGTGATCACCTTACCTTGGGATGAATCAACAAGCTTCTTATCCCATTTAAATAATAATAAATGTCACTTGGATCTATTTGATTAGGTGAACACCTTGTCTTGGGATTCATTCTCAAGTATGATGTGTTGAAATTGTAACTAGAGTTGGTCTTCATAATATAAAATTATCATTGATGTATTTATTATAGTCATTTATATTTTTGTCAAAGCATGTTCTTCATGGTCAGAGTCAAAAGAGTAATAAAGAATTTCAACACTCTTCAACCCTCTTGGACGACTATATATAAGAAACAATTCGACCTCTTGGAGAACGAATTCATTTATCACATCATTTATCATTTTCTGCACCTAGACAACAAGAAGAAAGGTCGAAGTCAAATGAGAGAGAAGGGAGTCAAAGGAGGAGAAGAAATTGAAGTTTTCTACCCTACTAAAACTTGCATATGCAAAATTTGTGGCATTTCTGAGGTAATTTGCAAGGTTGAGATTCAGCCTTTACTGCAGGGCTGAAATTTTTAGTTTGGACTTAGTTTTGAAGGGGTTTGACCAACACTGACTTTGGCTTGTTGAAGGAGAGTTGGAGGAGGGCATGACTCAGAATCTTTGTGGCAGTTTGGTCTTGGATATCCCATTTTGATTTGATTCTATAAGAGAAGGATTCTTGGGTTTCCCTTGTGGGTTTTGCCTTGGCTAACAGCCTAATTTTGGTGTCTATTGTCTCATTGTGATCTATGTTTTTGTACATTTGTATGATTGCTTGGTGAAGAAGACATTTAACATTCACAATTAATTATCAAGAAGAGGAATCAAGCATTAATCTACACTACTCTTGGTTTCTCAACATGGAATCAGAGCTAAGGTGAAGGAAGGAAGCCTGAAGATCACATTTTGTTGGCACTCTTGATTGAAGACATCCTTGTAGCAACACTCTCTCTCTTTCAATGGTCAAGTACATGAAGAAAGGTTCGAAGGCTTTAAGTATTCTCCTTGAATCCATCAAAGGATACATCACCAACTTTGTTTCTAAACTATCTAAGGAAGTATGGAAGTGTTTACCCTACTCTAGTCTCTTACAGGTTCAATTGAAGATGGCAACATATGGGTAATCGATCGTGGAGCTTCAAGGCATATGATAGGTGAACGTGGACATTTCATCACTCTATCAAAAGAAATATCTTCTCACAAAGTTGAACTTGGAGACAAAAATAGCTATTTGGTCAAAGGCATTGGATCTACCTCCATCGAGGTAGAATCTGGTGGGAACATTCATCTCAACAACATCCTCTATGTTCTAGGTTTGAAAAAGAAATTACTTGCTATTTCTTGTTTAGAAGATAAAGGAGACAAGATAACATTTATAGATGCCAAGGTGGTTGTTTGGGCTAAGGGATCTAGTATAGATAATGCCAAAATTATTGGGATTCATGAGGGGAGGTTGTATATACTTGTAACTCCTCCTCCTCAAACTTTAGTGCACAGTCACATCAATCCATGTGAATTGTGGCATAAAAGATATGGCCATCTCCATTACAAGATATTGCCATCCTTGAGTCAAATGGTTACAAGTATGCCCCAATTGAAAGAAGAACATGAAGGAGTTTGTAAAGGGTGTGCTCTTGGCAAAAATGTGAAGAAGCCATTTCCTAGTAGTGACTCAAGATCCAAAGAAATCTTGGACCTAATTCACTTTGATGTTTGTGGCCCAATGTCTGAAAAATCACTTGGTGGTCATCTATACTATGTAACATTTATTGATGACTATTCTAGAAAGACTTGGATATATTTCTTGAAGTCTAAAGATGAAGTATCGACAAATTCCAAGAGTTCAAAGCCGAAGTTGAAAATATGACAGAAAGGAAGATCAAGACCTTATCATCTGATAATGGAGGTGAATATACATCTAAACAACTTATGGCCTTTTGTAAAGAAGTTGGGATTAAAAGGGCGCTGATAGTTCCCTGTAGTCGCCAACATAATGGTGTAGCTGAAAAGAAGAATCGATCTATTGAAGAATGTGTAAGAGCCATGTTGCATGATCAAGATCTTCCAAAATTCTTATGGGGAGAAGCCTCCATGACTGTAGTCTACATTCAAAATAGAAGCCATCACAGAATTCATGGCGACATAACTCCAGAGGAAACCTTTACTAGAAAGAAGCCTTATGTTGATCATTTCAAAATCTTTGGATGTCTAGTCTACATTCATATTTCCAAGGACAAGAGAAAGAAGTTATATCCTACAAGTATGAGAGGAATGTTCTTTGGATATAACAACTCATCCACGACATATAGAATCTACATCAAAGAACAACGCATATTGAAGTGAGTAGAGATGTCACATTTGATGAAAGTGTTGCATACAAGAAGTCCAAAGATATCCCCATTGACTCTGATGAATAAGGACTTGTCTTTCCTAATGAGGATAGTCCATGACAAACCATTTCTTCGGAACCCGAAGCTGATCATCATGAAGAACCAAAATGACCAAGCGAACCTATATAACTTGTTATTATTCTAGAAACTAGAAAGAGACCTGCTTGGCTTAGAGCAAGTTTACAAGAAGTTGAAGGACATGCAGGCCGTTACCCACCACCTATGGGTTGTATCCACATGAGAAAATTTTCTTCTAGATGGTCCTCAATTGACAGCTAGCAGCCCCTTATATCCACTAGATAGCTCGATGTGCCACTATCTCCGCCACCTGAGCCAACCATGTGGTCACTCTCCCATTTGTTATGATCGTATGTTTGAAGGTGGGCCTATTGACCTCGAAGGTATGATGTTTCATTGGTATAGTTGAGTAATTTTGCTTACTTATCATGGATAGTTTTGGGCATGGATTGATGGGGGGTGGGTTCGCAGAAAGAGTGGTCTAGGTCTGTGCACTTGTCTCCTCTGCTCGAGTTGGTGGTTAGCCTTGTGTCCTAGTCCCGTGGGATCTCCTTTACAGGCTATTAGCTTTAGGGCTGACACTACATAGGAAATCTCGATTTTGGTTGTGGTCCCGCTTCCCCACACCATATACATCACTTCCCTCCACTCAATTTAACCCCTTTCATCACTTTTCCCATATGAGTCCACATTTGTCCACTGGGTCCACAAAGGGTTAGCCTCCCCCTCCCCTTGTCCACACTTTGGGTTGGTCTTGGAACGATGCCCCGAAGGTTGATGCAGCTAAAAAGAAAATAAAAAGCATAATTTGGCCACTTTCAACGACAAATGTACCACAAAATGTAAAAAATGGTTGGGACATACAAATTTAGCACGTGGGCAAAAGGCAAACATGAGCTCTACCCCCTCTGCTTTAAGGAACCAACGATTGTCCCAACCCCTGGTGGGAAATGAACTGCCCCACCTTAAAGGGGGTATCTATTGCTATATCCTACACATCATACTTTCACCCCCTGGAGCCCCGAGTAGTTATAAAGAAAAATTAGTTAAAGGAAAAAGGTATATGAAGAAGGGTTGAAAAACAAAGGTCATGGTAACTACCCTTGTACCATGGCCTATGGCTTGGTGCTTTCCCCTATCCCCACTTCATGCCATCATTATATCACATGCCACATACCACTTGATGGATGTACCATGGACAAGTCACCCCCTTTAAAGGCCGAAACCACCTAATAGGGTCCTTGGTTAACCTCCTTATTGAGCTTCGAGAGACTTGTACATGCCAAAACCTACTATGGAAGGGCATGCCACCATGAAGTGTCCAATTGATTCCATTATTTGTAAGCTCTTTTACTTGATTACTCTAATGATCTGTTGTATTAGAGAGGGAGGGGATGCATTGGATCTTATGCAAGATTGCAGGTGGGTCTCCATTAGGGGTTTGGTCTCCCTATACGGGGTCCAAGCCCCTAGAGGGCCACATTGCTACTTGTAAGGTGAGTGTAGAGAGCCATGGGCCTCCATCATAGCAGAGAGTACTTCATGGATCCCAAGCACCATTCATTAATTGCTTGTGTTCCACCTTTTGGATGAGGGTGATGCACCTGAATCACCATGCCCAACTGACTTCACACTTGTACCACACACTTGGCATAGGTTCTAGGGTCCAGATGAGGACGTGTCTCACTGCGAGAGACAAAGGGAGGGCTTATGTCATCATCCTAGCCCTTAGAGATGGTTTACATGCATTATTGATCCACTTGGAGACCCATGAGGATGTCATTGTGCCCCCACACCCACTTGGGGACACCACATGTGACTTTTGGATATCAAGGGGCCAACCCCTCATCCACTATGTTTGGAGTCTGTTCTTTCACCTTGGCACACTTTTTTGACTCCATTAAGCCTTCTCAATGGGCCAATGACTCATTATTTTTACCATTTTGCCTTGTTGAGAGGCTTATCTCTCTATTTTGGAGCTATCTTGGTGGGCTTGTCACCAAGGGATGTTATTGTTGCACATTATTTTATTATTTGGGGCTTAATTAGGCCTAACTAGGCAAATAGAACTCTTTAGAGAGGATACAAATTAATGAGAGGCTCATTCATTCCTCTCATCATCACTTGGATTGGATTAGTATCCCTTGAGAGATTTTTGCACTTGTTTCGGGGACGATATTTTTGGAGTTTCTGGATGCACTATGATGTTTGGATTTTCGCTATTTGTCTTTGGAGCTTCTTTATAATGCAGAGTTGATGAAAGGATATACTCTCTCTCTCTCTCTCTCTCATGTAAGTAAAATTTTAATGCTATTCTTGTTATCTTACTTGTCTATTGCATGTTATTGTTATCATTATTCTTGTATGGGTTAAAGTAATGCGAAATCCTTATGGAAACATGGACTATGTGATTTAATGCATGCATTGCTCTTTGAGGGAGTGGGTGAATGTTCCTAGAGGAACCTCTTAGGTTGATAGACCTCGAAACTTCATTTTCTTTGCAATTCGAAGTATAAATCCCTAAATGACCTTGTTGTTGTACCTTGAAAGGCTAGCCAAAGTCATCTAGGGATCCTTAGCATATGAAAATTCTTGATCTAACTGTATGCTGACTCCATTAAGCCTAAGAAGCAAGGCACTAATCCTCTCATCCCTTTGGTGATCAAATTACCCCTCTTTTTCTCATATTTTGCAATTCTAGGCCTAACCCTAGTAGGTTACCTAGGGCATCAAGCTAAATCTTTTGTAGTCATCCAAACACCTTAAAACTTGGTCCACAATTGCATTGGGGTTTTCTCAAGGGGTTCTCCAAATTTAAGCACAATCCGATGGTGGAATCCCGAGATATTGCAAGCCCTAGCTCGAGGATCATTTCTCTCCCTAGGTTGACTTGGGTTAATGTCCTCATTTGGATCATTGCATTCAAGATTCAAATGAAAATTAGTCCTTTGATCCTATTCTCCTCCCTAAATAGGTCAAGCCCCAATAGTGTTGATCAAACTTTACATCCTTGAACTAGTTTGGGTCCGCTTTGGCTTTTTGTGGTCCCACAACCTTATAACTCAAATTCCACAAGGATTGCATAAAAGCCATTTCTCCACAAGGATTCTTAGATCTAGGAAGCCTTTTGTCAAGGGATATTCCCCAAACCTAGGCATAAGTATCCTCTTAACCCTTCCTAAAGAGCCCATGACCTCGCTTCTTAAGCAAGTAAGCCATATAATTGAGCCTCTCTTGTGAATATGCTTTAGGAATCAATCTCCATCGTTTTTGTGACATATTCATCCTCATGATTCCTTATATACCGGGACTCGTCCCATCGGCGAAAGTCCGTAAAGAGAAGGGAGCTATAGCTGAGGTGACAGTGGGCTATTAATCCATTGTTGCCCCTTGACCTATTGTTGCTCTATAGGATCCCCTCCTAGGAGCCTTGCTAGTTTGAGCGGTAACACAACCCTAAGAGGAACATTCAGAGAAAGAAAGAGATCCAAAAGATATTCTAGTTATGCCGCAAATATGGCCAAACTCATTGAAGCAAAACCTTCTACTTACGTAAAGGCAGTC
Source organism: Pinus tabuliformis (assembly GCA_031772625.1). Taxonomy (NCBI): domain Eukaryota; kingdom Viridiplantae; phylum Streptophyta; class Pinopsida; order Pinales; family Pinaceae; genus Pinus; species Pinus tabuliformis. The sequence continues at coordinate 206,653,845 of CM062806.1, read as the reverse complement.
AAACATCATGTATGGAAGAAGGCAATGATGGAAGAATACCGATCAATAATGAATAATGATGTTTGGGAAATTGTTCCTAGACTAAAGAGTAAATCTGTTGTTACTTCCAAATGGGTGTATACGATCAAGCATGCAACTGGTGAGAGCATCGACCAGTGTTGCGGGGGAGTGCCCCCCCCGATCTCGCTCCTAATCCGTGCTCCGGGCGGGAGCACGCTCCCGATAAAAAAAATTTGCGCTCCCTACCATATCCGGGAGCGACTGCGGGAGTGTCGCTTCTGTCGCTCCGGGAGCGAAATTTAAAGCCCGAGAGCGGTCAGGGAGCGATCGCTCTCGGGCTTTAAATTTCGCTCCCAGAGCGACGCGCGCGGAGGCCGAGAGTGAATTCGGTAGAAAAAAATTCGCGCTGCTAAAAAATCGAATTTTTTTTTATATAATGAGGGAGGGAGGGCTTTTATATTCATTGTGACTTGAGTGAGACTGAGAGCAAAGTGCCAAGGAGCAAGGAGCAAGGAGCAAGGAGTCTTGGACGCATTTGAGGTAGGTTAGCAATTTTTTTTTAATGTTTATTAATTTACTCCTAATTTCTAAATAAATAAATAAATTTTTCTCTATTTCGGTTTCCCATTAGGCCATTCCCATTCCCATTCCATTTTATTAAATTTTGCAGATTCAAAACTACAAATTTCAAACATCATGGTTATATTTCTTGGCATTTTCTTCTTCTTGGTTCTTTTTCTGGTTATTATGGTGCTGGAGAGTAGGAAAAGGAGGGTTCAAAATGAAGGGGGGGATGAGGAAGGGGGACAAAGTGGATTTGATGAAAACCCCGGTGAGGAGGAGCTGGAGGAGGGTGAACATGATTCAGCAGCTGAAAAAACTCAACAAGACCAAACCCCATTGTGGAAATATGTTAACAGGCCTGAAGCAGGGAAAGGGGGTGGAACCACTAAATTTCATTGCCCTCATTGCAACAATAATTACAAAGGTTCATACACCCGTGCCAGGAAACACCTCTGCGGGAAAATGCCATGGGATGGAGATAAACAAATAGGAATCAAAACTTGTGTAGGTGTGTTAGTAGCAGATAGAGCCAAATACATAAGTGAAGAGGAGGAAGCCCAATACAAATCTAAAAAATCAAGGGGTTTCTTTGAACCAAGCTCACAATCACAAGCATAAAGAACTCCTTCAGCATCCTCCAAAGGCAATGGATATGGAGGCATAGGGTCACTAGCTTTAAGGCGTAGAACCATATCAGATTTCCTTGATGAAGGGTGTAGGAATGATGTGGATTCAAAAGTCTACAGGTTTCTCTATGCATGTGGGATACGAAATGGTTTCTGCCATAAATGATGCCCCTAAAGGATACAAGAGCCCTGGGTATGAGAAGGCAAGAACCGTTGGAATTGATCATGAAAATGCAAAAATATCACATTCTTTGAATAGAATGACAAGTTCTTGGACTGACCATGGGGTGTCCATTGTATCTGATGGATGGACAAATGTAATAGGTAAGCCATTGATAAGTGTTCTTGCTATGTCCGTTAGTGGTGCCATCTTTTTAAATGCATATGATTACTCAGCCAAGTTCAAGACCGCCATCAACATTGCAGAAGCATTACTTGAAACAATTGACCGTATTGGGCCATACAATGTCATCCAAGTCACCACTGATAATGCTCCTAATTGTAAGGCAGCAGGAGCAATTATTGAGGATAAATACCCCAACATATGTTGGTTTGGGTGTTTGGTTCACACATTGAACCTTTTGATGCATGATGTTGTTAAGAACAAAAATGAACAATACAAATGGATTGGTGATTTGTACAAGAAAGGCAAACAAATGATAAAATTTATTACAAATCATAACAATACCCATGGCCTTTTCCGCAGTCACTCAAGATTGGAGTTGTTGAAGATTGCGAGGACTAGATTTGGTAGCTATTACTTCACCTTCAGGTGCCTTTTGTAGGTAAGAGAGTCATTGGCTAGCATGGTATCAAGTCCACACTGGCAGGTATTAAAGGAAAGGGCTACAAATGCAGTTGGCAGGTGAGGTTTTGAACTGGTGGAGGAGGCCGCTCTTGATGGTATGTTTTGGGCACGTGTGAGGCAAGTATTGGATTTCACCAAGCCCATTTATCACGGTTCGGTTTGCAGATACAGATAAACCAATGATTGGCGAGGTGTATGCGCAGATGGATACCATGTTGGGGCAAATTAAAGATATTGTTCATAACAATGATCCCAACTCGTACAAACTGATTCACGATTTTGTGTGTACGGTGGAATAAACTTAATCTTCCACTACATTGCTTGGTGTATATCCTTACACCAAAATACTACTCTACATCTTGGTTGGGCCAACCTGCACCAGGGGTGGGGTTAGGACCAAACCCCATATAGATGAAGAGGTATCTAAAGGATATTTGGAAGCATTAGAAAAGTTGATAGCTGATAGGGAGGAATGTGCGAGTGTGCGCCTTGAAATAGGCAGATACTTCAGTAACACTGGTTTGTTTGGTACCTTCCATGCAATGGAAGACAGAGACAAATTTGATGCTCTCACATGGTGGGACACATATGGTGGCCATGGACTTTTGCCAAAATTGGCAAAAAAAGTTCTATCACAGGTTGTAAATACTTCTTCTGCAGAGAGGTGTTGGAGCACCTATAGCTTCATACATAATTTGAAAAGAAACAGACTCAATGAAAACCAGGCATAAAGCTTGGTTTATGTGCACTACAACTTGAAGTTGTTGAGTCATTACTGTGATCGGGCTTATGAGGATCCAACATATAAAATCTAGGACAACCACCCAGAGGATGACAATTTGGAGGATGGCACTATACATCTTGAAGAACTGGAAGAGGAACTTATAAGGGAGGAAGATGAAGCAGCAACCATGCCACCTCCACCATCCAGTAGCAGTGCTCGAGTTCCGAGTCTTGTTCCTTTGCTGTCCCCACCTCCATCTACACCCTCACGTGGAGGGCATGTGCCTTCTAGTTTTGGTCGTCGGTCTGTGAGGGAGACTCCTAGAAGACCACCACGACCTGCTCATACATTAGACTCTCGCGACAAGGGCCACATGCAGTAGTAGATAATAGATTTACAGTTTACTTGTCTTTTCTAGTTTCTATTAGTTTTCATAACTGTTGAGTCTTGAGTCTTGACTCTTTCATATCATAATGATATTTTTTGTAAACAATATATGAATGTGAATCGTGACAATGAAATTTTGAAGTTTGAAGTTGGAAATTATAACTCATTGGTAATGATTTTGAATTATGAATATGATGCTTTGTGAAAGTTGTTTCATTTCATTTCATAATTCATTTTATAACATTTCATTTCATGTTAAGTTGTTAACAGTTAGATATTATTTCTTGTAATGGTTAAACTTAGCTTACAAGTTCAACTTTGGTGATCAATGATGATAAATGTTATATATTGAATTTTCAATTTTGAAAGCTTGAAGTTGAAACTTTAAGATTGATGAATCATGATTCATGAGACTCAATTGTGGATGTGGTTGATGAAGATTATAACTTCTAGATGATTGATGTTATATGGTTCAATGATCAATCTATGTATTTTTATGTTTTTTATATCTAATTCATCATTCTACATGTTTTTGTTGACATATATGTACCAAAATATAATATATATATATATATATATATATAAAAATTGCTCCCGGATTTGCTCCCAAACCGGGAGCTTTTGAAAATGTCGCTCCCTCTCCCATTTTCGCTCCCACTCCCCACTTTCGCTCCCACTCCCAAGTAACACTGGTATCGACAAATATAAGGCAAGATTTGTGGCTAGAGGATTCTCTTAACAAGAAGGAATTGATTATGATGAAACTTTTGCTCGTACAACCATATACACAACAGTTAAAACCCTTATTTTTGTTGCATCTAATATTGGAAGGAATATACATGAAATGGGCATGAAGACAACTTTTCTTAATGGCACAATTGATGAAGAAGTTAACATTGAACAATGTCATATCCCCAATAATTGAATTGGACTAAGGAGAAATCCCAATTTTGCAGTTTTGTTTCCTAATAAATATTTTGGTGTTTGGACTTAGGAGAATGGGTTAGAAGACTTGGGATTAATTTTTGCAAAAAGGAAAGGAAGCCAAATTAGGAGAAGTGGATAAAAATAAAAGTGGTGGGTTGTGGGGGCCACACCAAAAAGGGAAATCGAATCCTTAGGAGAAATTTGACCCACAAGGAGGAAAACGCACAAGGGGCTTGAATTGGTGGGGACAACAAGGGTGAGAGAGGAGAGCAACTACAAAAGGAAAAAGAAAAGTCATTTTTGGGGTTCTTTGTTTGTGCATTTAATTTGGAAGTTTGCTTGAGCTGTTCAATGAAGTCAACTGGTGCTTTGAGCACAGGGGTTTCCAAGGAGAAATTCCCGACTCTTTTTTAGCGGACTTAGAGTGCCACCCTAGCAGAGAATTCTAGATCTTATTGGAGAGGAGATTGCTGGAGTTTGTGAGAGTTTTTCCAGCCTTCATTCATCTAGTTTGAACCTCCAGGAGGACACAGTGGAAGAAATCGATTTGCTTGGTTGAGTGCTCTTCAAGGGAAAAATTTAGTTGGAGAATTTAGGAGAATGTGTTTTGATATTGGACCAGATCATGTGGGAAGTTTCAGGTTTGAAGATTGTTGCTCCGTTGAGAACCAAACTCAACATTTCTAGGGCTTGCACAATGTTTTGTTGGGTAGAAATTCGTGGAGTTGTTTCTAGCTGGGTTGTGCAAGGTTGAGGAAGGGATTTCCCTCTCACCTCTAGGAGTATTTGCAAGGAGTTCTACGACCATTTGAGGGAGGAAACACAACTAGATTTGTAGCAGTGGCTCGAGGGGGACGTAGAACTAGTAGAGGGCATAACACCAAAATTGGGCAATTTCAGGAGGTTGGAAACAAATCGAAACCTTTTTGGGTTTTGTTGGTATAGCATCAAGGAGTTTGCTCCTAATTTTGTAGAATTTTGGTGGAGTTTTGGTGCCCCAAACAACAATTGAAAAAATTTCTGGGTTGAATGCACAACTTGGAGGAGCCATTTTGAGTGGAGTAGTTCCGTTATTTTCATCTGGGTATTTACTTGCATACTATAGCAAGCCCAAGTGCACACATTCCATCTCCAGTTGTACTCCGATTTCCATTATTATTAATAAAATGGCTCAGATTTGCTATTGCTGCCCTATGGAGTTCTAAACTTTATTGGCATGCGTTGTGTTCAGATTTTGCTTGAAGTAGTGCTGTAGCTAGTGCATGTTTTGGAATATCATTGCAAATTTCTAGTTAGAATATTACAAAGAACCTCAAGCTTTTGAAGTCCATGGGAAGGAATCCCATGTCCGCAGGTTAAAGAAGGCTCAATATGGCTTAACACAAACCCTAGAGCATTGTTTGCTCGAATGGATGCTTCTCTAATAAGACTTTGGTTTCACTAAAAGTACTGCAGATGCGAACCTCTACATCAAGGTAGTAAAGAACGAGCTCGTGATCATATTGCTATATATGGATGACCTATTAATAATAGGTGTGGAGCATGTTATTTGTCGATGCAATAAGGAACTAGCAGCTGAATTCAATATGAATGACCTTGGTCTAATGCACTATTACCTCGGACTTGAAGTTTGGTAGAAACCTGGCGAAACCTTTCTTGGTCAAGGAAAACATGTGATCAAGATTCTACATAAATTTGGGATGATGGATAGTAAACCCATGGCAACACCCAGTGTTGAAAATATCGGTATCGGCAAAATATCGGCAAGGGTCCAGAAAATATCTTATCGACAATATCGGCGAAAATATCGGCAAATATCGCCAAGCATAATTTTTTTTTTTTCAAATTTTTAAATATAGCCGATATTTTCAAAATATCGCGATATTTTGCCGATATTTTCCGATATTTGCCGATATTTTGAAAATATCGCGATATTATCAAAACAGAAAATATTGCGATATTTTCTCGGCGATATATCGTTTTGCCGAAAATATCGCGATATTTTCGAATATCGCCGATATATCGCTGATATTATCAACAGTGGCAACACCAATGATCATTTTGAAGAAGTTGAGAAGTCAATCTTCATACTATAAAATTACCATTGATGTATTTATTATATTCATTTATATTTCTTTAAAGCATGTTCTTCATGCTCAAAGTCAAAAGAGTAAAAAAGAATATAATGAGTCAAAAGGATATTTATTTGTGTTAGAAAATCAAAAAGGCTGAAAGAATTTTTTATGTTGATAATTACTTATAATATCTTTGTGTTCTTATTAAATTTCTTATGTTCTTTTTATCTTTGTTTCATCAAGCAATCATTAGAACTAAACACGAAGATCGATGACACCAGATGTAGGCACTCAACCAGAGCTAAAACCCCTCTATAGTGGAAAACTCAGTGGAACTCTTCCACTAGCATATTCACGCTGAGATAAACCAAGACCCTAAACCAAAAGACCTTCCTCCACCAAATCAACCTTCCAATATGATTTAGCAAACATGAGTAGTCTCTTCTTGTTGAGCAACTACAACGGAGCAACAACCCAGAATTTCGCCGCCCAACAACTCCAGAATTTCGGCCCAACTACAATATTGCAGTTTTGTCCCTTCCAACAACTTAGTAGCTACACACGAGAGAGAGAGAGAGAGAGAGAGAGAGAGAGAGAAACTTCTTGTGCTTGATAGAGACCTCCTACTCCTTCGCTAGCCCTTTCCACCTTCTTTGAATTTCACCCTTTTTACTACTCCCAACAACTGCAAATTAAATTTGGTGAGTGTGTGCTCCAAATGAGGTCGAGTTGCTGCCTTTATATAGGAGATTCTGCCCCTCAATTAGGCAAACTTGTCCAGTTTGAGGCCGACTTGGTGGAGAAGGCCTAAGAGTCCTAATTTACACCAAAATAAATGTGTTTCTTGATTGACAATGCCAAAGAAATGTTATGAAACCAGCTCACAAAAAGATAGAAAAGATAGATCAACGCCTTAGAAATCAACCTCTTTGAGGGGGCAACCTCCTTTACATTACACAAATGAACAATTCTTGGATGATACAAATGACAAAACCCTCTTTCTATATATAGGAGTCTAAGGGGTCACAATATAATCAAAGCCGACAACAATAATTAAAAGCTATTGCACCCAAAGGATTGTAGCCATTGGACTCCTAGTATAACATCAACACCACCCTTTGGAATGGAAAGCACTGCGCTATTCAATATATATTCTCCCATGGATAGCTTGATATTATGACACTTTCCAGAGCAATTTATGGTTCCTCCACTTGCAACCATCACTTGACACTCTGGTGCTGGATATAGGAAGCAATTCAATTCCTTGGCTATTTTACAATGAACAAAATTATGGGTATTGTCCGAATCAATGAAGACTATTACCTTTTTCTTCTTGATATGTCCTTCTGTCTAGATAGTTTTAGGAGTGGTAATTCCGGCCAATGCGCTACAAGATATGGTCGAATTCATTTCGTCTTTCTCTAGGGTTTGTTCTTGGTGTATATCCTCTTCTTTTGACGTTTCTTTTTCTTCCTCCTCTTCACAAGCTATGTAAAATAATTTCTTTTCAGCACACTTATGACCTTTAGTGTATTTGTTATCACAACTGTAACACAACCCTTTTGCTCTTTTTTCTTTTAATTGTTGTGGTGTCAACCTTGTAGGTTGTGGAAGGCTAGGGGAAACAACGCTTACATCTTTATAATTGTGAGTGGTAGGCTTCTTTGTTGCCATAATTTTGCTTTCCATTTTTCTTGCCAACCTGAATGCCTTCTTCAATGAATCAGGTTCCCAAAGGCGAACTTCATGTTGGATGTTATCCTTTAAAGTCCCTATGAACACATCAATCCTATGCTCCTCTGGAATATCTTTTACACTTATATTCAATTTTTGAAAGTCCTCAATGTGCTCCATAATTGAACCCTTTTGTTTGAGGTTTATAAATTAGCTAAAAAAAGTGTTGCTTTTTGTATTCTCATAATGTGCTATCATTTCATCTGTAAAAATTGCCCAAGTTACAATTTGTTTACGAGAGAAAAGCCATCGATACCATACAATCTGATTTGGTTCCAAATATAAAGTTGCAATGCATACCTTTTGTGTGTTTTGCACATTATGGAGATCGAAATATTGCTCCATCTATAGTATCCATGTTACGCGATCCTTGCCATCAAACTTTTTCATATCGGCCTTTGGAACATGGTGGGTCTTTGATCCAACGTTAGAGTCTATGAAATCATGATTTAACATTTATTTTGTTCTCATCATGAGTTTCTTGTACTACCCTTTTGCCATTAGTAAGCATTTCTTGTACAAACTTTTCAAATCTGTCTTCAAATCTTACATCTTAGCTTCCACGCCTTTCTTTAAACCATGCATCTTAGCTTCTAAGCCATCCATCTTAGCTTCCACATTATTCATCTTAGCTTCCTCGTCATTCATCTTAGCTTCTACGCCTTTCTTTAAACCATCCATCTTAGCTTCCACACCTTTTTTTAAACCATCTATCTTAGCTGCCACGCCATCCATCTCAGCTTCCACGTCTTTCTTTAAACCATCCATCTTAGCTTTTGTTACTTTTTGTGAGAGTGAATTTTGTTGCACTTGGTCTCGTAATTTTGATAAATCATGTTGCATTTCTTCCTCTTCTTCATGAGTCATGCTAGAGCTTTCAGGTTGTTTACTAGGTGTTTCCATTTTCTTTCTTCGGGGCATCAATTAATGATAATTATGCTTCACTATGCCCTTTGAATTCCTTCAAACTAATTTTTCAAACCAAACTTATGCAAAATTAAAAAAAAAAAAAAACTATACACCTTTTTTCACTTTGTAGGAGCTCGATATTGTATCTGACGTATCTCTGAATTTTCGGATCTCCAAAGTCTGAAATTGTGAACTGTGGTAGCCCTTTGAGACCACTTTCCAACACCATTGGATTCTCCAAAAAAGCGTTATGCACAATCTCCCAGGATGACCTGATTATACACTTTTTCAATAGAGTGAACTTGTACGAAGTACCACGTGTCACTTTTTCAACCTTTGGACTTGAAAACGATGCACAAAAAACTGTATTCTGTCCTCTTTCTGTAACTTCTTACGAAATTTCAATATGATACCATATGTTATGAAACCAGCGCACAAAAAGATAGAAAAGATATATCAATGCCTTAGAAATCAGTCTCTTCGAGGGGGCAACCTCCTTTGATACAAATGACAAAACCTCCTTTCTATATATAGGAGTCTAAGGGGTCACAATATAATCAAAGACGACATAACAATAATAATATAAGGGCACACAAATAACAATAGTGGGCTTCTATGGGGTACAATAATAATAATATGGGGACAATAGGGGCACAACAATAACAATAAGGACTACAATGATAGTAGTAACGGGGGAATCACTAGTATTATAGGGACCTAACAAGAAGGGTCTATTACATTATGACATGGACAAGTACACTTGACATAAACCCTAGAAGCCTACAACGGAGGCTTTGACCTAAGAACAATTGACCCAAGCATGAAACCCAATGCTTTAACAATCTGTTTTTTTAATAATAAATTTCCCTTTTCTTTCTTTTGACAAATACATTACATCATGACTCAAATAAAGTTATGAAGACCAACACTAGTTACATTCTTCAACAATTTGATCATGTCCCATTTGGACATTTGTAAGAAAAAGGATTTAAATTTTATTTTTGAGTCATAAGCCCACAAGAAGACGAAGTTGGCCTTCCTTGGACAAGTCGACCTATTCGACCCTCCTGGACAACTATATGAGAAACAATTCGACCTCTTGGAAACCAATTCATTCATCACAACATCTATCATTTTCTGCACCTAGTCAATAAGAAGAAAGGCCGAAGTTAAAGGAGAGAGAAGGAAGTCGAAGGAGTATAAGAAATTGAAGTTTTTCTACCTTACTACAACTCACGTGTAAAATTTCTGTGGCATAACTGAGGTAATTGTAGGGCCAAAATTCGGCCTCTATTGCAACTGGAATTATGAGTTTGAACCATATTTGAAGGGGTTTGACCAATGTTGACTTTGGTTTGTTGGAGGAGACTTGGAATCTTTGTGGTAGTTTGGTCTTGGTCTTGGTCTTGGTCTTGGATATCTCATTTTGATCTGATTCTATAAGAGAAGGATTGTTGGGTTTTCCTCTTGTGGGTTTTGCCCTGGCTAGCAGCCTAATTTTGGTGTCTATTGTCTCATTGTGATATTTATGTTTTTGTACATTTGTATAATTGCTTGGTGAAGAAGACATAACAAGTAATAAGAAGTCATCTAACATCCACAAGTAATTATCAAGAAGAGGAATCATGCTTTAATCTAGACTACTCTTGGTTTCTCAACATGATTTACCTTCCATGAAGTTGGTTGACACGTGTGGCATGCACGATCATGCCCTAGAGCATCCATGCACTTGTCTTGAGGGGAAGTCCAGACATGTGAAGGATGAATGTTTGCACATGGGGGGAGCAATCACTTTACACACAATTTGAGGAGCATTAGGCATAGGGAGGGTGGTCATTTGTACATTTGGCACATAATTGATGGAGGAGTGCTTTGAATGAGGGCATTTTGTTTTTTGGGCACACAATCTTGTAGGAGCACTTGGCACGAGGACATCATGCTTGGAGGGTACACTAGCTCTGGGAGTTGGATAAGCCTTAGCGTGACAGGTGGACACCAGTGTTTTCAAAACCGTTTTTAAAAACCAGTTACCGGTCTAACCGGTCGGTTAGCAAGGCCGCCGATCTAAACCGGCCAAAAAACCCGGTTGGAAAGGCCATTTCGCCATTTTTTTGCCCTAACCGGTGAAAACCGGCCGGTTTAGGACGGAACCGACCAATTTGTATCAAACCGGCCAGTTCTGTCCTAAACCAGCCGGTTTTAGGCACGCCCACCGTAAAGTTAAAAAAACATATTTTTCACTGTGTTTCAGGGGTGTTGGCAATTAATGGTAATGTTAAATTCTTAAAGTAAAAGTGACATTTCCTTTAATTTTCATTTTCATCCTTTTACTTAAATTTTTAACATTACCATGAAATGACTCAGGATGTTTGAGAGTGGTTTCGACCTCATTGGATTTCATATGGAGAAACTATAATTTTAGATTTCACTCAAAATTTAGCAGAATTAATGGTTTTCAGGATTTCATGGTTTGGGGGTAAACAATAAATGCAATCGGAGCTCCAAATGATGAGCAAAACTCCTGATCTAGATCCCATTGTGTTGGACGATATTGATCCAACATCAAAATGGGTGGAGGAGACTGAAGAACCTGTGTTTGAGGCTGATTTTGATATCGACATGGCTTTAGCAAGGGATGATGCAGATTATGTGGTGGCATCAGAACTAGGATTAGTAGCGGCATCAAGGAAAGGCAAAGAACCAATGGAAGGCACTAGTCATGCAGGTGGACAAACTCGTGCTTCCATTAGGTCCACTTCTATTGTCATTGGTGGCATTGATACTGAGGTTGCAGATCAGGCTAAGGCATCCTTAGACTCTGAACCAGATGATGTCTATGTAGCTCCTGATGGTGATCCTGTGTCTAGTAGTGGTGATAAACTTGATTGATCATGTGTACACTGTAGACTTGTAGTAGGCCAATGGCCTCATAGCTTGCAGCATTGTTTTTGGACTTTATAGGCCATTTAGATCCTCATTTCTTATGTATTTTGCTATTTTGTTGATGATATGTATTGTATTCGGTGCCATTTTGATATATTCACCTTTACATGGTATATAAATGAGCAAACTTTGCATATTTTGTCTCTATTGGCTTGGAATCATGGTTTTACATCTTAAAAATAGTTTTGTTTCATTAAAAATTAACTATTTAATGTATTTTTTAAAAACCGGTTCGTTTAGACCAAACCAGTCCCGGTTAGACCGGTTCCGGTCAGTAAACCGTTCATTAGGTGGACCGGTCCGGTCACCGGTTCCGGTTTTAAAAACATTGGTGGACACCTTGCTTTATGGAGTGCTCCTATGTTAATTTTAGATAAATTGGTATGTTCTATGCTTGCAACAATTACTACAATGTCCTTTTGTTAGCCCAATGACAATTTCAACTTAATTATCAATAGCAATCACATTAACCATTAATCACATTGACAGTAACTATAGATAGAACATAAACAATAAATGCAGAAGAGAAACCAAGACAGGAGAACACTAGTATTTGACGAATGCTGGGGAAAAACCCCAAGATTGGGAAAACCCTTTGATCAATTCTTCTTATTATTATATCAAATGTTCAACAGAGAGAGAGAGAGAGTACAATAATACAAAGTCAAAGTCAAAATTGACTTGCCAAATCATTGTCCAAAACAACCCTGTCAAATTTGCCCTCAGTCAACATTAGTCAAATCAGCGCTAACGAGGAAGTCAACAACTGTCAAAGTATGGTCAAACTTCCCCAAAACAACTCGGTCAAAGGAGAGAGGAATTCAACCTCTCTTGCGGGTCAAAGTTAGTCCAAAATAGTCAACAAATTTGCAGTCAAATTTGGTCAACCTGAAGTCAACCTTGCAGTCAAATAAGTCTATGGTCAACATAGGTCAAAGTGCCCAAATCACCTTGGTTTTTGTGCCAACAAATGTGGCCCGTTGAGATGGAGATTCTCCTTGAAAATATAAGTCAAAAGTTACCTAGAAAGTCAAAGTCAATGCTGGTCAAATTGTAGAAAAACTTCAGATTTTTGGCCCTGTAATTTTCGTCCTCCTTTCTGCCACACGAGCGAGAAAAATCAGCTTCGTAATATTTTTACGAGCCAATCAGATGAGGAGAGAAGGATGTGTGAGTTGATGAGGTGCCAAATGAGGTTTGAGGTCATCCTTATTTATACAAGTCGTTGAGGGTGAAAGGACATATCTGTTGGGCTTCATGAGCCTACGTGATGATGTGGCTGACCTTGACAATTTACTCATGTGCGGGCTTGACCTCAAAAACATATTTCTTGTTGTCCAAATTTAGTGATCTTTAGGTCAATTTTGGTCCTCTTGAAAAGAGGAATTCAATGCAATAATTATCTCCATCAAATGAGCTGTCCAGAGTGGAATTTGCCCCTATTTTCCAATTTAAACACTCCCTCTCAACTAGGGAGAATTCCACATGCCAATATTTGACCATCGATTATCATGCCATCTTGTTATCATGTAGCATCTCTACATCTTGTCTCAACTTTGTTGAACACTGATATAGATAATGAAGAAGAATTGATTGAGAGTGAGTGAAAAGACCTTGCCACCCTCCACTGACAAAAGTCAATCCACATAACTAGGGGTAGAACCCGAATCGGACTTGATCCCAGATCAAGTTGTTGAACACCATGCATCTTAGACATAGGCAGTACGATAGTACATGATGCGTCCATCTATAGTGCTATGGTCCCTATCTACTTTCCCAAGTCATTAGCCAGATGAGAGGTACTTTCCATGAGTCCCGAACATCATGGGTAGGATGTATACTGGGGCATCCGTAGGAGAAGGTGAACCTCTCATCTTGTTCATATGCCATAGGAGAAGGTGAACCACTCATCCTAGGCATATATCATTAGCTATATGGGAAGGTGACCCACTCACCCTGTAGACAACGTACCTATAAGGGAAGGTGAACCACTCAACCTATGGTCAGTCATAGCTCCTAGAAGTACCCCAACCCCCAAGAGTTCCCAGACTCAAGCAGGAACCTCATGGGAGGGTCCTTCTACGACTCCAAGTCTCTCTTAGAAGGCTAAGAATTTGACCTTCCCCAAGGGCTTCGTGAGGATGTCAGCAATCCGCTCATCAGTCCTAATGTGTTGGAGCCTTATTGCTCCCCATTTTTCCATATCCCGGATAAAGCGGTACCTGATATCAATATGCTTGGATCAGTCGTGGAACACAAGATTCTCTAAAAGGTGAACCCACTCTGGTTATCGCAATAGATCACAGTGGTATTTAGGACATGCTCAAATAGCTCACTGGAGAGCTTCCTCAACCAAACAACTTCACAACAAGCCATACTAGCTGCAATGTATTTGACCTCGATAGTGCTTAGAGCAACCAATTTCTGCTTCTCGCTCATCCATGAAATTGAAGCAGATCCCAATGAGAAGCAACATCCTGACGTGCTCTTTCTATGCACCACATTTCCATCCCAGTCAACATTAGAATATCCATGTAGCCTCAAATTCCCGACAGTGTATCTCAACCCATAGTTGATTGTGCCATGGAGATGTCTCAAGATATTCTTAGCAGCAGTCCAAGGTATGTGATGGGGCTCAACCATAAATTGACTCCAAGTATTTACAATGAGGCATATGTCAGTACGTGAGTTTACCAAGAACATTAGCGCCCCCTCAAGTTCTCTATACTCAGAAGGGTTTCCCAATTTGGGTCCAGCAACACTACATAACTTCTTGAAGTTGAGTTCCATCGAAGTAGACACAGACTTGCATTCCACCATCCCACATCTCTCTACTAGCTTCAAAATGTATTTTCCTCGAGGAAGGAAAATCTCGCTTGGGTTTTGCCAGACCTCCAAGCCTAGGAAGTAATGCATTAGTCATAGGTCCGTCATCTCAAACTCGGAAGTCAACTCCCTCTTGCATTGATAAATCAGAGTCTTTGCACCTGTTAGAAAGAGATCATCAACATAAAGGACCAAAATAAGAGGCATGTCCTTTTCAACCTTGAAGTATATGTTAGGATCAAAATAGCTCCGTGTAAATCCTATCTTCGTAAGATAATTGTCAATCCATTTGTACCAAGCCCTAGGGGCTTGCTTCAACCCGTAGAGGGCTTTTTTCAACTTGCATACATGTGTCCTTAGATCTGCTACCTCAAACCCCTGAGGTCGTTCCAAGTAGACTTCCTCCTTAAGCGAGCCATGCAAAGAAAGCAGTATTGATGTCCATTTGATGTAGGCTACATCCTTGATTGGTAGTGAGAGCAATCATAGATCAAATAGTGGTATACCGGGCAACCGGTGCAAATATTTCGTCATAGCCCACTCCTTCCTTTTGAGAGAAGCCACAAGCTACGAACCTGACCTTATATTTTTCAACACTTCCATCAACTCCATGTTTAATTTTGTAAATCCATTTAGAGGTGACCATGGACTTGGCGTTAGGTCTAGGCACCATGTCCCAGATATCATTCTTCATGATCGATTCATATTCCTCATTGATCGCATCTTTCCATACTTGGTGCTTTAAATCTTCTTCAAACGTGCATGGCTCAACTTGAACAATAGTACTCATGGCAACTAAGTACCCTTGATACCTGTTTGGCTTCTTACTTTCACGAAATTTCCCTCTTGGAACAATATGTCTTTCAATGTCTTCGAGAGTGTATTTAAGACATAATGGTCATTTCCTTGAGGTAGAGGGATCACCAGGTGGTGGATCAATAGGATCCATTAGGTCATCAACATCGGACATAGGTTCATCCGTCAGAGGTTCATCTTGTTTTTCAGCAACATCATTATCGTCCTTCCATTGTCGATCTTCAACGTCTTGATCTTCTTCCTTGATTGATTTTCCATCAATGCCTTGATTGTATAGCTCCTTGACCTCTTTCATTAAAATATTAATAAAAGCTAGTTATATATATATATATATATATTAATTATTTTTACAACAGCTAGTTTTGACCAAATATTATTTTATTATTTTAATCCACCTTTAATAATTAATAATAGTATACTTACCTGAGTAATTTAGAATATTCTACTTACCTCATTAACTAATTTAACGACTAGTTTTCAACGACTAATTTTGGGCAATGATGCATCCATACTATTTATTCCTTAATATCGATTGGTTCTTCACCTTGTCCTGAGGATGGACCACATTAGTTGGTTTGAAACGTCGACTAAATCTTGATTATGCGATTAATCCAAAAGACATCTATCTACATTATGGATCACAAAAGTCGTAGATCTAACAAGAAGAAGAAGATTAAGCTAACAAGAAAAAGTGAAAAGACTCCACAAATTATTATCAAGTCAAAGAAGAATCCTACTATACTTAATTGCCCTAGATTCTTCAACATATGTCACCCTCTTTTTGCTGTTTATTCATACATAACAGCCATAAAAATGAATTTCCTACCCCAACCATAGTCTCTATTGGAAGGCCTTTGTTCCCTTTATTGATTAACATTGGAGGGCCTTTTTCATTGGCTGCTATATGACATTGTGCACCTTATTATTGCATATCAATTAATTCCTAGCTTATAGCAACCTAATCTTTGGTATAAGCATAGAGTATTTGAAGTTTGAACCCTAGTATATAACATCTTGGCCTTTCTAGGCCTTGTTGATATTGTGCCATATTTTACACCTGTTATACTCGCCTTGAGCCATAGCATTAGAATATCCTTTTGGTGATCTAGGGAAACCTCCCTTGTGGTTAACTGCCACTAATGTGCCATATTTTACACCTGTTATACTCGCCCATAGACATAGCATTAGAATATCCTTTTGGTGATCTGGGGAAACCTCCCTAGTGGTTGACCACCACTAAAGAGTAGGAGAAAGGTTGTTGTGGTGATAGTGGTAACCCTTTCTCTTGTTGCTATAAGGTCTGGCCCCACCTAGTGAGGCTTTGCACCAGGCCGCTAGAATGTGTGGCAATAGGGACTCAAAGATGCATCTGGAGTTTGGTGTTGATACCAAACATGTAGTAAAGGGAGTTGGGACAATGACATTCAAACTTGAGTTAGGAGGTAGGCCGAAATTGAAAGACGTTTGTTGTAAAGAAGAAGGGGTTTGTTGTAGCATTCCAGGATGGACATGCACTGATCAAACCCATGGGATCTAGCTCAAATGATGGCTACTCCATTGGTGTTAGATAGGGCAACCTGTATATTTTAAAGGGTCAGATTATTCAAACCACGGCAAGATGTAGAACAATGATGGAGAATAAGGAGTGAGAAGCTTCGAAGGTTTTGAGCATTTTAGAGGGTGTCAGCATTTAGATTCATTTGGGAAGAATTAGCCATTAGATCCTTCCAGATCTATAAAGTAGGTCTCATGATTTGAGATGATTTTATAGTATGTTCAAGAGTATGAGGCTTCTAGGAACAGGTCCAAAGGGGGCAGGTCTTTGAGGATGATTCAGGAACAGGTGGCAAGGAGGCTTTGAGTTTAAAGAGAGCAGCCATGACAATGTATGTAGGATTGGAGTAGACTTCAGGTGGCAGAAGTCTCTCCCTCGCTAAGTTGGTGTGTTGATGCTTGTAGGTGGGGCAGGTACTTTTATTATAATCCCAAGTGTCTAGGTGTATAAAAGTCGCCAAAAATCTCTTTAGGATACCTTCTCAAGTATTGTATAAGTTACTTTTGTAACTTAGCTTAAGTTTAACTTAGGAAAAACTTATAACTAATTATGTTTGCCATTGAGTTAAGGAAACTTGAGAAAAATAAAGTGTTTACTTTAATGATTGTGTTAATCTCAACCACTGATCTCAAGTGATGCAAGATCTAATATCGGCCATGCATGACTTTGGAGATTAGGGTTAGGGATTTAGCTGAATAAGAAGTCATAAAAATAAGGCTAAGGAGAGGAGAAAGACACATGATACAACAGCACACGCCAGTGGGAAATTTTGATCTCAAGTGAGGAGTGGGATACTCAAGTGTGTTGGGTTTGATGAAGGTGTAGGGGTGCAGCTTAGGAGATCGAGGTCAGCAAAATGATTAAAGGACAGATCTAGGGATTGATCAGTTGGATCAGATCCAGGGTATGTTGTAAATATATTTTCCTTAGTTGGGCCATTATCCTGGGATGGGAGCCCAAGTAGGTTTGGATTATTAATTTAATGAAGCGTTGATTGGGAAGAATTTGTATGTGTTATATGTGATTGAGATTGGTTGTGGAATTGTGCTTTTTCTGAATATTTTGTTAAGAACTTAGTTGTGCTTTTATTTAGTAAATCTGTGATAAATCTGCTAGGAATTAATTGCCAGATGCTAGGTTCAAAATTTAACAGAAAAACTGCTCTCAACTTAAGTGGTAATTCTGAATTTTGCTTCAGTGACTGCATTCCCAGTATTGGGGGTGATTTTTACTTAACAATTTGAAGTAAGGAATACATTTTAACAGATTTGGCCTTTTTAGTCAAATCTTTATGCTATTATTTGCTGGCAACCAATTAATGCCAACAAATCTCTATTTCTTCTAGGTTCTTACTAGTTGTTAGCTCAGTTTGTAACAGTAGAACATTTAAGATCAGTAATTAAAGTTCCTGTCACAGTAATCTGAGCCCACTCAACAGAGATCGCTTTTGCTTTTGCTTCTCAAGGAGCCACAATGAAAGAATTGCTGTCATACTTACAGGGATGTCAATATATGGTAGGTCTTGCTCATGTGGAAAAAGTGGAAATCTGCTGCCAGTTCTCAATCATCTGATAAAGTTTTATAGAAGCCATTGTGTTTAGGCCTGTGTACATGTGAGCAAAAAAGTTTTTTGACTTTAGTAATACTTCTTCAATGATTCACCTTTGAAATTGTTGTGGTTGAATTCAATAGCTCCCTGAGATAAAATCATGGATAAAACTTAAACGAAATGGAGGGTTGTTTGAGGCCTCTTTGTTTATAGGCATATCATGATATGTTTGGAAATGTGATTTATTGTTCTGAGATTTGTATTCCTTTGAATTATAAATGAATTTCATGTGTAGCTTTTCATTGTTGCTTTTCAAACCAGGTTTATCAACCCATAAAAAGAGCTTTACAACTTCTCGAAAGCAGGAACAGTCTGGTACGGAACAAATGGTGAAAAATGAGGATGTAAGTGTCAACAGCCAAGGATGTAGTAGTTTCTGGTTCAAACTCTTTTCAGTTTTGACTTGTTTAAGAAGTACAATATTAAATTATGTGTTGCTTTCATTACAGTACCATTTAAATGCATTCTGAAATTATAGCTAAAAAGACAACTCCTCTATTTTGGTTAACACAATGTCAAGTATATCAGGTGCAGGAGCACAGGCTTTGCAAAATGATAAGATACAGCATTGAGGATTTGTCAAAATTATCTTTTCAAAGGGTATATAGAGTGTTATGTACCTAAATCCTTAATATTACTATCATGTGATATTTATAATTGCCCTTTGTGTTTATTTAGGTCCATAATCTAATAGTGTGATACCTACTCATTAAATAGGTGGGGATTTACCCTCCTTTAGTGGAGATTGGTTGTGATGTAGCTAGTGAGGATCTAGTAGCTTTTGGAGCACACAATCTCCTGTATCATAATTATGTATTGAATGTATGAGGAAGAATCGAAGATACTAGATACATCGAATGTATTCTGCACTAAAGGTGCGCTTCCCCCCAATCATTGTTGCGAATATCGTGATCGAGATTAAATTGATGAGGGGAAAAATCGGAAAAATCAGTAAAAATTTGGAAAAAATCAGCGAATACATAAATATTCATTTTTTTTCAATTGTTTTATTATCTAAAGCATCTACAACATAAAATAAATGCATTGACACATAAATTTGATAAAAGAACTAGTATAAAAGATGTGTAATATCATTTCTAGTGCTACTTCACACATAACAGTGAATCATGTCCTGAATAGTAAGTCCTGAGTCCCAACTCAGCCTCAAAATATCAACAAAAAATATAGCAATGTATCTCATATCATGAGTCATAATGTCATATACAATGAAATGAACCAAATAACTAATAGTACTGATTTCCTCTGCCCCTCTTGCGAGAACATGCAATAGCTTTCCATCTAGATGCAGATGGTTGTGGAGTTTGCAGTGGACTTTGTTGTGCTCTAGAAGCTGAAGAACTAGGAGTTACAGGAGGTAGACCACGTGCTCTACTGGTGATAGGGGTAGCCTGGGTAGGTGGTCTCAACTCCTCCTCCTCCTCCTCTACCCCCTCCACTACCTCCTACTCTAACCAATCAACGACCGACTCCATGAGAGGCCTCTCGGCCTCAACCCTCCATACAACAGTGGTGTCAATCCTATCCAATGAGATGGCCTCCACATGAGGTATCCTCTCAAGTTGCCTCACCCACAATCAAAGATTGTAGTAGACGTAGACCATGTCATTAAATCGCTGGGACTCCAACTCGTACAAGGGAATAAATTATAAATAATAAAATAATAATTAAAAAAAAAAATTATTTAATGAATTCAAAAAATTAATTGGAAATTTGGAATATTTTAAGTTTTAAACTGTTGCGCTTCTTGGTGTGTATTTTTTCAAATACATCCCAATTGCGCTTGCATCCCGAGGAGCTACATGTTTGGCTGAGCACTTGAATAGCAAGCCGTCACAGATTGGGTACTCTGCCACCGTAGCTTCTCCACCATGCATCTACAACAAAATTACCATAAGATAAACAGATGAAAAAAATGAATTTTGAAAGTTGAAGCAAAGTATGAAGTTATGAACTTGAAGAGACAATGAAATTTGAAACAAACTAAAACATACTTGGCATTTCAGTCTTCCTATCAACCATAGCCATGTTAAAGCTAAATGTGCCACTTGTCATCCTGTATATCTCCATTTCTTTGGAGATTTCTGCACATTCTGCTGGAGATGGCACCATCCTCTGAACACAAGTGAAGAATCCGTCCATGACCTTAGCATCAAATAAGAACCCACAAGAGTGAGCAAGTGCGGGGTTCAGGTAGATCCTTGTAACATGAATGAGATGATGGAGTGTATTGTTCCATCGTTCATGAATCATTTCCTGTAGGAGTTGTTTCTGAAACCCCTCATCCCCCTTATCATCATAGTAGGTCTGAATGGATTCTTTGGCTCTGTCCATGGCCTCATACAAGAAGCCCATTGCGGGTTTGCCTCCATCAACTAATCGAAGAATCTTTTGTTCAGTAATGCTGCACACCTCCTGCACTCCCATCCAGAAGTTTTCTTGGTATGAAACTAATCTGCATATGGCCTCTCCCTTTGGTTTGCAGCCAAATGCCAAAGCACGCCACTCATCTGAAATAAACATTCTCTTCACATCCCATAGAATTCAAGAGATATTGAAGAGATATGAAACTAGTGGCAAACCGTGTAATGACAGGGCACATCAACTCCTTGTTGTTGGTGAATGTTCTCATCAAATGAAGTGCAAATGCATGATTATATATAAATTTTGTAATGTTTTTTGATGAGTCAACAATATCCTTGACAATTTTTTTTTTTTCCTATGTCATCCAACATCAAATCAATGCAGTGTGCAATACAAGGTGTCCAAAATAAGATAGGATGCCTCTCCATAAGCATCTTCCTAGCAACAACATAATTTGCAACATTGTCTGTTATGACTTGGACAACATGTTCTGGACCCACCTCTAGAATGAACACATCCAACAAATCACATAATAACCATGCATCTTTGATATGTGCAGAAGAAGTTTATAAGGCTTCTACCCTTTTGATTGGTCCAACCATTTGACATCACAGTGCATCTTGTGTGCCCATGATGCCCTAAACTCCTCCAATCTCTTGGTGAAATCAAGCTTTTCATTTTGAAGAATGCGCCCTCTAAAGACATGATAAGAAGGGACTTTGTACCTTAGACCAACAACTACAATAACATTAGCAGCGGGCTGGAAAAATGGATTGTTCCTTGCAACGCTTAAAGGAATATCACTCCAAAGAAGAAACTTGCCCAACAACTTGTCAGCTTCTTCTTTCTCTTTTTTCTAATAATTGAAGAGATAGATGGTTGTGAACCAGGTGTGGTTCTAGGAACAAAATATGATGAGGCAGCTAGAGGGTTGGTTGTAGATATTGATGCTGAAGTAGAACCAGTGCCACTCTCATGTTCACCTCCTAACACTCTACTCCCTGCTAGTTGACTCTTCAGAGCTGACTTGGACAATTTGGTTTGCTCTATTTCTTCCAATGATCCGAGGGCTCTTCGGATGATTTCTGGATTTGTATTGGTGCAAATCCCTACCTCATGTCTAGGGATTTGTGCAAGGTGATACTTCAATCAGTATAACCCCCCTGTCATATGATGTGCACATAACTTGCAAGTCAAGTATGATCTGTCAAATCCTCCATCAGGTTCATCAAATTTCCAACGAGGGTCCAATTTCCTTGGCATGTTTGTAACTTTGCTGAACTCTTGAGTTTTAATGTAAGATGAAGTTTGAAGTTGAACCTAGGGCACAAGAAGAATTGCAAGTTATAAAAATATAAATAAAATTTACATACACCACATTGAATTTTTGACAAAAGAAAACCTCAACTGAATGCAACAATAATGAAAAAAATACACATTCAAATGAAAGCAAAAATGATGGAAAAAATAGGGCACAAGAAGAAATTAAACTTACAAATCTAACAACCAAGTTTTTGTATTTTTGACCAAAATGAACCCTCTCCACTATATGCAACAAAAATGAAAAAAAACACAATTAAATCCACTCAAAAATCATTGAAAATCAATGGGTTATAGAAACCCAAGCAAAAACAAGAAAAAAAAGGGCCAAATTTGATGCCTGTACCTGGAAACCACACTTTGCTAAAGAAATTTGGTCCAAACTCGAATTTTTCTTTCTTGCGATGCTAAATTCCTTCACTTTTCTCCTCTCTGCCCTTGTAGATGACTTCTTCTCCTCCTTAGCTATCAATCTTGCCCTCTCTCTGAAAAAATGACAAAAAAACCCAAAAACGAATTTAAAAACTCGTTGTTTTCCACCGCAATGATTATTTCCAATCAGGTCGCGATTATTTCGGAAAAATTGCGATTTTTTGAAAATAAAAAAATTGGCGATTATATCGGCTCAACAAAAAAATTTCTGTTTTTTCAAAAAATTGCGATTTAATCGCGATGTTTGCAACACTACCCCCAATATTATGATGAGGTATTACAGTGTAAAGTTATGGCCGTACATAAATAGTAAGGGGTGGTATTATCAATTAAGTATTACATGATAATACTATGGGGGTCATGAGTAGATGGTACTTAACATAGTTATTAAAAAATACATAAGTAATTTATAGATTATGTATATAAGTTTAAACCTAAGAATTGCAAACAAAGATCAATCATATGTGGAACATCTTTGAGGGGTTTGTTTTAGTGTTGAGAGATGATTTGAAGTTTTCTAAACTTATTTACTTATTCAAATATACTTTGTTTCATTCTCGAAACTTTGAATGGGGGATATGACACAAAGTGGTGCCAACCTTTTGAGATTATCTTAATCATCCAAGGGTGTCCTATAAGGATCGAATCTGGATCTTTCACCATAATGAGAACAATCTGGTAACATTGCTCTATCCTTAACTTTGTGGGACTCGACAAATTTCAAGTAATGGTTGACATTGTCCAATAATATTTGTAAACTAGCTATCCTGGTTTTTATATTCTGACAAATGTCTTGCATTTATATTTTTCAAGACTGATTGGTATGTATAGTGACCTAATGTGGCCAAAGGTCATATAGCTCAATGTTATTAGAACCAAAATGGGGATCGAACTGGAGAACCCTTTGAACTGGGAACCGGTGAAAAGCCCGGACCAAAAACCGGTCGACGAAAACCACATATAATATTTAATTTTTAAAGAAAACATATACATTCATATGCAGCATATGAATCCAAACCATTTATACACAAATAAACAAAACTTCTCATTTTTATAGCATGTAAGAGTGCACATAATCAAAATAGCATCGAGTGCAATCCATCTCTGAATAAAAAATACATCAACAAACAGGCTCTAGATGGCCTCTAGCATCCAAAAGAAATGATGCTACAACAAATACCTACATACCATCAAAATCATTGCCTATATTGGGATCTTCGGCATAAATATCACCCTCTAAGCATTAAAATAAGATAGAAAAAACATAGCATGTCAAGTCAAGATTCTCTTTGAGTGATGGGTACATTTTTAGTAAGGTCATGACAGCGGAGTTCAACAACCAATGCCACTAACATCAAGGTACATAGAGGGCTTGGTGCTATTGATTAAATACTAGTTCCATAACCCCATGCACGACAAAATCCATTGGAAACGTTGCAATACTCCCAATCCTGAAATCCTGAAAAACTATCAAGTTTGCTGGATTTTGAGTGAAATAAAAAATTCTACTTTCTCCATTTGAAATCTAACGAGGTTGGAACTATTCACAAACATCCTGATACATTTCATGGTAGTGTTAAAAATTTAAGTAAAATCTACTTTAAGAATTTAACATTACCATGAATTACATAGCAATACTAGGGCCATAGGCTTGAAAATTAGCTATTGTGTTTCCAATGCCTTTGGTCAAAATTGTATGGAACCGGCCGGTTTGGTACAAAACCGGCTAGTTCAGTGAAAACAGGGTACCAAACTGGCCGGTTCCATGACAAAACCAGCCGGTTCGGTTATGAACCGGCCATTTCTGGTTCCAAACACTGAACTGGACCAGTTTGGCACCCAAACTGGTTGGACCAGCCAGTTCCACTGTTCTGGTCCATTTCTGATAACACTGATATAGCTTTCCTGGTGTTTATATCAGGTCACTTGTGCGAATTTGTACATCTCACAAAACTAAAGAAGCATAGTGACCAAGGGTGATAACATTAATTTAGCACCTTTTTAACTGTTTTGACAATAGCACATCCCCAGACCTCAGGAGTTATGTAATGTGCTGAAACAAATTGATGTTTTTATCATTTCTGTGCAGATATATTCGCCTTTTTTCATAAATCATTTTCCTGTCAGAACATTCTGTGCATCTGCCCAAAATCTACAGAGTAGCACTGTGAGAACTTGAGAAGCATCATGCAAGGCTGCTCTGACATGAAAAATAATAAAGTACTCCTAAAAGTGAAGACCATAGCTAAACTACCAATCACAAGAGCATTGAGTGCATTTACTTGCCTTTCTCTCGTTTATCTTCCAAGTCATGAAATGTGACCATATAGTTGTTACATGATATATTGAGTGTCATCTGCATGCATAAAAAACATTGATTAAGTTGAGCACTAGTATGATTATTGATATTGTTTTACTGTGCAACTGATCTGAAAAATTTAGGGAAGGAAATACGCTAATATAGAAAGAAAACTCAATATGCTAATATAGAAAGAAAACTCTATTTCTTATGTATAAATTGTTTGTTTCCTAGATGGGAAACTATGATATTTGTTTTCTCCGTCCTATATCTATTGCATTGCTTTCAAAATTTTCCTCAAACGGTGTTGCATAAATGTTCTCTTGATTTGTACTTTCATTATTTTGCGCAGATCACTTTGCTTTTATGATGGTCATGATTATTTTTTGTTTTATGCGAGAATGCTTGACAGGTTTCTTCTGGTAGATTATTGGCCAAAAGGCTGAAATCGAAAATGAGTAAAGCATGGATGTTATTTCTTACTCTCCGACTCCCTCTGGATGTGTACAAAAAGGTGAACAAATCATATAATATATATGTAGATTATAGATTTGGAATTTTATGCTTGCAGTTCACTATTGGCATGCCAAGCTGTATATATGTTTTGACACTGTTTCAGGTACATTGTAGTTACAAGGACATGGATACATTAATTCAAAGCTATTTCTACTTAATATGATCTCTGCATTGAATTATAGAGAAGATAGCTATATTGCGCTACTCTAATAGACCTTATGGAGATAACATGCACTGATATTATGACAGATTAAACCCTAAATCATTATACAACGATAACAAACAAATCAAAAGGAAACATACTATATAGTATATTGTGGTAGCCTGTAGTTTAATTAATAATAATCATTGAAGATAATTTACATTGATACTAGTTCTTTCTAGTGCTTTATAAATAAGCAAAAGAGAGGTATAAATACAAAATGAAGAAGTATACGATGGAAGAGGTCTTGGCTTGGGTTCTGTTATCTAATGATTTATTAGTGCTGACAAGGTCCTGTGAAACACTTAAGTGGTACCAGAGAACAAGTCTCCATTGTCACTATAGCACAAGTCCCCTTTTTTGGTAATGTCCTCTTCTAGTTAAATTGGCCAAGGGAGGACAAAGTTGTTGGAATCTTGGTTATACTGCGGGAGCGGGGGGGTTGGGGGTTGGGTTGAATCAGTATAACACTGATTAGATCATCATTAACCAATTTTTACTTCTTATTAAACAATTAAATTATCCATTAATTAACCAACAGCACATATAAAGAATAGATCACAAACACTGTACATGAAAAGGCAAACTCAAACCACATAAGTAACACAATCATAACATATGAACACCGGGGATTTTTAGGTGGAAAACCCTCCTGGGAGAAAAACCACCGAACGCATTGTCTTCTTATTCTTCTTGTCAATCTTCTTTTACAATGTACTAGCACCAACCAATATA
Source organism: Pinus tabuliformis (assembly GCA_031772625.1). Lineage (NCBI taxonomy): Eukaryota > Viridiplantae > Streptophyta > Pinopsida > Pinales > Pinaceae > Pinus > Pinus tabuliformis. The sequence continues at coordinate 206,627,456 of CM062806.1, read as the reverse complement.
CAAGCACCAACTTATGAGATATGCAAGCACCCACTCGCTTTTTACATCAACTTCTGTAGGCACCCACCTACGGGGGGCTTCAATGTCTCTTTTCTTCTGCATGCTGCAACATGCTGGGAGCACCCACTCCCTCTTCTTACAGGCTCCAGCTTGTTCTTTTTCAGGCTACTCTGTAAGGAGACACCAATCCCCTGATAAATTAAAAATTTACTTCGCTGGTTCACATGGTTATGGAATTCTAAATATTTCTTATGCTTTGGCTCTGTTCTGTGTTCTGTTTCTGTTCCTTTTACAATTGCCTATCTCCTTCTTCTCCTACTCAATTTTGCTTCACATCTGCTCCTCTTTCTCTCTCTCTTTGCCACGTAATTCACAAACCACGTCTCACAAAAATCAATCTTCTTAACTATTCTGACATCCAAAAACACATCATTTTATATACATAACTTGTTGACTGTTTGTATTTCAATGCAAGAATTTGAAGTGAAAGAATGTCTCTTTGAATTCCAAGGTCGTCTCTTTATGGTCTCTTTATGCACCACCTATTCGTTTCCAAATTTTTTCAAGTTTTGAAGATCAAACCAAAATAAATGGTCCTCCAAGTATTATTAAAAGAGTAACATCAGCCAACTACAATGGTTGCATAAGCCAAGGTCCGAAGTTTTCTTTATCAATGCTATAGGACATGGATGCTGAATACCCATTGGTAATCTTAGCCGCGGACACTGATTGCCGACTGGCAATCAGGGCTGCGAACACAAATTTCTAAGCTTTAATCGACCTCCGTTCCCCAAATTAGGTAAAACTCAAAAAACTTCTCCCAGATCAGTGATTCTTGCTTCAAACCGTCTCGATTTTGCATTGACAAGTCTGCATCATTGTTAAAATTGGCAACTAGGGCCAAACTCCACATGGGTCATCTTATTTATGATAGCTGATATTTTTCTTGGATTCCTCTCTCTGAGAGGAGTAGGATTGATCTAAAGATCTTCCGATTCCGACATGTATAAAAGAAGTTATGAATTTATTTTGATTATGGACAAATTGTCAAGGTCGGCCAGCGAACTTATGTAGGCTCAGAAGCCCAATAGTGACGTCTATTCATCCTCAAAGTTTGCTATAAATACATGATGCCTTAGCCTCATTTGGACACACTCATTTTCACACTTCTCTCTCTCTCTCTCCTCTCTCCTCATTGATTGGGTACAGATTTCTGGACATCTCTCTTTCCACACGTCCGAAATTTTAGGGGAGCGAAATTTCAGGAGAGCTTGCTATAAATACATGATGCCTTAGCCTCATTTGGACACACTCGTTTTCACACTTCTCTCTTTCTCTCTCCTCTCTCCTTATTGATTGGGTATAGATTTCTGGACATCTCTCTTTCCACACGTCCGAAATTTCAGGAGAGAAAAATTTCAGAAGAGCGAAATTTCAGGAGGCCGAAATTTCAGGAAACCGAATTTTTGGACTGTTGACCAGTGTTGACTGCAGCTAGGGCTGATTGCAGGTGGGATGTTTGACCAGACTTTGATTGTGCTGAATTTGTTTGTTTTGTGTGCTGATTCATCTTGTTGTTTGGAGGTTGAAGTTGATTGAAGTTGAACAATTTGTTGAGGGTCAAATTTGCTTTGTTGACCAGCGTTGACTTTTCTGGTTAGGGCTCTTTTGCTGCTGTTATAAATTATCCGATTTATAAATTGTACTCTCTCTCTCTACTGAAATATTAAAGACTATAAGAAGAATTGATCAAGGGTTTCCCCACATTGGGGTTTGTCCCTCGCTGGTGCCACATATTGTGTCCTGTTGTCTTGGCTTGTCTTCTACTGTTTATGACATATGTTTATGTTCTATCCGCATATCACTATCATGTTGATGTGATTGCTAATATGAATATTGATACTGGGCTAATAAAGAAATTGAAGTAAAATTGCTCTTTAGCATAGAACATACCATTGTTGTCTAAAAGTAACATGGTATCAGAGCTGATGTGAAGACAAAGCCGAAGCAAGAGTGAAAGAGCAATCACCAAAGACACTTGGACAAAGACAAAAGGCTCAATGGGTTCTTCATCCTACTTCCTGGCTGAAGACAAGCTCCATGATAAATCTGACTATCATGGATGGAAGATGTCTCTTGATTTGACCTTGGAAGAAAGATAAGTGATGGACTATGTGCAGGGTAAAATCCCTGAGCCTACTTCAAATGCACCTACTGCTGCAAAGAAGATTATTAGGGATTCTATTGACAAGCATTTGGTGGCCTACATCTTCGAATTGAAGACCTCCAAGGAGATCTATGACAAGTTGGTCGGCATGTTCAAGGTTAGTAATGCTAATCAAATTCTATTTCTCAAGAATAAGTTGAAGGATATTAAGAAGGGCAAGGACGATGACATTCAATTTGTTGATTTGGGGTAGCGCGGATGTGCTCTAACCACGAAATTTGGTGGAGAGGTTGGGGCACATGAGATCTCCAATACCCAGAAAGGGTTTGGGCAGATTCTAAATAGATCAGGAGATATTAAAATAATTAATATTTTTAATGGAGTCCCTAAGTCTAAACTTAGGGAAAATAAAATATTAATGTGTATTAATGTGAATCTGTGTTAGAGTGGTCCAAAATACATGGCTCAAGCCAGATCTAATCTTAGCCGTTGATTAGGGACTTAATCTCGGCCATTGAGATGTCAACAGGAAAAGTATAAGAGGAGGCTTGAGGGTCACTTGGAGAATACATCAGAGTGTTCAGTCGTTCCATTCTCTAGAGCGGGGTTTGCTAAGAGAGATAGAATCAGTGATCGGGAGAGCAGCTGAGGGGCATTGAGTACAGAGAAACAGAGAAGGCAGAGATTGTGTCGGGAAAGCAGCGCAACAGCTAAGGAGAGTGACCCAGAGCCAACAAGGGCTCACGTAGGGCCACACAGAGGCAGCCAAGTGCTGCGCAAAGCACCAAAGAGCCCAGCGTGTCTGACGCAGAGGCCAAGAAAGCTGACGCAGGGCCTCCTGGGGCTAACGCATGCCAAGAAAGGCTGACACAAGACCAGCGTGAGACAGAGAGGGGCTGACGCATTCCAGATTGGGTAGATGTTCGGCTTGCAGAGCAGTTTTGTGTTGAGGAGCTACCGGAAGGATTTTCCGGGGTTTCAACCAGGAGATTTCTCTCAAACTGTGAGGTATAGCTGCTAAGGGAATTCTCTGTTGGGTAGGCCAGTTTTGGCACCCAGATTGTACTCTAATATTGCTTAATAAGAAAACCCTCAGATAGCTGCACCGTTTTTCCCGCATTGGGTTTTTCCGGGGACATTGGTCCAAAAAATAATGGTGTCATGTGGTGTGTTTGTTCTTGTTTCTTTTAGTTGCTGATCTGTAATATGTTGAGCATGCACTGGTGTTTATTTTCAGTATTTACTTTGTAAATAACTTGTTAAAGAAAAATAACAAGTAGGTAGGAATAAATCAGAAAAAGTGCATAAAGGGTTTCTAAACTAAGTAAACTTAGAAACCTAAGCACAATCCTATTTCTTGAGGATTACTGAGATCAAGAATGATCTACTCTCGATTGGAGAAGTCATTCTTGATAGGGAACTTACTCTCACCACCCTTGGAGGACTCCCACCTGAGTGGTATGTATTTAGAACCACTATACTCAACAATGATTGAATTCGAGGGTTTGAAGAATTGATGTCGAGATCATAGTATTCAAAACCAGCCCAACTAACCGGTTACCGGTCTAACCAGCCGGTTAGCAGGTCCACTGGTTGGAACCGGTCAAAAAACCGGGTTAGACACCCTCTGTGGCCAAAAAAGAGACCTAACCGGTCCTAATTGGCCGGTTAGGACAGAACTGACCGGTTTGTATCAAACCGGCCGGCTTCGTCCTAAACTGGTAGCCCAATTAGCGCTTTTTTCAATGTTTTTAGGGGTTTTGGAGGGAAAGTAAGGGTCCTTTCCCTCCAAAAACACCCTCTCCAAGCTTTTAAGAGGCCCTTCTCCCTCTCATTTGTCTCACACATTTCATTTGGAGTGTTTGTGAATTTGCTTGGGAGCTTGGAGAGTGTTGAGTGTGCTTGGAGAGTGCCACATCACACATAACAGTGAATCATCTCCTGAATAGTAAGTCTTGACTCATGAATCCCAACTCAAACTCAAAATATCAACATAAACTATAATAATGTATCTCATATCATGAGTCATAATGTCATATACAATGAAATGAACCAAATAATTAAAGTCTAATACTACTGATTTCCTTTGCCCCTTTAGATGTAGATGTCGGTGGAGTGGGCAATAGACTTTGCTATGCTCTGGAAGTTGAAGAACTAGGAGCTACAGGAGGTAGACCACATCCTCTACTTGTGACAGGGGTAGCTTGGATCACCTCCTCCTCATAGAAATCTATATATATATATATATATATATATATATATATATATATATATATATATATATATATATATATATATATATATATATATATATATATATATTTTTTTTATATTTTTTTTTTTTTTTCCATATATATATATATATATATATATATATTTTATTTTTTTTTTCCACGATTTTTTCATAAAAAAAAAAAAACTCTGATTTTATCGCCCGATTTTATCGCGATTTTTTGGCGACTAGTGCAACACTGTTATAAACATTTCCAAGTTGGCAATTTAGTATTGGTATATGACAACCGAGTAAAAGGCAAACCCAAAAAACTTGAAGTTGCATGGCTCGGCCCATTTGTTCTTGAAGATATTTGACTATCAGGAGCAGTTCATCTAAGAACTTTGTAGGGTCACTTTTTCAAGTCACTTGTTAATGGTGCCCGACTTAAAAAATACATTACATAAATAATAGCTAGCATAGGTTAGCTGTAAGCCATTAATAGCTAACAAACCAAAATGTAAAAAAAGTAACTATTTAATAAATAAATAAAATTAATTATTAATTATTAAGTTCATTGTTTTTTTGATTCTCTTTAACTTGGTATAAATCTCTAATTAACAAAAAGTAGTTATAAACGTAATCGACGTAATAGTCAACACATCAATAAAAAACCATTCGAGGGATAGTGATAATCAGACTAAGCAACATCAATGGAGCATGAGGCCGACCTACATGACCTTTTAAGAGCTAAACAAAGTTCAGAGTGCCATCAACACCAAGATGATCAAAATGAAAAGCATAGACAAAGGAGCTGACCTGTGACTTGAAGATATCAGTTGATCGACCAGACTCGTAGAGCACAATTCAGCGGATCGTTAAGCATAAAGGGAAAAGGCGAAAACCTATCAAAGAAGAGTGCGCGAAATCCAATACCGCATAAATAGAGCACACCTGAAGGCGACTGAGGAGTACGCAAAAGACAAAAATGTGAGCTTACAAATCAAGGCAATCAAGTACGACTGTCATCCTCTGACACGTCCCACGTCTCACACACATCAACACCGTCAGATATTCCGTAAGGTTCATTTCAAGATTCACAACATTCACTGCCCACTCTACCAGAAAGGTGGCGAGCGAGCTGGTGCCATGCATGCGTGAGATAATAATTGGCAGATTACACGAAAATTGAAGAGACATGCTGAGGTAATGAACTCAAACGACAATGATGACACATTTAACACCACCTTTATAAAAATCAAAGAATGCCCTGGATTTATCAAAATCTTGCTAGAAGTTTCGAGCAACTTTCCCTATTGACTTGGAGGACATCCCAAACATTCCAAGTCTTGTAATCTTCGATTCAGAGCTGCTCGATTTTCTGTGAACAAAAGAATTCTGCGAGGACTTTGCCATGACAAAACACAAGGTCAAATCAGAGGAAGAAGAAGTAACAATTGAACCCATAACAAAAGCTTGATTTGATCCTGCTGGTAAAACTGAGCTTGAAGTCCGTTTGCATAATATACACCAGGCAAAGGTCGAAGAACCCGCATGGGAAAAACATTACGATGCTTATCTCAAGTGGGCTAAGACAAAAAATCGATGGAACCCTCAATTGGATTACCTAGAAAAAGATGGAATAAGAGAAATTCTGGGGGTTTCGTTGGTCACAGACCTTCAAGGTATGAAGGAAGAAGCCGCAAAGTATTTAGTGAGCAGATATCACAATGGCATGTTGTGGTTGGATCAACCACATTCCATTTCCGGCATGAACATCCATTTAATTACCAGGCTCCCCTACAAAGGACCTAAAATACCAACTACGACCGATGTAAGTCATTGGCTTACAAAACTTGTCGGAGGGGCTTACGGGAAAAATTTTAGAGGCGTGGTGACGAGCTAGGTGCAGGACCATTTGGCAAGATGGATATGTACAATTGTTTCTCTGTGTCTGACTTTTGCAGGTCGAGCCTTGGATGTTAAGCTCACGATGCTGGAAGCTATCGGCGAAATAGCAAAACCTGCAGTCTAGTATAACCGGGCGATCATGTGGTTGACCTATTCAAAGTTAATTGTCAAGACTGCCAGAACTCTGGTATGGCTATTCGTTTCCCTTCCTTGTTGATATGGATCGCTATGAAGTTGCACACACCAGTAGGGGAAGCTGACTTTACAAAGAAAGATTTACCTATGATGAACAATTTCAAATTTTTTTCTAGTACTTGGTTAGGGAAACCTTAGTCGTTAGGGCCTATTGAAATTTTTAGTAAGTTGTTGTTGAATATCAAGAATATTTCTGATAAATTCCATGTGCCTCGACATGTTCATCGTGCTCTGCCTCCCTTTTCTCATATTCAATTGGTCTAGATTATACTAAAGTCTGGTACAATAATTCCCCAGAGGTCGACCCACAAGAACTCCCCTACTAGCCCACAATAGAACAAATATTTAATGAGTTAAGCCGTCAGTGTAATACCAAACATGTCATTCCACCTGCTGTATTCGAACAAACCCATGACATTGTCACACCTCTAAACGACGCTGAAGTCGAGGAGGAATTTCAGGCTAGACTTCATTTGCAACCCTTCAAAGTCGACCTATCTATACCCTTTCTTGAAGCCTAGCACAAGTCTACTCGAAAAGAGTTTGCTAGTCCTAAATCTACCCCTTCTAAAATCAAATCCTCCTAGCGGCAGAGAATACTTAAAAATCTTAAAATGAATGATCCAACCAAGCAAAATAGACTGGACGTTGTTCTTAAGGATCTAGAGCCTGAGAATGCTACTGTCAAGAAGCCTTCTAAGCCTAGATCTCCGTCCATCAGAACGCAGATTTGTTACGTTGTAGAAAGTGCGAAAGGTTTGCTTGTTGAGACTATTGAGCACAAAATGGATGAAGTCCTTCAGAAAGGCAACTAGGATACTCAGTGAACTTCTCAAGCTCAAAAGAAGAAAAGTAAATCTGCCACTGTTACATAGATTGACTTAACCAAAGATTCCTTTGTTAATTCCCTGACTCGAGTGGATGAAGAGATCAACCCCACAGGCCAAGAGCAGTCTGACAAGGAGCAGTCAGGCGGAGATTAGTTTGAAAAAGAGGAGTCAGACATACAAAATTCTGATCAAGAAGAATGTGGCAAAGATAAATCAAATGCAGAACAGTTGGGAGAAGAGTAGTCCAACAGGGACCAAGTGAGAAGCAAAATGCAGATCAGGGTCAGTGGAACCACACTCAGACAAACAATTCCTAGTCAAAAGCAAAACAATGGGAGGATAACCAGTCAGACGTCCATAACAACTCTGACTCCACTTCTAAAGATAACTCATCATAACAAACTCAGTCAGATGAAACCATCAGAGAGCTCAATCAGCGGACAAACCATGGTTCAACGGAGGCACAATAGCGAGATGTAGGTGGAGTACCCGTTGTCAATACAACAACTATAATTAATCCAGGTACTACCACTGGCCCTGTTACAACTCAAACTAGCAAGGGACCTAAGGGGGATCCCTAAAGGGCAAATGCCAGGCCAAGGGTAACAAATGGAGACTTAGCCCACTGTCACCTTAGCTAAGGCTCCCTTCTATTTACGGACTTTCACTGATGGGAGGAGACCCGATATATTGTGGAGTCACCGATGAAGGATAAGTCAATGGAATGATGTTGAGTGACCTAAACAATCCCTTTCCCGAAAGAGTTAGAAGGATAAGGCTTGCTTGCTTTCTAAGCAAAGTATAATGTCTTCTAGGGAAAGGAAAGGAGGATTCAAGGGTTAGGTTTATGGGATATGAATTTTGAAGGAACTTCCCAATCCCGAAAACCCTTATTGTTACTGGTATCCCGGATGGTTTTTGAAGAATTGTGTTTTCAAAGAAGTGGGACCACACAGGACCAAGTGGACCTGGTCTAGGACAGGGGGAATGAGTATGGAAACCAATGATGTTCTTACCCTAGACAAGGTGGGGAAAGGATCAAAGAAAGAATTTTCACTTAAAGGTGTTGATTTGATCCTATGAGGCACTAGCCTTAGGGATGCTAAGGCAAAGTTTGATCCTGGAGATAGGGCTTGGCTTTTCTCCCAACAGAGCCGTTTGAATGGCTTCAAAATTGGAGGAGACCTTGAGGAAACACTAGTGCAGGAGACCCTAGGAGATCAAACTTTTCTTAGAGGGCTAACTTATCGGGAAATTGATGCCCTAGGTGCCACAACATGGCTAGACCTGGAATTGATGCCCTAGGTACCCTATGTGGACCCAGTGGAGGAATGTGGACCTAGGTGCGAGAAATGATGAATAGGGTAATAATGAATGGAAAGAGGGAGCGGGACCACACAACCAAAATTAGTATTTCCCACGAAATACCATCCCTAAAGCCAAATGGTCACTAAAGGAGATCCCATGGGACTAGAATCCGAGGTTAATACCTAAAAGGGGTCTAGGGGACAAGAGCACAAACCTAGCCCATTCTTTCCGCTGAATTCCCCCATTAATCCATGCCCAAAATTGTCCATGATTAGAAAACTCCAATACTCAATTTCCATATGACAAGGCATACCTTTAGGTTCGAGAGGCCCACCTTCAAACATACGATCATGGAAGATGGGCGAGGAACCACATGGCTGGCTTAGGTGGTGGAGAAATGGCACAATGAGCTCGCTGATGGTTGCCGGCTAAGGACCATCTTGGAGATTTTTTTTCTCCTAGGGATATCACCCACAAAATGGTGGGACATGAGAACTTCAACAATCTCTTGGTTACCGTAGACCTGTCGCTTGTACACACAATAGATGGAAAAACACGGGGCAACATGCTTTCACGACGTCTCATGATCGCACATGCTATATGTCAGGCCATAAAATCAACAGAAAAATAAAATAGGCAAAAATGCATCTATCTACCATGAGAAATATCATATGACGTTAATTCTAATGCAGATATGAGCATGCAATGCATCCTACTCTAACATGCATATAATAAGTTTAATACTAAGGGTAATCATAAAGCCAGTGCAACCAACATATCATCACATCAACATACATATGCCTGTTAGTATGATTACTCATGTAGCAACTTCGAAATCCAATGTGGACATAGTCACATGGCGGATGATGTGGGTGGGAGGCGGGAAAATGTGATCTCCATCCAAGGTAAATGGAAATCCTAGGAGAAAGAAAATAGGTCAATCTAGAGGTTTTAGGCTTTCCTTCTAGGTATACAATGGTTGAATGAATGAGCATTCTTGAGAACTCCTTATCACAGTCATTGTATATAATATTATGCTTTGTAGATGGTACAAGGTTGTGATGGGAGGGGAACAAAGGATTAGGGAAACGAAGAATGCAACAAATGGGACTCTCAAGGTGATGGTCACAATGGAGAGGGGAGGTCATGGAGTGATCAAAACCCTGAGGGTGTGTCCGAGGAGGTAAAGTATAATCAATGAGGGGCTCTTCCTTGACACTGTACTTGGGCTTATGGTTACTTGAGATCATATGACAAGGGGTGAGGGGATCACCTGATGAAGACTCAAGATGATGAACAATAGAGAAGGCAAAAGGGGAAGGTGAAGTCTCAACGAGATCCTTTTCTTGAAAATCCAACTCTAGAGGCTCAAGTGATTTGAATATTCTCCCAGAATCATGAGGAAGGTAGGTATGAGCAAGGGCCTTATCAATCCTATCGTTGTCGGCACCTAAGATAGGGTCTTCCCAAAAACGAGAATCAATCATCCCCAATTGCTCCTTTTTATGCAAAGGAAAATGATAATTCTCCTTCCCAAAGGTATTGATGGATATGTCGTCATAAATAATGCCTGGGAGAAAGGGAGGACCGATCTCAACCTCATCCTCCTTGTCGATGTCATAAACAGGAGCACAATCAAATTGAGGACCAACAACTTCCCATTTCTCTTTTTCAATATGGAAATAATCTTCAATATCATCCTCGAAGGGGCTAATGGGACCACCTTCCTCAAGGTTCTCAAAAGGAGAATCATCAGGAGTACTATCCTTGAGAAAGGTAAGGTTAGTCTCAACTTCACTTTCCATAGACTCATTTTTCTCAACACACATGTTCTCAAAGTCATTCGGTTCATCATGTGGACCTGACGAAGATTGATCATCACCTAGATTACCAAAGCTTTCACCAACCTACTTTTCCAAGGTTTTGTCACATGTAACGGGAGGAGGGTTCTCTTCAGACACTAAAGGGGGACCTGAGGCGTCTTCCACACCTTTACCAAGACTCTTTTCAAGATTATTCCTTTCATCACGTAGCTTCGCTTCAGAGGGGTATCTACGAGCCGTCCATTCTTCATGAGGGGTGCCACCCTATTTTTGTAAGACGACATCTTCAAAATATTCATAATCAGTGGCAATCTCATGGGGGAGGCTATCATACCAATCTTTAGTTTGGCCTACAAATGATAAGGCCAACAATCTCATGATTGTGTCCTCATTTTCAATCCCTGTTAATGCTAAAGCCCAAGAGCATTCATCAAGATGGACATTGGGATCTTATTTAGGACTTCCTTTGAATTTAGGCATCCAACCTCGTGCCCATTTCTTGATGTTAGGGTGCTCTAGAGCTTCTTCAGGACCAAGGGCATCATAGGGAGAAGAAGAGAGCTCAAAATGGACCATTTCTCGAGATTTTTGCACATTAGAATTGAAAATGGAGTCACCAGGGTGAATGTAGTGCCTTGATAGATGCTTGCTTCACCCTACAAGCATTAACTTTGGATTTTGAATGAAGAACTAGGGCTTCGTTCTTCCAATGGAGTCGCCAATAATAATATGTCAATACATCTTATAGGGAACAAATCACACGTTTCGTGCCCCTGGGAATGACGCCAAAATGTTACCTCTCAAACTAGTAGGGGACCTAAGGGGGATCCCTAAAGGGCAAATGCTAGGCCAAGGGCAACAAATGGAGACTTAACCCAGTGTCACCTTAGCTAAGGCTCCCTTCTGTTTACAAACATTGACTGATGGTAGGACATCTGTTAAGCTTAGGTATGTTCTATGCTTAGAGAAATTTATTTGAATTTTCACCGTTAGCCCAATATCTTTAGCAATCAAATCAACATTAAAGTAAACTGCAGATAGAACATAAACATAAATCACAGAAGACAAGCCAAGACAAGAGGACACAAGATGCGGCGCTAGCCATGGACAAACCCCAATGTGGGGAAACCCTTGATCAATTCTTCTTATATGTTCTTCAATAGTTCAACAGAGAGAGAGAGAGAGAGAGAGAGAGAGAGAGAGAGAGAGAGATAGTACATTTACAATAGAAGTCAATACTTAGACTAATATATTATCTCTACATGAGATCAGTTGAAGACATGCTGCTTCAACTGATTCTCCAAGGTGACTCATTCACCTATCATGTGCTGCATCTCGTCCATATGCTGCACCTCACCGTGCTGCACCATGTTGCACCCATCATCACAATACTGGACCTCATGCTGTTGCTGTCCCAGTGTTTACCTAGTGCCATGGCTGCACCATGCTATGCCCATGTGCTTGCTGCACCATTGTTGCTTTGTGTCCTAGCTGCATCAAGTACTATACTGCTGTCCCATACAACACTCTACTTGCAGCTGTACATGCTTTACCATGCCATTGCCGTCCATGATTCTTCATGCTTGCAACTATCCCATGTTGCATGATGATTTACCATGCATGCTATAATACCTCATCATTGCCATGCTATCCCATTGCAGCGCCTATGTCTAGCAGTACTGATCATATGTATTGCTGCCCATTGTTGTTATGACTGTGTTCAGGTTAGGGCTACCACACAGTCAAGAGATAAGTCCTTTTAGGACTACAATTTATCTTGAAGAGCTTTCCCTCATGCCACGTTGCCTTTTGAAGGTGCTGTCCACCCTTGACAGTCCTTGACACAACCTCAGTTGTGTGCTCTGGCTTGCAACCTAGCACAACAACTAGCTGTAGCACTCCGCCTTCCCAAATGATACCCAAACAACAACGTTTCTTTCCTCATGAACTCGGGCAAGCTGACAACACTTACCTGCACTCAAACGCATACATATACAACCCTGAATCTCTCCTCCTTGTGACTGCGGCTTCCCTGTCTTGTTGCTGTTGATGCCCACATTGCTTCATGCTATGATAAGGTCCCTTCTGCTGCGGATGAAGTCCTTCTTATGATGCGGCTAAGGCCTTCACTCAGGGCTCCTCTTGACAACAATTTAGGGCTTCCTCTTGACAATGGTTTAGGGCTCCCATTAGCTACGGATAAGGGCCTTCCCTTTGCTACGGTTAGAGCTCCCTTTGCTGCGGATTAGAGCCTTCCCTTTGTTGTGGATTAGGGCTCCCTTTGCTGTGGATTAGAGCCTTCCCTTTGCTGTGGATTAGGGCTCCCTTTGTTGTGGATTAGAGCCTTCCCTTTGCTGCGGATTAGGGCTCCCTTTGCTATGCATTAGAACTCCTATTGACTGCAGCTAGGGCTTCTTAGATCTGTGGCCAGATCTCCTCCAAGACTGTGGCTAGGGCTCTCCTAGATGACTGTGTCTAGGGCTCTTTTAGATGACCCTCTCCACTGCGTCTTCCTTGAGAGAAGACAAACCCAAAACAAGTGGAGAGAGGGAGATCATGAGAGTTGTGTTCTCAAATGATTCAAGGCACCTTTATTTATACAAAAACGTGGAGCACATGAGGGGTTTATTTGGTTGTTGGCCGACCTTGACGAATTGTCCCATAACACAAATAAATTCATATCTCCATGAATACTTATCGGAATCGGATGATCTTTAGATCAATCCTACACCTCTCGATGAGAGGGATCCAAGAAAAATATCAGCTGCCATTAATAAGATGACCCACATGGAGTTTGGCCCTAGTTGCCAATTTTAACACCCCCTTTCAACTAGGGAGGACTCCATCCGCTGATCTATATGTCTGACTGTACTATCTCTACCATCAGTGCCCTGCACTGTTCTGCTCTGCTTTGCTGAGCTCTGGTCAGTTCTGATCTGTTGAGCTCTGCTTTGCTCTACTCAGTTCTGCTCTGTTGAGCTTTGCTTTGCTCTGCTCAGTTCTGCTCCGTTGAGCTGTGAAGAAGATGAATTGATCGAGAATGTATCATGCCATTCTCTACTGACTCGAAGTCAGTTTCATCTGAACAGAATGTGTCATATCACTCTTACTGACCCGAAGTTAGTTGTATTGATCTTATATCAATATCATAAGAGAGTGTCTCAAACCACCCATAGTGATCATAGATCAGTTTCATTGATCCCATATCAATGGAGGTCATCCTAGGATAGGGAGTATGGTAGATACAACATTGCGTCCATCGATAGTACTACTATTGTCCCTAACCCCATTTCCTTGCTCATTGATCAGATGAGAGGTACTTTCCATGAGTCCCAAATTGCATGGGTAGGAGAACGAATCATCCTGTCCATTGGTTGCCACAGGAGAACTAATCACATAGGAGAACTAATCATCCTCGTTCACAGTTGCCACGGGAGAACTAATCATCTCGGCCCACAGGAGAACTAATCATCTTGTTCCATAGTTGCCACGAGAGAACTAATCATCCCGACCCATAGGAGAACTAATCATCCTGTTCCATAGTCGCCACGAGGTGTCACAGGGAAAGGTTGAACCTGTCACCCTGTACATAGCGCACCACCAGGGGAGGGTGAGTCGTCCTGTGGTCGTATGTCGCTCCATTAAGTACACCAAGCCCTCCAGATCTCCCAGAGCTCAGTGCATGCAACATGCATGACCCTTATACGAAGGTCTCTCAACGACTCCAAGTCGTTCGGGAAAATCACAGATTTGACCTTTCCCCGGGGCTTTGATAAAGTGTCTGCAACCTGTACATCAGTCTCAATGCGATGGAGCCTCCTTGCTTATCGACTTACCATATCCCAGATAAGGTAGTATCTGATGTCTATCTGCTGGAGCAATCATCGAATACAGGATTCCTCAATAATCGAATCCCCCCTTGGTTGTCACAAAGAATCACAGTGGTATTCATGATGTGTACAAACAACTCACTGATGAGCTTCCACAACCAGGTAGCTTCACACGAGATCATACTCGTAGCTATGTATTCGGTCTCGGCGGTGCTTATAGCAACTGACTTCTGCTTCTTGCTCATCCATGATATCGAAGCAGAATCCAGAGAGAACCAACACTGAGAAGTGCTCTAGCGATCCTCCACACTGCCTGCCCAGTCAACATTCGAATAATCATGCAGCTTTCATATTTCCGGCAGTGTATCTCAATCCATGAGAGATTGTGCCCTGAAGATATCTTAGAAGATTCTTGGCACCAATCTAGTGAGGCTCAACCAAATATGAGCTCACCAGGCTAACTGCAAAGCATATATACAGACAGAAGTTCACCAAGAACATCAATGCAGATAAGTTTATGAAACTCAGAGGCATTTCCCAAATCTAGTGCGTCATCACCAACATATTACTTCTGAAAGTTAAGATCCTCGAGGTAGTCACTGGCTTGTAGTTTACCATGGAATCCAACTCCCTTTTACTTCTGCAAGTGAGAGGGTCTGCACTTGTCAAATATAGGTCGTCCTGAGAAGGTGCCGGTATGAGAGGTCTATCATCCACAACCTTCGAGCAATGGTTTGGGTTGGTTTCACTCCTAGCGAATCTTAGCTTCATCAGACAGCTATCAATTTTCTCATACTATGCCCGAGGTGTTATACTTCAAGCCATAAAGGGCTTTCTTCCACCTATATACATGAGATTCCCAATCATGAATCTCAAACTCCTCGGGTTGTTCCAAACTTGTGGGCTTGCTACATGAGGGGAATGGTCCCCTTGTAAAATTTTTCCTTTGGTACATAAAGATCCAATTCATCCTCTAGAAAAAGTGCGAAATTTTCAAGAGAGAGAAAAGATCCAACCCAAAGTGATGATGAGCAAATGAGCTCATCTCACTTGTATTTATACATAACTTAGGAGTTCGAATTAGCCTCCTTGGCCTATATAAGCCCCAAAAATAAAATAATGTTATAAGAATTCAACTTTTGGTGGCAAGCCCAACAAACAAGCTCATAAATAAAAAAAAAAAAGCCTCCCAAGAGGTCAAATAATAATCTATGCATGTCGTAGGGCCCTGTAAGAGGCGTAATGAGGTCCATGGGTGCCGCAATGAAGAATAGGACCCTCAAATGTAGTGGACAAAGGGTTGGCCCCTTGTAATATCCTGTGGTGCTCCAAATGACATGTGGGGGCACACAAGTGTCCTCATGGGTCTCCAAACAAATCAAAGATGCTTGTAGATTGCCTACAAGGGCTAAGATGATGGTGTAGGTGATGCCACATCATCGTGCAAGTCCTGGATCATCTGCCAAGTGTATGGTGCAAATATGGGGCCAACTGGACATGATTGATCAGGTGCATCTCCCTCGTGCAATAAGTGAACCACGAGCAATCTCTGAATGGGTTTGGGGATCCATGGAGTGCTTTCTGCTGCTATAGAGGCCCATGGCTCTCAACGCACACCTTACAAGTGCCAATGTAGCCCTTTGAAGGATTAGGACCCCGTATAGGGAGAACAAACCCAAAATGGTGATCATCTGCAATCCTGCATAACATCCAATGCTTACCCTAGCCTTCCAGTACAACAAGTCATTAGAGAAATCGAGTAAATGAGCTTACCAAATCATGGACCACAGGTGGGGACTTCATAATGGCCTGCCCTTCCATAATGGGCTTCGGGATGTGCCAATGTCTCCTAAACTTCAAATGGGGTTAACCAATAATCCTATTAGGTGGTTTCTACTTCTAAAAGGAATGATATAGTCAGGGTACATCCTTCAAAAGGTGGTGGCATGTGACAAATAGGTGAATGAAGTGGGGGCAACCCTGGGTCACATGCTGGGGTACAAGGGTAGCTAATAAGAGGGAAGCCCACACTTGGGTTTATAATGTATAGGAGGGAGCAATCGTGGTACATGAGGTGCCCTGACCTTGATTTTTCCACCCTTCTTTATATGCCTTTTCCTTTTTATGATTTTCTTTGATTTCCTACTTAGGGCTCAAGGGTTGAGAGCATGATGTATAAGATATAGCAGTGAATACCCCCTTTTAAGATGGGGCGGTTGGCGGTTCATTGCTCACCAGGGGTTGGGACAATCATGAGTTCCTATATGATGGAGGAGGTTCGTAGAACCTGTAGGAACCAGGGTGATGGCCATGATGATGGGGTAGAGCTCATGTATTGGCTTTTGCGCTCATGCTAAATGTGGTTGTCTCGACCATCTTTTGCCTTGTGTGGTACATTTTCCTGTTGAATGTGGCCATATATGCTTTTATCTTTCTTTTTAGATGCATCAACCTCCGAGCTTGATTCTAGGCCATGACTCAAGGTGTGGGCAAGGGGAAGGGGCATGCTAATCCTATGTGGACCCAGTCGAGGAATGTGGACCCAGGAGGGAGAAATGATGAATAGGGTAATAATGAATGGAAAGAGGGTAAATAGAAGCAGATAAGGGAGCGGGGCCACACAACCAAAATTGGGGTTTTTCACGAAATACCATCCCTAGAGCCAAATGGTCAGTAAAAGAGATCCCATGGGACTAGAGTCGAAGGTTAACACCTAAAATGGGTATAAGGGACAAGAGCACAGACCTAGCTCATTCTTACCGCCGAATCCCCCCATTAATCCATGTCCAAAAGTGTCCATGATAAACAAACTGCAATACTCAATTTGCAAATGACAAGGCATACCTTTAGGTTTGGGAGGCCCACCTTCATACATACGATCATGGTAGATGGGCAAGGGACCACATGGCTGGCTCAGGTGGCAGAGAAATGGCACAATGGTGGTTGCAAGGGGTTGTTGGCTGAGGACCATTTTGGAGTTTTTTTTTTCTCCTAGGGATATCACCCACAAAATGGTGGGTAATAGGTCCGACTAACCAAGGATATCCAGATTCGACCACAACAAGCACTTCAACAACTAAGGACAAGAAGCCTGTTGACATCACTACTAAGTATGTTGAGATCAAGCTTGCTAGTGACATACAACTCTTTTAGGTTATGGAAAAATTCGTCAAAGTTGCTAAGAAACGACTCTAGAAAAGAAAGAAAGATACCGACAAGCTTTAATGCCTCCATGAACGAGAAAGGGAGACTTGGCTGTAGTGCCAGAGCCAGGCAACAAAAAAACTAAACATTCCCACTCCAGCCAAGAGTGATGATCATCTCGTTGCTGTTCAACAGTTGGTAGAGAAGTTAATTGATTAGAACATCGAACTCACTGCACAGGTGTTAGAATTGCAGTATTGATCTACACTCATGGCTAACCCCAATTTTACTCAAGCTTTGCATAAGGCCCATGACGACTTTTAGTAGCAAAACAAACATTGGAAGCTAAACTCGACAAAGGAGTTGCTATCGTAACCACTTTGAATAATTGGTTTTCCTATTTGGTTGTTGTTCATTCGAAGATAAGGGTCCAAGAAACAATTATTAGCGATATCTTAGCCAGGCAGACTTCAAACTCCAGAGCTAAGCAGACAATAAATACTCAACTGGAGTGAGAAAGGGAAAACTATGCACAACTCCTACAACAATATCAGAAGTGGCTGCGTGAAGGAAACAAATCCTAACATGAAGCTTCAAATGCCTCTCAGTTCCTTCAACAAATTGTGCATCAGCCATCAGGTGGAGGATATCGAGAAGAACAAACCATTCAATCAGAGGATAGTTGACTCTGCGGCAGTTGAAGACAATGTACGGTACTTGTATGATCTTATAGAGTCGATTGTAAAAGCTCGAGTAGTAGTCCGAGAATGGTTTATCTTCAACGAACATTTGCAGATGCTGGCTCCAGTGATCTATCAGACCCCGTTACCTCGTGTGACTCCAACTTCGTAAGCTCGTTCTACTTCTCCACTTCTGCCACGATTTACCCATCAATTTTATGCACCTAGTGTTTCTACATTTGCTACTATATCAAAACAACAGTCTTACGCAGAAGAGGTTGATCAAATAATGAACTAGCCAACCTCAGAGATGCAGACCACAAGATAAGAAGCACTAGGCTCTGATCCACAGGCCTGGACTTTATATTTATTTTACTTGTAATTCACAAATGTTGATGGAAAAGGTCTCCTCTGTCTTCTTGTCTTAATTTGTTTTCTCTTTTTGTTTTTCTAACTCAACCCCTTCTTTGGGACAAAGAAGGCATTGAGGGTGGGGGAGATGTTGAAAGAGCTAGTTGGGTTGTGTGACTAGTCGAATGACTGACAAATAACTAATGATAAGATTAGACAATGTGGTTAATCCAATAGTTATACTCCTGTAATTGTTTTATCAGTCTATATATACCTGTCGGTATGAATGTAGCAATGATTCCTGATATAATATAGAATACATATATGATTCTTGGTTAACTCCCTACTACATTGTTTTATCTCTTTTCATGCTTTCTGGATGTTTACTTGTGTCTGTCTACTAGTAACAATGCACACTATTCGCTAGATTACAACACTCATCAAGGAGAGATTTGACTTGGTCTTGGAGGGGTCTTGGTCAAGGGTCATAGGTCTTGGAATTCGTCATTTGAAGCTCTATAAGAAGAGAAGAGTTCTTGTGGGTTTTCCTCTCAAGATGAGAGGTTTTGGCCTTGACTGAAAGCCTATATCTTGTGTCCTCTTATCTCATTGTTCTTTATTTTTTGGTAGTTGTTTGATGATAACAACACTAATTATAATCAAGTGAAAGAAGAAGCTAATCAAGTTAAGTAAAAACACATCACAAGCAGTTATCAAAGTAAGATAAATCACCTGATCTAACTACCCCTAGATTTCTTAACATGAGGACACCTCCACTCTTGTGCAAGCAAGAAATAAGCTCTAGATAGTTGGATTATTCAGTAAAAGTGCATCAATAGAGAAGCATATATTAAAATTGATGATGTTTTCAAGCTATAGCAAGGAAACTCCCTTAAAAAGAATCGTTCAATAAGCCTTTGAGAGAAATCGATGTGGGTTCTTCTACTTCTGTCGCTTGAGAGTTGGTTGGTTCATCCAAAAACGCAAAAGATGCAAAAGATTATAGATCTCTACACACTTCAAAAGATTTTGTTAGATCCACTAGGGATTGGATTGCACAATGAAAAAAAAGACTAGGGGTTCGGCTGAAAACCCACTAGTGTTACTAGCTCTAGAGTGGTTCTCTAATCCAAAAAATTACACAAAATAATTTGCATAAATTAATACCAAAGGCATATGGAACTTAACAAATTAAAGATCAATTTGTGTTAGAGCATTAGGAGCAAATAAATCTGAAAAATATTAGCATAGAAGCCAGAAGAATAACACCACAAAGCATATACCCCCAAAGTCTTTCATTATTGGATAAAAAAAATTCCAATACAAAAATCCTATAGAGCTCCACTTAGCCAGTGGTTCAATTTTACAATGATACAATGAAGAGCTTAGAGGCTCAATATATAAAAATTTTTGAGAGAGGAGCCCTCTCCAAGTGAAAACGTCTAGGTCCCTTGGGCAAAGAACTAGATCCAACCAGGAAAAATCGAAACCCTTGATTTCCGCTGTGTAGATCCCTAGGAGAAGTCGTCGTTCTCCATATTAGAGGAGTTGGGTTGCGTGAAATTCGAATTTTGGAGTGGTTTGGACCACTAAAAAATATTTATCATACTTTTCCTCGATTAAATCCCCTTCAAATTAACAAACTCGGACCATTTGCTTCAAAAAATTCATTCGATTTGCTGGGACAATAGTTGTTCTTATGGACCATCAAATTTTTCTTGGTATTTCTCTTGCTTGATTTGTGGAGATTCCATCACTTTTTGACTTGACTTTATTTCTTGGGAAAGTCCACCTAATTTTTTATCATTTTCACTTGGAGAGAATTTTTTAGTTTTTCCCATTTTTATTTTCCGGTTAGTTATTTGCCAGTTTCTGCGAGGAATTCGAAAAGATGGGTTTTGAGGGGTAAATGCACATTTTTTCACATTGAAAGTGTGTATAAATAGAAATTTGAGGTGTAGAGTTTTAATTTTGATTACTCATACCCCCCCTTACAGCTTTTATAGACAACACTTGTTACATTTTATATCAAATAATTATTAAAAATCTTGACCAATGGGAGATTTTTAACAATTAAAAAATGACACGTAGACTCAACCAAATTCCACGAAACTTTAGAGATGATCTATTATGGTAATATACATCGACTCTAGATACTAGGACTCAGCTAAGACTCTACTATCAAGCCACACTCTAGATTTGCGGTAGATCTAGGAGAAAAACTTCACTAATTATAAGTGTTGAGAAACACAAATAATGAGCCTAAGGGAAAACAAACTCCCTAGAGTGAACTCAGTTGGTAGTAAAATCCTAAGCTACCTAGGCCTTTTATATGACACTTTTTCACCAGAATCATTTTTACATAATTTCTGCAGGGCTGTAGAATTTGGACAGTAGATTGATGAAGGATGAAGATGAATTTTGGTATTCTTGCATGATCTGATGGTGCATGAATGCTCTGAATGTGCTCTGACCATGGAGTCTTTGTGTTACGAACATAAATTGGATAAAATAAAATAAACATAAATAAATATAAATAAATGTAAATACTAAATAATCAAGTAATGATTATGTTAAGTAGTCGTTACTTAAGTGAAAAGGCATGTCTAAAAGACACGTCCAGTCACGAAAGGATACCTTCTTAGGTATATATGTTGGTCCTCATTGTAACATTCTACATCACTTGTATATTATCTATCTATCTATCTATATATATATATATATATATATATTACAAATACCTTTTGTGTATTTCTACGTTAAGTCAACGAGTTATAAGTTTTGTTGCTTCAGTGGTATCAGAGCCATGTCACACAATATAATCATGCGAGTCTTTGAACGTTGTTCGCCACACAAATTGCCATTACGTTCACGTTCTGTATTCATGGGACAATTTAGTAAAATTCAAGAAGCATTGCAGCGTTTAGAAAAGTTATTTGCGGAAGCTACAACATGTTTTAAGAAAAGTTATGCAGAAATCGATAATAAGGAAGATGATAGCGATGGTGAAACAAAACACGGTGAAGCATTAGATGATTATAATATTGAAGATGTAGATGTTGTAGAAAATTATCAGAATGATGATAATGAGAATGAAGATGTAATAGATAACAATGAATATATAGAAGGTTATAATGATGGAAAAGTGGAGATTGGTGAACCTTTTAGGCCACCTCATGATGATTCCTTCTCAGTAGAGTTATCCACTGCAAGTAAAAGCGTGGTAGCTAAAGAAAGAGAGTTGAGTAGTACTGTTAGACCAATCAATGAAAACTATGAAAAGTTTAGACAAGGCTCTTGAACAGTTAATACAAATAAAAGGTTGTAGATGCCTCAAAACCTATGAGGCAGGATAATGCATATCTTAGTGATATGCACATTGTAGAAATTGCCGAAAAAAACACATTTGGAAAGTCCTGGAATAGATAAGGGTGAATATGTATCAAGGGCCATCCTTGCCTATGATAAAGCAGATGTTTTGAAACTCTTTTTAATAATAAAATTGACGGAGACTTGAGTTCAACAGTTAGAATTGAGATTGTGGCAGATTATGAGAGGATAGATGGTATGATATTGGATAGGTCCAATGAAGGTCATCTCGTTTCAGTACAAGGTCAAGGTGAGAGAACAAAGTTATTATAGTGGATAATCAGAATGATAAATTTGACAGGGAAGACACCCAACTTACTTTTCATAAACAAATTGGTCTTGAAGGCGAGGATCCTCGAGAAAATTTGAAGGGTGACTTTGGGATTGCTAAGGTCAAAATTGAAAATATTGTAGGATCCTCTGACAAATAGTTTCAGTACAATATATTAGACAAGGGACCGACCAAGAGCAACACTTCAGGCTTGATTTCCTCTGCAATTTTTGAAGATGGAAAGAATATGCTCTGGAAAGATGATGGCAATCTGAGATTGGAAAAGGGACTTGATAATGCTCTAAATAAAAAATTTCCTGCTTGCTCTATCGCAGACAAAAGGCAAATAGATTCAACTACTACGATATTCCATGTGCGAGGTTTGGGCATGAAGAATTTTACCAAGGTTGCAAACTATCTGGTTGTGCGTATACAAAAAAGTGATGGGGACAACTACCCTGAGACCTTGCATTGGATGTTCATCATCAATGGTGGTCCAAGTTTCAAGATACTTTGGGGTACTGTAAAGAAGTTCTTTCATCCACACACAAGTGCTGGAAGAGATGCTCTACACGATGATAATAAATGGACAAAAGGTTTGTGGTGGGCTCTTTGTTCTGGTGCAGGAGATGCTTCTACCAATCCACCTAGAGGGCCAACTACAACTTCCTTTGCATCCTTGAGCTGTTTGAAACGTTTTGTTGAAGATGATCAGTACTACAAAAAAATCATCGAACAAGGTCCTTATCTGCCCTTACTATTGCTAGTAGTTCCACCAGTCAATTCAATGATAAGGGGACATGATTTAAAATCAACTATTCTTTATTCAGCTGCAGATGTTTTGGGATCATTGATTTGTGTGCTTAATTAAGTCAATCAATTTTCCTTGGCCAAGAAGCAAGGTGGCAATACTGTAATCTTAGCAATTTTCTTTGGCCAGGCAACAAGGTGGTAATCTCCTGCATCCTTTACACTGTTATTCCCCAGACCTTCACTACCACTTGCTTGATTACCATACAACCCCTTCACTGCACAACCCTCCAGTCTTTGCACAATCCTCCTCGCCGCTGCATTGGAACCGTTGTTTCACAACAACTTGACGACCAAGCCCAAGCTGTGATTCCTGTCGACCGTCGAACATTGCTGCCACAAGTCGGGTTCTTTGCCAAAAATCGTTGCTACCTGCACGTTGTCGTCATCAGCAGCCACACCGATTGTCCCTGCAACTGTCGGCACCTTGTCTGTGTGCTGCTCCAATCCCATGTTGCCACGTCAACCACTCAATACCCCCACTATGTCCTCTATCCCCGTTGCCTGTCTGTCTGCGTTGTTGAATCCGCTGTTTTATGTGGTATCAATAGCTGTAACCCAAACCCATAACTTGTCGCGTCCCAGTCATGCTTCGTCCACGTTGTCTTCGTGCTCATTTCAGTTGTCATCATCCCGTCCTTGTTGTTCCGCCTGTCCCGACAATCGACTGTCGTTCTGCCTTTGTTCTTTGTGCCATCTTTTGTGCCACAGTCAATTGTCTGGCGAGTCGTCAAGATCAAATCACATCCATCATGCCCAATACACTCGCAAGCTGTAATCTTTTGTGCCGATAGGGTTCCTTGTGCCATCTTTTTGTGCCGTGGTCAATCCTTCAAGCCAATCGTCAACGTCAAGGTCAAACAACATCCGTTATACCTGATTTGTCGTGCCGTATATTAATTATATAGTTATATAATTAAAGTATATAATAATATAGTTAATTTAATCAATTTATAAAATTGGTTTATAATTAATATAAGTTAATCGAATTAATTTATAGTTAATATAAATTAATTTAATTAATTTGATTATATAATTTAATTAATTTAATATATATATATATATATATATATATATATATATATATCTAGAGTTATTAAAAAAAATGGGAGGTCAATAAAAAAATATATTTATTAGAAAAAAATCTAGTTCCAAAATAATATCATTAGAGAATTATTCGAGGTTATCAAAAATGACGTGAGCCAAGCGAAGACAATTATTCAAGGTTAAAGTGAAGGAAACTGCCAACAATAAGCTTTGAGGACAAAGCTTTTGAAGGAAGGGGCAATGTTACGAACATAAATTGGATAAAATAAAATAAACATAAATAAATATAAATAAATGTAAATACTAAATAATCAAGTAATGATTATGTTAAGTAGTCATTAGTTAAGTGAAAAGGCATGTCTAAAAGACATGTCTAGTCACGAAAGGACACCTGCTTAGGTATATATGCGGGCCCTCATTGTAACATTCTACATCACTATATATATATATATATATATATATATATTATTACAAATACCTTTCGTGTATTTCTACATTAAGTCAGCAAGCTATAAGTTTTGTTGCTTCACTCTGACAAGTATTTAAGTGCAACTTCAGTGGTCAACAGGTCGAAAGTGTGCTTGATTGCTTGTATCTCTTATCAGGACCATCAAGTCCTTGCCAATACCTTCTTTCAGAACACCATTGACCCCTTGAGTCCTTATTGTC
This sequence comes from Pinus tabuliformis, assembly GCA_031772625.1. Taxonomy (NCBI): domain Eukaryota; kingdom Viridiplantae; phylum Streptophyta; class Pinopsida; order Pinales; family Pinaceae; genus Pinus; species Pinus tabuliformis. The sequence goes on along the minus strand of CM062806.1, from coordinate 206,602,839 downwards.
CAATCTGTTGTTGCCATAAGACCTACGTTGCTTAATTTGGCTTTGCACTAGGTCTCTTAGATTTTGTGGTAACAATTTTTTTTTTTTTTTGCTCAAATATATTCAATAAGTTCTTAAATATCCAGGCACGTGACCACACACACACACATATACCATTGTTGATTATGTCTATATATTCATAAATTTATGTATATTGGTCTATATACAATTACATATGCTGGTCTTCGGCAGGTTTATGTGCATTTTTTGTTTCAAAAGATAGCATACTGATGTCAGTAGCCAATCCATATCTAGGTAGTTAGCGTGACTGATAATATTTTTTTTGGTAATATTGTTGTCAAATTACAGCAATTATTTTTCTTTCCCTTAGCTTGTAACAATGATTTATGTTTTGGTCTCCTAACAATGAAAGTTAGAATGTCTGGTTCCTTGTTTTTTTGTTAAACAACACAAACATCATTTAAGCAAGCAATGATTGATTGGTCTCTTTTTATGTCATAACTCTTTTAATATCTGCTTTCCATATAACCTCTTATATGGCAACAAATTTTTATGACAATTCTCTGATGTTTTGCACCATGATTGGAGTGCTTTTAATGTGTTATTATTATTTTTTTGTGAGTTATTTTACAGAGATTTTAACCCCAAGAAATGTTTGCAGATTTTGGCCACCTTACATAAAACTGTTGTTCCATATTTGACAAACCCAATTCTTCTAAGGTAGGAAAGCAGGTTGTACTTGTGACAATATTTTTAGAAAGCTTACTATCACAGTGAAATGGATTTTGGTAATCGTATCTAAATTATTACATTTTGTTGGTTTCATGCATACATAGTCTTCTCAATATCTAATGGTTTGCATTTCTATTTGTCTATGTTCAGTGACTTTCTTACAAGATCTTATGATATTGGGGGCGTGGTCAGTGTCATGGCTCTCAATAGTCTTTTTATACTTATCACACAACATGGTCTAGAGTATCCTGATTTCTACAATAAGCTTTATACACTTATAGAACCATCTATATTTATGACTAAATATCGATCTCGTCTTTTTGAGGTAACATTCATTTCTTAAGCATGTTTTAATATTTATTTTTGAATATGCTTCTTTCAGAATTGTTTAATCCTTTTAAGGCGAAGATGTTTTTACCTGAGACTCCTAAAATTTCATTGTTATGTTCAGAAAAAAGTATACCTCATTTTATTACCATGTTTGAGAGCTTTGGATATTGTTCTCATCAAGAAAATGCCCTGTATATTACATGGATGAGATAATGTTGTCGCATCTATTTCGATTTCAGTATCTTGCAAAAGCTATTGCTTACTAAGCTTTCTTGTTATTTGTGGCCTTGAGTTGGCAAAAGTAGACAATTCAATGTGTTGCTTCATAAAGAAACATATGTGGTGGACATTAAATCTTCTATGGATTGTAATAACCTTTTTTTTGAAAGAAAAACAAAAAAGCGTATTTATATTCAAGATGGCATTGTTTCTCGAGAAACAATGTTGCCTTTTTATTATTCTTGAAGCTTTTCTTTGCACATATTGCTGCTGAAGAATCTTCTTTATTATATCATGAAGTGATGCTAAAGACTGATGATATGTCAGATAATTCTGCACTAGTTCAGGAATTAATCCTGGCCTATCAGCTATATAGTGTTGCAAAGAAGCAGGGTTGTGAACATCTCCTGTTTTATACAAGAGTCTTTGCATCTCACATTTAGAAGAATCCAGTTGACTTAAATTACAAAGCCTTTGAGCCATGGCCCATGAATACTGCAGAATAATGCTCAACATCATATTGCATAGTACCCAAAAATTCAAGAACTGCTGCTTCTGTTCGGGATTTGACTGGCTGCCTATCTTCCATAATTTTCTGTTGATGTGTAGGTTTCGTTCCAGACTGTCAATATCCAAACATACCCTAGAATCCCCTAACTATTTTATAAGTCAACTCTTGCGATGTAACTTTTTCTTTGTGGATCCCCTTTCGGATATCGATCCATCCTTCCCAATCTGTAAAAATATCTCCTATCACTTGGAAAGAGAGACAATCAACATTAGAGATGGGAGGATTTGAAGAATAAGAAGAGCCTGGCTGCGAGAGGGGAAATAGATCTGGTGCAGTTCCACTACTGGATGCAATATACGTGCCTTCTTTTTCTGATTTCATTTGATACCAAATCTAAAAACATTATCTTTCATGGCTATCCATTTAGGAACATGTTCTAGATCTAACAAATTTTCTCTGTCAATCCTAAATCTGATCTCGTATTTATCAACAGTATTTCTTTTCATTTCATGTTTAACCATGAGTTCTCTCTTTTAAGAGAGACTTTGCTTATATGAGCAAATATCTTCATTTAAAACATCATATCTCGTTTTTAGGAGAGTAATTTTTTCAAGAGAAGGTTTTGCTAGGACTATTTCCATCTTATTTTCTTGCTCGAAGAAATTTTAACCTTCAATAATCTTCAGGTTTGTTCTTTAGGAGTCATCATCTTTTTAAGATCCTCTATTGCTGCTTGAGCAATAGTCATTTGTTCTTGTAAAATGCGTATTCTGATTATCAGACTGTTTAGAATCAAAAGAATCTATTTTCCAACAACTATATGGAATTTACACAAATGGTGCTTTATAATCAGAATATGTCTTGCAACATCGTCTAAATTTTGTAGCATACATTTTGTCTGATAGTTGCTGTAAGAGGCCAATATGATGTTCTTTTTGCCTAGGGTTTCGAAGCTTCCTGTAGTGAACAAACTCTTGATCAGCAACCAAAGGTCCATCACCAAGGGTCTGAGTGCAATCTGATGGACCCATATATCTTTTTGGCAATATTTTCTCTGATTACTTTGTTTTCTCTTTGGGCAATGTAAGCCTAAGCACATTACAATATTTCAAATGATTTTTTTGATCATTTAGAAACTCTATATAATATTTACATTTGGAGTGTCGCCCGAAATGTTTTGATGTGCTAAGACTACTAGCACTGGAAGTACTGGAAACGTTTTGAGGCATTGCTCTTGCAGTGCTTGAGTTTTATTTCTTGTCCTTTATCTGCCTTGTCTCTTGACAATATGGACAATCTTTGTAATATCTTTATAGATCGTGCTTATGATCATCCTCTATGGAAAATGCAGGTTTAAGACTCAGAAGTGATTTTCCTCGAACCATGTTATCAAGCGACTTTTGTGGCCTAGAGGATTCCAAATATTTTTCAGCAAGGGAAACATAATGATTCTGCCACATTGTGGGGATTGATAGCTGAGTGAAATAAACAATAATGTGAGAAATATTCCCTAGAGTGATCACCATGCTTTCATTGTGGTCTTTCCATGCCAAACTGTGGTGCAAAGAATACATGATTGTAGTGACAAATATAAGAGCAAGATGACTATGTTCAAACATATCGAAGCCATTCAATTGGACTTAGGCTTGGAGTAATGAAGAAATATATGCATTAGTAAGGGAGACAACAAATCTTGGCACAATAGACTCATAGTACCATAATGTAAGGGGGATGAGAATCCACCAATTAAGGCATCTTCAAACTTCTTTTGTTGGGAATCCACCGAACATGGAGATGCATCATTAAGACTTGAATGTACAAGTTGATTGAGAGAAAACTAGATAACACACTGAGATGGATATATTGAAAATGGTTTTTTAAACCCGAGTCTATATCCTCTTGGGTGAGAGGAGGGATCTAGTGAGTTGTGGTACTTAAGGATAAAGTGACATTTATAGCAGTGTAACACAAATTCATAGTATAGGTTTTTGATGGGGGAACCCTAGGAAGTTTCCAATTAGGAATAGACTGAACTCAATAACAATAACTCCATCCTCATAGAAGTCTATTTCATTATAATTCTTTATTTAATTAGCTTTAGAAGGAGAAAGCTGCTTACGAGAAGATGAAGCTAGTATCAAATCCATAGTTACTTTATACTCTCTAGGCTTATGATAAGACCTTAGAGGTAACAAGCGACATGATAAACAAGACTTGCATGGTTAAAAAACGATTTCCTTGGCTCAACATGACCTTTGATTTCCTAGCATGTATTGATTCTCACACACCTGCACAAAAGTCCTAATATTTGATCAATGTTTTAGCTTTGATACAATTAGCAAACCTGGTAAATAACATTTCTTTGAAAGGATTGGCATTAATGCAACATGTAGAGGCTTGCAGTTTATTACCATCTTTGGCTCACCTCTCGTTTATTTTGAATGTTTATTCATGTAAAATGCTGCACAACCCCATGAGAAATCTCCTTATATATATTTTTTTCTGACAAGGGATTTGACAATGAGGTCGGTTTTGTACTCATGTTACACAGGGTTGATTTCGACCAATAGCACTATAACCTCTAGGTGTGGGTGTAAGTCGAGGTCTGGACCTGTGACCTTTACATAAGGAGTGCCTTAACTGAACACTCTGTCACCAACTCGTTGGCATCCCATAGATTTAAAAATTGGAACTGGGCATCGAATTGGTCACTTATCTAACCGTGATTCAAATAGATTCAATAAACCAGAATTGAAAAAAATACATAAAATAATTATTTTTTAATGAAAAGCTTATTTTTAAGATTACAAACCATGATTCCAAACCATTAGAGACAAAATATGGAAATTCTTCTCATCTATATACCATGTAAAGGTGCATATATCAAAATGGCACCGAGTGCAATACATATCAATGATATCATCAACAAAATATATAACCAATGAGGCTCTAAATGGCCTCTAGAGTCCAAAAACAATGTTAAAACTCAAGCTACTAGGCCACTAGCCTACTACAAATCATTGATCAACATGATCACTCATCAAACTTATCACCACTACTAGACATGGGATCATTGACAAGAGCTACGTAAACATCATCTGGGTCAGAGTTTGAGGACTCCTCACAATGCTCTCCAACCTCAATAGCAGTACTAGACCTAGTACAACTAGAAGCATGAGTTGGCGGAGCTGCACAACTACTCGCGTCACCAATATGACGTTACATGCTTGGTCATGGTGGTTCGCTTCCTCCAGCTATTAGTTCAACTACCAGATTTGCATTGGGATCAACGTCCCCCACTCCATGGCATCAATATCAAAATCAACATCAAACTTAGCTAGTTGAGTCTTCTCCACCCATTTTGAAGTTGATCAATATCATCTGACACAATGGGATCTGTATCAGGTCCTTTGTTCAATAACTAGTTGCACCTTAGTTGTTGCACGAAGACAAGATCATTTAATCATTTTTGTTCCAAACAATTTCTCTTCTTCATGTGAACCTGTTCAAAAACAAATCAATTGTGCTCACACCCAGAAGCATTGCAAGTTTGGATGAGAATTCTAACTGCAAACTTTTGTAGTTAAGGATATTGGCTTCTAAATGACTCCCACCAATGTGCTACAATGACAAAGACTAGATTTAGTTCATTGTTCAACAATTTAGATGGTAAGTTTGGGAAATTTACGAATTACTACTTCCATTTAAAACAATTGAAATTTACAAAAAAAAAAAAACAAATAAATTGGAATTGCTTACTTGGTTGATCCACATCTCTTGCACTCTTTGCCAGATTTTTTCCAAATGTACCTATGGCCCTAGAGAAAGGAATGAATTGTTGATGTATTTCCAATTGTTGCGACTCGACTCATTAGGTACCATGCACTCCATGCACTCATAGAACACATCTTTGAACTGCCCACTACGATGTTCTCTTAGCATAGCTCTATAATGATACTTTGGGTTCAAGAAATAACCTGCTGCATGTATAGGATGATGGAGTTGATTGTTCCATATGTCATAAATGATCTCCCAAATAAGCCCATATTTGCCTACTTTGTCCTTGTAGGTGTTGGAAATAATGAGAAGGGGGTAAATTGGTATTTCTTAGCAATTATCAATCTGTCAATCCTTTTCAGAGCGTTTTAATCTTCAACAATATTATTATTATTATTCAGTATCAAATAACAAACCCAGTAAACAACACCATTCAACAATGCAGTAAGATAGAAACAATAGACACAATATTTTTAGGTGGAAAACCCCCTTCGGGTCAAGAACCGGTGAGTGCTTCTTAGTAATTGTCATCTCCCTCTTTAAAAGAAAATAATTACATCAAGTTTTCAACTACAACAGAAGGAGGCTCTAACCCCCTAATTATCAAGCTACAACCTGTAGGACACTACTACACCCTAATAACCTGCTGCACCCGGAAGGACATTCCAACGCCTTGTAAGTCAGGACACAACCTGACGAGTGCCCCAACTTTCTGTTTACCAGCGATTGTCGGAAGGATGCTTCGTCGCCCTTTAATTTATCAGCCCCGACTAAAAGGACACCCCAACGCGCTGTGTAGGCTTCAACATGCCTAGCACAACCTTGCTGCCCTGAAGTGTTCTCAGGCTCCAACCTGAAGGTGACCCCAGTCACCTGCCTCACACCATTCTTCCACCCTAAAGAGTTCTCAGGCCACAACCTAAAGGTGTCTCCAATCACCTTGAAGAGCCAACGGACCACATTTCATAATTTTCAGACTGGATCCCCTTGTGCTCTGAATCAATATAAGAAAGTTGTAGAGAAGATAACTCTGTATTGCTCAAACTGACACCCGATCACTGCACATCAATGACCACTGCACATTACTGATCACTTCACATCATGGTCGTTGCACATCATGATCACTGCACATCGCTGTCACTGCTTATCACTGCATATCAATAACAACTGCACGTCACTGTCACCGCACTACATTGCTCATGTATGAATAGCCATCAAGAGCTCATAAGTAGACTGCCACATCACTGAACCACTGCCTGTACGGGGCACAGGAGAGTAATACTAATAATAACTCAAACCAAGGTTCAAGTCACTAAAAGGTATATAAGTCTTGCAAAGGCATGTCAAGTCAAAGTAAAAGTGTCAACTCACTGTCATGTATCTACAAGTCAGATCTATGTGTCACGTCTAGGTGTCAAGTCAATATGTCATGTCTGGGAGTCAAGTCATGTCTAGGTGTCAAGTTTATACATACACAAGAACTGCTGTCACATCACATGTGACTAACACCAAGAGATATAGTCACATCACTTGTTAACACTGTATCTCAGGTTACTGTCAATTCATTGAATATATAATGATTGTCATAGGCATAGTTCTACTGCTTAAATGTTCCAAAACTGTTTACATCAATGATCCAAATACTGTAGCTAACATGAGGTCACAGGTTATGTGCACATCTACACTCAAGGAACTACTTTACTTCACTGTTGCACTTGTCTTACAAGGTCACTATGTCAAGTCAACTATTGTCACAACTTTCTATACATCAAGTCACTGTGTCAAGTCAATGTCAATATGTCAAGCTGTCATATACACAATTAATGCACATGTTACTATCCTTGTCACTGTTAGGTTATTAATATTGTCTCACAGTCTCACAATTGCACTACAACCTCATGTCATGATAAATGTCAGATTTATGTCACATAACACTACTGTCTCATAAGTTCACTTGTCAAAGGTTACACTCATCAAGGACTAGTCTTATGAAAGGAGTGCTATTCAAATCTATTATGTCACTTTCACATCAAACATCAGTTCATTGTCAATTTACTACTAAGATCATCAATACTGCTGATACAAAGGTCATGTCAGTGCTTTAAGGTTATGTCACTGGTTTTCCTAGGACAGTGACAAAGATGTCAACAAGAGTTTAGTCATCAAGAGGTCATTACATCATTACAGTCTCACTGTTTTGCAACATAATGACAAGGTCACATAGGGTATGTCACTGTGTCAAAGAACTCAAGTCCATGTGTCAAAATGTCAATTCATGTCAAGGTCTTTTATATATATATATATATATCAAGAATTTATACAATGTATTTTGAATTCCACAAAAATTTGAAGTCAATGATTGGATTAGTACATTTGATCCTACCAAGGTTGTGAGTCAATGATTGGCTAGTTCATTTTTGAAGATAGTAACTGATACATAATGATATTACAGTGAGAATTATTGTCATATATTGAAAACTGTAGGTGAACAAACTTCCTATACACTGCTTCTTATCGAAGTCAAGCTTATGCCTTTAAAACAAGGACACCGTATGAATCAAAACACTTGCTGTCAGTCTAGCATTAATATAGTTGCAAACCAACACTGCCAAATTTGTCAAGTTGTACATCAGATTTGATTGTCAAATAAGGTTATGCCTATGTCCTGCAACTTTTGGTCATACTGTGTCACTGTTGCATCACATAAAAGCTAACAGTCAATCATGTTAACGTCCTTGTCATTGAAGAATGTCATACAACAACAAAGTTACAAGTTATATGTATTTTTATACTGCTACTTGTATAAATTCTGCTTAGAACCATGAGTTTAGGCCAGAAATGTTTTACCTTCCCAACTATTTATGATGCAGAGACTTAGGATTAATTGTTCTAAATTATTTATGTAGAGAGACAACCCTTCAAGCTTCAGATCAGATGTACCCTAATGCACAGGTCTGTAACCTTAGGAGAGTGCCCTAATGATGGTTGCACTTCTTTTTCATTTGCAAACCATTCTGCCCAAGAAGGAAGCCTTAATCACAAGTCTGAGTGCGTTGGAGTAGATGCCCTAGCCGCAAAATAAACTATAAAACAAAGATTATTCAAATGCATACAAAATTCAGGACATACCTTTAGGAGGCCGAGCTATATAAGAGAATATCTCACAAGTCCTTCGCTTTCCCTTACAATAGAAGGATCTCCAAACTAGTTTCTGTGCTATCTCATAAAAGCCGTAAAAGCCGAAAAGTTCCTCAGGTTGGCCGAATATTTCCGACAATTTCAGAGCATGTTCTAAGAGATTTCGTTGAGTGTTTAGTGACTTAGGTGATTGATAGTGTGTTTCTTTTATAGTGCATAGGAGGGGTTTCAAATGTTAACGTTGGAGATGTATTTAGGCTTAAGAAACATCTCAATGATGTTAATTTGATTTAATGAAAGTTATTACTTGTTTCCTTATGCCCTAAGGTAAGGATCATTTTGACTTTAGTATGATGAATTATAATTACATAAGATGCTAATTAGTTGGAAGCCCATCCTAAGCATGATCTCACCACATAACACGACAAGAAACCCATCATGGTACATTTTGACACCCACAACTAATGAAAATGTGCCAAGTCACCACCCCTTGGGGTTTTAGCCCAGAAAGTGGGGTCTTTGACTTCAAACATAGTGATCTCTCAAACTAGGAGGACTTATGTGGCATACCACATACCACCAAAAAGATCTCGACGAGAAGAATCCAATGATATGGATCTCTAAGTCAAACTCAATGCTTTGACACTTCAAAAACCGTCGACAAAGTCGGGATACATCCTCAGTCCAGGGAACACAAACCCTAGGACTTGGGTTTTCAACCATCCAATAGTGTAGCCTTCACCTTGATGTAATCCAGACAATTATAAGAAGCATTCATTGTTCATTTGACATCAATGATTGGTGTTTCAGTCAAAGTCGAACTCAGTCAAACCCTTGGGGTTGACATCAATGACAAAACCATCCAACAATAGGTTGTCTGTATCTGCTCCTTTTCCCAATCCATAGCCTCATAAATGTAGCCCATGACCAATTTTTCCCCATCCACCAATTATAACACCTGAACAAGGGGGGCTCACCAATTTTCACAAGCTCTTTTACTTTTTCCTAAAAAGTGTTGTCAAAAACTTTCTTTTGGTGTCTTTTCCATCTAATCTATGAGCTTGTCGCGATGAATTCCAATCATCATTGGAAAACATTTTCTGCAAGTTTTGTTGTTGGGAAGTGAGAGATTGCAATGTGAGGAAGTGAGTTGCAAATCTTGTGATAGCGGGCCTAACAAACTCCTTGCCCCCATTGTTTTTTATCATTAGGCTCAATACCCATGAGTGGTTGTAGATTTATTTTGTGATACTCTTGGCATGATCTACAATGTTCTTTACCCACTACACTTTTCCTATGTCCTTAAGCATGAGGTCTATGCAATGTGTAGCACATGGGGTCCAAAATTTGGTCCAATATTTGGCCTCTAGCATCTTTGCAGCAGGAACATAGTTTGAGGCATTATCAATGATGACTTGGGCAACATTTTGTTCCCCCCCTTGTTGTAACAATCTCATCCAAAAGCTCAAATAATAGGTTGGCATTTTTCACCCTATCAAATGCATCAACCGATCTCAAAAGCATTGTTCATTGAGGGTAAGAGACAATGAAATTTATGATAGTGCAGTTTATACATCAATCCAATGGATGCAATCTCTCTTTGCAAAAGAGTTCCCCTCAAGTCATGCATAGTAGGGCCTTTGAAGCCCTTTCCTACAACGATAACAACATCCCACATAGCTTGGTAATAAGGTGATCAAGCAACATTAAAGGGGATATCTGCATCATACCTCCATCTAACAATGTATTTAAAAGGAACATCTCTTCATTGCTTTTTCCAATGAGCATCTTAGGTGGGTTGACTTAGACTTGGTTGGGAGGAAGTGGCATTAGCAGTAGCAGAGGCAGATGTGGAAATGTGTGAAATAACTTTTATTTAACCTTTGGCTTGGCCTTGAAGTTGAGAGTGCGATCCAAGAGGGGGAGGAACATAATGGAAGGGGTCATGGAGATTGGCGGAAGGGATAGAGGAGGAGTCTTCATGGTCAAAATCATCATACCCACTTTCTTCTCTCCTAGCCATAGCTTATGCAAGTTACTTTTTCCTTGCAATTTTATCTTTTATAGCCTTTTCCCTAACCTTTGCCTCCTGATACTCCTCAAACTTTATCTGGTGCACCACCGGGGGTTACTTGGCCTCTTATACCAACCGAGTGTTGTTTCAACCTATAAATACCTCCTCCTCTTTTTGGGTGCTTGTAATATTTGCACAACATTTTTCCATCAACAACATCACAATGAATCCATGCATCTTTGGCTTTTGGGGCCATAATGGATGGTGAAATTTTAGATTTGGAAGGAAAGAGATCTGCAAATAAAATAGAAAAATTCAAAACCTATGATCGACTACTATCCTTATTCCTTGCTGTTTTTTAACTTGAAAGTTGAAACTTGAAAGAGGGTAAAAAATTAAGAACAAAGACAACAATGAAATCAAGATTTTTTAGGGAAAAATCATACCTAAAAGGTTGGAAATGAAAACCAGTTGATGAAGCCTCCTCCCAAAGTTGCCAACTCCACTAGAAAGCTCATCCAAGATGACAAAGAACCTCTAAACTTGCTGCTGTCGCTGCAAAACTCAATGCTGTTTCGACACTGTCCAAGCTCTCAAATTCTTACGAACACTAGAAATCAAATGTGTTAGCAATGTTGCTTGGGAGCGGGAGCGGGAGCGGGGAGCGAGAGCGACCATTTTCAGAAGCTCCCGGTTTGGGAGTGAATCCAGGAGCGATTTTTTAAAAATATATATATTTTTTATATTTTCTAATTTTTGATACATATATGTCAACAAAAACATGTAGAATGATGAATTAGACATAAAAAAACATAGATTGATCATTGAACCATATCACATCAATCATCTAGAAATTATAATCATCATCAACCATGTCCACAAGTTAGTAAAATACATATTACAACTGCAACATATTGAGTCTCATCATCATGAATCATGATTCATCAAATTCAATCTTAAAGTTTCAACTTCAAGCTTTCAAAATTGAAAATTCAATAACATTGATCATCATTGATCACCAAAGTTGTACTTGTAAGCTAAGTTTAACCATTACAAGAAGTAATATCTAAGATATTTCTAAATCCTAACTTCTAACTGTTAACATGATATGAAATATTATAAATTTATAAAATGAAACATGAATAATGAAATGAAATGAAACAACTTTAGTCTTTCACGAAGCATCATATTCATAATTCACATCATTACCAATGAGTTATAATTGCCAAGGCCCAACTTCAAACTTCAAATTTTCATTGTCACAGTGATATATTGTTTACAAAAAATATCATTATGATATGAAAGAGTCAAGATTCAAGAGTCAAGGACTCAAAACTCAATAGTTATGAAAACTAAAGTCTAAAAGAAACTAAAAAAGACAAGTAAACTGTAAATCAGAATCTGCATGTGGCCCTTGCCACGAGAGTCTCCAGGAGTATAAGCAGGTCGTGGTGGTCTTCTAGGAGTCTCCCGCACAGACCGACGACCAGAACTAGAACCACCACGTGAGGGTGTCGATGGAGGTGGCGACAGCAAAGGAACATGACTCGGATCTCGAGCACTGCTACTGGATGGTGGAGGTGGAGGTGGCATGGCTGCTGCAGCTGCTTCATCTTTATCCCTTACAAGTTCCTCTTCCAGTTCTTCAATATGTACAATGCCATCCTCCAAATTGTCATCCTCTGGGTGATTGTCCCAAATTTTATATGTGGGATCCTCATAAGCCCGAACACAGTAATGACTCAACAACCTCAAGTTGTAGTGCACATAAACCAGGCTTTCTGCTTAGCTTTCATTGAGTCTGTTTCTTTTCACATTATGTATGTAGCTGTAGGTGCTCCAACACCTCTCTGCAGAAGAAGTATTTACAACCTGTGAAAGAACTTTTTTTGCCAATTTTGGCAAAAGTCCATGCTCGCCATATGTTTCCCACCATGTGAGAGTATCAAGTCTATCTTTGTCGTCCATTGCATGGAAGTTACCATACAAACCAGTGCCACTGAAGTATCTACCTATTTCAAGGCGCACAGCTGCACATTCCTCCCTGTCAGGTACCAACTTTTCTAATGCTTCCAAATATCCTTTAGTTACCTCTGGATCTAAATGGGGTTTGGTCCTAACCCCACCCCCTGCTGCAGGTTGACCCAACCAAGATGTAGAGTAGTATTTTGGCGTAAGGATATACGCCAAGCAATGTAGTGGAAGATTAAGCCTATTCCACCGTTCACACACACAATCATGAATCAGTTTGTACAAGTTGGGATCTCTATTATGAACAATGTCTTTTATTTCCCCCAACATGGTATCCATTTGCTCATACACCTCGCCAATCACTGGTTTGTCTGTATCTGCAAACCGAATCATGTGATAAATTGGCTTGGTGAAATCCAATACCTGCCTCACAGTTGTCCAAAACTGCCCATCAAGAGCGGCCTCCTCCACCATTTCAAAACCTGCCATGTCAGCTACATTTGTAGCCCTTTCCTTTAATACCTGCCAATGTGGACTTGATAGTATGATACCATGCTAGCTAATGCCTCTCTTACCTTCAAAAGGTGCCTGAAGGTGAGGTAATAGCTACCAAATCTGGTCTTTGCAATCTTCAACAACTCCAATCTCGAGTGACTGCGGAAAAGGCCATGGGTATTGCTATGATTTGTAATAAATTTTATCATTTGTTTGCCTTTCTTGTACAAATCACCAATCCATTGGTATTGTTCATTTTTGTTCTTGACAATATCATGCAACAGAAGGTTCAATGTGTGAACCAAACATCCAGACCAAAATATGTTTGGGTATTTATCCTCAATAATTGCTCCTGCTGCCTTACAATTAGGAGCATTATCAGTGATGACTTGGATGGCATTGTATGGGCCAATACACTCAATTGTTTCAAGTAATGCTTCTGCAATGTTGATGGCGGTCTTGAACTTGTCTGAGTAATCATGTGCAGCTAGAAAGATGGGACCACTAACAGACACAGCAAGAACACTTATCAATGGCTTGCCTTTTACATTTGTCCATCCATCAGATACAATGGACACCCCATGGTCAGTCCAAGAACTTGTCATTCTATTCAAAGAATGTGATATTTTTGTTTTTTCATGATCAAGGCCAACGGTTCTTGCCTTGTCATACCTAGGGCTCTTGTATCCTTTAGGGGCATCATTTATGGCAGAAACCATTTCGTGCTATTAAGGTGAGCGAAGAACATTGAATGGTATCCCACATGCATAGAGAAACCTGTAAACCTTTGAATCCATATCATTCCTACACCCCTCATCAAGGAAATCTGATATGGTTCTACGCCTTAAAGATGATGACCCTGTGCATCCATATCCACTGCCTTGGGAGGACGCTGAAGGAGTTCTTTGTGAGTGTGAGCTTGGTTCAAAGAAACCCCTTGATTTTTTTGATCTGTGTTGGGCTTCCTCCTCTTCTCTTATGTATTTGGCTCTATCCGCCGCTGACACTGCTGTACAAGTTTTGATTCCTATTTGTTTGTCTCCATCCCATGGCCTTTTCCCGCAGAGGTGTCTTCTAGCATGGGTGTATGAACCTGTGTAATCAGTGTTGCAATGGGGGCAATGAAATTTAGTGGTTCCACCCCCTCTCCCTGTTTCAGCCCTGTTAACATATTTCCACAATGGAATTTGGTCTTGTTTAGTTTTTTGAGGGTCATGTTCACCCTCCTCCAGCTCCTCCTCACCGGGGTTTTCACCAATTTGACTTTCTCCAGCTTCTTCATCCCCCTCTTCAGTTTGGCCCCTCCATTTCCTACTCTCCAGCACCATAATAACCATAAAAGGGACCAGGAAGAGGAAAATGCCAAGAAATATAGCCAGGTCCATGGTGTTTGATGTTTGTAGGGTTTTGATTCCTGAATCTGCAAATTAATTTAATTTATTGGGATTAATTAATTAAATTAATTTAATTTAAATTTATGATTTTTAAACTCAATAAACTAAATTAAATTAACTAAATCACTACCTAACTAACTAAACTAACTAAATTACTAAGTTACTTACCTCTGCAGGCTTGCTCCTCGCTCCTTGGCACTTGCTCCTCGCTCCTCAGCACTTGCTCCTCGCTCCTTTGCTCTTGCTCTTGCTCCAAACTCTTGCTCAATGAAGTCACAATGAAATTTTTTTAGGCCCATTGGGCTTTTAAAACCATTTTTTTTTTTTTTTAAATTTGATTTTTTTTTGCGTCCGCGGAATTTTTTTCCGCCGGATCGCTCCCGGCCTGCGTCGAAACGCTCCTGGAGCGATCGCTCCCTGAAACGCTCCCGAACAGGGCAGGGAGTGTAATTTTTTTTTAGGGAGCGCGCTCCCGAGCCACTCCGGCCCGGAGCGCGATTTGGGAGCGGGTTCGAGGGGGGGGGGCACTCCCCCGCAACTATGTGTGTGAGGCAAATAGGAGCTTGGACTTGCTTTTATCAGTTTAGGGGGGGCAGATTTGGGGCAATGTTGTCATGGTTTGCAAAAACCACCCCCAAAAACCACCTGCGGGCCCCATCTTTCCATTCATGTGTGCGACACCCGAACTGACTGGTTGGTGACATAATCGATTGATTAGGACTAGTTGGGTGACAAACAAACTGGTTTGGTGCCTAAGTAGTCCTGACTAGCTTATGGATCGGGTTAATGGGACTGGTTTGATCCTGAGATTAGCTAACCAACTGGTTTGGCTGATTTCTGGTTTGAACTAACTGGTTTTTAAAACTATGCTACATCCTAGGGGCTCTTCTTACAATATTTTGTTCCTCTAGGGGACATTTGACTTTTAGAGGCCTTTTGTGGAGTTCCTGCAAAACCTTCTTTATAAGAGAGAGCAAAAAATACTTCTCCCTACGCCAAAAGGCATTTGTAATCTTGGAAGTGCAATGCTTCTTGATGTTCTCTTGAATTGGGATAAGAACTTCCTTTTCATGAAGCTCAACATTCTTGATGACCTTATTGTTGTTGCAATGAGGCAATTTGATAAGAGAGTTCATTACGACAAATAAATGTAGGTCAAATATTTTAGTAGAAAAGAAATCAAATTTTGGAAGAGGCTCTATGGATGAGCAATATTCATGAAGAGAGTATAGGGAGGAAGTAGAAGGAGATGGACAGATAATAGAGGAGGGAGAATAGGGAATTTCAAGATTAGTATTAGAAATAGAAGAAGTATTAGATAGAAATTCCCAATCAGCAGGAGTAAGTTGCGTAGCAAAAACTTACCCAATGTTTTTAGAGTAAGAAAACCTTTTTCTTTTTTGGATATTGTGATGTTGAGTGATCTTTTTGTTTGCAACTAAAGCACCTAGATGATTACTTGGTGTACTCCTTTTGTTTACAAAAAAAATGATATGATCAAGCGTCACTATGTGAGTAAGACAATGAGTAACACGGAAGAGTCACTACTATCAAAATTTCCATCCATTGCTGTGGAATAGTTCTTCATCTGGATGAAGGGAGCTATATTTATCTCAAAGCAAATGTTGGAAGGGGGACCAATATCTCTAGTGAATTCATGGATTTCCACTTGCTCTTAAAGTTCACTATGAATAAAGGTTTGGGTTTTTTTCAAAAATGGAAGATTTGGAAAAAGAGATCTTTTGCTTGTTGAAAATGACCCTTATCCATTCAAGATCCATGGAAAGGTTGGAATTGACTCTTTTCATTTATCCAATCTTAATGAAGTAAAGTTGCCATTGCCAATAGGTTGACAATTTTTTTAGACCTTATCTTGACACTTGATTGACTTGTCTTGAACTTGAATAGCCCTGTGAAGGTAAGTTGTGTTATGGATCTTGATTTTGCATCCTTCCTTACTTAATATCATGTTGATTTTATTACATCGTCGCTTATTATTAAAAAAAGAAGAGGAGAAAGTTAGATTAAAAGATGTTTATGACATTTTGTTTTATAACCTTTCATATTCTAGAGTGATCATATCACCTGGTTACTTTAGTACTTACGATTTTGTTTATAGAATCTAGAAAAAATGTTAAAGTGATGTAGGTTACAGGTCGTGGGGTGCCAAATATGTTGAGGTTTTCACAGGCTCTACAATGAACACATATCCTTGAGTTAGAGTCAGATGTCACCTATATATATATATATATATATATATATAGAGGTAAGCATAGGAGAATTTTTCTTCCATTATGCAGATGTCCAACCAACCACCTCATTTTCCCCTCTCATATGTTGAGAAATCTAGGACAATGTGTTAGAGTATTTATTAACTTGATTTCTCTTTTAATCCTTGACATTTTCTTACGATTTATATTAGGACATTATCATTAGTATTTATTTCTATTCATCAACAAGACAAATACCAATAAGAATATCACAATTCAAACACAAGAACACCAAATGTAGGCTGCTAGCCATGGCCAAAACCTCTCCTAGAGAGGAAAACCCACAAAAATATCTTCTTATAGAATTTCAATGAAGACTTCCAAGACCTTGACCTTGACCTAAGACCAAACCTTCGAAGAGATGAGCCAGCAAAATCCCAAACAATAACTCTGTAAAATCTGGACTGAGAAAACCCTAGGTCCTCCAACAATCTCGCACGTGTGGGGAGGTAGCAACATAAATTCGCTCCTACTTCCTCATTGGCCTCGTCAAAACTTCACTTCTCTTCTTACTGGATCAGACATCTTCTATCTTCTTCGCTTGGATCAAATATATATCTTGATGGATGTGTATCTCAAATGAGAGGAGGATCCTCTTTATACAGGATTCCTTGAGGGTGGATTAGGCCTCTTTAGGCTGAAGTGAGGAAGGCTGGCTGGCCCATCTCTTGGAGGCTTCTAGACACAACGAATTACAATAATTATTTTTCTTTCTTGATACATGAGCCCTACAAGGGCTAGTACATCATGACCTTGACTCTTTCACCTTTTACCATGACCCCTAGAGCACTCAATGGGTGCTTCGAGCTAGGACAATAAATCTATTGGGAGGAAACCCATGTGATAAGAAATAATTCTCTTACAAATAATATTTCTTTTCTTTTTCCTTTTGACAAATACATCAATGATTACATCAAGTCATGACTCAATTACAATTATGAAGACTGATACTTATTACATTTTAACAACCCCTCTTAACTAGTGAGGTATTCATAATTGACCATAGGTACTTCCATTGAATCATTCTCATAAGGAGAGTCAGATTGGTAAACCATCTTTAAGCATCAACATTATGATCAATATATAACCAACATTGTCAATATAGCAAGGCCTTGACTAACAAGCTCTATCTCTCAATAGAACAAAGCTCAATGCTGGGAGGTTTTACGTGGGACACCACACTACCTCTCAAGGCACTTACCTCGTCCGAATGTTCACAAGGTTTTACATGGGACACCACCCTACCTCTCAAGTCACATATCCCATCCTGATGTTCACAAGGTATGTCCTTCTAGGACCATTACGGTCTTGGATTTACACAATCCTGATGTTCAGAAGGTATGTCCTTCTAGGACCATTACTGTCTTGGATTTACGCATCCTCAAGGAATTTCCTCTTTGACCACTCTTACCTATTGGATGCCCTTTCGGATCCTCAAAGAGTGTCAGTCACCAGACTACCTCCTATCTTGGGTTCTAAATCCTCAAGGAGTATTTGTCTTAAATGATTACCCAATCCTCCGGAAACCATTCTCTCCTCATGGCCTTCACTAAGACTTATGGCTATTAGTCCTAGTCTAGTGCATGACACATGAAGTAGAGAACCATATTCGTCACTCCCTCTCAACCAGGGAGGAGCTCCCTCTCAACTAGGGAGAAGTGTCCATCATCAACTACTATGATAGTAGCTCTCAGGGCTCTATCGTCATCATCACATGCGAGCTTTCTTTGATCCTCACATAGCCCTCTATGTATGGCATCATCATCATGACAAGGTCCACCATCACTCTCCACATCATTACTCTACATCTACTGCATCTTCATAAACCAATCATCATAGAGCTCGAACATGGCTCCCTATGAACATTCAAAAAGTGATCCACTAGGACATGATCATCGAACGATTTGCGACCTATTATCACAATTGACATTGTGATGTACATCAGTGCCTCAGACCAAGTACCAAGGCAACACCCCAATGAAGTCATCATATGCTTCTTAAAGTGAAACTTCTTCATATAACAATATCAAGTTTTCATCAATATCATGGTCTTCCTCAATCTTCATTAGAGTCACCAACATGTCTCAGCCAATCATCTAGCCCTATTCCTTGTCTTCCAAAATGAAGTCCATCGAGCTACAATCGAATTTGCAAACTTCTAAGAATCCTGCTCTAAAGCAGATCAATAGTGATACCATCATGGTCATTCTTCCTAAGAGGAAGAAATCACTCCATGACATTAGAAAGTAGTATCCATAAATGATACTTGTTACCCACCACCTATGGGTAGTGTATATAGTGTTAGTGTTTGGTAGCATCGGAAGTGATCTAGCCTTGAAAATTGGTGGAGAGGCTAAGGCACATGAGTTCGAAAGAACCTAGAAACTGTTTGGTGAAATTCCACCCGGATTGTATTTTATTAAAATAATTAATATTTTTAATGGGGTTCCTAAGTCTAAACTTAGGGAAATTAAAATACTAATGGGTATTAATCAAAATATGGGTGAGAATGATCTAGAAGGTGGATCAATTCATGTTTTAATATTAACCGTTGATTAGAGATTTAATCTCAGCTGTTGAAGACTCATCAAGAAAAGTATAAAATGGAGGCTTGGGGTTCATTTGGAAACAGAGAGAGAGAGAGAGAGAGAGAATTGATCTGGAGTTTGATTTCTGGGGCTAGGAAGTTGAGAAATTTGGACTAAGTGATTATTCAACAACAAAAGGGTAGTGAGAATCCGGGAGAAGGACTTTCTGGAGAATACTTATAGAGAGGCAAAGAGAGCTTGCGGAGAGGCAACATAGTTGCCGGGAAAGGCTGACGCTGGGCCAGTGGCGGCCCACACAGTCCCTATGTAGAGCCAGAAGGGCCAGCGCAAAGGAGAAAATTTTCCTGTCACGCAGAATCCAAAGTTGCCGGAACAACTGGGAGAGTTGATGCCGAGGGCAGAGAAGCTGACGTAGGGTTGACGCAGACCCTGAAAGGTTGACGCAGAGACTACGCAGGGCCAGCGCAGAAATAGCCGGGGCTTAGCCAGTGCTATGCTGGATCAGCCAGAATTTTGCCTAGTGAAGTGAGGTAAAACTCATTCAAATTTTTCGCCGGTATTTTCTCTGTAAAGGATTGGCAGACGAGCATCCTAGATTTGTATTCAGATATTTCTCCTACATAATAATAAACCCTCAGAACTCCTGCACCAGTTTTCCCGCATTGGGTTTTTCCGGGGACTATTGTGTCCAGAAATAAGTGTGTCCTATGTATCTTGTTCTTTGCTCTATTTTCTGTTTCATGAGATCAAACATTTAATTAGTGTAGGTTGTAGAAGTATTTTGCTTTAGTATTCAAAAGAATAACTTGGTTAATGTATGCTAAAAATCAATTAGCTGAAGTAGATTCAGATTTGCTGTAGTAGGGGTTCTTTTGAGTCTAGGAACTTTCACATGGTATTAGAGCATTGATTTTGAGACAGGAAGAGCATATCCAGTGTTGAGCAGTGTGGCCGAGAGCTGCACTTGGCATCAATTCGAATCCCCTTGAAGTAATTGTGTAGTCCTTGTTGGGAAGAAGATCCGAGGAAATCTCTCTCTGAGTGAGACGACAGAGGTACGATTTCTAGTTCAGGAGTTTGCAGAGGCAGAGGGAGTGACGCAGAGCCTCAACGCAGTGTTTGGAGGGTGCAGTTTCTGCTGAGGCAGAAATCCGTTGGAAAAGAACGAAGACACGTAGAAGGGGAATTTTCTCCTCAGATAACTTTCCGCTAGAAAGTTAGAATTTCTCACTTGTTGGGCAGCTAAGCAGTGCTAAGAAGTGACTAGAGGAGTCAGTTCGATAGTTGGGTAAGATGGCATCGCATGGGCTCAGAGATCAGGACACGTTGGAAGGAGCTTCCAACTATGTCATATGGAAGACCAGAATCTTAGTTGTTCTGGAGGAATATGATCTCGAGGCCTATGTCAATAGTGTTGTAGTTGTTCCTGCTGACAACGATCAAAAGAAGAAGTACAAGGCCGAGTAGGGGAAGGCAAAGAGGCTCATTCTCGATGGAGTTCGAGATCATGTGGTCTCACACTTGTAAGGCAAGGATACAACCCGAGAGATGTGGGAAGCCCTGTCTTCTCCGTATGACTTCCGAACAATAGAAGATATATTTGGAGCAGAAGTTGCAGTGGGACTAGAGACTGATTAGCGCAAAGCAAGTTTGGCAGCAGTGCAGGAGCCAGTAGCAGCGCAAACGATTCAGATTGTCAGAATCAACAGCAGTCAGATTCCAACATTCATTGTATTATGTTGAACACAGTTAAGTTTAGCTAATTTTGGATGTTTTTAGTTGCTTCTCTCAGCAATTGAGTTGTAGTACGAATGTAATGTTAGCAGTGGCAGTGCTAGCAGCATAGCAGATGCAACGTTTAAGAGGGATA
This sequence comes from Pinus tabuliformis, assembly GCA_031772625.1. Classification (NCBI taxonomy): domain Eukaryota; kingdom Viridiplantae; phylum Streptophyta; class Pinopsida; order Pinales; family Pinaceae; genus Pinus; species Pinus tabuliformis. The sequence goes on along the minus strand of CM062806.1, from coordinate 206,581,569 downwards.
TGTAGTACAGTCTACAGATGCAGCAGTGACAGTGTACAGTAGCATCAGCAGCACGGTGTTGGTGGCGACAACAATGCAGAAAGGAGGTGCTTCAAAAATAGAGCAACATGCAAGTGGACATTATTGTTAGAGCACTTTCCTCGCTAAGAGGGAGTGCTAGTTTTTGGTAGCATCGGAAGTTCTCTTGCCTTGAAAATTGGTGGAGAGGCTAAGGCACACGAGTTCTAAAGAACCCATAAACCATTTGGTGAAATTCCACACGGATTGTATTTTATTAAAATAATTAATATTTTTAATGGGGTTCGTAAGTCTAAACTTAGGGAAATTAAAATATTAATGGGTATTAATCAAAATATGGGTGAGAATGATCTAGAAGGTAGATCAAGTCATGTTTTTATCTTAACCGTTCATTAGAGACATAATCTCGGTCGTTGAAGACTCAACATGAAAAGTATAAATTGGAGGCTTGGGGTTCATTTGGAAACAGAGAGAGAGAGAGAGAATTGATCTGGAGTTCGATTTTTGGGGCTAAGAAGCTGAGAAATTTGGACTAAGTGATGATTCAATAATAGAGGGGCAGTGAGAATCCGGAAGAAGTACTTTCCGGAGAATACTGACAGAGAGGCGGAGAGAGCTTGCAGAGAGGCAACATAGTAGCCGGGTAACGCTGACGCTGGGTCAGTCGTGGCCCACGCAGTCCATACATAGAGCTAGAAGGTCCAACACAGAGCAAAAAGGTTGCTTGTCACGTAGAATCCAGAACTTCCTGAACAACCGTAACTGTTGGAACAACCGGGAGAGCTAATGCAGAAGGCAGGGAAGTTGACACAAGGTTGATGCAGAGCTTGAAATGTTGACGCAGGGCCTATGCAGGGCTAGCGCAGAAATAGTCGGGGCTCAGCCAGTCTTGTGCCGGATCAGCTGAAATTCTGCTGGGTGAAGTGAAGTAAAACTCACTCAGATTTTCGGCAACTATTTTCTTTGGAAAGGATTGCTAGACGAACATCCTAGATTTGTATTCAGATATTTCTCCTGCATAATAATAAACCCTCAGAACTGTTGCACAAATTTTCTTGCTTTGAGTTTTTCCGGGACTATTGTGTGCAAAATTAAGTGTGTCCTATTCTTTGTTGTATTTTCTATTTCATGATATCAAACATTTAATTCGTGTAGGCTACAGAAGTAATTTTGCTTTAGTATTTAGAAGAATAACTTGGTTAATGTATGTTAAAAATCAAGTAGGTGAAGTAGATTTAGACTCGTTGCAGTAGGGTTTCCTTCGAGTCTAGGAATTTTCACATATAGGAGAATTTTTTTCTCCTAGATGGTCCTCAACTAGCAACAAGAAGCCCCTTGTAGCCACTAGATAGCTCAATGTGCCATTGTCTCTACCACCTGAGCCAACCATGTGGTTCTTGGACCACTCATCATGATTGTAGGTTTGAAGGGGGGCCTCTCGACCCCAAAGGTATGGCTTTTCATTTGTATAGTGGAGTAATTTTCGTTACTTGTTATGGGCACTTTTGAGCATGGATTGGTGGGGGCATTCAGCGAAAAGATTGGGTTAGGTCTATATTCTTGTCTCCATTGCCCGATATCATGGTTACACTTGTATCTTAGTCCCGTGGAATCTCCTTTAGTGGCCATTAGCTTTTGGGTTGGCACTACATGGGAAATCTCGATTTTGGTTGCATAGTGCTACTGCCCGATACCACCTACATCACTCTCCTTCCACTAATTTTAGCCCTATTCATCTATTTTCCTATCTGGGTCCACATGTGTCCATTGGGTCCATATAAGGTTAGCCTCCCCCTTCCCTTGTCCACGCCTTGGCTTAGTCTTGGAATGATGCCCTAGAGGTTGATGCAGTTAAAAAGAAAAGGAAAAGCATAATTTGGTCACTGTCAACAGGAAATGTACCACAAAATTCAAAAGATGGCCGGGACATACAAATTTAGCACGTGGGCAAAAGCCAAACATGCGCTCTACCTCTTGTCCATGGCCATCACCCTAGTTCCTATGAGCCCTAGATCCAATCCAAAGTGATGATGAGAAAATGAATTGAACACATTTGTATTTATACACTAATGAGGAGTTCAAATTAGTCTCCTAGGCCTACATAAGCTCCAAAAATAAAATAATGTGCTAATAACCTAACTTTTGGTGAGAAGCCCACCAAACTAGCTCACAAATCAAATAATAAGCTTCTTAAAAGGTCAACTGAGAGATAATACATGTCATAAGGCCATCCGAGAGGCCCGATGAGGTCCATAGGTGCCATAATGAAGAATAGGTCCCTCAAAAGTGATGGACAAGGGGTTGGCCGTTTGTTTTCCAAACAATAAACCTGTGGTGCTCCCATTGGCGTGGGGGCACAATAATAACATCATGGGTCTCCAAATGAGTTGAAGATGTTTGTAGGTCATTATTAAGGGGCTCCAATGATGGTGTAGATGATGCCACATCATCTTACAATTCTTGGGTCAGCTGCCAAGTGCATGGTACATCTGTGGGGCTTGCTAGGCAAAGGTAGTCCAGGTGCATCTTCCTCGTCCAATAGGTGAATCTCGAGCAATGTGAACATCCTCGAGGATCCATAGGGTGCTTTCTACTGCTGTGGAGGCCCATGGCTCTCAACGCACACCTTACATGTGCCAATATAGCCCTCTAAAGGGTTAGGACCCTGTATAGGGAGACCAAATCCAAGATGGAGACCATCTGCAATCTTGCATAAGATCCGATGCATCCCCTAGCCCTCCAGTACAACAAGTCATTAGAGAAATTGAGTAAATGAGCTGACAAACCATGGACCACAAGTGGGGACTTCATAATGGGTTTCGGGATGTGCCAATGTCTCTCAAACTCCAAATGGGGTTAATCTAGTGTCTTATTAGGTGGTTTCTACTTCTAAAGTGGATAATATGTTCAAGTACATCCTTTAAAAGGCGATGGTATGTGATAGAGAGGTGAATGATGTAGGGGATGAGAAGGGGCAACCCTGGGCCACATGTTGGGGTACAAGGGTAGCTAATAAAAGGGAAGCCCACACATGGGTATATAATGTATTGGAGGGCGAAATCGTGGTACGTGAGGTGCCTGAAGCATAAAAACTATGGCTGAAGTATGAAAATTGATAGCTTGTAGATTTAATTGTTAAAAATACACAAGAGGTATTTTAATAATAATTTATTAATATATATAATTGTATAAGATGATGATTGTTTACAATGAGGACTCGCATTTATATACCTAAGTAGGGGTCCTTCCGTAAATGGGATGTCTTTTAGACATGCCTTTTCACTTAACTTAATGACTATTTAACTTAATTAATATTTAATTATTTAATATTTATATTAATTTTATTTAATTACTTGTTATGAATTATATTCATAACATAGCCCCTTCCTTCAAAACCTTTGTCCTCAGCTATATTGTTGGCAATTTTTTTCACTTAGTGTCCGTCGTCTCGATGTATACAATCTGGTCATCGATTCGTCATGTAGTTTATCAGTACTATTTCCTTGGATTTTTTTTTTTTTTTTTTTAGTTGTTATCTATTTTTTTTCTTTTTATTAACTCATTTTTTTTTTTAAATAAGTTTTTTGTTTTTTGTTTTTAAATAATAACTCTATACTTTTTTTTAATAACTCTAAATTTTATTTTATTTTAATTTAATTAATTAAATTAATAGTATGACTATAACATATGTTGGTTTATATTTTGATAGTGAAATGTGACTCTGTCCACTATTGCCCAATCCAAACGGGTGCACCGAACTGATTTGCTACCCACATAAAAAGTGTTACTGAAAATCACCTTCAATTACCGAGTGTCGTTGTCAAAACATTACCATTCAATTGTCAAAGCCGATAGATAGATAAGACCATTTTGTAAACCGAATGCATTCATATCTTCGCAATTATAATTTTTAATTCTGTTATTATGGTTGAAACCACGCATACTCTGCCCATGTATTGCCCGCTTCATCAGAACAAGCTCGTAGAATGACTAAGATTATGTCATGTGCATTTATTGGCCACCACTCAATTTTGAGAATCCCGTAATATAGATGTTTGTGGACTGCATCAAGTTTTACAAAAAAGTAGGTGTTATTATGCCGTTTAGCTAGTTGGATGACTTCTCCACGACTTGGAACGGTTTTGATAACTTCTTTGTAAAAACTTGAAGAGCAGGGCAGTCGTGTACAAGAAAATATTTCAGAGCGAACGACAGCGCAGGAAAGGGTGTTGAACAAGAATGTTGTGCTGGCAGCCTACTTGACAACAATGTGGTTGATGGCGGGAGCTTGTATTACCATATATACGTATTGAAACATGTGAACTGACGATAGATTCAAGTGTGAAAACCGAACCAAACAACACAACGGGTGGTTTACACGTTGGTGACTAAACGACGCGGCTTATGGATTTACACACTGGCTCGAGTCTGATGAAACTGCGGACAAGCAGCGGAATAATATTTTGGAGTATCTCCGCGGCATTTGAAGACTAAGATTGTTCATAATATAAAACCATGTTGGGAATAGTTTCTGAGTCGACGAGACGTCCAAAACTGAGAGCTTTCCACAGATAATATTCTGGGGATGACGGTGGTCAATTGTCCATAGGTTCGCCTGAGAAACAAATGTTCCCTTCCACTCTTTCGTCCTAGAGTCCCCCATCTCTTCCAATTGCTTTACAATTAATGAAAATAGTTGGCAAAGGGGCTCTATATTTTCAGCGGTAGGAGTTGATTTGCTGTCCTGCCGAAATAATTCCTTAATGCAGAAATGAACAATCGGTTTGGGTAACATCTTTTGTTTGAATAACTTTGCAATGAATCTGATATTTCCAAGAGTTCGACGTTTTAGGAGATGCTCTTTTTCTTGGAGTCGGGGTCCGGTCATTTCTTTTAATTTTGCACGCATATTATCAGCGCCTTCAAATTCCTTCTAGCAAGTGCTTAGCAAGACTCTTTTGAAGTGTATTGGTTTTCCATCAGGTTCCTTAGGGGGGAATTCAGGGAGTCCCGAACTAAGATGCACCACAACTCTACATACATAAAGGAAAATGTTGGTTCCATCATAGCCTTATCAAATACTAGTGAAATCACACCCTGCAATATGTCTGTAGTAGTAATTCCAGAGTTGAGCAACTGATCTTTCAATGAAGCAACTTTCTCAGGAGTCAATTTGTTCAAGATCCCTTTAACTGTTTTCAACACTTCATCCTTCTCCGACATATTCCCGCTCCTAGCACTCCATGGAACTGCTGCCTTACACAGAACAAGCCCTGGAATTGGATCGACTTTCATTGGTTCAGAGTGCCTTGACGTTGTGTGATCTGGCTTTACAGACGTAGGAGCTGGCAGAAGATGTGTTCTCTGACTACACCACTCAAAAGTACTCGACCTTCTTGATGCCCGAGAAAACACATTCATGCTACTGGTTTTCTTTGTATTTAATTTACCACGTACTCCCTCTTTTCTTATTTTGTAACCAAACTTGGAAAATTCTGAAATGGGACTCTGAATTTCCTGTGTTTGTTCTCCTAGTCAATTGCAAATATTACTTGATCGCTCCAAATGTTCATTGGTCAGAGGTGATTGCTCGACTTCCTGGTTGTGAAGTTTGCAATCAGCGTAATCCTCTAAATTGGTGAACCTGGCAGAAGTGTGATTGTTGCAACTACTTGCAGGCAAATTGGAATTTTCAATAGATTGCAATGTGGTCATTTTAGATTGATTAAATTAGAGTTCCCCCCTTCTCCTTCACTTTCAACATCAACTTCATCTGGATCATTGTATTCTTTATTATTGATTTCCTTTCGACATGCTTTAACTTTTGCAAATGATTTTTGTAAACGCTGAAATGCTTCCTGAATTTTACTAAACTGTTCAATGCATTCAGGACGTGAACATAATGGCACATTGCGCAGTGAACAACGTTGAAAGACCCACATGATTATATCGTGTGCCATGGCTCTGATACCACTGAAGCATAAAAACTATGGCTGATGTATGAAAACTGATAGCTTGTAGTTTTAATTGTTAAAAATACACGAGAGGTATTTTAATAATAATTTATTAATATATATAATTTTATAAGATGATGATTGTTTACAATGAGGACCCACATTTATATACCTAAGCATGTGTCCTTTCGTAAAAGACATGCCTTTTCACTCAACTTAATGACTATTTAACTTAATTAATATTTAATTATCTAATATTTATATTTATTTTATTTAATTACTTGTTATGAACTATATTCATAACAATGCCCCGACCTTGATTTTGCCAATTATGATTTTACTTTTCTTTTTAGCTGCGTCAACCTCCGGGGCATCCGTCCAGGCCTGACCCAAGGTGTGGGCAAGGGGAAGGGGAGAGCTAGCCGTATTGGGACCCAGTGGAGGAATGTGGAATCAGGTGGGGGAAATGATAAGTGTGGTTATAATGAGTGGAAATGGTTCAATATATGTGGACGGGGAAGCGAGACCACACAACCAAAATAAGGGTTTCCTGTGAAATACCATCCCTAAAGCCAAATGGTCCGTCAAAGAGATCCCATGGGACTAGAACCCAAGGCTAACATCCAAAAGGGGTCTAGGGGACAAAAGCAGAGACCTTGCCCACTCTTTCTGTTGAATCCCCCCATTAATCCATGCCCAGAAGTGTCCATGATAAGCAAACTACAATACTCAATTTCCAAAATGACAAATTATACCTTTAGTTTGGGAGGCCCACCTTCAAGCTTATGATCATGGTAGATGCCCGAGGGACCGCATGGCTGGCTCAGGTTGCGGAGAAATGGCACAATGGGCTAGTTGGTAGCTACAAGGGTTTGCCAGCTGAGGACTGTCTTGGAATCTTTTTTTCTCCTAAGGATATCACCCACAAAATGGTGGGTAACATCTGGCTCCAACCAGGATGTGATCTCTCAAAGAAATGGTTGAAGCTACTGAAAGGGGAGGTCACAAGAACTCCAACAATCTCTTGGTCACCATGGACCTATTACTTGCACATATAATAGATGAAGAACACGGGGCAACATGTTTTCGCATCGTATCATGATCACACATGCTTCATGTTAGGACATAAAATCAACAGAGAAATAAAAGATGCATCTATCTACCAGGAAAAATATCACATGACATTAGTTCTAATGCAAAAATCATCATGCAATGCAACCTACTCTACCATGCATATGATACAATGTCAAGTGGCCTCGGGATAATACTCCTTTAGGAGTTGTCTGTTTACGGGGAGGGGAATGGACTCTCCATTTCGAGTTTCTAAATGGTATGAGTTTATTCCTCCCACATCACTTATCTTGAATGGACCTATCCAAAGGTTGTCCCACTTCTTGTGCATGCCGTGTTTTTCTTTTCTTTTGTCCCATAAGAGTACTAGATCACCGGGTTTGAATGCTTTGTGTTGGCTATGTTTAAAGGTGACTTTCATTTTATCATGACTACCACCAATTTGGTTAAAAGCTTTCCTTCTATTTTCATCATTTTCAATTATTTTATCGATTTGGGATTGTATGTCATTTTGTTGATTGGAGAAAGCTTTCAGGCATTCAAGTATGATTAATTGCATTTGAATAGGTAACTTGGCCTTGGAACCTTAGACTAATTGGAATGGGCTAAAACTAGTAGAAGCCTTTATAGTTGTGTGGTCAACCCAGAGGGCATACTTGATCTTGCTATCCCAATCTTTTTATTGTTGCCAATAGTTCTTTTGATAATTTTTATGAGGTTCTTGTTGCTTGACTTAGCCTGCCCATTGCCTTGAGGGTAATAGTTAGAAAAATGTGATAAAATTATACCGTACTTGTTACACAGGGATGTCAGAGCCATGGAGTCAAAAGCTTTGGCATTATTAGTGACAATCTTGGCGGGAACACCAAACCTAGTAATAATTTTATCCTCAAGGAAATCCATAACCACCTGGTTAGTTGCTTTCTTGGTTGGTATCACTTCAACCCACTTGGTGAAATAGTTAGTTGCTGTGAGGATCCATCTATGCCCATTGCTAGAATTGTCTTTGAATTCACCGATAAAATCTAAACCCCACTATTGGAAAGGTGCATCAATAGCAACATTTTTCAATGGCATAGCTGCAAGGTGCTGCTTCCCAACGAATAGTTGGCAAGGTTGGCATCATTTTACAAAGTTGAGGGTGTCAGCAAAAATGGTGGTTCAGTAATAACCTGCCCTCAAAATCTTACGAGTAGTGGTTTGGGCAGTATAATGTCCACCACAAAAACCAACATGGAATTCGTTCATCAAATTTTCAGACTCTTCCTTGCTAATGCATGGTTGAGGATGTGGATGGAGCTATGGCTAGGGCATTGGCCATGTCATTAAGACATTGATCAAGGGCCATGGAGTGTAGCTCTTTAAAGCCTTTGACCATGCTAATGCTTCTTTCCCTATAAGGTTTCAACTTTTCATCCTTTGTTTCAAAAGTCCCCCTTATTTGTGAGATAACAAGGTCAAAGTCTCCAATTATGATTAATTGTTGAATCTCCCTTGATCGGGTTGCCTCAAGTCCTAATAGAAGGACCTCTTACTCAACGATGCTATTGGTGCAAGTGAATTGGAGTCTCAAAGAAAATAACAAGTACTCCTCAGAAGGGTATATGATGACGATGCCAATCCCCGATCCAGCCCTAGAGTGTGCTCCGTCAAAATACATTGCCCATAGCCAAGGGTGATGGGAGGTCTTGATATGCTCATTTTTGAAAATCCTCCATTCCCCAAGTTTATTATCCTCTTCTTCTAAGTCATTATCAGATTCCTGAGAGGTAGCAATCATTGGGGCAGAGAATTCTTGTCTAGGGATGGATATGTAGGAGTTTTCTTTCCAAGGGAGGTATATAGTGGAACTATCCTCACTGATGGACAAGTTAAGATCTTCAATGATTTGTTTTGATAGAATCATGCCCCATGTTAGATTTGTTTCGATAATGATAATGTTTATAGAGAATTCTTTCTCGGGATATGTATGGAAAAAGGTCCTTCTATCTTCTACCAACCCACATACCCTAAATTATTCATAGTTTAGAATCACCTTGCCCAGGCACTTCTTCGATAAGGTGATCCCAAGCTTTTTCATAATACTCAAGGCATGATATGGATAGGGCTCCCAGAGTTTAGGATGCAATTTATCAAAGTGTGCTCGTTTATTCCTAGAGTTACATAGAAAGGGTCAGTCATTCTTAGAATCAATCTTAGGGGAATTCTTGTAGTGGGGTTAGGAGGTTCCTTTGCCTTATTGCTGATTTCTTGCAACACGATTCCTTTGTGAGGGGGTATACCTTCACTTGAGAGGGGAGGCTCATCTTCGATTTGTAGCATATTGATGGAATTGTGCCTCATGGCTTGGTCAAGGTCAAACATCATGTTTTGAGCTTGGAAGAGACTAGAGGGGTTTTTGTTTCGGACATCAAAGACTAACTTCCCTTTGAAGGCATTGAGGTAAGCGACCATGGCTACTTCCTTTGGGGGAGACATTTCTTGAGGGATAGAATGGATAATCATATTGAATCTTTGGTTGAACTCAACAATGGTTTCATCCTCTCTTCTTTCACTAGACAAGAGGCCTTTGTATATTTGGACCACGTCCTTTTTGGGAAACCACCTTTTTCTAAAGATTTGGACAAATCCCTCCCATGTAGAGATGGAAGATGAAGGAAGGTTAAAATACCAATCCTGGGCATTTCCTATCAAGGTCGTAGCAAATTCAATCATTCAACTATACTCATTATATAATTCATCACATGTTTGATATTCAAATTTCATAAGATGTTCTTGGGGGTCTTCTTCCCCTATGAACAAAGGCATTTTTCGGTCTTTGGGTACTGCACAAAAGAGAGCCCCGGTCATAGAGGAAAGGTCTAGAGGTCTAAAGATATTGTGTTTTTTTCTCAACCGAGTGACCTTTTTGTTAGAAAATGGAATATGGGGTTCATCATATCTTCTTCGATGGTAAGTCATAATAACAAGATTTTCCATCTAGGAAAGAGAACATGGAGTCACCGGAGGAATGCTTTATAGATGTCGTCAATGAATCAATTCCTCAATGAGTCACTAGGGAGGTAGACCTTCTTCCTCCCCGACAACGGCTCCAAAATGTTATCACTTAAACTAGCAGAGGGCCTAAAAGGGACTTGTAAAGGGACAACTGCTAGATCAAGGGCAATAATGGAGACTTAATCCACTGTTACCTCAGCTAAGACTCCCTACTCTTTACGAACTTTCACTGATGGGAGGAGACTCGGTATATATAGAAGGTCGCTTGTAAAGGATAAATTGACCAATGAATATGAAGTGACCCTTGTAATCCTTTTCCTGGAAGGGGTCTTAAGAATAGAGCCTTATCAAGCAAGGTACAAAGATTTCCAGAAGGAGGTGAGGACTTGAGGGTTATGTTTAGAGGGATATGCCTTATGAAAGAGTTTCCCATTCCTAAAGTCCTTATTGAACTTGACTTCTCGAATAGTTCTTGAAGATTTGACTTTTCAAAGATGCGGGACCACACGAGACCAAGTGGACCCAACCTAGGTTAAGGGGCAACAATTTAGAACCCAATGATGTTCTTAACCCAGGTAAGGAGAGGGAAAGCGTCAAAGCAAGAATTTTCACTTAAAAGTGTCAAATTGATTCTATGAGGCACTAGCCTTAGGGATGCTAGGGCAAAGTTTGATCTTGGAGCTAGGGCTTGGGTTATCTCACAACTCCACCGTCAGAATGGATTCAAAATTGGAGGAGGCCTTGAGAACACACCAGCGTAGGAGAGGCTAGGAGATCAAACTTTTTGGAGGGCTATTTTGTCAAGAAAGTGATGCCCTAGGTGACTCAACTAGGCTAGACCTCGAAGAAAGTGAAAAAGAGTTGATTTTTGAGTGACCACCTCTTGGTAGGTCAATGCCTTAGTCTTGGGAGAATGGAGTCTAGGATAAATGTGAATGAGGACCTTGTTTCTTGATTAAGGAGGCCTCAGGACTACTTCACTTGTCTTCTAGGGTAAAGGGAAGCTACTTTACAACTTTATACTTCCACTTGCAAAAGATGATGGCTTATCAAGATGAATTCGTTGATAGAATTATCCTTAGGAATTTTCATTCAAAATTACATGGCCCATATATTGAGAGATGCTATATAGAGACAAAATTCCGCAATTTAAGCAGTAAATGCATGCAACAATTAGCCCCAAAAATAGCGAAATTCCCAATCCAACGTATTTGACAAAGTAAAATAAGAATAACATTAAAGGCATGTACTTACATGTAATAGAACATATCCAACCATTCACAATTTTACAATAGAGAAGCTCCAAGATAAGATAAAACAAATCCAAACATCAAAATTCATCCATAAAGCTCAAATTCATCCTCCAAGAAAAGGTGCGAAATTCTCAAGAGAGATAAGGGATCCAATCCAAAGTGATGATCAGCAAATGAACTCATTTCAATTGTATTTATACACTAATGAGGAATTCAAATTAGTCTCCTAGGCCTATATAAGCCCCAAAACTAAAATAATGTGCTAATAAACTAACTTTTGGTGACCAGCCCACCAAACTAGCTCACAAATGAAATAAGAAGCCTTTTAAGAGGTCAAATGAGAGATAATACATGTCGTAAGGCCCTCCAAGAGGCCTGATAAGGTCCATAGGTGCGATAATGAAGAATAGGAACATCTAAAGTGATGGACAAGGGGTTGGCCCCTTGTTTTCCAAATAATAAACTTGTGGTGCTCCCATCGGTGTGGGGGCACAATAATAACCTTATGGGTCTCCAATTGAGTCAAAGAATGCCTGTAGATCATTTGTAAGGGGCTTTGATGATAGTGTAGGTGATGCCACATCATCCTACAAGTCTTGGGTCTGCTGCCAAGTGCATGGTACATCGGTGGGGCTTGCTGGACAAAGGTGAACCAAGTGCATCTTCCTCGTCCAATTGGTGAATCTCTAGCAATCTGAACATCATTGTGGATCCATGGAGTGCTGTCTACTGCTGTGGAGGCCCATGGCTCTCAACACACATCCTACATGTGCCAATGTCGCCCTCTGGAGGGTTAGGACCCCATATAGGGAGACCAAACCCAAGATGGAGACCATCTGCAATTCTGCATAAGATCCAATGTGTCCCCTAGCCCTCTAGTACAACAAGTCATTAGAGAAATTGAGTAAATGAGCTTACCAACCATGGACCACAGGTGGGGACTTCATAATGGCTTGCCCCTCCATAATGGGCTTCACGATGTGCAAATGTCTCTCAAACTCCAAATGGGGTTAACCAAATGTCTTATTAGGTGGTTTCTATACTTCTAAAGTGGATAATATGTTCAAGGTACATCCTTTAAAAGGTGGTGGTATGTGATAGAGAGTGTAATATTCCTAATTACCCATGGCTAATTGGAATATTCGATTTTGCTTATTTTTGCTTACTATAGTTATATATGAATAAAAAGGTGAGGAAAAGGGGACATGACTCACTCTTAGAATAAAAGTCACTTCCTAGTAGCACCACGTTGTGACTTAAAAGGGAGCCAAGGGGGCCAAAAGGGGACGCAGAGATGGAGCCCACGCAGACACTTGGAGGGACTGCGCAGAAGGGAAGGAACATGTGGCAAGAGGGGAATTACGCTAGAGAAGGTGGGCCTTGGGATTGAGAGAGGCACAGGCTATAAAGGAGAGAGGAGCTTCCTCATTTTGGCATTCAGTTATGAACATTTGATATATAGTCACTTCGACTTAGAGCACGCTGGCTGTTTAGCTAATCTGCAACACTGTTTAGTGCATTGAGTGTCTCCGTTCGGAGATCTCACCCTTAGCCCCGGGGGACTTCGAGTGCCTGCTCGGGCAAAGTGTTTCCATTAGCATTTCAGCAGTAGTTTCATCAACATTTTAGCAGGAGGATTGAGCATCTTGGAGGACTGCGTAGCACTGAGAGGGATGACGTAGTTCTTTCTGGCAGGAGTTTTGGATTGAGGGTTTGCATTAGGATTTGTGTTGGGAGATTGAGCAGGGGATCAACCCTTGCATATTGGAGAGTTTTGGCAGAGGTTTCAGGCAGATTTCTGGAGGGTTTCATTCAGTGGCAGCACAGAGCATTGAGGGACTACGCAGAACCCCAAGGGGGTGATTTTCGGGGGTCGGCTATTCCAGGAAAGCTTTCTGGGTTTTTCTGGGTTTCTTGAGTAGAGTCCAATTCCAGAGTTTCAGCATTTTCCGAGGAGGGGAACAGCCCCAAATCCTCATTTGATTTCCAGCAGCAGCAGTAGCACGGCAGTTCTCCAGCAGCTTCCACGCAGTTCTGAGAGAGGCCATTCCTTTGCTATTCTGAGTGTATTTCTTCACTTGCCTTGTGCAAGTCGAGGTGCCATCTTCTTGATCACCTCCTGTACTCATTCTATTGCTCAGTATAATAAAATGACTTAGCATTTCTCTCTGCATTTCTTGAGTATCTGCTTATATTGCATGTTTATATTATTCTATATTGCACTACTGTTATTTTTATCATTTTGAGTTTCCTAGTTATTATATCATTTGTACGTATTTGGTTGGAGTTTACTGGGGTTTTGGAGAATATCTCTGAAACGGGATATTACAATGGTATCAGAGCATAGATCTAGCTCAGCCTGTGGAGCTAGCAATCTATGACACCAGGGGAAAAACCCTACATCTGTTACAGAGGTAGGAGATACAGAGACACTGGGCGTAGGTTGGAGAATACCTACGGAGAGGGAGACTGTGTTCCGGTGGTGGATGCAGAACAGGAGGAGCCTGTGGTGGACGCAAAACAGAAGGAGCCTAGGGTGGACGCAGAGCAGGGGGATCCGATGGCAGATGAGGACGGGAAGAGATTTGCGGATATGCTCCTCAAATCAGTACAGGATCTGTCGAGGCAGATTGAGGTGATGGGGCAGAGATTCATGGCACTAGAGGCTAGACAACGTGAGAACCCACAGGTTTTTCAGGTTGGTGAGGGATCATGCACATCCCACCATTTGCTAGAGCAGCGTGATACTGCGCAGCAGGTGGCCTCACATGCCCCTACACACTCTACCATGACCACTTTCTTAGGAGCAGACACCGGGGCCGTAGCCCAGCAGGAGGCAGAGCCCAGACATATGGGTGATTATTTTGCAGAGTACCAAGCCTATGGGCAGGAGTTCAGGGAAGCCCTCTCATTTAGAGACTTTGTTCAGCTCCAGCGGGATAGTAGACCCTGCGACCATCACAGAGGGTACCGACATTACCATGATGGTGACACCCACCGTGCAGCGAGTAGATTCCACTTGCCTGCGTTTGTTGGTTCATCAAACAGTTCGGCAAAGTCTTGGGTGGAGAAGCTGGACATTTATTTCTAGCTTAACTAGATGTCAGCGACAGAGGCCATCAAGGTGGCAACATTGCATTTGGATGGTGAGGCCCAGGATTGGTGGTTTCATGGTTACACTTGGACACTCCACAGTGACGACATATGTGGAGTTCACCAAGAGATTGATGGAGCGATTTGATCGGAGGGATCTAGAGCAACATTTTGTTGAGCTGACGAGTCTCAAACAGTCAGGGAGCCCAGAGACCTGCATTGTAGATATCTTGAGGGTCTCAATGATGGTGCCAGATCTATCCACGACACGGAGGATCCATATGTATGTTGAGGGGTTAGCAGAGCCACTTCAGGGTTTAGTTCGATCCACTAGACCAGCCACACTCCAGGACGCTATTAGCAGGACCCGGGACTTACAGGATGTCTTACCTAGGACCCAGACACCTTACCCCCAGAGACAGACTTTCCAGTCTAAGGGGAAGAATGTGAGGATTCCACCTCCAAAGGGGATTCCAGGTCGAGCACAGATTGACAATGATGCCAGGAGGGAGCTGAAGAAGAAGCGGTTGTGCTTCACCTATTAGGAGTCATGGGCACCAGGACATAGATGTGCTGCTGGCAAAGCACATTTTATTGAGGTCTTCTCCAAGAGCAGTGGGGAAGAGGATGATGAGGATGATGTGGAGGCAGGAGATAGTCATGCCGTGCAGGGACCTTTGCCACCTCCACCGCCAGCAGTAGGTGGTGCATCTTTTACACCTACCGGAGGGGCCCTTTCAACATTGCGAGGAGTTCCCAAGTATCTGACGCTACGCGTACGGGGGATAGTACGTGGCCAGCGAGTATCAGTCTTGGTTGACAGTGGGGCAACCCACAACTTCATCGATGAACAGATGGTTGAGCGAAGAGGTATACAGACAGAGAGATTTGATGGGTTTTTAGTCTTGGTCCCAGGAGATCAGACCATGATGTGTGCTTGTTATGTTCCAAAGCTGTCAGTGACGATGGGCACCTACACCTTGACTGACCACTTTTTCGTGGTCGATATTTCGGACACCAACATAATACTGGGTGTTCAGTGGCTTATCACTCTAGGGAAGGTCACGACAGATTGGAAGACCCTAGAGATGGAGTGGGATGATGAGAAGACAGGGAGGCATGAGAAGATATGGGGGCAACACACATATTCGTCTCAGACTATTTCGGCTCATCGGATGGAGGCAGCCTTCTAGGAGGGGGACGTAGAGTGGGCAGTGGAGCTGCGTGCATTAGAGGCAGGGACTACAGGGCAGACAATACATCCAGAGATATAGTCCATCTTTGACCGGTATGCCATAGTGTTTGGGGAGATTCCACAAGGACAACCACCGGACCGGGGGTTTGAGCACACCATTGAGCTTGAGTAGGGTATATAGGCAGTGATCACTACCCCCTATAGGCATCCCAAGGCCTATTGGGATGAGATTGAGCTTGCCATTCAGGAGTTGCTGGCTCTTGGGCACATTCGGCCGAGCACGAGTCCTTTCGCTTCTTTCGTGGTGTTGGTGAAGAAGAAGGACGACACATTGAGAATGTGCATTGACTACAAGGCCTTGAACAAGAAGACACTAAAGAACAGATACCCCATACCCAGGATTGACGAGTTGATGGATGAGTTGAGAGGAGCACGGTTCTTCTCAAAGATTGATTTGAGATCTGGGTACCATCAGATTTGCGTGAGGGAGCAGGACATTCCCAAGACCACCTTCAGGTGTCACTATGAGCACTTTGAGTTCTTGGTGATGCCCTTTGGGCTAACCAACGGCCCCGCCACATTTCAGTCTTGCATGAATCACATCTTTCGCAGTCGCTTGAGGAAGTTTGTGTTGGTATTCTTTGATGACATTCTTATTTACAACAGGACTTGGGACGAGCGTCTCCAACACATTGAGACAGTGTTGTGTATCTTGCAGGAGCAACAGTTCTATGCCAAACTCTCCAAGTGTGAGTTTGGGTTGACGGAGATGTTGTATTTGGGGCACATCATAGGGGTGGACGGAGTGAGAGTCCATGAGGAGAAGATCAGGGCCATTAGTGAGTGGCCAGAGCCGAGAAACGTGACAAAACTCCGGGGATTCATTGGCATTTGTACTTACTACGGAAGTTCGTCAAGAGTTTCTCACAGCTTGCTGCACCCCTAATAGATTTGACGAGGAAGGGGGCTTTCAGTTGGTCGGATGCAGCGCAATGAGCCTTTGACAGGCTAAAGGAGGTTATGAGCAGCTGCCCAGTGCTTGCATTGCCAGATTTCACGCAGCAATTTTTTTTGGAGTGTGACGCATCGGGAGAGGGGATCGACGTAGTATTGATGCAGGGAGGTCACCCTATAGCCTACGAGAGCCGGAAGCTCCTTCCACACAAGAGGTTGTATTCTATATACGACAAGGAGATGCTGGCCATCATGCATGCATTGGCCAAATTTCGACAGTATTTAGTGGGTAACAGGTTCTGGGTGAGGACTGATCACAACAGCCTCTGATTCTTTTTGGAGCAGAAGCAACGACATGAGAGGCAGCAGAAGTGGATCAGCAAGATCCAAGCATATGACTTTGACATTGAGTATGTCAAGGGTAAGAACAACGTGGTAGCAGATGCTCTTTCACGTAGACCAGCCACGTTGTCTCTCATGAGCTTGGACACAGACTGGAGGGCTCGACTCTTAGTAGAGTACTCCAAGGACAGGTTTGCATGTGAGGTTTTGGATGGGCAGATGGTGGATGACAGGTACAGGGTGATCGATGAGATCATCTACTACAGGGATCGGATCTTCTTGACTGAGGGATCTCAGCTCAAGAAGAAAATACTCCAGGTATCACATGATTCACCATTGGCCGACCATCAGGGGTTTACCAAAACCTACAGGGCCATTAGAGAGAGGTTCTCATGGAAGAGCCTCAAGGGGGACGTACTCCAGCATGTCCGAGAGTGCAACATTTGCCAGAGGAGCAAGGGGGAGATGAGCCATCCCGCAGGATTATTGCAGCCTCTTCCCATTCCGGAGGGGAAATGGGAGTGTATTTCGATGGGCTTCATCACAGGGTTGCCCATGGTACAGGGCAAGGATTGTATCTTTGTCGTCGTTGATCGAATGACAAAGTACGCACATTTTTCGCCATATCCGCACACTACACAGCATCACAGGTGGCCGAGTTATTCTTCGAAGAGGTATTCAGGCTACATGGTCTTCCTAAGACCATCACCAGTGATAGGGACAACCGTTTCATGGGTGTGTTTTGGCAGGAGTTTTTTCGGTTGGTGGGGACGGAGTTGACACCGAGTACTAGTTATCACCCACAGACGGACAGGTAGACAGAGATAGTTAACAAGTGGCTAGAGGGCTACTTGCGTAACTATGTTAGTGGGCGACAGAGGGCATGGCTGAAGTGGCTGCATCTAGGGGAGTACTACTACAACACTACACATCACATGTCCATTGGTATGTAACCATTTTATGCTTTGTATAGGTATCATCCTTTATCTTTTGTTGACATGATGTTTGGTGATAGCAAGGCTCCGAGAGCCAAGATTTGGATCCAAGAGAGTTAGGATATCCTCCGAGCTCTCAAGGATAACATGGCTACAACGCAGAACCAGCAGAAGTTGCATGCTGACAGGGGTCAGGTGGAGAGACAGTTTGAGGTAGGGGACATGGTCTACCTACGATTACAGCCATACAGACAGTCGTCACTGAAGCAGAAGGGGCTGAGAAGCTCAAGCCTCGCTTTTATGGGCCATACAAGGTGATATGTAGGATTGGACAAGTTGCATATGAGTTGGAGCTGCCCTAAGGCAGCGAGATTCATAACGTTTTTCATGTATCGTGCTTGAAGAAGGCATTGGGGCAGTAGGTAACAGTGACAGATGAGCTACCACCCATGGATGATGAGGGGCATTTGGTGTTGCAGCCAGAGGCTATTATTGATACTAAGGAGAGGCAGTTGCGGAGCAGGACGGTCTGGGACTTCTTGGTGAGGTGGAAGAATTTGCTGGATGAGGATGCCACTTGGAGAGTGAGAAAATCTTGCAACATCCATCACTTCAGTTGCTTGAGGACAAGCAACATTTTGCCGGGGGAGACTATAATATTCCTAATTAGCCATGGCTAATTGGAATATTCGATTTTTGCTTATTTTTGCCTACTATAGTTATATATGAATAAAAGGTGAGGAAAAGGGGACATGACTCACTCTTAGAATAAAAGTCACTTCCTAGTAGCACCATGTTGTGACTTAAAGGGGAGCCAAGGGGACCAAAAGGGGACGCAGAGATGGAGCCCACGCAGACACTTGGAGGGACTGCGCAAAAGGGAAGGAACACGTGGCAAGTGGGGAATTATGCTGGAGAAGGTGGGCCTTGGGATTGAGAGAGGCACAGGATATAAAGGAGAGAGGAGCTTCCTCATTTTGGCATTCAGTTATGAGCATTTGATATAGTCACTTCGACTTAGAGCACGTTGGCTATTTAGCTAGTTTGCAGCATTGTTTAGTGCATTGAATGTCTTCGTTCAGAGATCTCACCCTTAGCCTTGGGGGACTTCGAGTGCCTGCTTGGGCATGGTGTTTCCATTAGCATTTCAGCAGTAGTTTCATCAGCATTTTGGTAGGAGGATTGAGCATCTTGGAGGAATGCGCAACACTGAGAGGGATGACGCAGTTCTTTCTGGCAAGAGTTTTGGATTGAGGGTTTGCAGTAGGATTTGTGCTGGGAGATTGAGCAGGGGACCAACCCTTGCATATTGGAGAGTTTTGGCAGAGGTCTCAGGCAGATTTCTGGAGGGTTTCATTCAGTGGCAGCGCAGAGCATTGAGGGACTGCGTAGAACCCCAAGGGGGTTATTTTCGAGGGTCGGCTATTCCAGGAAAGCTTTCTGGGTTTTTCTGGGTTTCTTGAGTAGAGTCCGATTCCAGAGTTTCAGCATTTTCTGAGGAGGGGAACAACCCCAAATCCTCATTTGATTTCCAGCAGCAGCAGTGGCACGACAGTTCTCCAGCAGCTTCCATGCAGTTCTGAGAGAGGCCATTCCTTTGCTTTTCTGAGTGTATTTTTTCACTTGCCTTGTGCAAGTCGAGATGCCGTCTTCCTGATCACCTCCTGTACTCATTCTATTGCTCAGTATAATAAAATGGGTTAGCATTTCTCTCTGCATTTCTTGAGTATCTGCTTATATTGCAAGTTTATATTATTCTATATTGCACCACTGTTATTTTTATCATTTTGAGTTTCCCCGTTATTATATCATTTGTACGTATTTGGTTGGGGTATACTGGAGTCTTGGAGAATATCTCTGAAACGGGATATTACAGAGAGGTAAATGAAGTAGGGGATGAGAAGGGGCAACCTTGGGCCACATGTTGGGGTACAAGGGTAGCTAATAAAAGGGAAGCCCACACATGGGTATATAATGGATAGGAGGTAGAAATCGTGTTACATGAGGTTCCTCGACCTTTTTTTTTCCACCCTTCTTTATATGCCTTTTGCCTTTTTATGTTGAGATGTAGCAGTGGATACCCCCTTTAAGGTAGGGCGGTTCATTGCCCGCCAGGGGTTGGGACAATCATGGGTTCCTATATGATGAAGGAGGCTCATAAAACTTGTAGGAATCAGGGTAATGGCCACGATGATGGGATAGAGCTCATGTATTGGCTTTTGCCCAAATGCTAAATGTGTTTGTCCCGACCATCTTTTGAATTTTGTGGTACATTTTTTTGTTGAATGTGGCGAATTATGCTTTTACTTTTCTTTTTCGTTGCATCAGCCTCCGGGGCATCATTCTAGGCCTGACCCAAGGTGTGGGCAAGGGGAGAGCTAGCCCTATGTGGACTCAGTGGAGGAATGTGGACCCAAGTGGGAGAAATGACGAATAGGATAATAACGAGTGGAAATGAGGCAATATATGCAGATGGGGGAGCGTGACCACACAACCAAAATTAGGGTTTCCTGTGAAATACCATCTCTAAAGCCAAATGGTTAGTAAAAGGGATCCCACGGGATCTTCCCATAATTCTTAACAAAATTGTGATAATAATGTATTAACCTGAGAAATTCTCAAAGATGCCTCAAGGTTGTGCGGATTTTCGATTCCTTGATGGCTTTGATTTTGTTAGGGTCTGCCTTAACACCTTCATGGGGTGCAATATGACCAAAATATTCTAGTTCCCGTGCCCCAAAGAAACATTTGGAGGCGTTTGCATAGAATTGCTTTTCCTCCAATAGTTTGAGCAAACTGTCAACATGTTTAACATGTTCTTTCCAAGACGTGCTACAAATTAGTATATCACCAAAAAATACTAACACAAATTTTCTAAGGGTGGGTTTGAAAGTGGAATTCATCAAATCTTGTAATGTGGAAGGTGTATTAGTGAGGCCAAATGGTATGACCAAAAATTCATAATGACCTTCATGAGTGTTAAATGCTATTTTCAGAATGCCTTTTGTCTTCATTCTAATTTGATGATATCTTGAACGTATTGAAGAGAGATTCCATACAGGTTGGAAGAGATTTTTAATTCAATGGAAAAACCTGTGAGCAATTTATGAAACCGACGTTTCAGACTAGCTAGGTGAGTCCATCATCAGGGTAATGAGATCTGTATTTTGAGAAGAGAGAGCCAAGAAAATTGTGAACCTATTAATAGAAGGATGGAGAGATAACTAAGGGGAGGTGAGGTCGGCTAGATTTCCATGTATTTATAGATAAATTAATTAAATTAATTTTAATTTTGTTTTTAAATTTTATTTTAGCTAAAAACTAAATTAAAAATAACATTAATCTGACCTAAATTAAAAATAAAACTAAAAATTAATTTTACCTAAGTTAATTTAACCTAAGTTAATTTAACCGAAATTAATCTAAATTAAATTATTTATTTAACCTAAATTGATTTAATCTAAATATCTAGCAAGCAAACTTAGACCCTTATCAGGGACCACTCTTTCTTACATCAAAGACTCCTCCTCCTTCATAGATTGGATCAAAAACCTAGAATTTAACGACAATGACCTAATGGTTAGCTTTGACGTGGTATCTCTCTACACTATGATTCCAGTAGATGAAGCCTTAGAAGTCTTAAAGAACATTACAGACTTAGAAACGGTGGAACTTATAAGCATTTGCCTTAAATCTTCATACTTTAGTTTTAAAGGTAAAATTTATGAGCAAACTCATGGTGTTGCAATGGGCTCTCCATTATCTCCATTGATTGCCAATCTTTACATGGAACACTTTGAGCAAATGGCCCTTAGGTCTTTCCCCCTCACACCTGAAGAATGGAAACGATTTGTAGATGATATTTTTGCTAAATGGAGCCATGGTATAGATAAGCTCATGGATTTCTTATGACATATAAATATCCTCACTCAACACATAAAATTCACCATTGAAATTGAGAAAGACAACCAGCTCCCCTTCTTGGATGTCCTCCTCACCAAGAAAGATGGTAAGCTGAGCCACCAAGTCTTCAGAAAACAGACCCACACCGACAGATATCTTCATGCAAACTCCCACCACCATCCTAAGCAAAAAATGGGTGTCATCAAAACCCTAACCACCAGAGCCTCTAGAATCTCCGACCCAGAGCATCTAGATGAAGAACTTGTCCATCTCCATAAAGTTTTTGTAAACAATGGCTATCAACATCACACCATCCGCAAAATAATTAAAGATTCCTTAACCAGTAAACAAATTAAAAGAAAATCGTTTGAAAACCCTAGAATTTCCCTTCCCTATATCAAAGGTACCACAGATAAAATTGCCAAAGTTCTCGCTAAGCACAACATCATGGTAGCTTTCACACCCCCTAACACCATAAAAAACATGCTTGAATCTGCTAAAGATGCAATTGACCCTAAAAATCACAAAGGCGTTTATTCAATTCCATGTTCATGCGGTAAAGTTTATATAGGGGAAACAGGCAGATCCTTTGGAGTAAGACTAAAAGAGCACATTAGTGATATTACTAGAAATAGGTCTGATAAATCAGGTCTAGCAGAACACGCTTGTTCCTCCTCTCACTATATATGTATGGAACAAGCTAAATTAATCCATAAGGAAGACCACTATTTAAAAAGAAGAATTAAAGAAGCAATTGAAATTGAAAAATCCTCTAACAATATGAATAGGGATGATGGTCTGAAACTTAGTAATACCTGGAAACCCTTACTAAATAAAGTAAAGTAACTTTAATTTTTACAAATTCCTCCCTGAGATAGCATTCACAGCTCATGCTTTTAATATAAAAATCAAATTTAATTAAAATTAAAATTATATATATATATATATATATATATAAATTAATTAACTAATTAAAACAAAATATAAACTAAATTTAAAATTAATTTAATTAATTAATTAATTAATTAAATTAAATTAATTGTAACTTAATTTTAGTTTAAATTTATTCTAACTTTAATTTAGCTTTATCTTAGGTTAAATTAATTTAACTTAACTTAGGTCAAAGTAATTTAATTTAGTTTAAATTAATTTAATTCAGGTTAAATTAATTTGAATTTTATTTTTAATTTAGGTAAACTAATTTAACTTAGATTAAAACAAAAATTTATTAGGTTAGATTAATTTAACCTAATTAAAATTAATTTAGGTTCAATTAATTTTTATTTAGGTTAAAAATTAAATTAATTTATTTAATTTAGGTATATTAATTTAGGTTAAAGTAAAGTATTTTAGGTTCAATTAATTTTTTATTTTTTTTTAAGGTTAAAAATTAAATTAATTTAATTTAATTTAGGTATATTAATTTAATTTAGGTTAAAGTAAATTATTTTAGGTTAAATTAATTTAGATTAAATCAATTTAGGTTAAATAAATAATTTAATTTAGATTAATTTCGGTTAAATTAACTTAGGTAAAATTAATTTTTAGTTTTATTATTAATTTAGGTCAGATTAATGTTATTTTTAATTTAGTTTTTAGCTAGAATAAAATTTAAAAACAAAATTAAAATTACGTTAATTAATTTATCTATAAATACATGGAAATCTAGCCGACCTCACCTCCCCTTAGTTATCTCTCCATCCTTCTATTAATAGGTTCACAATTTTCTTGGCTCTCTCTTCTCAAAATACAGATCTCATTACCTTGATGATGGACTCACCTAGCTAGTCCGAAACGTCGGTTTCATAAATTGCTCACAGGTTTTTCCATTGAATTAAAAATCTTGAACGTAGATTCAACTTTGTGAAGTAAATTGCTCCATGTAGTTCATTCAACAATTCATCAATGGCATGAATGGAAAAATTATCTTTAATAGTGAGCTTGTTGAGATCTTTATAATTTGGACACATATGCCATGATGCATCCTTCTTGTGCACCAATATTATTGGAGAAGAGAAAGAACTTTGGCTAGGTTGAAAGAACGGGGTAATATTGTTGTGTGACCTCCATAGAGGGAAGAAAATTTTGGAAGAGATGCTTATGATGGTTGGTTGTGTGAGTTCATGGCCTTGATACCATGCTATAATTTCTACCTTCAATATGAAGGTGATAGCAACGAGATGTAGTGACATGGGTAGTTGTCTATCTAGATTGTACCATTAGCATTGGGATACATGACTCTGTTGACAACTTGATGGTTGTTTTAGTTGTGTCGAAGGAGAGGAGAAATAGCTGATCGCTCAAGTGCTGTGATTCTTCATCTTTCTAAATCTTGTTGAGGTTTTGTATTAAATGATTGAAAGGGGCAGTATCTGATTTTTAAGTTATTGGGGTTGGTGGGTGTGAGAATAATAACACAAAAGTAAATGTTAGTGTTTGTAATAAACAGTCACAATAAATGTTCAATGACCTCCCCTAGATAGTGCAGCCAGGCTTCTCGATGGTTCCGGTAGACTCAGAAAACGAGCTAGTGCCTAGTTCGCCCCCCTCTCCCTCAATGATGAAATGAGACCTTGACATCGTCAGCCCATTGCCCAATCTCACTCTCTTCCTGTCTCTCTTGAGAGATTCTTAGGTTGAGTTGTCCACCTCCAGTCTTGGACAAACTCACTTCATGTTTTTATCACTGTACCTTTGTTACGGTTTTGTACGTAGGCTCTGTTGTTATGCTTATGTATGTTTCTTTCTTTGTATCATTCTTGGCATTTTCTAGGAGTTGCACTAGCACTCTCACATTGCTTTCATATTGGTTGTACTCTTCAGTCTCATTGACCTACTTTTGTGGTCATTCATTGGAGTCTGGACATTAATAAATTATCACACCTTATCTCAATGACCCAACTTTAATGGCAGGCTTTGTAAATAGTCTGAAATGATGTGAGACATATGATCTGTGAGATGTCACAGGGGATTGGAATAGTTATAAGGTGTGAGTTTATTGAACACATCTCCCAGGATAGTGAATATCTTCTTACTTTTAATGCAACTTTCTTTTTTGTAATCTGCAAGGTCCCTTATGTCCCATACCCTGGAATCCCCTGAAATTTATGGCATCACTCTATTGTCCTTGAAACTTCTCCCTTTATCCACTCCATCCTAAAGATTTATGAAACATATTTCCCAACTTTCTACAGCCATAAAAACAATGTGCAAACCATGTGTATAAAAGACTCTCTCTGCTCTCTTTCTCTCTCTCTCACAGACATACAGATGTGCAATTTACCCAGGGTTTAATTTGGAAAATAATTACTGCATTCATTAATAGACAAACTATGCAATTTCTGATAGACATACTACCCTCTTACTTTAGATTCTTTCCAGAAACTACATTTGACTTCCAGTCAGGAGGCAGACGTAAATTGTAATAGTGATATCTACGGGAATGACAGTGTTACAGTCCTCACCATCTCTACTAGATGACACAAATATAATTCTAACTTCTAAGAACATTCAATCAATCATTGCTAAATTACATCAGAATAAAAGGTTGAATGCTGACTTGTCTACTTTCTAGAATTTCACATTGAATGCTGTTTATTTTTCAGTTGAACTGTTATACTTTGTAACTTTGTAAAGTTTTTTGATCAGTTTCATAGTTGTTCTTTCCTTCAGATTCTTGATACTTGATCTAAAAATGTATGGCTATATTATTTCGGGTGATCTGATGGGTTGGCTTCAAATAATTACAGCTTCTGGATACATGCCTGAAGTCACCACTTTTGCCAGCATATTTAGCTGCAGCATTTGCAAAGAAATTGAGCAGGCTAGCACTTTCAGCACCTCCATCAGGGTCACTTCTTGTGATTGCTATCATTCATAATCTTCTTCGGAGGCATCCTTCAATCAATTGTTTGGTGGATCGGGTAACTTCTATAATATTGTTATAGGTTGTCATTGTATCGCCATTGTTTTGTCTGTGTGGTTAGCTTATAGTTATGTGCAGCTATAACCTTTTTAAAATCACTCTGTGGAATAAATAAGCTTGAACCCACTCGCAAGTAATACTTTGTCAATGTGATTTTTTTTTTTCAAACTACATGATTGTGTTTCAACGTCATGTATGCAAGCAATAATAGGGCCAATTGAAACCCAGTAGAAGCATTCAGTCAACAGAAGTTGGGAAATGAAGTTTCAACGGAAATCTGGAAAATACAAACCCTACAGTTAATTAAAGAACATATAGACTGACGAGACTAGTTCCCTTATTGCACAGCTATTTGGGTTGCTGCTTGATGGTAAGTAGGAAAGAGTTGTTACTTCCACATTGCGACATGTTTGCACTATAAATTGATTTACTATAAGTGAATTGTATGTTGATATTCTAGTTGTGCAGTCCGTTAACCTTCATTTATATGCTTGTGTCATGAATCTCTTAAATAAGAGCATTGCTGCCCACCCAAGTAGGTAACCCATAGGAATTTTTTGTTCTGCTATTGGTTCAGCTTGCCAGCCAGGAGCCCTACGACGATCCATAGATAGCTAGCCTTGGATGCCTTCCATGCTTTGGTTAGTGCTTTATTCTGTCTGGCTTACTCATCCAATGAAAGTGGGTCATCAAATGATATACGTTAACCATTTTGTAAGCAAGTGCTTTCATTTAATGTTTAAGGCCATTCTAGTATGGATTATAGGCTGAATTGGATGGTTGACTCCTTTTGGTTGTATTTTTG
This sequence comes from Pinus tabuliformis, assembly GCA_031772625.1. Lineage (NCBI taxonomy): Eukaryota > Viridiplantae > Streptophyta > Pinopsida > Pinales > Pinaceae > Pinus > Pinus tabuliformis. The sequence goes on along the minus strand of CM062806.1, from coordinate 206,555,124 downwards.
TTCCCATGCTTAGTGTAACATCCCCTCCTCCCAAGTCTACCCAAGCAACCAACCAGCCGGGGTAAACACGCGACGAGAGAGGTCACTATAAGGGATTCAACGTCCTTGGTGACCTTAAGGAAATGGAATCGACGGAACACCTTAAACAAACCCATCCTCCTCAGCAATAATACCCTCAGGAGACATGTCAACCACTCAGACATCCTGTTCCTGAGTCACATTGATGTTTTAGGCCTTTTAACCCCTGGTCGCTCCCATGCTATAGGAAAGACAACGTTTAGAAGCCAAAGTCGCTCTCACAGGCCTATGTGCCGTGTCCCTCGACTCTTTTCAGCAGAGCTGTGCCAACGTCCCCAAGATTTGAGCCACTTTTCTAGCTCAAAATCCTGACCTCTGCCCAAAACTTGTTACAACCTCTAGAATCCATCACAGACACGATGACAAGATAACCAAATCAAAATTCAACCTCAGGACTAGGCCTGAGCATCCCCAACCGAGATTGACATTGTGTCAAACACTTGGCATCAATGCAACCTATAGGTCTACGATACAAGACCGAACATAAATGACTGAAAGCATTAAACTTTACCAAAAGGATCACCACCTTCTCCATTGAACTTTTATAACATCAATTAGGTCTTGCTTCTATTCATTTAACAGTTACAAGTAAATGTTGAAGAATTTAGGGCAATCCATATGTTACCAATTCCTCACCTACTATTGATAATTGTTTGAGTTGTCTTCTTAAATTAACTTCTTTATGTTAGTGTGTTCTTCAATAATCAAACTGTTATCAAAACTGGAAGATCAAAAAAAATGCAATTACACAAGATATTGGCTCCAAGCCAAGGCAAAACCTCTCCTCTTGAGAGGAAAACCCTTCAATCTCCTCTAATAGATATTTAGTTGATGAATACCAAGACTCTTGACAAAATTTGACTCAAGATTACCTCCAAGATGCTTGTCACTATCCCCTGCACTATTCGGCCTTCAGTCCACAGTCTATTATCTTTATGTCACTGCACTCCTTCAGATTTCGGTCTCCTTATACCTTCATTGTCTTGACACAGTCCTCGGCTTCTATTCTTTGGCTGCCATAGTTCTTCGCTTTACTATGAATAAGTTATGACACAGTCTTGAGACAATGCGTTATATTCTTCGCTATACTGATGATGTTGGGACAGACTTCCACCGAGAGATGATAGGTGTATATACAGGCTTCACCGAGGGCTATACGATGTGTATCCAGACTTCACCGAGAGCTTTTACGATATATATATATATATAAGAGGCAAACTTCCATCGAGACTTCCTGAGCTATATGTCACTTTTGTTCACTTTTTATTGCGTTATTACGTCTTAGCTGTCTTGTTCCGAGATGATCCGAAGTCTTCTTGGTTTAATGCAATGTCACTTCTTATATATAGAGGTCAGCGTTGGTATATTAGGCCGACATGAGAGCCTTAAGCTAGGCCGACGTATCATACAAGGAGATCACTGTCTTTACTTAGCTGACTTGCAAGGGGATAGTGACACTCGTTATTGGAGCGTAGATCTTTTACAACATGACTTCTATAATACTTATGTTAAGACATAAAATCCTAAAGACATCAAGAAGAAGTCTTTGACCTATGGTAAACACATCTTGCTCATGAAACCCATGATGCAAGGAATAATAATAATTTGTTTCTTCTTTTACATAATATTATAATTACAAGTCATAATGAAAACCATATCTAGTTACATTTTCTTCAATAGTAAATACATGAAATGATCATGACATGAACCAGTGATATAAACATGCTTACAACCAACATAAAACCATATAAATATTAGAGATATGACATCCATTAAATCCACTTATAAACAAGTGCAAAAGTAAGAGAACTCAACTTTTATTAATCATAGGCAAATCCGACCATGTTCGGGACTTCCACGTACCACCCGAATGTTTTAGCCAGTCACCCTCGTGCCATATTCGAAGCATGAATGTGGGATCTCATAGAACAACCAATCCAAGAACAACCAAGGGAATCCAAAGGTTAAACCAACTCCACCCTCACCAAACCTTGATCACACCAAAATCGATGCTTCGATCACAACTGAACCGAACTTGGAATGCCATTTAGAATCCATCATTATCCTGAGGAATTTTTCGTCTCCTTGTCTTTCAGGCCTTACCGCAATCCAATCCCGGATCACTAAGCCCTAAACTGAGACCAGTCTCTCAGGCTTTACCACAATCCAAACCCGGATCACTAGGCCCTAAACTGAGACTTCTCCCTAAGGCTTTACTGTGCATCCCGCCAAAACTGGTCAAGGGATTCCTAGGCCTTTGGGAATGAAACTTGAGACCACCTCCGACCCGAATTCCGAAATCCATCTAACAAACCAAAGCTCAAAACCGAGATAAACATCTCAACATACCATGGTATCTGGAAAAATTATGGATGAAAAGTAGAGATGATGACCAAGAACTTGGATTAGTGCCTTTTCCTTTGGGCATATGGAGTGTTAGGATGTTCAAGATGAGATAAAATGTCCTTACAGAGGCTCGAAATTGATGCCCAAGGTACCACTTTCAAACATCTACCTACTTCAAGAGAAAATGGAGTTTCATGAAGAATTTAAAGATATTCATCCACTAGGAACCTTCATTACATGCGATATGTTGGATAACATATGCAATACTCTACTAGAGAGCTTTCCGAAATCATTCTTCAACAATTACGACACAAATTTAGCATATTCTAGAGCAACACTTCCATACATTAAACAAATTTAAGAGAAAACTTTCAACAAAATTAGGCACTTACAAGATGACATGCAATATATTCATCCAAGATCCAAGAAATAGCTCCAAAGAAGAAATGTGAATTAGCTCTAAATGTTAAAATGCATTCCAAAAGATTTTCCAATAGCTAAAGAAACAAGTGCGAGTTCTTTTCAAGAGATCCAATCCAAGTGTGATGATGATGAGTAGTGCAAATGAGCTCTAATCTATTTATATATGATCTACTAAGTCGAATGAAGCCTAGAAGCCCCACAACATTATGAAAATGGGTAAGATACATCCCTTGGTCACAAGTTGACCAAGTAACTTTACAAATATTAATTAGCCATCCAAATGCAAGCTGAAATGATGATGTCATGTTGATGTAGCGCTGTTGGAAGGAAACATTGAGTCCTTTTGTGCCAAAATGTGTGAGAGGGCTCCATAAATCTCGAACTAGGGGATGGCCCATAGGTCTCCAAGTAAGTCATCATGTGGGGCCCCAATTTGTGTTTTGGGGCATAAAAACTCGGATCATGGGTCTCTTGATGATAGAATATCCTGTAATGCTCCAATACTAAGGGCTTCAATGATGGTGCTTTCCTTTCCATGTCTCAAGGGGTGAGACAAACCTCCTCTGGGCCTTGGATTAGCTGCCACACCACGTGGTAGATGCTAAGACGTTTGGGGCACACAGGTCCCAATGCGTCATCTCGTGAATAATGTGGGGCTATGAGTCGACCGTTGAGGGGCGTGAGATGATGCTTTGCACATGACGGGAGTCCCATGGCTCTCAACGCTTCACTCGAGAATGTCAATATCATCGTATGGTGGACATGAGCCCTAATTAAGTTGTCCAAACCATGATGAAACCACTTGCCATTTACATATAATGTCTAGTGTTACATCCTCACCATTAGGTACAATAATTCATTAGTGCATCTAAGTGAATCAAGTTTGTTAATCGAGGGCACATTGAGACTTCATATGGGGCTTCTCTTCCAAATTTGGGGCTTTGATCTTGTAATAGTGTTACCTCTCTAGGTAGGAGTGGTTAATAAATGACCCTATTAGGTGTTCCCAGTCCCTAAGGGGAAAGACAGGTTCTTGCTACATCCTTCAGATGATAGGTAGCATATGAATGATGTTCAAATGGACGAGGACACGAGGATCTCAAGGCCAAATACCATGGGTACAGATATAACAAATTAACAATGATGAAGGATGTCCACATATTGGGTATATAGATGTAGGGGGGAGCAAGTGTGGATATATGAGTTACCCTAGCCTTTGTTTTTCCACCCGTCTTTAGTTTCCTTTTGCTTTTTCTTGATTTTTCTTTGTATTACTGCTTGGGGCTCTAGGAAATGAGAGCATGTTGTGAATAATAGAGAGCAGTTATTACCCTCCTTAAACTGGGGTAGTTCATTGCCCACCATGGGTTGGGACATGCATGGGTTCCTTAATGATGTGGGGGCACTCATGGGGCCCTAGGAACCAGGGTGATGGCCATTATAAGGGATAGAGTTCATGTTTTGGCTTTTTCCCACTTGCTAATTAATGTCTCGGCCATCTTTTGCACCTTATAATATTTTTTTTTCTTTTGTTTGTTGCTTGTGGCCATGATATGCTTTTAAATCTCTTTTATCTGCATCAACCTCTGGGGCAACATTTCTAGGCCCGACCTAAATATGTGGACAGGGGGAGTGCCAGTGGCTTGTGGAGCCAGTGGTCATGTGGACCTAGAGAAGGAGAATGATGAAATAGTACTTGTAATATGCGAAGGGGAGTGAAAAGTGTGGAATGGGAAAACGGGACTATGCTACCAAAATCAAGGTTTCCCAAGTAGTTCCCTTCCTAAAGCCATAGGCCGATAGGGGAGATCCAACGCGACTAGGATTGAATATTAACCTCCCCATTTAGGGTGAGGGAACAAAACCACGATCAAAGCCCTTCCTTATTTCAAGTTACACCCAATAATCCATGCTTGAAATGCCCAATGAAAAACAAACATGGGTACGTAATTGCACAATGATGGGCGGGGAAACATGCAAGTGATGTAAGAAGTGGAGATAAAGTGGCACATCACATATGCTATTGGTGGCTCTCAAGGGTTGCTGGCTACTGGCTCAAAAAGATAACTAGGAAAGAAGCTCTCCAAGGGGTCCCGACTTTTGGTGTGTAACATACACCAATTGGGCAGACGCACCCATACGAGTTCATACATTATGCATAAGCTAAAATTGCAAAGAATCAATTTTATAATTAAAAAAGGTTCGAAGACAACAATAAGAGAAATACATTAGAAAAACAACTATTGTCTAGCTTGAACAAATTTGCAAAATCGATTTTGAGATTAGAACAAATACCTCACTATAGATATTAATTAGTAGTCCATAAAGAAATATTGAAATATAGAAAGGGGGTTTTATTAAAATTTAAAAATATCCAAGGTTATAAGTGAAATAGTGGTAGTTAAAAAAAAATAAAACATCAACAATTGATATATATATATATATATATATATATATACACACACACATTAAAAAATGGTCACTAATATTTTTTTGTAAAAGTGTTGTATTAGAGGGATAAATAAAAGATTCAACTATATGTTGATTTGTGGTAGCATCGGATGTGCTCTAGCCATGAAAATTGGTGGAGAGGCTAAAGCACATGAGATCTCCAATACCCAAAAATGGTTTGGGCAGATTCTAAATAGTTTGGGAGATATTAAATAACTAATATTTTTAATGTAGTCTAAGTCTAAACTTAGGTAAAATAAAATATTAATGTGAATTAATATAAAACTGTGTTAGAAGGGTCCAAAAGTCATGGATCAAGCCAGAGTTAATCTTAGTCGTTGATTAGGGACTTAATCTCGGCCGTTGAATTTTCAATGAGAAAAGTATAAGAGGAGGCTTGAGGGTCACTTGGAGAACACACCGAGTTGATCAATAATTCGATTTTCTGGGGCAAGGCTTGCTGAGGAAATCGAAGGAGTGATCATAGTTGCAACTAAGGGGCAATGAATATAGAAGCAGAGAGGCAGAGAGGGTACTGGGAGCATCAGCGCAGAAGCCGGGAGAGAGGGACGTAGAGCCAGCTAGAGGCCACGCAGAGCCAGTCAGGTCCCATGCAGAGGCAACCAGGAGCTACGTAGTGCCAGAGAGAGACAGCGTGGGTGATGCAGAGGCTCTAGAGGCTGACGCAGTGCCTCAAGAGGCTAACGTAGGGCAAGTTGGGGTGACGCTGGGCCAGAGAGGTTGACACAGTCCCTAGAGGTAGACGTTGGAGATTTCGTGAGGCAGATTGGAGCTGAGAGTTGTGGGATTGTTCATCCGTGGTTTTAGCTGGAATATCTGTCTCCGACTGAGAGGTACTACTGCTGAGATCATTCTATGTTGGTTGAGCCGGTTTGGCAGCCAGATTGTATTCTGAAACTGCTTAATAATAAAACCCTCAGATAGTTGCACCGGTTTTCACACATTGGGTTTTTCCAGGGACATTAGTCCAAAAACAACGGTGTGACTTGTGTGCTTGCTTTTCCTTCAGTTGATGATCTGTAATCTGTTGAACATGTACTTGTATTTATTTTCAGTATTTACATGGTAAGTAACTTGTTAATTAAACAGAACAAGTAGGCAAAAATAAATCAGAATGTACATGAAGGATTTCTAACAGTTAGACTTAGAAATTCCAACACTATATACACGCACATAGACACGCACACACACACACACACACACCAAGTTCTGTATAACAAAGAAGAACATTGAATATTATATTTAGTCTAAGGATTAGGGAATTATATTATTATATTACTAAGTTTGCATAAAGGAGTTTTCCTATGTTGTACGAAAACGCTGGGCCTGAGCCCGTTTCTAGGCATAAGCAATATGGAAACGCGGAAACGCGTTTGGTACGTCCTAAAAATGCATTTTAGGTTGTACTGCCACGTTTCATGTGGGGGAAACGTGCCCCAGTACGTCGTGAAACACGTTTCCAGGTCGTATAATGACGTTTCAATGATAAAGTCATTTTTTTTTTGTTTTCTTAATTTTCCTTCCTTTCTAATTCAAGAGTGATAGAGGGAGCTATTGAAGATTGGAATCAATTTTCTTTGAGTGGGGTGGCCTAATGTTCAATCCTTTGGAAGGAAATGTAACTAGGTTCTGTCTTCATAAATGTACTTTTGATATTTGTATTTATTCAAGAAAAGAAATATTTTATAACATATGTCAATGAGTTTCTTTCTCATTGAAGTAGGTCTAGCACATGTTAAAGGGCTATAAGTGAGTCAAAGAGTCAAAAGAATTATGTTGAAGACCTTAAGGGTGTGTTACATTATGTATATTTATGTATAAGAGTCAAAGAAGACACCTCCAAGCAAAGTCAAGTCTCTTCCTAGCAAAGACATCATCAAAAGAAGCAATGGCACCATTAAAAGCCCCCATCGAAGTAAAGGAATTCAAGTGGGCTTAAGGCAGCAAGTCGACCTACAACTCGGCCTAGAGGAGGGATAATCCTCTATATATAGAGGCTGTCCACTCCCTCATAACGTCATAACTTACCTCTGAAATCAACAAGCAAGGAAGATTGAAAAATGGTAAAGAAAGATGAAGTAGAAGGAGCCTCTAGTGTAGCGAAGAAGGAGAGACCTAAACCGCAGTTGAAGGGACTGCTTTTAGGGTGAAAAACAGTTACATGTGCAAGAAATAGAGGACAATTTGCGATCACTACAGTAGCAAGATAGCAGTCATATATATCTCATGGTTTGGGCTAGTAACCTAAGCCTATAAGGCCTCCTATTCAAGCGAAGGAGAAAGGAACCAAAGTATAGCTGAAACCTCCCACACGTGTGAGAAATTAGGGCCGCAATGCTGCCATATCAAGTTTGCAACTACATCTCAAGAAAGGGCTCGGTTGAAGGAAGGATAAAGTACTCTTCATATGTAAAGGAATCTACCAAGGAATAAAGAGGAATATCTCTTATAGAAGATACCTAACAAGGACTACTATTAGTTGCCGAAAGAAGGACGAAGTGTCGGGAAGCAAAGTGCTGGAAGAAGGAAGACTAAGTGTCGGGGAACAAAGTGTAGAAAGGAGGAAGGACTTGACTTGTGCTTGGAGGACAATCTAGTCAGGGGTCTAGGGTTTGGCATTGATCAATAAGAAGCTTTAATAAGAGAAAACTTGCCGAAGGGTTTTCCTCTCAAGAGAAGAGAGGTTTTGGCTCTAACAGAGAGCCAATATCTTGTGTTCTTGTTTTATGTTTTTGATAGTAGTTTGATGAAGTACACACACATGCATTAATAAGAGAAGAAGAAGATTAAGCTAATAAAGACAAATTGTAAAAAGACTTCACAAATTGTTATCTAGTCCTGGAGAATCACTCTACATCTCATTGCCTTAGATTCTTCAACAAAGCCTATGGCCTTAGTGTTGATATACAATTCATGGCAATATTAAATTCTTAAAGTAAAAGTGACATTCTCCTTTATCTTCCGTTCTCATCCTTTTACTTAAATTTTTAACATTACCATGAAATGGCTCAGGATGTTTGAGGATGGTTTCACCCTCATTAGATTTCATATGGAGAAAGTAGAATTTTAGATCTCACTCAAAATCTAGTAGACTTATCATTTTTCAGGGTTGCAGGGATTGCAATGTTTCCGTTGGATTTTGTCATGTACTAGGATATGGAACTTGTATTTAATCAAGAGAACCAAGCCCTCTATGCAGGCGAGACTCCCAATAATCAAGAGCACCTAGGGTACTAGGGTATGGAACTTGTATTTAATCAAGCATGAGACAAGAAATTAGAAATTTCTCGTGGGTGATTTTGGATATTGCTATTTTCATTATGTGATCATTCACGAGTAAATGTGATGTAAATTTAGAGACTTATAGTTTATGCATTGACATTGGACCAGTTAATCATAATGTATCATGTATGCTTTATGATTGCACATATTTCTTAAATGTTCTATATATATATATATATATATATATATATATATATATATATATATATATATATATATCACGTTTCCCTGTTTCCAAATTGGGGGGGGGTTCACATTTCATACCCGTGTTTGTTTCGGAAACTCGTACTTGTTTCCCCGTATCGTGCAACTTAGCAAACTCTAAAACGTTGAACTAAAGTTTTTATTAGTATTGAAGGAACATAAAAAAGGGTATCGTTTTTATCGACAAATGCGAAATGGAGTCAATCATTGATGAGAAAATAATGGAGTCTATAATGGAAGAAAAATGAAGATTTTCAAAAACTTCATACAACTATGCTTCAATGCTATTTAGAGTTAAAGGGACTCTTGCGGGAAAATATGTTACTATTTCTATCTTGCTCGCCAAAGATAACAATTATATGAACCCTAAACTTGTTAACCAATTGGTGATTCCTTGGTCAAATATAATCGAAAAATTAGACCTGTGGAACACAAAACAATATGACATAACCGATTAACAATTAAACATTGGGGATTGTACATTTATATTGCAGTTCACTGTTCAATACCCATGCAGCGATTTAGGTGACATAATTTTGGGTTCACCTTGGATGGAATCACTAAGGTCATTCATTTTAAATACGAAGAGAAAGGTTTTGACATTGTTGTACAAGAAGGGAAAAATAACAGTACAAGACGTTACATTGAAACCAAATTTAGTAAAACCAAAAGACATAAAATATAACTCAAATGTAATATGTCAAGAAAGTCAAAATCATTGCTAAAGATGTAGAAGGAAGTTGATAAGATTATTGCAGACAAAAATGAAGAAGTTTCTCACCTCAAGGACTGCAATGAAAAGCTGTTGATGCAAATTAAGAAGCTTAATAAGGACAAGAATTCATTGGAAAACAAGGTACAACAACTTATCGAGGAGGAAGCGCCAAAATCTCCAAAAATGGAAATTCAATTTGAAGAAAAGGGAACAAATACAAATTCTGTTAACCTCACAGTTTAGACAAGTCAAAACCCGATTGAAGCTAAAGCATACTCAGATGTTGCAATTCAAGCGACACAAATTTCAAGTGAAGATGCAACAATTAGCCAACTAACTTATGTACGTGGAGGAAATCAGATTTTTCAAGTTGTTGCCGCTTGATTTCACACCTAAGGTTAGTGTGGAGAAAGTCTCTAACTTCACTTGGTGTGGCCTTGGGGGCAAGCTGTGAGTTGGGGCTGTCACCCAACTCATAACTCCTCTGTCTAGGCTCTCTCTCAGATAAAGCCAAGGGGGATAAACCCTAAGGAAAATCTAAGGCTTGGTTAGTGATACTAAACAAGTTTTAGGAGATAAAAGATCAGTTAATCCAAGAGATACATCAACCATCAAATTAAAACATGTAAGTACTTCTACAAGTAAATGATATGACCATGAGCATGTAGAGATAACCTAGTATGTAAAGAAAATAGATAAGAAATGGTATCAACAAGAGAGATCCTTTGCAAGGATTGAAATGATAAGACTAATGCAAATAAGTAAACTTGCAAGAATTTAAATGTTCAAGGAAGAAAATGTTACTTGTAAAGCAAAAACATGTAAATGAAAGATAGCAAGTAAACATACAATTTTCTCTTGAAAATAAAATGTGTTCACATGAAATATACTGGAAGGAAAAGTATCACCAATGAAACATACTCCATGATAACAATAGCTCCAAGTACTTCAAGGTAAATAGGTGAACTTCAAAAGAGAATATATCCAAGTACAGTAAATGTAAATACTTGTAAAAGTAAATCCACAATACTTGCAAAATGTGAGATGTAACTTGGAAATGAATGATGTTTGCAAATAAAACTTGATCTTTAAGATAGCATAAAAATGAAATATGTTGCAAGGAAATTACAGTGATGTAGAGGTGCTCTTGGTTTATTTTATTAGTCCTATTATACTTATTCTAAGGTGAAACTTCCCCTTCAAATTTTTACCCTTGTAAGGATTGGTATGGTAGCAAGGGGCCTCAAGTGGAGAAACTTAGCTTCATTAATGAGTATCCACCTAATCCTTCAAGTCTACCCACGCGCTAGCGCTCCAATGTTGGACAAGCTGAACCTGAACTGCCTAGTCACGTGTTTACCTTTCTGGCAAACTTGGGAAAGGAGTATTGAGGAAGGGATCTTAGTCTCTATACAACCATCTTATGTTGGAGGTTAATTTAAATGAGAAAAAATGATAAATCGCAATTATGAATGATGTACAATGTAAAGTAGCAAATTGCAAATTGAGCAAATGAAATGAGTTGTTGTCAGAGAATTAACAAATCTAAATCATGAGACTACAAAGTGGGAAACTTGAAACTAGTAAATCCTGCAATATAAATGAAACTACACTAGCATCTAAAGACAATAAAATGGATGTTGAAATTAGATTGTTGCTGTGAGAAAAATGAGACTAAACTACAATATTAGCATGGAAATGAAGTGAAATTTGTTGAGAGAAACTAACATGCAAAATTATTAAGTGAAGATTAGCAAGTAGATGAAACTAAACTAATATGTGAGAAAGCACTTGCATGTAAATGACATTAGATTGCTAAGAGCATTAAATAAGCAAATGAAAACTAGCATGTAATGAAAGTTAAATGAGATGAAACTTAAACTTAGCAATTAGCCAATGCCAAAAAATGTATTAGTGAAATAAAGAAGTAGCATGCAATTAGTTTGTGATAATTAGCATGAAGAAAAAATGAAATGTAAGTAAATCTTCCTGAATGCAATGGAAAAGCAAGAAATAGACAAACACAACAAACACATTCAAGATCTCCTCTCAAAGAAGGATAGGATGCCATGGGGAAATCTCCAAGCTCCCAAAGAAAAGTTAGTTCTTTTATTATTAGTGATGTCATGTCCCTCTTATAGAGATGAGGGATTTAGCTTGGAAGAGCTTATTATGAGCTTGAAAACCAAAACTACTCTATACACAAAGGTTACAAATGAGTGATTTAAGATCTACTTGAGAGATCTTACAAAAGAAAAGGCTTTAAAGATTTGAGTGAATAATGAGATACAAGAAGGTTACAATTTGTCACACTTATGAGGCTGTTAGAAGAAGAACAAGAATGAATGGAGAGGAGAGGAGAGGGTATTGATATTGAAGTTTCAAATGGAAAGGGCTCCAAGGAATGCACTTTAGCTCCCCTTATCAGCTTTGAATTTGTCTCCAAGAACACCTATAAGACAAGCAGCGAAAAAGTTAGCATGCAAGAGAAATAATGTTGAAATAAGCAAGATGAAGACTTGACTTGCATGTGATTACAAGCTTATGGATGAAAGGAGATTACAATACACTTATAGTACAATAAGTCCCTCACTACATCAACTCGCATGGGCTGATCTAATGAGTGAAATTGGGGATCAAACCCAACACTTTTAGCATCAAATGCTTGATAAGGACAATACTAGCTCAAAATAGAAAGTAACCAATTGAAATTGAATTTCGAATTTGATGGGAGGAAGAATGTGAGGTGTATAGAAAACTCCTTATCTATTGTCAAATGTTGTCCTTGGGAAGTCCTTAACTTGTGTGACTTGTGAGCACCTTGAGGTCTTTGGAGATGGATGGTCCAATCGAGGGTGCCCCAGTCTCCAAAGGGACTTGGTAACTTGCCTCTGAACACTAAAAACCAATTTTTAGTGCAAAAGGAGACTTGTCATGTGAAGACCAAGTTGAATTTGTTGTTCAGCCAAGAACAACAAATTACAACAATTGCTTAGGATATGGCAAGCTTAAGGGTGATTGCAAGTAGTTGCAATCTTCCTTCCCTGGACAATAATGCCCTCAGACAATACACAAGATCAATTAGCTTATGTAATATAAGCTCAATGAGACATAATCATAGCATGAAGAACAAAATCTATGTCACATTTTACCTCCTTCTCAAAGCATAACATCACAAGAAAAACATGTATTCCCCAAAGACTTTCCTTTATTGATCAACAAAATCTTGAGTATAGTAACAACACACATCTAGCTTCCAACCATGACAATGATAGAGCCCAATGGGTCTCTTTATACAAGAATGGGAGAAGGTCCCAATGAAGAAGCCTAGTGACAAGTGGAGCAGATGACAATCCCAATGATGAAAATCGAATTGCATGAGATGAGATCCAATGTCAAGTGTGAGATTGAGTAGTTGGTGAGTGCCATGCGTATTCCCTCAAAGGACATTGTATCAGAGAGTCAAGGAATGCAAGTTGATTGATCTACCATTTGTGCACTCAAGTAGGTGACAAGGGAGACAAACTCCCAACAAATCCTCATCCATCAATCAAAGGAGTGACACCCTTGAAAAACGAGCCAACAAAATGCCAATAAATTGTGTAGTGCTGCAAAGAGTTGTGTAGAGGCTACCAACAAGATCTACGTGTGAGATGTGTTGGACACCTAATCCTAAAGGGTTAGTGTGGAAGCCGAAAAGACTAAGCAGTCCAAGAGACCTTGGGATCTGAAACCCAAGAGTCACACATTGTACTATAAATGTATATCTGATGTTAATAAAAATAGGAACTCACATGATTTATCTTTCACATTGTTTGCTGTCCATGTGTGTTTAACATGGTATCAGAGCCACTTGTTTCTCTGTGGCCTGTTATGTGCATGCCTCCCTGAGCGCTCTGCTAGCACTACCTGTCTAGTTGCACTAAACATTATCGCTTCTCTCTCTCACTGAAATCGGGTCTGACACTATTCCTAACGTCTCTGTCACCACTGAGCTCTGCGCTCTGCCCATATACTCTGTCGATTCGCTGCTCCATATTCCAACGCATCTGTGCATTTTTTTGCCTGAATTCGCTGCTCCATATTCCAACGCATCTGCACATTTTTTTGCCTGAATTCGCTGCTCCATATTCCAACGCATCTGCGCATTTTTGGCCTGAATTCGCTGCTCCATATTCCAACGCATATGCGCATTTTTGCCTGAATTCGCTGCTCCATATTCCAACGCATTTGCGCATTCTTGAGTTTCTGCATCTGAGAGACTAAGCTTTTGTTTCGGCTAAGCCACCACAATATTGAGAAATGGCGTTTGACTGGCTGCCTTGTCAGGGCCATTCTCTATTGCATTTCTTTTAAGGCCATTCTCTATTGCATTTCTACTGTTTCGGTAATGCGAGGGATTAAAACCGTAATAGATATTTATAATGTTGTGGCTGGTTGAAGATTTGCAAACCGTAGAGCGAATTTTAAGAGCCCAGTTGAGGATAGGTTTTGATTGAAGCTTTTGATTGAGACGCCATACAGAGAGATTGGTATTTGATGCAGTTGACAAATCTGGAATCGATTAATCACTCTGAGAGGCTGCTAGTGTGATTATTCGTGCAGAAGCTAAGATGGGATCGATCGGAGAACTCGTTAACCACTGACCCTTCGGCCGCTGTAGCTGCTGAAGGTCGATATTTATTTTTATGAAGGCTCCATCATGCGAGTTGAATTCGAAACCTGTGGTGCGGTGGTTGTATTGACTGCATGAAGCAACTCTGAAGCAAACACTGGACAGGCCGCTGCCAAGGCCAATGCGCGTCTCCAGAGCTTGGGGATATTCGAGTCAACCACCATTACTTTGGACGCTGGCCCTCCGGAGTTACCAGCACACATTAAATTTCACTATTCTCATCGAATTCAGCTGTTCTGAATCGATTCTGTTCATATTACTTCCCAGTCTCTGTTATTATTGCCTGGACTATTTTTGGTACTGAATTTAGGGCCATTTAAGCCATTCAAATTCCATTGCCAGACCATTTTGGCCTGTGAATGCTATAATTCGGCAATCGAATTACACCCTTTTTTCTAAAAGAAGAATAAGCGCTTTAATGTACTGGCTTTTCCATACCATTGGACGAAGGATAGCTGCCCTAGGAACTAAAGAATATGTGCGCATTTTGTGGTATTCATTTATGACTTTAGAATATAACGCGTTAACTTCATCGCATCTTTCAGTAATATTCTTCATTGTAAGCACCTTTTATTTCATAAAGACAGCTCAAAGTAGCAGGTAGTGGCAGCATCGAATATCGAGATTGTATCGCCCCTTCAGAAAGGAGTACGATCTATTAGGGTTTCTAACAAGTTGGAAGCCGAAGGGTTTTCTGGTGAGCACGAACATGAAATGATGATGTCTCTCTAAAGAGGACCAGAGCAGGTTATCGGTAGCAGGGGGGATCTGTTCTTGGAAGAAAGACCATATTGAAGAGTGATCATTTCCCAGGCAGCCAGAATAAAAATGCAGTAAGGTCCATCGTCAACATTGTCAAGCAACACTTGTCCTTCTTTCTTTGCAAGATCATTCCAGAGACCCACTACCACTGTCTTCTTGCTTTCATCTGCAATTGTAATATCACGCTTGGAGATTTCTTCATTGTTGCTTAGAACTAGTGATACACTCCCAAAGTTGTGCTTATATTATGGAATATGGGTTCCTTCCTCAACTGCTTCTTCAACTTCTGAATTTGCATGCAAAGTCATCTCATAATCATTTGCTACTGTCTTGAATTGATTGTAGAAACTTGAAATATATGTTATAGATTGAAGGTGTAATATCAAGTCTATGGTGACTGAAATGGAATGAAATTCTTTATGTTCTTGACTTCAAGCTTTGAGCAGACCCAAAGCAATTCACACTGGTCTTCCTATTTGAAGGGGTTTTGAAATTCAAGTCTGGAGACTGAAATACATAGATATTCAAGTTACAAGACAAGTGTTATGACTTCTGCAAATGTTTGGGTTGTCATATGTTGATCTAGATTTTTGAAGAACCAGGTTCTCTACTTCCCAGCTACTTCTTTATTACAATTTGTTGGCTAAGATGTTTTTTCTGTGTAATTTTGCACAGAATATGTTCATGGTATGAAATTGCATTGTATATGGAAGTATATTGAGAAGCTATATACTTGAAGATTTTTTGAAGACAAAGTGGTACACCAATCAATTTTTTTGCAGTGATATTATTGTGAAATGGATAGAATGGGTGTTGTATTAGAATTGCTGAACACTCTAATACATTCTACCACGGACAATACAATTATGATTGATAAAGCCATTGTCGCAAACATTCAAATCTGTTTGAAAAATGTACAAGAAAATATTGAGTTTTTGCAGCTGGAAACAAAGCTACAGCAGGAAGAATTACAGCAGTGGAGTCATCATTCTGAACCTGTTTCTATTCAGAACAATGAAGCAGACTCCCATAAAAAGCAAGTCAATATTGTTCAAGTTCATTTAGATTCAGTACCCAATAAAGCAGCAAGTGTACATGCAGATGCAGAAACTCAGTCTGCACTTCCCAAGCCCATCATCAGACCTTGGGAACAGCTTGTCCACAACAAGCACAAAACTGGTCTTGGTTATGACAAGGACTTGTCCTTTCATATTCCAGACTATGCCAAGCCCATTCAGTTTCAGAGTGCTGGATTCATTTATGACAGTTCACCTGCTCCTTATGACAGTTCAGTTTCAGCTGTTCCAGATTCTACTCCTCTTCCACCGCAGCAACAACAACAACAGATTGTAAAATGCCAACACTGTGACCGAGTTGGCCATTTGAAAGATCACTGTTTTGATCTTCATCCATGTAAGCACTGTCATAAAACCAGCCATTCTTCACACAGATGCTTCAGAAACAAATGTCCTGCAAGAACAAAGATTCATCTTGGATGGATCGCTTCTTGGCAATGGGCATCAACAGCCAAGAAGATATTCCAAACACATGTCAGAACTTGTTCCAGAATATTGAACAGTCTTGCAGTTGAGTTTTCTCCATCATCTCACCTTGTATCTGACAGGGGGGGAAATGATGGTCATCTACAAGCTTCAAAGCCACATCAAGCGAGCCTGAGCCACAACCTGCCACACCAGTTCCAGAGTCGTAGCCAGAGACAAGATGCCTGAACATGCCTTCAGTTGGCAATCTGGGACTTCCTCTAGCAGAAGACTCCAGCTTCTTGCCAGTTTTGGAAGAGTTCCAGGAACACAATTGAGAACACTTCCTCTAGCAGAAGACTCTAGCTTCTTGCCAGCTTTGGAAGAGTTCCAGGAATTGCATTAAGCATTCCAGAGTTGTTGGTTATCCTTAAACCATCACAGGTTGAGACTTCCCTTTTCAGGTTGAAGTTTTACCTTTTATGCGAGGTGAGGCCTCCCTTTCATGGTTGAAGGTTTCCCTCTTTAAAACAATAGGATCACTTCCTCTAGCAGAAAACTTCAGTTTCTTGCCAGTTTTGGAAGAGTTCCGGGAACTGCACTAAGCGTTCCAGTGTTGGTGGTCATCCTTAAACCACCGCCCTTTTTACCAACATTTCATAGAGCACATTCAGCCTAGTGCTGCCATGCATTTTTTGCACATTTTGTATTACAGCTCTCTTCTTGGACTCATACATAACCCTTCGGATTAAGGGGGGGAATGTTGGACACCTAATCCTAAAGGGTTAGTGTGGAAGCCGAAAAGACTAAGAAGTCCAAGAGACCTTGGGATCTGAAACCCAAGAGTCACACATTGTACTATAAATGTATATCTGATGTTAATAAAAATAGGAACTCACATGATTTATCTTTCACATTGTTTGCTGTCCATGTGTGTTTAACAAGATGGAGTAAAGTGTAGGTGCAAGTGTGGAGTGGTGTGGAGACAGACTCTGAAAATGATCTCAATCGAATTCTCCAGCTGATCCTTATCTCATTGGTTGACTTCTCTAAGAGATTCAACTTGCCAATTAGGAAAATCGATCCCTCAATTCTAGGAAATAACTCAACCTCATGAAGCTCAAGAACTCCCTGATCATATGTGATGCCATATCACCATTTGACTTGTCCTTTGACTAATCTTTGACTTGAGTTTATTTTCCATGTCATTTCCACTTCATTTGTCATGTGGAAATATTTATTATTTTCTCCACTTATTAATTTTCTAGCAATTTATTTCCAATTTTCCCACTAGAGTTAGGAAAAGTGGGTTTTGAGGGTTTTTAGTATTTACCCCGCAAAGTGTGTCCTAAAAGAATGTTGAAGTGGACAACATGAATTTTGAGCACTCACACACCGTCATCGTCTTCTCGCATCACTTTATTACATTTTACATAAAAAATAATTAAAAAATCCCATCCTATGGGAAATTTTTAATTATTAAAAAATGTTATTTAGACTTAGTCAAATTCCGCGAAATTTTAGAGATGACCTAGCATGGTAATATACATCGACCATAGACACTAAGATGGACTAGAGGCTCAATCTTCAAGTTGTCACCCCAACTTTGGGGGTATAAGTGAGTGAAAAAACTCAATTAATTATTCGTCATTAAAAAACGAGAATAATTAACCAAGTGAAAAAAACACTCTAGGGTGTACTCACTTGCTGATCGAGTCCCAAGTCTCCTAGGCCTGTTACATAGCTTTATTCATCATGCTAGTGACATTTTTACAATTCCCCATAGGGTTGCAGAATTTGAGGACAAAAGAAAAAGAGAAGAAAGAAAAATGTTGGAAGGCCTTGCTAACTTCTGAATTCTGAAAAAAAGTTGTTGTACACTCATGCCTCTGGCTGTAGAATCCTCACAATATCTGCCAAGTGCAACTTAGCAGTCTGTTAGCGCTTGGAATTCACCTAGGCTGAGATAGACAAACTCTCAAGGCTACATCAAACCATTTCACCTCGTAGCTAGCCCTACGAGGTATGAGAAGGCTCTCTCGGTCAGATTTGATAGATCTTATAATATAATAAGCTGACCAATTAGGATCAAAGATATTAGGCTAGTAAATTGATAAGGGGGTTGATTTAATGATTTTTGGGTTTTTTGGTGGCAATTGGTGGAAGTGCAATTCAAGGTGTGGGGATTGAGCACAGTTTTCACAGGGGATCTAAGGGGCAAGGTAGGAATGAGTGCTGATGCCTTAATCTGAGATGGATGATCAGAGATGATAGAGGAGAAGCTAAAGAGGGCAAACACACAATTCGAATCCTCTCTAGACAGTAGAAAACATTAAAATTGAACAAACTAAAAAGCTGAGCATGTCAAAACATGAGTTCAAACTTTACCACTTCATCTGTCCAATTTAGAAGCATAAGAGAGATGTGAAACACATAAACAAACTTACAAGAACATGTAGAGAACACACCATCAACAATCAGATCCACAAGAATCCTCAAAGATGTCTGTAAAACCCTGGCTTTCCTTGCCTTCAATTGCAGAAATAGATGCACAATATACAATAAAGCTTCCTTACACAAGAGTCCAACAATGAAAATGAGAAGGAGAGAGCATAATATAGACCATCTAGACCATCTAACTCCTTTCCCCACCTCTAGGGGTCGAGCTCAGCTTTCTAGGAGCAGTTTGAACAAATTCTAAACTAAGAACTAGAAAATAGGCAGCCAAACAACTTGCCTCTATTACTTAGCTAACTCATCCATGCATTAATTTTTCACTTTTTACATCATGGAAGCTTCTAGAAGGGTAAAGAAAGATAAAATCTACCAAAGTGCCATGAAAATATTACATTTATCTATCATCTACAAGTAATAATAGTCAACCATAGTCAAAACAGTGTTTTTTGACCAAAAATGTGAATTCTGGCAAATCTGGAAGTTCTGGTCGCGCCCCTGGAAGTTCTGGTCGCGCCCCTTTGCAGCTGTTTTTGAGTGGGTTCCACTGATCCAAATCAGGTGCAAGATGGCTCATTGGAAAGCTTGGTCTGTCTACTTTCCATCCCAAGTGGAATTTCTGAATTTGGTATTGATTTGACCCCTCAAAAACCATTTCTCCCAAGGTCACTTTCTGCAACTCAAAAAGTGGGCAGAAAGTCATTTTTTAGGTGTATTTTGAGCTTTTGGAGGCTCAAAACTCAAAATCAGGCTTCTCCCAAATATTGGTAATTTTTCTTTTTGAATGCCCTTTCCAAAAATGCCAAGTTTGCAAAATTCCGAGCAGCCCTTCAAACTGGTCTCACCCGGGTGAGACCAGTTCTTGGGAAAAACCTGTAATTGGCACAAAAAATTCACAAATGACAAAATTTTCTCCAAATTTCTTGAAATTTGGGCTGGGAGTCCCAATCAAGTACCATGCTCAGTCAAAGAGGCTTTGGCCAAAATTTGGAGTGGATCGGGCGTTTTCCTTCGTTTTTGTGCTTTGGCCAACCGTCCTTGGAGCACCTTCGTTCTCGCCGTATTTTTGACATTTCTCTCAAACCATGACACCTGTGTAAAAAGTGAAAGAGGTTTTTCTTCCTTGACATGTTGTGGACAAAAACCTCTCTCAGTTTTGCAAAATTCATCTTTGATTGCTCAGAAACAGCTTTTGAGTGAAACTTGTCCCGATGTGTGAAACAAGGGATTTTGTCGAAATGGAGCGAAATGAAGGGGATAGAGGGCTTCTAAATTCTTGGGGAAATTTTTGGGAGTGGGGAGGGATGTTAGGAAGCAGGGGAAAGTGGAATCTCAGAGATTGAGTGAGGGGAAGGGGTCGAAAAGGACAAAACACAGGCCAAACCTAGAAAATTGCCATGTTGTAGCTAGAAACTAGGGTTTGTGCAAAAATGAGGAATTTGGCGGATCTAAGGGATGGGAAGTGTTTGATAAGGTACTTTAAGGATAGGGAAAGGTGTATGAACATCAGGAAACAAGTTTTGCCGGTGATTTGACCATCCAAGTGAAATTGCCTTCAAAACCCTAGGAGAGGGAAATGACCTTGCCTAGGTGCAACTGAAGCATGAAAAAGGTGTGAAATGACTCATTAGACACTGACATGATAATGACAACCCTCTGAATGATGATAGGCTCAGCTGAATGATGACATGGACTGACATTTGGGCAAACCCTAGACCTAATGCCTAGTGACCAAATTTTGCTTGAAAACTCTTTGAAATGACAAAATTTGACCTTGACACTTTAAAATCACTTTGAAAGAGCATATTTGATCACTGGAGGAAGGCTGGAAAGACTGAGTGCTTAGTGAGGCTTTATATTAAGGTGCTAGATTTTGTAGTAACAACAGAAAGGTTTTGATATTCAAATGTTTGTTATGCTCATTAGTTTGGAATTTTGTTCAAGATAAATAAAAGACACACAAATTAAGGAAAGGGATAGGGGAATTTCTTTTATGTTTTATGCGAATATTTATGTGGAACACTATTAGACCTAGTTATAAAGTTATTAATAAATTTACAGAAATATAGGCATTTATGTTGCTGTGAAATCTGGTTTTATTTGTGTGGTGGATTTGTAGGTTGATGCCTCTAAAATGCAGGCTGTCATTCTTCTATTTCACCTAATTACTATACTGGGACAGGGCCTTTTCACTTGCGTTGTGTTTAAGACTTAAGTGTGTGCTTTAACCTTTTGAAAGTGCAATATGTTGACACCTAATCTGAAACGGATGAGGTGAAGCTGGACAGTCATCTAGAAGATGAACTGATCCGTTTTGTATATGTATAAATAATATTTGTCTAATGAATAAAATCACAAGTTCTGTCTTGCGCTCAATAACCTCTGGAGTTAACCTGGCCTGACATGGTATCAGAGCACAGGTCCCAGAAATAACTCCTGCCTCTGCCAGGTTTTTGCTGCCTCATGAAACCTCTGTCCTGAGAAACTGGGCATCCGTTTTCTCTGAGAGACTGCGCATTTTTTCCTGAATTCGCTGCCCCTCTCTGCGCTGCCTCTGACTGCCAGAGACTGCGCATTATTTCTTTTATACGTTTGCCTGACACGCTGCTCCTCTCTGCGCATTATCTTTTGATTCCCTGATGCCCTGACGTGAACCTCGGACTCCATTCCCATATACTGTACGCAGTTGCATTTGTGACTGTTTTTTTTTAATTTTTTCAAGATGAGGAGTCGGGCCTGAGTCTCCTTATCATTACGGCTTCCCTTCATTGCATCTCTATGAACCAGAGGAATCGATCAGAGCCCTCGCTCCCCCTGTACTGCCCTTCATTGTCTTGAGCTGCTGCTTTCACAGAAATTCCAGTTACAGTTCTTGGTTCTGCCGTTTTAGTGTGTTTGTGCATTGCAGTGGCCGTTTCTTTGAAGATCCTGGCGCCCACCGTGGGGCCGTTTCTTTGAAGATCCAGAGGTGAAGTTAGGTTTTTAACATCTGTGTACAAATGGCGGCAGCGTTGATGCGCTGAGGACTTGCTCCGCCAAAACAATATCATCGCTAAGACCATTTACCAAATCTCTTTTGTGTTGGATGTCTCAGATAATGCATGGGCAACCCTATTCTCTCCTGATTCAGAGCACTCACTTCAGTCTTGTTTGAAATTGCGTTCGGTGGGATATCTGGTTACAGCACCATTTTCCTCGGGATTCAGAGCACTCACTTCAGTCTTGTTTGAAATTGCGTTCGGTGGGATATCTGGTTACACACAAGTCTTATCTTGGCGTTGGAACATGTATTCGGTGGGGGCATCCAGCTGAGAACAATTCTTATTTGGTATATGTTGATATTGTAGCATTCCAGGCTTTTTGTTTACGGTAAATTTTGGAGCATTCTCTGTGATTGAAGTCAAAAAGTTTCTAGACATTTTGTGAGAAATAATGCAGTGACAATGACCATGCTTTGCATTGTGCTCGCTGTAATAATGAGTCTCTGCCGTGGCACGATAACGTGGCTGATAATGATAATGCAGTCGCCATCTCATTTTTATATTTTGTACTTGTTTTCATTTTTACTCATCAGTGGAGTGCCTGTGGTGACGACTTTCTTCTTGGAGTGCCCTCTCTGAATATGTTGATATTGTAGCAGTGATATTTTGAGCGCCCTCTCTTTTTTTCAAAACATAATATTGTAGCAGTGATATATGTTGAAGAGATACCTTGAGCGCCCTCTTTTTTTTCAAAACATAATATTGTGGAAGTGATATAAAGAAATGGTGATATAAGAAATGCTGATGAAATGTTAAAAGATGCATAAGGCTATGATATAAGGATTTTTTTTCTCAACAGAAGTTTTTTTGGCAGAGTTTTTTTTTTACAGAATGCATTCAATCATTTCTATGGTAGGAATAGTTCTCACTGGCAAGGAGAACTATTCAGAATGGTCCCGGATGGTAAAACACACCCTTATCTACAATGAGCTGTGGAAAGGAGTGTGTGTCGGAGAAGAAGACAAAGACCTTGTGTAGCCCACATCAGACAAAGAACTCGCCATTTGGGAAAACAAGAACAGCAAAGCCTTTGCATTGATCGCAGCATCTGTAAATGAGGAAGTAAGTCGTCATATTTCATCCTATTCCACTGCCTTTGAAGCTTTACAAAAGCTGAAAGAACTCTATGATACACATTCTGCACTTGAAGTTGTTCAGCTCGTGATTAAACTCTTCACTCTTGAACTGAAAAATAATGATCCTCTTACTCTTGCATCTGAAATAAAGTCTATAGTGCATGATATTAAATCCACTAAGGTTGAGCTGGATATCTCTCTTATTGCCTTTCTCAAAGCACTCTATCCTACCTACTCTAACTATCTTGAGTCTTTACAAGCAAATGGAAATCTTAAAGATATAACCTTTGACACTCTTGTGAAAAAGTTTGCTGAAAGAGAGAAAGCCTTTGGAAAGAAAACAGTCCCTGAATCTTCTGAAGAGACTGTTTGCCTTGCTCATAAAGAAAAGCATCCTGCTCAAGATTCTACAAGAGGAAGAGGTGGACGAAGAGGAAGAGGAAGATACTTCAGAGGAAGGGGGGGCAGACATCCTCAAGCAGAAAAGGCAGATCTGCATTGCATTCGCTGCAAACGAAATGGATCACATGATGCTTCTACATGCAAGCTACCATGGGACAAAGTTGAGCAGAGAAGAAATCAGCAGAAAGGTAAAACTGATGACACAAACAAAGGTAAAGCACCTGAATCCGCTCACTCTATTGAGGCACAATGTAACATTGGAGTAAATGAAGATTTGTTTAATGCTTCACTTGCTTCTTCGAAAAATGACTGGTTGCTTGATTCAGGAGCAACCTGTCATATGACTCATAGGAAAGATTTCTTTGAAGATTTCACTGACAATGTTGATGGAGCAGTATACTTTGCAGATCAGTCAAAAATCAAGCCATCAGGGCTTGGCACAATCAGGCTTAAACTGCCTGGTCTTCCAGACTTTCTTCTGGATCATGTTCTATATCTCCCACAGCTCAAGAGAAACTTGCTGTCCCTGGTCCACATCCGCCAGCAAGGTCACTCCATTCATATGTTTGATGGAAAGCTTGAGGTAAGAAAGGCATCTGACCATTCACTTGTCATGAGGGGTATAGAAGAAGAAAGACTTCTTAAACTGCAAGGAACCTCTGCTCATGCACAACATTTTTCATATGTTTCTCATCATGATGAAGGTACACTTCCATCAAGTCTATTATGGCATGCTAGATTTGGACATTTAAACTATGATAGTCTCCGCTTGTTGAAGAAAAATGGTGTTGCTGGTTTGCCTACAATTCCTAGAAAACATAAACAATGTGATGCCTGCATTCTAGGAAAGCACAGCAAACAGTCTTTTCATGATTCACATTCAAGAGCACATAGGAAGCTTGAACTTATTCATTCAGATTTATGTGGTCCAATGCCTGTTCCTTCTGCAAATGGAAATAAATATATCATGACATTTATTGATGATTACACCAGAATGTGTTGGGTTTATTTTTTGAAGAACAAATCTGATGCTTTTCAAACATTCAAGAATTTTCATAAATGGATTGAAAATGATGCACAATCTCATATTGGGTCTATTCGCACTGATAATGGAAAAGAATATACATCAAATGAATTTGAACACTATCTTCGCCAACATGGGATTAAACATCAAACAACTGTGCCTTATAATCCTCAACAGAATGGTGTAGCTGAAAGAATGAACAGAACAATTTTGAATATGGTACGATCCATGCTTTTCTTCAAAAATGTAAAGACAATGTTTTGGGCTGATGCTGTTCTATGTGCTGCATATATAAAGAATAGATGTCCATCTAGTGCTATAAGAAA
The DNA here is from genome assembly GCA_031772625.1 of Pinus tabuliformis. Lineage (NCBI taxonomy): Eukaryota > Viridiplantae > Streptophyta > Pinopsida > Pinales > Pinaceae > Pinus > Pinus tabuliformis. Next base: position 206,530,363 of record CM062806.1, on the reverse strand, counting down.
CAAGACTCCTTATGAATTATGGTATGGACATGTTCCTTCGGTAAAACATCTCAGGATATTTGGTTCCACCTGTTTTCAGAGATGTTTTTGCTGGTATCGACTCGGATCTGGATGATCGAATAGAATTTGGAGCATTCCAAAAACTGGGAGATCCAACTACTAAAAGACAAGTGGTATGATATGCTTTAATACCAAAGGTACATAGAAACAAACTTGGTGCTAGAAGTCGTAAGTGTATCTTCCTGGGGTATTCAAACACATCTAAAGCATACCGCCTTTATGATGAAGTAAATAAAAAGTTTGTTTTATCTAGAGATGTCATTTTTCTTGAATCATCCAAATCTGACAGTGTTGTTGAGCGGCAACTTGATCGCTTGGATAGATTCACAAAACCGAAATCATTTCAAGAGTTTGATAATCAGATTCCACATCTTGAATGGGGGATTCCTATACTAGATCAATATGTGGAATCTCCTTCTGAAGAACAATCTCCCCTGCATGACACTCCAACAACGGATGATGCTTTAAGTGATGTAATTGATAGAATTGAGAGACTTAATCTTGATTCAGTCCCAACTCAATCAACAGAACAGCCTGGACCATCTCAGAAAGGTCCCCCAAAGTGGCTGACAAAGACACTTGAAAGTGTTCATCCTGATGAAATTGGAAAAACAGGAACCAGAAATACAAACCGACAAGATGGAGGTGATGTAGATAACTCTAATTCACCTGTTGATATGGATGTTACTTATGATTGTGAATTGAACTTGTCTACAGATTTTGAACCAACTTCCTTCAAAGAAGCTGCTTCTCATGATGAATGGAAAGAAGCGATGCAGAAGGAGTATGATGCCCTCATAAAGAATGGCACTTGGAAGCTTGTTGATCCTCCATTTGGAACCAAACCAATTGGCTGTAAGTGGGTCTACAAGAACAAGTACAAAGCTGATGGCTCACTTGACAAGCACAAAGCTAGGCTTGTGGCAAAAGGTTTTGCACAGAAGGAAGGGGTCGATTATGAGGAAACTTTTGCTCCCATAGCAAAATGGGCCACCATCCGGACACTCTTTGCACTAGCTGCTCAGAACGGTTGGAAAGTCCATCAAATGGATGTAAAAACTGCATTCTTGAATGGAGATCTAAAAGAGAATGTTTTTATCTCCCAGCCTGAATGATTTGCTGTGAAAGGACATGAACACAAAGTATGCAAACTTGTGAAGTCCTTGTATGGCCTCAAACAAGCACCACGAGCCTGGTATGAAAAACTAACTGAGCATTTTCTGAAACTCAACTTCAAACATTTTGATCTTGATGATGCAACTTTATTTGTCAAGAAAGTTGGCAAAACAGTTGTATATCTTGTGGTATATGTAGATGATCTTTTAATGACAGGGAACAATGAAAGCTATATTGCATCCATAAAGAAAGAATTAGGAAATTTTTTTGAAATGACTGATTTGGGCTATGTTCATTACTATCTTGGCATTGAAGTAACCCAACATCCAAAGTCCATATTTCTTTCTCAAAAGAAATACATTGGAGATTTGTTAAACAGATTTGGCATGACAGAGTGCAATCCCCTTTCTACTCCAATGGAACAAAACTTGAAGCTCACATCTATTGAAGGAAAGGAATTTGAGGATGCAACCAAGTATAGACAGCTTGTAGGAAGTCTCATCTACCTCACTACTACCAGACCAGACATTTCATTTGCTGTTGGAATCCTCTCCAGGTTTATGCAAAAGCCTTGTGAGGGACATTGGTCTGCTGCAAAAAGAATTCTAAGGTACTTGAAGGGAACTCAAGACCTTGGAATCAAGTATACACAGGTGGACGACTTCAACTTGATTGGATACTCTGATTCAGACTTCGATGGAGACAAAGAAACTGGGGTATCTACTTCAGGATATGCTATGAGTCTTGGATCAGGAGCTGTCTCCTGGAGATCACGCAAACAATCAGTACCAGCAGATTCCACAACAGAAGCAGAATACGTGGCAGCAGCTGAAGCAACAAAAGAAATTGTGTGGCTCAGGAAAATTCTTGAAGATTTGCAAGTAAAACAAATACAATCTACTCCACTCATGATTGATAACACATCTGCAATAAAGTTGGCCAAGAATCCAAAGTTCCATGATCGTACTAAGCACATCAATACTAAATATCATCTGATCCGACATCATGTTGAGGCCAAAACAATCCATCTCCGTCATTGTTCCACAAATGAGCAAATTGCAGACATCTTCACCAAAGCACTTGGAAGAGAAAAGCTTGAAAGATTCAGAACGATGCTTGGACTCACCAACATCCCTTCAGATTAAGGGGGGGAATGTTGACACCTAATCCGAAACGGATGAGGTGAAGCTGGACAGTCATCTAGAAGATGAACTGATCCGTTTTGTATATGTATAAATAATATTTGTCTAATGAATAAAATCACAAGTTCTGTCTTGCGCTCAATAACCTCTGGAGTTAACCTGGCCTGACACAATATTTAATGAAATTGCTGGTTGAACCTGTTAATCGGTATCTAGGATGGATATTTTAAGCTGTTCTTTTCTTTCACTTTATGAACGCTCAAGTTGCTCTATAGTGATGGAGAATAAAGAGAAAAATTATTTGTGAGTGCGGTGAATGCTTTTCCAGTTATTAGATTCATAATGACATGCTATAATAATGCCAAATGAGAGCTTGCACAAAGATCTGTTAGGCTCAAATGAGTTGATGTAAATAGTAAGTTCGAGTACATATCACAAATATATGATAATAATTTCTTTGTTCAGCCCTTAATTTATATCTTAATCAGATAGATTATACATTACTTACATATTTATTAGGTAGGTTTAGCAGTCATCAAGGTTTTACTCAGACTCAGTAATTTTTTTTATGAAAAGTTAGTAACAGAAGGCAGGGTCTTATACGGTAGTTAACAGGTTTTTGAATTTTCAAAGTTAGTATGGCATGAATATTATTATTTCCTTGAAGTGTTTGGACTTTCATTGTATGTGATGCATGTTTTAAGAATTTTATAATGCAGCTAAAGTTAGCCTATATTGACTGTGTAACCTAGGATTTGTTTATGGAATCATTTTTTTCACAGTATGTGATAACCAATGATATTGAAAATTTTAGTTGAAGTATGAACATTAAATTGCCACCCCAAGTTTCTCACATTTCAAATAATGTTGTGATCTATCATCTGACCCATCTGAAGATTTTTTACATTAGAAAACCTTTAGGAGAACATTTTTTTCTGGATTGTTGTCAGTTAGAAATTGTCATTAAAATGCCATTTTATTCTGCTGTCATTTGGCTGGTTCTAGTTAACATGCTACTAAAGTTTGAGACCCCTCTGCAGCAAGATATGGATGAAAATGAGGCAACCAAAACCACAGAGCTAGATGAAAATATTGATGAGTCTGCTGTAACTAAAGTCAAACCTGGAGCTGATCCATTCAGGAGCGAAGAAAGAGATACTTCAAAGTGTAAAGCCTTGCGTAAGAACTAAACTTTTGCCTAAGTATTTTATTCGTGAACAGTTAGGATTTTAGTGCTATCAGTAATGCTTTGTTTTTTATCAGTCATGCTAGTGACAGGTTTGTAATTTCTCGACATTATGTTTTGTTAACAAATTGAAAGATCAATAGGAATCATTGAAGGTTCACGATATAGAAATTATGGTCATTGTGATAATGTTTGATGTAACTCATCATAGGCACATGCATTTAAGTTGTAGAAATCCCTTAAATGCTCTGATACAATGTGGAAATTTTGCTGAGATGGTAGTTTCAGAAATTTCACCCCAATCTTGAGGTTTCCTGGATCTATTCCCTCGAAACGTTCAGCCTTAGGATTGATTTGAAATAGTAAATTGCAATGGTAATATTTCACTTCTGTTCAAACCACTTAATATGGCAGTCCAAGAGAATAAATACCATACAACTTTCTTATGTATTTCAATATCACGTTGCTACAGCCCTTGGGTGCACTTTTCGGAGCTTATAACTGATTTGGATTCTCTTATTGCAGTAGATTATAATAGCAGTAAATCTGGTCCTTTATATTGAAAATATGTGTTAATCACTTAACCAACTCAGTATATGTTATAGAAAGTAAGCGTGAACAACTGTAAGGATCTACCCAATGAAGAAGAAAATATAAGTTGTAAGTCAAGTTTCAAGTACACCATATTTCGACATCTACGAACTTCATATATGCATATGTTCGTGTCTGTAAAAGAGATGAAGTACAAATACATACCGCATCTTTATCACAAAGTTAGTTGTTATGAATATAATTCATAACAATTAGCTAAGTGAAATAAATATAAATATTAAATAATTAAAAAGGCATGTCTAAAAGACATGCCCATTCACGAAAGGTCCCCTGTTGAGATATAAAAGCAAGGTCCTCATTGTACATTCAAATCATCTTATACATTTTTATATAATAATAAATAATTATTTTAAATACCTGTGTGTATTTTTAACAATTAAATCTACAAGCTATCAACATTTGTGTTTTAGCATAAGTTTTTATGCTACAGTGGTATCAGAGCTATGGCACACGATATAATAATGCGGGCCTTTGAATGTAGTTCGCCGCACAATGTGCCATTACGTTCACATCTTGATTACATTGAACAGTTTAGTATTCAAGAAACATTTCAACGATTAGAAAAATCATTTACAGAAGTTAAAGAATGTCGAAAGGAAATTGATGATCTAGATGAGGATTCAAATAAAGCTGATATTAATGAGAATGAGGATTATCTAGACCAATAGATGATTTACGTGAAGACGACTTAAGAAAGTTGTCTGAGCTCATTCGTTCGGGGTGGCAGGTCATTCAAAATCCAATTCCAAGCAATATCACAGCCACTCACAATCCTAAAGTTCAGCCCCACATCAATCAGAACCCTAACAGCACAGAAGAAGCATGTTGCAGTATGCTGATAAGTCTCCTTATCATACTGATATACAAGCAGGCAGAAGAAGCCTTGCAAAGGGCAAATTGAAAAAAAGGCCTGCTAAATTGAAAAAAGTACCTCCCTGGGTGGATCTACAACTACTTATTGAATATATGCCTTCTAAACAAAATGAAATTGACAACATTGTTAGCCAGAATGAAATTGACAACATTGGTAGCCGAATGAGGAAATGGGCCCAACGAATGTGTTGAATTCTAGTATTGGATTTAAGCATGAGAAACAATGTTTAGTAGGCTTGAGTTAAATTGATATTAGAATATCGACTAAATTTGTCAGATTCCAAAATATTTTAAGAATTAACAATCGATATATTTCAGGAATTGACAATCCACAAAAATTAGAGAAACACAATCAATTCAAAACACCAAGCATAAAAAACATACTAAAAATGTTAATGATAATGACGGAGCTTAGACCGTTGCCGGTACTGATAATAATAAATCTACAGAGGAGCAGGTGCATCATATCTTTGGATCTATAGAAGACCTGTTTGATGTTTTTTTGTAGAACAACAGAATGACCAAGCAAAACAACTTTCCGATTTTATGGAAACGTATCATCATGGACATGAAGGAGAAGGGGGTGTATTTCAACTTGTCTTAAACCTCCCCTCTGGTTTGCGGGTCTATGGTTTAAAAAAGTATGTTCAGGGCGAACTCATAAGGGATGAAGAGGTTCCTTCGTGGAATATGATTACTGCCACAGAATCATGTATCTTCTTTGATTTGGCAATAATACAATCAACCAGATTCAGTATTTCTGATGTGGTAAGATTAAAGCTGATCCAGATTTAAACAGGAACACAATAAAATACAGAGATAACCATAAAGACAAATATGCAGCGGAAATAATACTTCATTTCATTACTGTAAAATACTGAAATATGCTTACAAATAGAAATGGAAATAACCCAGCTAGGGCGATAGTAGCTTATCTCTGAGAAGAGATGTGTTGGCTACATGCCTCTGAACTGTTCTCCCAAAACTGTGTTACAATGAGGCTCGAGGGCCTATTTATTGTTGAGAAACAATGGAAAACCCTTCACATTTCAAAACCTAACCCTAGAAGATGAAACGCCAAATTGTGGGCCCCGTTTTTGGGTAAGTTGGTACATCAACTTCCCGGGTCGCGAACTGGGCGTACTATCTCCGTTTGATGCGCATGATAGCCTGTTGGAAAGATCTCTCCGACGACTACAACGGAAAAGACGATTTTTAGACAAAAAATCGCTAGCGTTGGATTTCCCAAAAAACGTCGTTTAGGGCCTCAAAACGGCTTCGGAAGCTTAGGACCCGAAAAAATGCTAAAAATAGTAAACTGTGTTATAATTAAGGAAACTGAAAAACTAAAAGAGACAGTTGTGGGGGTCCAAATGGGATAGGTGGGTGGCCACCAACATCCACCTAGATCAAATGCAGAATTTGATTTTAGGACACCCTTTACGCCAGCCTCTGAACAATGAAAGGAGGACTCTGGCAGCCATGAACGCTAAAGCAGTTGCTAGTGCAAATGCCACTGCCTGCTTCTGCGTCTTCTTGGTCTTCATCTTCGCCTGCATCTCCAATTTTTTTCGGGTAATCGTTGAGCAAATTCTCACAGAGAAGAAAGAAGAAAAAATAATTGATGCTCACAATGTGAATTGCAGCATGCGAGAAGATGTTTATCTTGTCAAGGCATTTGCAGCAAGAGGTGAATGGCTAGATCCAGAAGCTCAACGTTATGTCAACCGCTTGGTTAGGAAATTTGAGAGGCAAGGAGTTCACCTCACTTCTGGAAAAAGAGAAGAATTTGAGAGGGTTAAAACAAGAATAGGAGATCTCTTTCCTTGCTCTAGCTTGGGAACATTTCGCCTCCCTGTAAAAAGCGGAGAAACGTACCTTCTGCGGATCGTGAATGCTGCACTCAATAGCGGGCACTTTTTCAAGATAGCAGGCCACGAATTTACAGTTGTAGCTGTGGATGCTTGTTACACCAAGCCATACAAAACAGATGTACTCGTCATATCTTGTAGGCCAGACGACAGATGTTCTTATCACGGCCAACCAGTCTGTGGGCAGATACTATATGGCCGCCCGAGCGTATCAAAATCAGGCAGCAGGCGATTTCACTAACGCCACAACAACTATAAATTCGTGGTGCCCGAAGGGCCTTGATGGAGCTAGCAGGCCATGGGTTAACGTAGTAGGAGCCTTGGTATTAACGCCGGAAGATATGGGGAGTCACGATATTGGTCAACCATCATCTGTCACAACCTTGGCACCTGTAAAATCAAATTAAACAACATTAATTAAATGGAAGCCATATACTATATATTGTGGTTTAAAAAAAAAAACTTTACAATATATATATATATATATATATCTATATATATATATCTATCTATCTATATATATATATATATCTATAATTACATTTTTATATATAATTACATTTTTATATATAAAAAAAAGAAAAGAAAATATAGAGTTAAAAAAAATAGAAAAAAAAATTTAAACTTGTCACAAAAAAAGAATTAGTATTAAAAAAAATAAAATAAAAATCCAAGGAAATAGTACTGATAAGCTACCTGACGAATCAATGACCAAGTTGTGTACATCGACAACGAGTAAGTGAAGAAAACCCCAATATTAAAGTTTTGAGGACAAAGCTTCCGAAGGGAGAGGCTATGTTATGAATATAATTCATAACAATTAGCTAAATAAAATAAATATAAATATTAAATAATTAAATAGGCATGTCTAAAAGACATGCCCATTCACGAAAGGTCCCCTGCTGAGATATAAAAGCAGGGTCCTCATTGTACATTCAAATCATCTTAGACATTTTTATATAATAATAAATAATTATTTTAAATACTTGTGTGTATTTTTAACAATTAAATCTACAAGCTATCAACATTTGTGTTTTAGAATAAATTTTTATGCTACATTGGTACAAGTCAATCTCTTTAAAACCTTGGCTAGGGGGTCATTCCAAAGATCCTCAACAAACTAGCACGTCCATTGAAAATGCCCCTTTGGCACCTACATATGCATCGAACAAGTATATATGATATCTCTTTATCTTCTCCCAACAAGCATAACAAGTAGCATTGGGGTTTCCAAATGCCACAGAACTTTAGTCTAGTTCTTTCAAAGAGCCATAAGATAAAATGTGAAATTTCCTTAAATTGCAGTAGCAAATTGCAGCAACTGGAGTTTATTCTTCTAACTAATTAGTAGTTTATTTGTTATACGAAAAATAACGAATAAATAACACTGCAATTATTCACAAATAAAATGCTGCGGAAGTAAAATCAAGCATTGAGAAATAGATGCACACACATAAAAATTGACACCAATATTTTTGGACTAAAAGTCCCTAGAAAAACCCCGAAGGGAAAACGGTGTAGCAGATGAGGGTTTATTTTATTATTATGCAACAAATTTTGGGAGTACGATAATCTGGAATTTGGATGCTCAACTAGAAATCCTTAGGAAAATATATTGGCAAAATATCTAGAGATCTCGAATCTCCTATGTGAAACAATTTGGCCTCGCATGGCTTGCTGGCACACCATGCTGGTTGCTTGCACTGCTAGACTGGATGCACATTGCTGGCCTCAGAATCACGCGCACTGCCTTCAAATTGGCTTCAAGTGAGCTGTCCCGCCTCCCACAGAAGAGATGGTCAAGTTGGCTCCCCATAAGAGGCAAGTTAAGAAGGCTATAGGCCTTGATGATGGGGCCTGTGAAAATTTGCTGCAATGATTGATTTGTTTCTCCTACCAAAATACCAAAATACTAAAATAAATTAAGTTGCAGACTTCGCGAATTAAGAAATTAAGAGGCAAGAGAAACATCAACATATGAACAATCACATTGAGACACTTGTTTTTGGACAATTGTCCCCGGAAAACACTAATGTGGGAAAACCGATGCAACAGATCTGAGGATTTTTATTATTGGTAGTAAATATCTGAATACAATTTAGATGCCTTAGAGAAAAATGGCAATCCACTCAGAGAAGATAACTGAGAATTCTCTCACACTGATTCTGGAGATTTTGCTCTGTCCCCAACCCATTGCGCAGTCCTTGCATGAGCCTACACATAATCTGCGTGATTTCTGCGTGGAGGCTCCCTCTGATTGCGTCAACCTGGACTGTTGCTGCTTCTGCTGCTGAGAAATCAAGATTTCTCTTGCCAATCATCTACTGTGATTCCCGACACTGAACTCTGCTCATCCCCAACACTTCTGCGTCAACCTCCTCCAGCTGCTGCGCTGACCCTCTGCGTCAATCTCCTTCAGCTGCTGCGCTGTCCCTTCTTGGACCAACGCTGACTCTGGTATCCCTCTTTGCGTATTCACTGGAACTGGAAATCACTTCCTTCCAGTGCTGCCTCTGATCCTCTCTGCTTGATCACTGGTTCGAATTCCTTAGCAAACCCTGCCCTAGGAAAATCGAACTGACTGATCAACTCTCTGTGTATCTTCAAGTGAACCCCAAGCCTCCATCTTATACTTTTCCTGTTGAGTCTTCAATGGCCGAGATTAAGTCTCTAATCAACGACTAAGATTAAAACATGACTTGATCCGCCTTCTAGATCATTCTCACCCATATTTTGATTAATACCCATTAATATTTTAATTTCCCTAAGTTTAGACTTAGGGACCTCATTAAAATATTAATTATTTTAATAAAATACAATACGGATGTAATTTCACCAAACGGTTTCTGGGTTCTTCAAAACTCATGTGCCTTAGCCTCTCCACCAATTTTCAAGGCTAGAGCACTTTCGATGCTACCAAAAACTAACACTCCTTCTTAGTGAGGAAAGTGCTCGAGCAACAATGTCTACCTGCATGCTACTCTTTTTCTGAAGCACTTCCTTTCTACACTGCTGCTTCCACCAACAATGTCCCACTGCTGCGACTGTACTGCTGCCCATGACACTGCCACTGCCACTACCACATCTGTACTACTACTCCCTCTCAAATGCTGCATCATTCTATTGAAATGGATTTTCCAACGTGTCCAGTAGGGCCAACTCTGGGTTCAGAAGAATAGCTGGAAATTTGTCTATCTATGGGTAAGCCAGTGTGGCACCCTGTTGTACTAGAAAATTGTTGATTAATAAAATCCTCCCTTGCTGCACCGATTTTCCCACATTGGGTTTTTCCGGGGACATTAGTCCAAAATAACTGTGTCAATGTGTTGATTCTTGTGCATATGTTTGTTTTTGTATTACAGTGTGACAATGTTGCGGGGGAGCGCCCGCCCCCGCCTACTCCCAATCTGCGCTCCGGGCGGGAGCGAGTCGGGAGTGCGCTCTTGAAAAAGGGAGCGATTTCGGGAGCGCGTTCCCTAAAAAAATTTTCACTCTCTGCCTTTTCGAGAGCGTTTGGCTTTTTTGCAATTTTTTTTTTTTGTAGTAATGTTCGAAATGCAATATTTTTTTGAAAGAAACAAATAATTTTTGAGTGGGGCAGCTTAATGATCAAGTCTATGACCCTAGTATTGATATGCTATTCATGGTAATGTTAAATTTTTAAAGTAAAAGTGACATTCTCCTTAATCTTCATTTCCATCCTTTTACTTAAATTTTTAACATTAACATGAAATGGCTCAGGATGTTTGAGAGTGGTTTCGGCCTCATTAGATTTCATATGGAGAAAGGAGAATTTTAGATTTCATTCAAAATCCAGCAGACTTATCAGTTTTTCAGGATTTGAGGATTGGGGATTAGATATCATTTTGGGATTCAACTGCGTTAAGTAAGTCATTCACATATGACCATTTCCATGAGAGGTAGTCGTAACTGACTAATTTCTCATGATTTTTGAATAGTTCACTTAGCACTCATTGCATCGGGTGATGCTCACAGGGGTGAAGAAGTGGGATTGAAACTAGTGAAATGAATCACATAACATCAATCATCACTTTCGGGGCTTGCACCCGGTAACCAGGACTTCCCAGGAGGTCACCCATCCCAGAACTCCTCTGGCTCAAGCGCGCTTAACTGTGGAGTTTTCCCCACAATCAAGCCCACTTAGCTTGCTACCCCATTTGCAAAACCTTAGCAAGTATTGTGCCTCATGAACCATTCAAGTAGAGATCCCTTGACTCTTTTGAATTTAAGTATGAGGGTTTACGCAGTGCATTATGTTAGCGCTTGGAATTCACCTAGGCTGAGATAGACAAACTCTCAAGGCTACATCAAACCATTTCACCTCGTAGCTAGCCCTACGAGGTATGAGAAGGCTCTCTCGGGTCAGATTTGATAGATCTTATAATATAATAAGCTGACCAATTAGGATCAAAGATATTAGGCTAGTAAATTGATAAGGGGGGTTGATTTAAAGATTTTTTGGGTTTTTGGTGGCAATTGGAGGGAGTGCAATTTAGGGTGCGGGGATTGAGCTCAGTTTTTGCAGGTGGGTCTTTGGGGCAAGGTAGGAGTCTATGCTGATGCCTTTAACTGAAAGAGATGATCAGGGAAGAAAAAAAAGAGGCTAAAGAGGGCAAACAATGAATTCGAATCCTCTCTAGACAGTGGAAAACATAAATTTTAAACAAAATTGAAAGCTGAGCATGGCATGCATGAATTCAAACTTTATCACTTCTTTTGTTTAAATAGCAGCAAGAGATTAAGAAATGGAACACATAAACACACTTACAATAACAGTAGGAGACACACCATCAACATAATAATCCACAAGAATCCACAATGAAGTCTGCAAAATCCTGGCCTTCCTTTTCCTCAAATTGCAGAGAATACAAGTCAATAATACAATAGCACTTCTCCCTCTAGAGTCCAACCATCAAAATGAGAAAGAGAAGGCATAATATAGAAGGTCAAACCTCTTTCCCCACCTCTAGGGGTCGAGCTCAGCTTCCTAGGAGCTGTTGTAACTAATTCTAAATCAGTCACTAGATAATAGACCAGCTCAACAACTTACCTCTAAAACTTAGGAAGCTTATCTATGCATTAAATATTCACTATTTACATCAAAGAAGCTTCTAGAAGTGGTAAAGAAGAGTAAAAGTATCTAATGCCATGAAATTTACACAATAATCCATCATTTACATGCCCAAATAGTCAACCAAAGTGAAAATAGTGCTTTTCTGGCCGAACTAGTCAAAAACTGGCAAATCTGGAAGTTCTGGTCGCGCCCCTGGAAGTTCTGGTCGCGCCCCTTTGCAGCTACTTTTGAGTGGGTTCCACTGATCCAAATCAGGTGCAAGATGGCTCATTGGAAAGCTTAGCCTGTCTACTTTCCATCCCAAGTGGAATTTCTAGATTTGGTGTTGATTTGACCCCTCAAAAACCATTTCTCCCAAGGTCACTTTCTGCAACTCAAAAAGTGGGCAGAAAGTCATTTTTAGGTGTATTTTGAGCTTTGGAGGCTCAAAACTCAAAATTAGGCTGCCCCAAGTACTGGTAATTTTTATTTTTGCATGCCCTTTCCAAAAATGCCAAGTTTTCAAAATTCCGAGCAGTCCTCCAAAATGGTCTCACCCGGGGTGAGACCAAACCGTGGGCAAAACCTGTAAATTGCACAAAAAATTCACAAATGACAAAATTTTTCTCCAAATTTCTTGAAATTTGGGCTGGGAGTCCCCAATAAAGTACCATGCTCAGTCAAAGAGGCTTTGACCAAAATTTGGAGTGGATCGGGCGTTTTCCTTCGTTTTTGTGCTTTGGCCAACCGTCCTTGGAGCACCTTCGTTCTCGCCGGTATTTTTGACATTTCTCTCAAACCATGACACCTGTGTAAAAAGTGAAAGAGGTTTTTCTTCCTTGGCATGTTGTGGACAAAAACCTCTCTCAGTTTTGCAAAATTCATCTTTTATTGCTCTGAAGCATCATTTGAGTGAAACTTGTCCCGATGTGTGAAACAAGGAATTTTGTCGAAATGAAGCGGAATGAAGGGGACAGAGGGCTTCTAATTCTTGGGGAAATTTTTGGGAATGGGGAGGGATGTTAGGAAGCAGGGGAAAGTGGAATCTCAGAGATTGAGCGAGGGGAAGGGGTCCAAAAGGGCAAAACACAGGCCAAACCTAGAAAATTGCCAAGTTGTAGCTAGAAACTAGGGTTTGTGCAAAAATGAGGAATTTGGCAGATCTAAGGGATGGGAAGTGTTTGATAAGGTACATGAAGGATAGGGGAAGGTGTATTAACATCAGGAAACAAGTTTTGCTGATGATTTGGCCGCCCAAGAGAAATTGGCTTTCAAAACCCTAGGAGAGGGAAATGAGCTTGCCTAGGCACAACTGAAGCATGAACATGGTGTAAAATGACCCATTAGACACTGACATGACGATGAAAAACCTCTGAATGATGATAGGCTCAGCTGAATGATGACATGGACTGACATTTGGGCAAACCCTAGGCCTAATGCCTAGTGACCAAATTTTGCTTGAAGACTCACTGAAATGACAAAATTTGACCTTGACACTTCAAAATCACTATGTAAGAGCACATTTGATCACTGGAGGAAGGCTGTAAAGACTGACACTAACACATTATATTAGATATCATTTTGGGATTGGGGATTGCAATGTTTCCATTGAATTTTGTCATGTATTAGGGTATGGAACTCGTATTTAATCAAGAGCACCAAGCCCTCTATGTACCTTGATGTTAGTGATATTGGTTGTCGACTCCTCTATCATGACCCTCCTAAAATGGTACGCATCACTCAAACAAAATCTTGACTTGACATGCTATGCTTTTTTCTATCTTATGTTAATGCTTAAAGGGTGATATTAATGACAAAGATCCTTATACAGATACAAAGGTAATGACAAAGATACCTATGGATATTAATGCTTAGAGGGTGATATTGATGACAAAGATCCTGATTTTCCAACAAGACTAAAAAATTAGACATTTCTCGTGGTGGCAAGAGTCCCAAGCATAAGAAATAGATAATAGATTTACTTCTCTTTTCTAGTTTCTAGTAGTTTTTATAACTATTGACTCTTTCATATTTATTATGATATTTTTTTAAACAATATATGACAATTTAAGTTTGAAGTTGGCAATTATAACTCATTAGTAATGAATTATGAATATGATGCTTCATGAAAGTTGAAAGTTGTTTCATTTCATTTCATTTTATAACATTTCATTTCATGTTAGATATTCATTTGTTGTAATGGTTACACTTAGCTTACAAGTACAACTTTGGTGATCAATGATGATAAATGTTATATTATTGAATTTTGAAAGCTTGAAACTTTAAGATTGATGAATCACGAGACTCAATATGTTGTATGTTACTAACTTGTGGACGTGGTTGATGAAGATTATAACTTCTAGATGATTGTTGTTATATGGTTCAATCTGTGTTTTTTTTATGTTTTTCACATCTAATTCATTATTCTACATGTTTTTGTTGACATATATGTATCAAAATATAAAAAATATATATATTATATAAAAAACGCTCCGGGATTCGCTCCCAAACTAGGAGCTTCTGAAAATGTCGCTCCTGCACCCGTTTTCACTCCCGCTCCCAAGTAACACTGTGGTGTGATATCTGCAACAATATATATTTTAATGTTTGTTGAAGTAATTTCATGAATAACTTATGGTGAAATAAGTAGGAAAAGTAAATCAATTGTTGCAGTGATAGAATTTTCACATGCTTTAGCCTTTCCACCAATTTTCATGGCCATAGCACATCTGATGCTACCCCAAATCAACAATATATGGTACAAGAAGTAGGACCATGCAACGAAAGTCACGGTTTCCCATGTGGTGCCATTCCTAAAGCTAGTAGCCAATAAAGGAGATCCCACGGGACTAGGATACAAGATTAACCATCAAGTTGGGACAAGGGAACAAGAGTACAATCCAAGCCCATTCTTTTCGCTGAATCCCCCCGCTAATTCTTGTCCAAATGTGTTCAAGAAAAGCAAGCATAAACACCCAACTACGCAATGAAAAGCCATACCTTCGGGGTTGGAAGGCCCACCTTGAAACATACAATCATAACATATGGGCGATGGCACACAATGGTTAGCTCAGGTGGCGAGGAATGCTTGCACATCAAGCTATCTGGTGGTTGCAAGGGGCTGTCGACTGAAGACAAATCTAGGAGAAAATTTCACCTATATGGGTCACCCATTTGTAGTGGGTAATAATCTTGCTTTAGAATTTGAGATGACGATATAGGACTGATGCACTATTTTTTGGCATTAGAGATTTGGTAGGAGGATGAGCATATCTTCCTGGTATAGGGAAAGTACACAGTGGATATATTGAGGAGATTTCATATGGAGGATTGTAGGCCCATGACTATGCCTATGGTTAGCAACTGGAAGGAGCTAGATGCTTCTAATTTTGAGTTGGTAGATCCCACTTTATATAATCAGTTGATCGGATCATTGATGTATTTGGTCAATACCAGACCAAATTTTTGTTTCACAGTTAATACATTGAGTCAATTCATAGTGGAGCCCAAGAGGGTGCATTGGGTGGCTGCGAAACATGTGTTGCAATACCTACAAGGCACAATGGATTATGGACTAGAGTATATGTAGGGGATGGAGTCAGGGTAACTGGCTACACAGACTTTGATTGGGTAGGTTGTAGTGACAAGAAGAGTACGTCAAGATGTCGTTTCATGTTCGGTTCGATAGTAGTGTCATGGTTCAGTAGGAAACATAGATCAGTGGCACTAAGTTCTGCAAAGGTGGAGTATATGGCAATGAGTTAAACCAGTTTTGAGGCCATTTGTCCTTGAAAGATGTTGTATGGCTTATTTCGTTAGCAACTGAAACCAACCGTGATCTATTGCTAGAGTTGTGTCAAACTTCATTTGGGATTATGTTCAGAGAGGAGCAGTGAGGCTAGAGTACATAACCACTGATGAACATGTTGTAGACATTCTCATGAATTCCTTGCCAAGGGGAAAGCATGTCTACTTCAAGGACAAGATGAAAGTGGTGACAAACGCCTTCTTTAGTAATAGGGAGTGTTGAGAAATGGTACTTGTTACCCACCATTTTGTGGGTGATATCCCTAAGAGAATTTTTTCCCATCAAGAAGGTCCTCAATCGGTAGCCAACAACCCCTTGTAGCCACCAACTAGCTCATTGTGCCATCTTCTCTGCCACCTAAGCCATCCATGTGGTCCCTCGCCCATCTGCAATGATCGTATGTTTGAAGGTGGGCCTCCTAAATCTAAAGGTATGTCTTGTCATTTGGAAATTGAGTATTATAGTTTGTTTATCATGGACATTTCTAGGCATGGATTAATGGGGGGATTCAACGGAAAGAATGGGCTAAGTTTGTGCTTCTGCCCCTAGACCCTTGTAGGAATTAACCTTGGATTCGAGTTCCGTGGGATCTCTTTTACTGACCATTTGGTTCCAGGGATGGTATTTCACAGGAAACCCTAATTTTTGGTTGTGTGGTCTCGCTCCCTTATCCACCTATATTACCCCTTTCCATTCATTATTATCCCATCCATCATTTCGCCCACCTGGGTCCACATTCCTCCATTGGGTCCACATAGGGTTAGCTTGCCCCTTCCCCTTGCCCACACCTTGGGTCATGGCCTGGAATGAAGCCCGGAGGTTGATGCAACTGAAAATAAAGTTAAAAGAATATATGGCCACATTCAATAGGAAAATGCACCACAAGATGTAAAAGATGGCTAGGACAAATACATTTAGTAGGTGGGCAAAAGGCAATACATGAGCTCTACTCCATCATCATGATTGTCCCAACCCTTGGTGGGCGATGAACCACCCTACCTTAAAATGGGGATTTCACTGCTATAACTTACACCTTGTACCTCGACATGTGACCTAGGGCTGCCCCTTCTCATCCCCTACTTCATTCACTATATTTGTCACATGCCACCACCTTTTGAAGGATGTACCTTGAATATTATCCCCTTTAGAAGTAGAAACCACCTAATAGAGTACTTGGTTAATACCAATTAGAGTCTAGGAGACATTGGCACATCTCGATGCCCATTATGGAAGGGCAGACCATTATGAAGTCCCCACTTGTGGTCCATGATTAGGTGAGTTCATCTACTTGATTTGTTTAATGATTTGTTATACTGGAAGGCCAGGGGACACATTTGATCTTATGCAGGATTGCAAATGGTTTCCATTTGGGGTTTGGTCTCCCTATACGGGGTCCTAATCCTCCAAAGGGATACATTAGCACATGTAGGGTGAGCGTTGAGAGCCATGGGCATCCACAACAACAGATTGCACTCCATGGATTCCAAAACCATTCAAAGATTGCTCGTGGTTCACTTATTGGACGAGGAGGATGCACTTGATCCATCATGCCCAGCTGGCCCCAGATCTACACCATACACTTGACAGATGATCCAGGACTTGCATGATGATGTGGCATCACCTACACCATCATCCTAGCCCTTGCGCTTAATTTACAGGCATCTTCGATTTGTTTGGAGATCGATGAGGACACTTGTGTGCCCCCACATGTCATTTTGAGGACCACAGGTTGTTACAAGGGCCAACCCCTTGTCCACTGCTTTTGAGGGTCCTATTCTTCATTGTGGCACCCATGGACCTCATTAGGCCTCTTAGATTATTATTTGACCTCTTGAGAGGCTTACTTTTCATTTATGAGCTAGTTTGGTGGGCTTGTCACCAAAAGTTGTATTATTAGCACATTATTTTATTTTTGGGGCTTATGTAGGCCAAGGAGGCTAATTCGAACTCCTAAGTTGTGTATAAATAGGAATGAGATGAGTTCATTTCTCATCATCACTTTGGATTGGATCTCTTCTCTCTCTCTTGAGAATTTCACACCTTTTTTTAGTGGATGAATTGGAGCTTTATGGATGAATTTTGATGTGTGGATATTTGTCTATCTTCTCTTGGAGCTTCTCTATTGTCAATTGTGAATGGTTGGATATACTTTATTACATGTAAGTACATGCTTTTTGATGTTATTCTTGTTTACTTTTGTCATATATATTGGATTGGGATTTTTGCTGTTCTAGGGCTAATTGCTGCATGCATTTACTGCTTAAAACTATGGAATTTGTCTCTATTATAACATCTCTCAATGTATGGGCCATGTAATATGAGCAAAATCTCCTAGGGGTAATTCTATCAAAGAATTTGACCTTGATAAGCCATTCCTCTTGCACATCAAAGTATAAAAGCTGCAAGGTTGCTTCTTCTTGACCTAGAAGGCTAGTGAAGTGATCTTGAGGCCTCCTTGATTGGGAACCAAGAAATCCTACTCATATTCATCATAGACTCCATTCTCCCAAAAATTAAGGCATTGATCTACCAAGGGTGGTCACTAAAACTCATATTCTTTCACCTCCTCCCAGGTCTAGCCAAGTTGGGGTACCTAGGGCATCAATTTCCCGACAAGCTAGCCATAAAAATAAAAATTCGATCTCCTAAGGTCTCCTGCGCTAGCCTTTCCTCAAGCTCTCCTCCAATTTTGAAGCCATTTCGACGGTGGAGTTGGGAGAAAAGCCAAGCCCTAGCTCCGGGATCAAAACTTGCCCTGCCATCCCCAAGGCTAGTACCTCATAGGGTCAAAACATCTTCAAGTGACATTATGTTCTTGATCCTTTCCTGCACCTCGTCTAGGGTAAGAATATCATTGGTTGCTACATACTTTCCTCATACCCTAGACCAGGTCCACTTGGCCCGTGTGGTCCCACTCCTTTGAAAGATCATTCTTCAAGATCCATCCAAGATACAGATTCTAACAAGGATTTTAGGGATTGGGAAACTCTTTCACAAGTGTTACCCATAAACCTAACCCTCAAATCCTCTGTTCATTTCCCTACAACACATAGTACCTTGATTAGAAAGCAACCAAGCTCCATCTTTCAAACTCTTCTGGAAAGGGATTATTTGGATCATTCCACATCTCATTGATTTATCCTTCATTGGTGACTCCATAATATACTGGGTCTCCTCCCATCAATGAAAGTCCGTAAATAGTAGGGAGCCTTAGCTGAGGTGACAGTGGACTAAGTCCCCATTTGTTGCCCTTGATCTAGCATTTGCCCTTTAGGGATCCCCTTTAGGTCCCTGTTAGTTTGAGTGGTAACAATACCAAGGAAGTGTTTCCTAGTGTTTTTAGTCTAGAGTAGGAAAAGTGGTAAAGTTGAACCCCTTGTGGAAAAGGGACTTTATTTATAAAGTTAGAAAGTGGCTTTTTCTATTTAATTACTAAAAGTGAATTTATAAAGTTTGAGTGACTTAAGTGATTTTAGAAAGTTATTTTTTCTAAAAGTGACTTAAGTCATCTAAATGAGAGATTAAGTCAAAATTGTTGATCTTGAGATTGTAAGATTTAGTCTTGGCCACTGAGATTAAGGGTTAGTGGTTTAAGTGATTAATGAGTTTATAAAAGGAGTGGAGGTAGAACTTTTTCTTGATGAGATTTGGAGAAGTGAAAGAGAAGAAGAGGAAAGGAAAAAAGGAGGAGGGAATGCAAATCCCAGCAGAGAAAGAAGTGTACAAAAACACAACAACAAGAAAATCAGCACAAATATCAAGGACAGGAGGAGGCACACATATTGAGGCATCTTGCCGATCTATTGACTGAGCTCCAATGTGATTTTCAAGACTGGTTAGGTTGAAATTCATGGCTGCTTGACTGTGTTTTTCAAGGCAGTGTGTGAATTTTTTGGGGGACTGTCTTCATGGACTTTGAGGCAGATTCAGTACGAAATTCAAGATTGGTTGGGCAGAGATTCGAGTGATTGCCCACATGAATTTCAAGGAAGCCCTAGGCACAAAATTCGATTGAGATAAGTGAATTTAACTGCTGTGAAATTCTCTGACAAATAATTAAATATCTCTTCACTAGTTTTCCCTTCAAGGTTTTCCTAGGGTCAGTTTGACCAAAAATATTGTGTCTAAATTTTTTGCATGCATGTGTGATTTTTTAGAAAATATGAAAGTGTAACGAACAAAGTTCATATACTCAAAGGAATGCTCTGATACCAATGTAACGAACAAAGTTCGTATACCCAGAGGAATGTTCTGATACCAACATTACGAATAAAGTTAGTATACGTAGCGGAATACTCAGAATATCTGGTATATAAAGTATGTCCATCATGAGACATATAACATATTATATAAGAATATTTTTGAATAGAAGTGATATGGTTACAACTGAGGGTGAGGGCCTGCTTATATATTAGGCAGGTACCCCTTTACAAAAGGTCATGTCTTTAGAGACATACCTATTCACTACTAATTATTAGTTAATCAATTATTATTATTTATATTATTTGTATATAGTTTATTCATAACAGAAAAATAATAGATCTGTGTGTTTCATTTTGAGATTTAAATTCAAGTTCAAATCAGCATAAACTTGATGTGAAAAACAAACTTGAAGCCAGGGAGGGATCTATAGGTGCAATTTTTCTACAGAGATAGGGGCCGACTCCTGAGGAGAAATACCTTCCTCTCAATGCACAAATTATCCCAACATTGGCAGTTTGATATGAGGTGTTGCTTTGTCTAGCTGGCCTGTTCATTTTGTTTTATGATAGATGATATGTTATCTTGTGTAACGAAAAAATATATAAAAATAATGAAAATAATGTAAATAATAATCGTAAATAATGATTAGTTAAACTAGTAATTAGGTTGAAGAGGCATGTCTAAATGAGACATGACTCTTCATGAAGAGACACTTGGCTGATATATAAGCAAGCCTCTTGTTCTCATTGTAAAACCAATGTTCCACCAAGGTTTCGGGACGAGGGAGCGAAGGGACGCGGGAGCGGCCTATGCAAAAGCTCCCACCATATTTTAGGAAACGTGGGGGAGCGTCAGGGTCTTAAAAACTTATAAATATAAAATATAATTTATTAATTGAGTCCACTATGACAATTTGGTTAAACATAATGATAAAAAAGAAATGAAAAAAAATCCTTTGCTCCTAAAGTTAAAACTGTTTCTATAATCTATTCACTCAACTAATAGTCTAGACTCTAATACCTTCTGCGTTTAGGAAAGAAAAGGATATAATTTAAAATTTTAAACCTATGCTCAATTGTTCTGTAGTCTGCACATAAATGATAAATCTCTCAGCTCTGTCAACGTGCCCTGAATTAGTTACAAACTTTGCTTCAGATCTCTGAAGATGCCACTATTTTGCTCTAAAAGGGAGACCGAGAATCATGACAAGGTCTATTGATAGCAAGTGAATTCAGATGTATAGAAGACCTCGACCATTACAAACTTCCTCTTGCACAGTTTTGTATTGAAGATCAGATCCTAAAGATGTAAGTGATATGCCCAAAATAATAAAATATCCAGACCTTAAGGCTTTAAAATTAAAACTAGTAACATAATGACTGGCTGGTAAGTTACATCCCGTTGAAATCTTGGTTTATAGAGCTGTGATTTTAATACGAATGCATTTCATCAATGAAATTGAACAGCTTTCGACAAAAGGCCATCATATGAAAAGTTTTAACTTAAATATATGCCCTTTGTACTAGTTTAGATAGGTTCTAAATAACAATATCGCACACAACTCACACTCTTCAACACAGTCAAGTTTGGTTGACACTGCTCTAAGACAGACGCTGTGATGATTGCCCAACTTCATTCACATGCCCATGATTCGGAAAGGGCTGTTTTACTATGCAATGATAAAACCTGCAGAATATATTTAAAATCGAGACAAGGCCGTCATATGAAAACCTGTAGAATATATTTAAAATTTTAAATTTATAAGGGAAAGTTTGGAAACCTGGTTTCTTTCGAGAAAGTTGCATTCATTACTGAAAATTATAAATATTTTGACACAAGGTTAGTTGGCGTGACTTCTATGTTTCGGATCTCATCGCAAGAGTAAAATCAAAATGTCAAAGCAGAGGTGCTCCACGGAACCATGGTGACTCCACGGAAGAACTGATGGCTGGAAGAAAATATCAAAACATGGAACCTCCATCTGTAGTTTAGTTACGATAGCATTGTCGCTTAAAAAAAACAGTCGTCAAGACACACCAAAGGGAAACACCCCCTCAGGAAAGGGAAATGTCCCCTGGCACGTCCCCCTGAGTTTCCTCATTTTTGGGAGCATGGAGAAACATCCCTACTCATCCCAAGTCCCCGGAGCGCGGGGGAGCGAGGAAACTAGACCCTAGGGGGGGGGCGAGTCCCTATGGAACACTGTGTAAAACATTCATTATCATTCTTATTCATTTTTTAAATATAATATTTATATCCTCATGGATATCTTGATATTCCAAGTCTTTTGGAGTAATTAGTCTGTAGAAGGAATTCTGTTCGCTTCATTTGGTATCAGAGAAGTTTGGTCTCTAGGTTGCTTAACCGGTGCACAACTCGTTCTCTGATCCAGGTCGTTGGCTATCAAAATTCGTCAACCTTGTTGCCGTACAATTGAAGCATTTTGCTCAGAATTTGGGAGTTTCTCCTTTTCTCCGTTTTCTAGGCTTTTGGCCATTAAAATTAAAATTAAAAGAAAATTTTCTAGTTGACCTTTGGCCATAAAAAATATTAACCACAAAAAAAATATAAGTAAATAAATTAGAAAAGAAGAAGAAGAAGAAGAAAAAGTAAAAAAATAAAAGAAAATAAAAAAATCAAATTATATAAAAAAAAGGATTTAAAATCACCTTGTAGAAGCCCGTGATTTTAGAAACAACCCATGGTAGTTGCCCATGGTATTTTAAAAGTAAAAGAAAAAACAAAAGGGATACAAATTCTCATACCAAGTGATATTTATTATTAAAAACTTTTTACGTGGAGAAGCCCGTGTTTTTAGAAACAACCCATGGTATTTTAAAAGTAAAAGAAAAAAGAAAAGGGATACAAAATCTCTTTACGTGAAAGGTAAGTTTTACTTTTTACTTAAAAAGTTTTGGTTAACATCGTGACCTTGTCATATGAAAAGACGTGACCTTTATATTTATTAAGTGTGGTGACATCATAAATGTTTATATTAAGTGTGACTTTTATGTTAAGTGTGGTGACATCATAAAAATTTATAATATTAAAAAAAAAATCCGAAGTTCATCTAACAAAGTAAAATGGAGTCAACCGTTTGACGATAAAGAAATTGAGTATAGTTCAAAAATGAAAGATGAAAGGTTTTCTGAAACCTTGGTAAATGTGTTGATACGTTATTTAAAATCAAAGGATCACTCGCAGGTAGAGAGATCATAATCTCTATCAGTCCTGCTGAAAAAAGTAATTATGTTAGTCCTAAATGTGCTAACCAATTGGTGATACCTGAGTCAAATATAGTTGAAAAGAATAATTTTAGCGAATATGACAAACAATATGAGATAAGCAATCTACACCTAAATATTGGAGATTATACTTTTACCTCACAATTCACTGTGAAAACCTTATGTTTTAACGATAGTGACATTGTTTTGGGATCACCATGGATGGAAACTCTAGGTTCCTTTATTAAAATACAAAGAAGAGGTTTTTAACATTTTCTTACAAGAAGAAGAAAATAACGCTCCAAGATTTTACACTGGAACCAAATTCAGTAACGCCATAAGATATTTCAAATATTCAAAAGTAATTTCTCAAGAAGGAAATATGCAAACAAAATTAACAAAATCACTGTTGACAAAAATGAAGAAGTTTCCTGACTTACAAACCATAGTGAAAAATTGCTGACACAAATTAAGAAACTTAAGAAGGATAAGAAGTCATTAGAAAATAAGGTACAACAACTTATCGAGAAAGAAGCATCAAATGTAGGAATTCAAGTTGATGACAAAACAACAAGTACCGATCCAATGGATGTCACAACTCAAGAAGAAGACAAGTCAGTTGAAGAAACGACACGCCTAGATGTTGCAGTTCAAACAATGAACACCCCCAGTGAATGTTCCATAACCAACTCAATAACATCTTCGCCAGAAGAAAATCTAAAAATTGCCACATGCCCAATAAATGAAAGTCAAACCAAAAAAGTTCCATATCGACATCCAAATCATGAGAATAGACGAATCAACCATGCTACATATTTGAACCATTCAAACCAGAAACAACAAATTGATGTTTCAGAGAATAATGACGTAAAATCAATCTCGTCTTATGATGCCAAGTCGTTTCAAAGTTGCAGTGATCAGAATACTACACAGAAGATTAATCTGGGATGGTCTGATCCCTTCTCAGTGCTACAATTTTGTTTGTCACTTAGAAGATCATATCACTTGTATCAACGAAGATAACTATTCCAATACAGAAGGACATTCGAAATCCGAAAAAAGAGATCAAGCATTTTTCATTGACAACTTTGAGAACAAAGATTTTTGAGGAAGAAGGCAAATGTAAACGAATAACATATATAAAAATAATATAAAATAATGTAAATAATAATAATCGTAAATAATGATTAGTTAAACTAGTAATTAGGGTT